>JAGTTD010000004.1:14184371-14800851 GCA_018398585.1 Simmondsia chinensis
CGAGTTTTCTACGGTGGCCGCAGCCACGGTGGTTGAAGTGGGCATGGTGGTTGAAGAGGAGAGCTGGAGGCGAAGGCTGAGGAACTTGGGTTTCTTTCGATGTTTTTTTGTAGGTCTCATGGAGATTACTGTTTTTGGTCTCGCTAAATTTTGAGCAAGCGCCTGTGTTACTAGTTCTAATGTTTATGTAGTGAGATTATAAATAAATTAGATCAAATTTTAAAATTATAAAATAGTGACATTATTGTTTGTAAAAAATTAAAAAAATAGTGACATTAGCCAACCTCCTAATTTATATAATAAACTTTGGTTTTTTTTTTTGTTGTTGTAAATGGTCACCTAACTTTCCATAATTTAACTTTTAACTGCTCGATTTTCTTTCTTTTTTCTTTTAACCACCTAAATAAAAGTTTGGTTGGCAAATAACCACTAATTAAACCACTCTGTAGCCAAAACCAAATATTTCATCCATTTCTGAAATAATCCCACTCCATTCCCAACTTAAATCTCAATCCTAATCATGTGCTTATTTTTTTAAAGAACTAAATTATTTCTTATTAAAACTATCCCTCTACTCTATCAAGTTTACAGAAATACAATAATTTTTGACAGAAAAATTAAATCCATATATTCTAGAGAACTCACATAATCCATAATATAAAAAATAAGTTTCAAATAAAATAATTATTTTTACAAAAATATAATTTATTTTACCAATTTGATAGGGCCTTTAATTTTAATTTGATAGTAAAAAAAGGGAAAAAAATGCAATAAAAATAAATAAAATTCCTTCAAATAATATACTCATTATACCTATATTTATGATAAAATAAGATATAAAAACAAAACTCAAAAAATAGATTAAAAATATTGAAAATAAATCATTTGTTAGGGAAATAAAAAGAAAAATAAAGGAAAGAAGTAAAGACTAAATATTCTAACAAAGTAAATTCCGAAAATAATAAAGAATTTTTTTTTAAAAAAATTAAATTGGGGAGTTGAGAGGGAATATTCCAAAAATGGGACAAAATATTCGGTTTTGGCTGATAGTGAGGTTAACAGCAGTCATTAGCGACCAATTTTTTTATAATGGTTAAATATAAAAAAAAAATTGGGTGGTTAAAACCCGTATGGCATTAAATGTATATTCAAAGTTTATATTTAAATATATAGTGTGTTCGATCTGTTGATTTTCTTACGACTTTTTTGATCAAGAATTAGACAGAGTTATTTTGAAATTTTAATACATAATATTTTTTTCTTAAAAGATGGGATGCACTTTTGACAACGGAAAAAAAATATATATGAAGCGGTGCTTTTTGATTGAAATTAAAACTTGATTTATTGTTGTTTCAACAAATTACTTAATCTATACAATATATTATTGTAGAGTTTTCCACTCTCTAAAAACCATTCAAGTCCTCATCCTTGGTGACTTTTCATTTATTAAGCAATTACAAAATAATATAAAAAATAAATATCTTATGTGGGAAAAATCTAGTATACATTTAGTTGTAATGGTTTTTAGTTTTAAATCAAATATTAGCATGGTTAGTCAAATTAGTGGTAGAACAATACATAAATATACATTAATGTATAAGAAATGATTCCATTGCATTTATTGTTTAGTACTGTGTGAAGAATTCTATTAACAAATGTCTCTTTTTGGTCGAGTAAATGGTTTAAATTGCCAAACTATAATACCCAAGTGAAAACTCTTTTTAATATTTTTTTTATTTTTTATTTTATTAATTTGTCTTATTTGATTATAGTCAAAATAAGAAAAGTAAAAAAATTTAACTTTAAAAATTCAAGATAATAAATAAAAAACTATATGCCAAACCTAATTATTTTTTATTTTCTTACAAGGCGTGTGATATGTGAAAGGCAAACACTATTAATCACGGGGAGTTGTCATTGTTATAGTTAAAATTATTATTGTTAAAACAATAATATAATTCATAAATAACAAGAAATATGAAATTGCTTTAGAAATCATAATTTTACTCTGATAATAATAATTTTACATTGTAATCATATTAACCTAATCATATTACCGTTGATAAGTAGTATTAAATTATTTATATTTATTTAGTGCTTTTTTTTAATTTATACATATTGTTCGATGCTATGCATAATATTGCCATTATTATCTAAAGTTTATCATAATTTTATATACGACGCAGTCAGAATTTAGCATAATATTATATTACATTACAAAATATCTGAAAATATCGTAATTGTGATCAACGAAAAGACCAGAACCCTGGGAAAAAGTCACTGAAAAAGTGAACTTTGCGGGGACACGATGCACCAATTAAAAGTTCCTTTTTTTTTTTTTTTTTTTTTTTTTGGGCTGAACGGATGTTGAAGTCTATTTGGTTTCCACGTGGTGAGTGAACATTGGCAGGCGTGGAGATCGTATTGGTTTATCTGGATTGCGTCTTGCTATTATGGATTGGGTGCGTGACACTGTCTCACGTAAAAAATTTATTGTGAGGATGAATTAATGGAGGAAAGCGGTAAGGTCGAAAGTCGTCTTGTCGCTTGCTTGATGGCTATAACGAAAGAGTAGGCAATATTTGCTCCGGTTTTTATTTTTTATAAGCATTTTTTGTTAAATTATTTTATAAAAAGTATTATTTTAAATAAATAGTTTATATTTAAACCAACTAATAAGAACTGCTTTTTGTAATATTACAAATATTTGACCAATGTTTAAAAAAAATATTTTTTTTATAAAATTAACAGAAAGGATATTAAAAAAAGTATTTTACAATTTAAAACAATCACCCAATAACTATTTTAAATATTTAATATATGTATAAATATTTTAAATTAGTTTTTCATTATTTAAAATTTTGGCTAAATTTATAAAATATCTTTTAAATACTTAAACTAGTTTTCAATAATTTTAAAATATTTTAAAACATTAAATTTTTTAAAAATATTTAAATTATCCTAAATATTTTTTAAATATCATAAATATATTATTAATTATTAAAATATTTTTTATATTCAATATATTTTTAAAAATATATGAACTATTTTTTAATATATAAATTGTTTTTTAACTATATTAACAAACTTCAAAATATCTGAACTAAGTTTTCTTATTTGTTTAATTTTTGCTTATACTTTTACTTTAAAGAAGAAGCACTAAATTTCTGATTTTTTCTTAAAAGTAAAAAAATAGCTCCTATATTTAATAAAAAATGCTTTTTGATGGTTGTCAAATACTATCCAAATCATAGAAAAGTTTTTTTTTTTTTTTTTTTTTTTTTTTTGCCTTAAAAAAAAAAGCACTCTTTCTCTTAAATTAAGCTAAGCCAAACAACATCAAACTTATAATTGTGTCGTCTATATTCATGTCGGGCTCTTGATATCACTTGTTAAATCATCCACATAATAGCAAAGCCCTAAATTGAAATAGCAATCTTATACAAGAGGAGATTGGGTGAATATTAGAATTTACGCGGTTCAGCCGAAACATACACCCACGGAGGGCAACACGATAGTTTCCCTATTTCATTGTGTTGGGCTTTATCTCAAATTTTTTTTCAAGATTTCAAGCAGAGGTTTGTGGTGGAGCAGAGAGACTGGTCCCTTTGGCCTTGGGACCATAGCTGAACACTGACCTCAAAAGGGAGATGCGGGTTCGCCCATCACGATATTGACCTTTTGTTTTTTTTTTTTTTCATTTTTCTTGGGTTTGAGCTATTCAAACACATAGATAGAGAGAGAGAGCAAGAGGGAATAAAGAGTTCACTAGTAATACACCAATTTCAATCTAATTAAAGTTCTTTACTTCCGCCTGTGGTTTTTCCTTTTCTTTGAGGGTTAAGCACGTAAATATTGTTGCCTTCGTTGATCTTTCTCCTTTATTGTCCCATTTGTTTTTCAAATTTTATCTAGTATCTAAACCGAACTGAGATTTTAGATATTTTTGCCTTACACATTGCAGTTTACATGGTACGTCTCATTCCCAATTCTTTTCGTAACTCCAACTCATACTCTAATGGTAACATACACAACTCCTGTGTACATAAAGAGCCATCACATTAAGATCCTAGTGTGTTATGGGCCTCATTAGGATTGGCGAAATCCTATATCTTATAAACAAGGCCCAATACAATTAAGCTCCGCATATAAACCAACAATTCCCCCAATTGGAGTAGTTTGGATTATTTACCATTGATAATTTTTTAATTTAGATCAAACAGAAATTTTGGACTCGAAACAACTAGGTTATTCAAACCCAGTCAAACGACCATTGACCAAATATGAAAAACCCTAATTTTCAACAAAGTAAATCTTAATACCATCCCTAGCATCTGCAGATCGTGCTTCGCCACGTGCCGACCCATCGCTCACCAACTTCAACTCCGACCACCGTCAACTAACACTGACTACCTCGGCTCCCACTGGTCATCGAGTCCTACCGTACTGCACCATCACAGCCCTGTAGCACCACAACCACACTCTTGGTCGTTATATCTCTTGGTCGCCAACAAACCACCAGCAGATTTGCATTGAGCCTTTCAGCACCATGGCCCTAACAAAGACTACTATTACACTATTGGCTCATGAGCGCACCATAGCCAGGCTTCATTGCAACGCACGACGCAACCACTATCACTCAACCGCCACCATGCGAACTACTACCGATCTTCACTCAAGCGCCCTTAGAGCACACACATCACCGCCAGAAATCACCACCTGCAATCGAGTCCACTTTAGTGATACCACTTTGCACCGAGACCACCAGATCTAATACTCAGGTACACCAATCTAATCTCTTGCTCCTCCACTTGGGCAAAATCACCACCATTAACTTTCAGCCACCACCTTTTTCACCGTGGCACGCCCGTTGCTCCAACTTGGCACTACCGCAGTTTACATCTTTTGTTACCGACCAAACCTAAGATCTACCTGAATCAACCACTACCGCACCCTTAATTGTTGAGATCGAATCGACATAAGAATGCCCGTCTGGATTTTCAGCACTAATGTTAGCGACAAGTTCTGATCTCCCATTGACTATTAAACCTCTGATTTAGGCTCTACCCTGGGCTCTGAAACCAATTGTTGTTAGGGTCCAGACACCTTAACCTAATTCAATCGACCACTCAAGCTAATATTAAGGACATAGATAAATCATAGGGTTTTGATACCAATTGTACGGCTCTAAACTTGACTTCCAATGCTCTAACCTGGCTCTTGGATCTCAACAAAAGCACCCAAGTTTTTCATGAAGCATCATCAATAAAAGTAACAAAATATCTATTTCGTCCTAGATACTCCACCTTAATAGGACCAAATAATCAAAATATATCAATTCAAATTTATTTGGTTTTTCTTTCAACTGTTTACAGAAACAGACTCTATGATGCTTACCTACAAATATTCATCATAAGGGTTTAGTGACCTAACTTCAAGTGAAGGGATGAGGGACCCTTTAGCCAATATCTGCAACCTTTTTCTAACTCTCATGAGCTAGCCGTCTATCTCAAAAATATGGTGAAGCATCTTCTTTGACCGCATTCAATTCACCATCACAAATTATCACACGTTTCTTATATAATGAATAACAAAGATTTCCTCTAGCTACTATTAGTGACCCCTTGGCAGGCTTCCATTTTTCATCACCAAGAAGATGTGTATAACCATCCTTGTCGAGAACATTCACATAGATTAGATCAACAATTCAGGAATATGTCACACCTTTTTCAATGTAACAGTAAAACTAGTACTGATTTGTACATGAATTTCCCTAATCCCAACGATCTTAGTGACACTACTGCTACCCATTTTTGTAGGTCCAGAGTGACTTGCTTTATTCGTAGGAAAAATACTCTCACTTGGGAATACAATGATATGAAGCGCAAGAATCACAAATCCACTCAACATTAGGATCACTGATAAGATTACACTCATCCTGAGCACAAAACAATGTTGCCTAGTCACCATTATCATATGTTAATTCAGCTGTAGTCATTTTATCATCTATATTTTTCTAACTCATTTCACCTTAATGTTCCTTCTTCAGAAGAAAACAATCTCAATTTAATGACAATTCTAACACCCTGGTGTGTGTGTGTGTGTTTTTTTTTTTTTTTTTTCCCCTTGGCCAAAGACCTACCTTTGGACTTAACACGCCCTTAGGCCCTCTACTCTTACTTTTGCCTCAGTTCTAAGTAACAAGTGCCTATGCAAAATGAGCATCTATCTCTTTTCTTCTCATCTCTTCATTAAACAAGCAGTCTATAACAACACTAAAAGATGATTTTTCCTCAGAAGCTAAGTTACTAATAGTAACCACCAAAGACTTCCAACTTTCTGGTAGAGGACTTAAAATAAACAAAGCCACCAACTCATCATCAACAATTATTTTCATGGCATTTAATTGATTAATAACGTTGTGAAATTTATTCTATTCTGCCATAAACCAACCCTCTATTAGTTTCAAGTTTACCAACTTCTTAATCAAGAAAGCCTTATCTTGTGGAGTCTTTCTCGCTAAACTTTTCGATAACATCTCGACATTAGGATTCTTATATATGGTGAAAAACATTGAAATCTACCCATTGTCTAGTTGTAGCAATAATTTTTCTATTTAGTTTCTCCCATTCTTTGTCTATTAATTTTTCCGACCTACCACTAACTCTCAATCCGGTCATGTAAATCTTTACAATAAGTAAGTCCTCTACCATTGGCTTCCAAATCAAATAATTTTCACCGAGTAATTTTATCATTGTGCTACTGCTAGTACCGTTATTATTCATCATAAAAATGAACCTTAGCTCTGATACCACTTTCTTAGGCTCTTGATACTACATCTTAAGATCACCCACAAAATACCAAACCCCGAAATCGGAATAACAATCACACACAAGAAGGGATTAAGCAGAACATCGAAATTTACGTGGTTCAGTTGAAACTTATATCCACTGAGGGGCGCATGATAATTTCACTATATCATTGGCATTTACTCACTCTCAATACTTTTCTTAACTCTAACTCAAACCCTAATGGTAATTGAAGAAGTTTTAAAGAGTGTTTAAACCCATGTACACACAAGAATACTAGCAAGTCGTAGCTGTGGCGGGTATACATGCGTCGTATCCTAAAGGAACCGGTATAAAGTTTTATTCAGTAACTAACGAGTGGATTAAATCTGGGTTTCTATGGGAAAGGTTGAACAATTAATGAAATTCAGGCAATTTAAATAGTAAATGGGTTGTCATTCAATTAAAGTTAGTTTAGAGTATGAATTAGGGTTGGATAAACCAAATCCCTTTATTATGCTTTATCAGAACAATGACTTTTCGGGGTTGAGGATACAAGCTCTGAACCTAGATTAACATTAAACTAGGGCTTAGGGTGTTGTACTAGGGTAACGGCATAATCCATCTTCTAACTCTAGGTATAGCATGAATCATCTTAATGGCACTACTAAATTTCCTTAGTCACACGTAATTTCATGTTAAACTTGGATTAATACTTAAGTTGGAGCTTAGGATAATGAACTAGTCTAACGGTTGTTTATGATGTTTGGGGTTAGTGTGATTATACATTATTTTGGAGTTTGGTACGAGGTGGGGTTCGTTGGGATAATTTGAACTCAAGCTCTAGCTACAAGCTTGGCCTGATCTTTCCTACAAGATCAAACAAACGGTTAGAGGGCACCGTGGGGTAACCCACAAGGGACACCTGTGATGCTCAAGTCAGTATCAATCTCATAAAATAATAATAATAAAGACATGTAATAAATAGACATAATAGATGCAAAATACTTAGAATAAGAGGAGTAGGAGGGTTGATCGATTATTGCTTCGTACAGTTGATCATGGAAGAAGAGAGAAGAATGGAGGCAAGCCTCTTCCCTTTGATGGTTTTCCACGCAAATATTGTTGTCTTCATTGATCTTTCTCCTTTACCGTCCCATTTTTTTTTTAAATTTCGTTTAGTATCTAAACCGAACCAAGATCTTAGGTATTTTTGCCTTGCACATTGAAGTTTACATGATATGTCTCATTCTCAATTCTTTTCGTAACTCTAACTCATACTCTAATGATAACATACGCAACTCCTGTGTATGTAAAGGGCCATCACATTAAGATCCTAGTGTGTCATGGGCCTCAATAGGATTGGGCCAATCCTATATTTTATAAACAAGGCCCAATACAATTAGGCTCCACTTATAACCCTACAATTCTCCCACTTGGAATCCTTTGGATTATTTACCATTGATAATTTTTCAATTTAGATCTAATAGAAATTTTGGACACGAAACAATTTGGTTATTCAAACCCAGTCAAACAACCCTTGACCAAATATGGAAAACCCTAATTTCCAACAAAGCAAATCTTAATTACAATGCACAATACTATCCCTAGCATCTGCAGATTGTGCCCCACCGACCGGCCGCTCACTGTCTTCGACTTCAACCACCATCAACTCACACTAACTACCTCGGCTCCCTCTAAGCATCGAGTCCCATAGCCGTGCACCATCACAGCCCTGTAGCACCACAACCACACTCTTGGTCGTTATATCTCTTGGTCGCCAACAAACCACCAGCAGATTTGCACTGAGCCTTTCAGCACCATGGCCCTAACAAAGACTACTAGTACACTATTGGATCATGAGCGCACCATAGCCAGGCTTCATTGCAATGCACAATGCATCCATTGTCACTCAGCCGCCACCATGCGAACTACTACCGATCTTCACTCAAGCGCTCTTAGAGCACACACGTCACCGCCAGAAATCACCACCTGCAATCGAGTCCACTTTAGTGATACCACTTTGCACCGAGACCACCAGATCTAATACTCAGGTGCACCAATCTAATCTCTCGCTCCTCCACTTGGGCAAAATCACCACCATTAACTTTCAGCCACCACCTTTTTCACCGTGGCACACCCGTTGCTCCAACTTGGCACTACCGCAGTTTACCCCTTTTGTTTTCCGACCAAACCTAAGATCTACCTGAATCAACCACTACCGCACCCTTAATTGTTGAGATCGAATTGACATAAGAATGCCCGTCTGGATTTTCAGCACTAATGTTAGAGACAAGTTCTGATCTCCCATTGACTATTAAACCTCTGATTTAGGCTCTACGCTGGGCTCTGAAACCAATTGTTGTTAGGGTCTAGACACCATAACCTAATTCAATCGACCACTCAAGCTAATATTGAGGACATCGATAAATCATAGGGTTTTGATACCAATTGTACGGCTCTAAACTTGGCTTCCAATGCTCTAACCTGGCTCTTGGATCTGAACAAAAGCACCCAAGTTTTTCATGAAGCATCATCAGTAAAAGTAACAAAATATCTATTTCGTCCTAGATACTCCACCTTAATAGGACCAAATAATCAGAATATATCAATTCAAATTTATTTGGTTTTTGTTCCAACTGTTTGCAGAAACAGACTCTATGATGCTTACCTACAAATATTCATCATAAGGGTTTAGTGACCTAACTTCAAGTGAAGGGATGAGGGACGCTTTAGCCAATATCTGCAACCTTTTTCTGACTCTCATGAGCTAGCCGTTTGTCTCAAAAATAGGGTGAAGCATCTTCCTTGACCGCGTTCAATTCACCATCACAAATTATCACACGTTTCTTATATAATGAACAACAAAGATTTCCTCTAGCTGCTATTAGTGACCCCTTGTTAGGCTTCCATTTTTCATCACCAAGATGATGTGTATAACCATCCTTGTCTAGAACATTCACATAGATCAGATCAACAATTCCGGAATATGTCACACCTTTTTAAATGTAACAGTAAAACTAGTACAGATCTGTACATGAATATCCCTAATCCTAACGATCTTAGTGACACTACTGCTGCCCATTTTTGTGGGTCCAGAGTGACTTGCTTTATTCGTAGGAAAAATACTCTCTCTTGGGAATACAATGATATGAAGCACAAGAATCACAAATCCACTAAACATCAGGATAACTGATAAGATTACACTCATCCTGAGCACAAAACAATGTTACCTAGTCACCATTATCATATATTAATTCAGCTCTAGTCATTTTATCATCTACATTTTTCTAACTCATTTCACCTTAATGTTCCTTTTTCAGAAGAAAACAATCCCAATTTAATGACAATACTAACACTCTGGTTTTTTTTTTTTTTTTTTTTTTCCCTTAGGACTAAGACCTACCTTTGGACTTAACATGCCCTTAGGCCCTCTACTCTTACTTTTGCCTCAGTTCCCAGTAACAAGTGCCTATGCAAAATGAGCACCTATCTCTTTTCTTCTCATCTCTTCATTAAACAAGCAGTCGATAACAACACTAAAAGATGATTTTTCCTCAGAAGCTAAGTTACTAATAGTAACCACCAAAGACTTCCAACTATCTGGTAGAGGACTTAAAATAAACAAAGCCAGCAACTCATCATCAACAATAATTTTCATGGCATTCAATTGATTAATAACGTCCTGAAATTTATTCTGTTCTGCCATAAACCAACCCTCTTTCAGTTTCAAGTTTACCAACTTCTTAATCAAGAAAGCCTTATCTTGTGGAGTCTTTCTCTCTAAACTTCAATAACATCTCGACCTTAGGATTCTGTTATATATGGTGAAAAACATTGAAATATACCCATTGTCTAATCGTTGCAATAATTTTTCTATTTAGTTTCTCCCATTCTTTGTCTATTAATTTTTACGACCTACCACTAACCCTCAATCCGGTCATGTAAATCTTTACAATAAAGTATGTCCTCTATCATTGGCTTCCAAATCAAATAATTTTCACCGAGCAATTTTATCAGTGTACTACTGCTAGTACCATTATTATTCATCATAAAAATGAACCTTAGCTCTGATACCACTGTCTTAGGCTCTTGATACATATTAAGATCACCCACAAAATACCAAAACCCGAAATCGGAATAACAATCACACACAAGAGGGGATTAAGCAGAACATCAAAATTTACGTGGTTCAGTCGAAACCTATATCCAATGAGGGGCCCATGATAATTTCACTTTATCATTGGCATTTACTCACTCTCAATTCTTTTCTTAACTCTAACTCAAACCCTAATGGTAATTGAAGAAGTTTTAAAGAGTGTTTAAAACCATGTACACACAAGAATACGAGCAAGTCGTAGCTGTGGCGGGTATACATGCGTCTTATCCTAAAGGAACCGATATAAAGTTTTATTCAGTAACTAACGAGTGGATTAAATCTGGGTTTCTATGGGAAAGGTTGACCAACTAATGAAATTCAGGCAATTTAAATAGTAAATGGATTTTCATTCAATTAAAGTTAGTTTAGAGTATGAATTAGGGTTGGACAAAACCAAATCCCATTATTATGTTTTATCAGAACAATGACTTTTCAGGGTTGAGGATACAAGCTCTGAACCTAGATTAACATTAAACTAGGGCGTATGGTGATGTACTCGGGTAAGGGCATAATCCATCTTCTAACTCTAGGTATAGCATGAATCATCTCAATAGCACTGCTAAATTTCCTTAGTCACACCTAATTTCATGTTAAACTTGGATTAACACTTAAGTTGGAGCTTAGGATAATGAACTAGTCTAACTGTTGTTTATGATGTTTGGGGTTAGTGTGATTATACATTATTTTGGAGTTTTGTACGAGGTGGGGTTCATTGGGATAATTTGAACTCAAGCTATAGCTACATGCTTGGCTTGATCTTTCCTACAAGATCAAACAAACGGTTAGAAGGCACCGTGGGGTAACCCAATAGGGACACCTCTGACGCTCAAGTCCGTATCAATCTCATTAAATAATAATAATAAAGACATGTAATAAATAGACATAATAGATGCAAAATACTTAGAATAAGAGGAGTAGGAGGCTTGATCGATTATTGCTTCGTACAGTTGATCACGGAAGAAGAGAGAAGAATGGAGGCAAGCCTCTTCCCTTTGATGGTTTTCCACGTAAATATTGTTGTCTTCATTGATCTTTCTCCTTTACTGTCCCATTTGTTTTTCAAATTTTATTTAGTATCTAAACCGAACCGAGATCTTAGGTATTTTTGCCTTGCACATTGCAGTTTACATGATTTGTCTTATTTTCAATTCTTTTCGTAACTCTAACTCATACTCTAATGATAACATACCCAACTCCTGTGTATATAAAGGGCCATCACATTAAGATCCTAGTGTGTCATGGGCCTCAATAGGATTGGGCCAATCCTATATCTTATAAACAAGGTGCAATACAATTAGGCTCCACTTATAACCCTACAATTCTCCCACTCAAAGTCATTTGGATTATTTACCATTGATAAATTTTCAATTTAGATCTAATAGTAATTTTGGACACTAAACAATTTGGTTATTCAAACCCAGTCAAACAACCCTTGACCAAATATGAAAAACCCTAATTTCCAACAAAGCAAATCTTAATTACAACACACAATACTATCCCTAGCATCTGCAGATCGTGCTCCACCGACCAGCAGCTCACTGTCTTCGACTTCAACCACCATCAACTCACACTAACTACCTCGGCTCCCTCTAAGCATCGAGTCCCATAGCCGTGCACCATCACAGCCCTGTAGCACCACAACCACACTCTTGGTCGTTATATCTCTTGGCCGCCAACAAACCACCAGCCGATTTGCACTGAGCCTTTCAGCACCATGGCCCTAACAAAGACTACTAGTACACTATTGGATCATAAGCGCACCATAGCCAGGCTTCATTGCAATGCACAACGCAACCATTGTCACTCAGCCGCCACCATGCGAACTACTACCGATCTTCACTCAAGCGCGCTTAGAGCACACACGTCACCGCCAGAAATCACCACCTGCAATCGAGTCCACTTTAGTGATACCACTTTGCACCGAGACCACCAGATCTAATACTCAGGTACACCAATCTAATCTCTCGCTCCTCCACTTGGGAAAAATCACCACCATTAGCTTTCAGCCACCACCTTTTTCACCATGGCACACCCGTTGCTCCAACTTTGCACTACCGCAGTTTTCACCTTTTGTTTACCGACCAAACCTAAGATCTACCTGAATCAACCACTACCGCACCCTTAATTGTTGAGATCGAATCGACATAAGAATGACCGTTTGGATTTTCAGCACTAATGTTAGCGACAAGTTCTGATCTCCCATTGACTATTAAACCTCTGATATAGGCTCTGCCCTGGGCTCTGATACCAATTGTTGTTAGGGTCTAGACACCTTAACCTAATTCAATCAACCACTCAAGCTAATATTAAGGACATAGATAAATCATAGGGTTTTGATATCAATTGTACGGCTCTAAACTTGACTTCCAATGCTCTAACCTGGCTCTTAGATCTCAACAAAAGCACCCAAGTTTTTCATGAAGCATCATCAATCAAAGTAACAAAAAATCTATTTCGTTCTAGATACTCCACCTTAATAGGACCAAATAATCAGAATATATCAATTCAAATTTATTTGGTTTTTGTTCCAACTGTTTACAGAAACAGACTCTATGATGCTTACCTACAAATATTCATCATAAGGGTTTAGTGACCTAACTTCAAGTGAAGAGATGAGAGACTCTTTAGCCAATATCTGCAACCTTTTTCTAACTCTCATGAGCTAGCCGTCTATCTCAAAAATATGGGGAAGCCTCTTCCTTGACCGCGTTCAATTCACCATCACAAATTATCACACGTTTCTTATATAATGAACAACAAAGATTTCCTCTAGCTACTATTAGTGACCCCTCGGTAGGCTTCCATTTTTCATCACCAAGATGATGTGTATAACCATCCTTGTCTAGAACATTCACATAGATCAGATCAACAATTCAGGAATATGTCACACCTTTTTCAATGTAACAATAAAACTAGTACCGATCTGTACATGAATATCCCTAATACTAACAATCTTAGTGACACTACTGCTGCCCATTTTTGTAGGTCCAGAGTGACTTGTTTATTCGTAGGAAAAATACTCTCTCTTGGGAATACAATGATATGAAGCCCAAGAATCACAAATCCACTCAACATCAGGATCACTGATAAGATTACACTCATCCTGAGCACAAACCAATGTTACCTAGTCACCATTATCATATGTTAATTCAGCTGTAGTCATTTTATCATCTACATTTTTCAAACTCATTTCACCTTAATGTTCCCTCTTCAGAAGAAAACAATCTCAATTTAATGACAATTCTAACACTCTGGTTTTTTTTTTTTTTTTTTGCCCCCCTTGCACTAAGACCTACCTATTGACATAACACGCCCTTAGGCCCTCTACTCTTACTTTTGCCTCAGTTCTCCGTAACAAGTGCCTATACAAAATGAGCACCTATCTCTTTCCTTCTCATCTCTTCATTAAACAAGCAGTCTATAACAACACTAAAAGATGATTTTTCCTCAGAAGCTAAGTTACTAATAGTAACCACCAAAGACTTCCAACTGTCTGGTAGAGGACTTAAAATAAACAAAGCCAGCAACTCATCATCAACAATAATTTTCATGGCATTTAATTGATTAATAACGTCGTGAAATTTATTCTGTTCTGCCGTAAACCAACCCTCTTTTAGTTTCAAGTTTACCAACTTCTTAATCAAGAAAGCCTTATCTTGTGGAGTCTTTCTCTCTAAACTTTTCGATAACATCTCGACAATAGGATTCTTATATATGGTGAAAAACATTGAAATCTACCCATTGTCTAATTGTTGCAATAATTTTTCTATTTAGTTTCTCCCATTCTTTTTCTATTAATTTTTCCGACCTACCACTAACCCTCAATCCGGTCATGCAAATCTTTACAATAAAGTAAGTCCTCTATCATTGGCTTCCAAATCAAATAATTTTAACCGAGTAATTTTATCATTGTACTACTGCTAGTACCATTATTATTCATCTAAAAATGAACCTTAGCTCTGATACCACTGTCTTAGGCTCTTGATACATCTTAAGATCACCGACAAAATACCAAAACCCGAAATCGGAATAACAATCACACACAAGAAGGGATTAAGCAGAACATCAAAATTTACGTGGTTCAGTCGAAACCTATATCCACTGAGGGGCGCATGATAATTTCACTTTATCATTGGCGTTTACTCACTCTCAATTCTTTTCTTAACTCTAACTCAAACCCTAATGGTAATTGAAGAAGTTTTAAAGAGTGTTTAAAACCATGTACACACAAGAATACGAGCAAGTCGTAGCTGTGGCGGGTATACATGCGTCGTATCCTAAAGGAACCAATATAAAGTTTTATTCAGTAACTAACGAGTGGATTAAATCGGGGTTTCTATGGGAAAGGTTGACCAATTAATGAAATTCAGGCAATTTAAATAGTAAATGGGTTTTCATTCAATTAAATTAAGTTTAGAGTATGAATTAGGGTTCGACTAAACCAATTCCCATTATTATGCTTTATCAGAACAATGACTTTTCGGGGTTTGAGGACACAAGCTCTGAACCTAGATTAACATTAAAATAGGGCTTAGGGTGATGTACTAGGGTAAGGGCATAATCCATCTTCTAACTCTAGGTATAGCATGAATCATCTCAATAGCACTACTACATTTCCTTAGTCACTCCTAATTTCATGTTAAACTTGGATTAATACTTAAGTTGGAGCTTAGGATAATGAACTAGACTAACGGTTGTTTATGATGTTTGGGGTTAGTGTGATTATACATTATTTTGGAGTTTGGTACGAGGTGGGGTTTGTTGGGATAATTTGAACTCAAGCTATAGCTACAAGCTTGGCTTGATCTTTCCTACAAGATCAAACAAACGGTTAGAGGGCACCGTGGGGTAACCCACAAGGGACACCTCTGATTCTCAAGTCAGTATCAATCTCATAAAATAATAATAATAAAGACATGTAATAAATAGACATAATAGATGCAAAATACTTAGAATAAGAGGAGTAGGAGGCTTGATCGATTATTGCTTCGTACAGTTGATCATGGAAGAAGAGAGAAGAATGGAGGCAAGCCTCTTCCCTTTGATGGTTTTCCACGTAAATATTGTTGTCTTCATTGATCTTTCTCCTTTACTGTCCCATTTGTTTTTTAAATTTTATTTAGTATCTAAACCGAACCGAGATCTTAGGTATTTTTGCCTTGCACATTGCAGTTTACATGATTTGTCTCGTTCTCAATTCTTTTCGTAACTCTAACTCATACTCTAATGATAACATACACAACTCCTGTGCATATAAAGGGCCATCACATTAAGATCCTAGTGTGTCATGGGCCTCAATAGGATTGGGCCAATCCTATATCTTATAAACAAGGTCCAATACAATTAGACTCCACTTATAACCCTACAATTCTCCCACTCGGAGTCATTTGGATTATTTACCATTGATAAATTTTCAATTTAGATCTAATAGTAATTTTGGACACTAAACAATTTGGTTATTCAAACCCAGTCAAACAATCCTTGACCAAATATGAAAAACCCTAATTTCCAACAAAGCAAATCTTAATTACAATGCACAATACTATCCCTAGCATCTGCAGATCGTGCTCCACCGACCAGCCGCTCACTGTCTTCGACTTCAACCACCATCAACTGACACTAACTACCTCGGCTCCCTCTAGTCATCGAGTCCCATAGCCGTGCACCATCACAGCCCTGTAGCACCACAGCCACAATCTTGACCGTTATCTCTCTTGGCCGTTAACAAACCACCAGCATATTTGCGCTAAGCTTTTCAACACCATAGCCCTAACCGGGGCTACTAGTACACCATTGGCTCATGAGCGCACCATCGCCAAGCTTCATTGCAACACACACCACAACATTTTCCACTTAACCGCCACCATGCGAACTATTATAGATCTTCACTCAAGAGCTCTTAGAGCCCACGCGTCACCGCCAAAAATAACCACCTGCATTCGAGTCCACTTTAGTGATACCAATTTGCATCGAGACCCCCAGATCTAATATTCAGGTACACCAATTTAGTCGCTCACTCCTCCTAATAGACCAAATAACAACCATTACCTTTCAGCCACCACCTTTTTCCCCGTGGCACACTCGTCACTCCAACTTTGCACTACCACAGTTTACACCTTTTGTTTACTAATCAAACCTAAGATCTACCAGAATCAACCACTATCGCACCCTTAATTGTTGAGATCGGATCAACATCAGAATAACCATCTGGATTTTCACCAATAATGTTGGCAAGAAGTTCTGATCTCCCATTGGCTATTAAACCTCTGATTTAGGTTCCAACTGGGGCTCTGATACCAATTGTTTTCAGGGTCTAGACACCTCAACCTAATTCAATCGACCACTCAAGACAATATTAAGGACATAGATAAAGCAAAGGGTTTGATACCAAGTGTACAGCTCTGAATCTGACTCCCGGTGCTCTATACCTAGCTCTTGGATCTCAACAACAGCACCCAAGTTTTTCATGAAGCATCCTCAATGAAAGTAACAAAATATTTATTTCATTCTAGATACTCCACCTTAATATGAACACATAATCACAATGTTTCAATTCAAATTTATTTGGTTTTTCTTTCAACTGTTTACGAAAATTGACTCTATGATGCATACCTAACAATTATTCATCACAAGGGTTTAGTGACCTAACTTCAAGTGAAGGAATGAGGGACTCTTTACCCAATATCTGCAGCCTTTTCTAACTCTTCTGAGCAAGCTGTTCGTCTCAAAAATTTGGTGAAGCATCATCCCCGATCGCGTTCAATTCACCACCACAAACTATCGCACGTTTCTTATATAATGGACAACACAGATTTCCTCTAGCTACTATTAGTGACCCCTTGGTAAGCTTCCGTTTTCCATCACCGAGATGATGTGTATAACCAATCTTGTCTAGAACATTCACATAGATCAGATCAACAATTTAGGAATACGTCATACCTTTTTCAATGTAACAGTAAAACTAGTACTGATCTGTACATGAATGTCCCTAATCCCAAATATCTTAGTGGCACTATTGCTGCCCATTTTCATAGGTCCAGAGTGACTTGCTTTATTCGCAAAAAAATACTCTCTCTTGGAAATACAATGATATGAAGCACAAGAGTCACAAATCCACTCAACATCAGGATCACTGATAAGATTACACTCATCCTGAGCACAAAACAGTGTTGCCTAGTCACCATTATCATATGTCACTTCAGCTGTAGTCATTTTATCTTCTACATTTTTCTAACTCGTTTCACCTTAATGTTCCTTCTTTAGAAGAAAACAATCTCGATTTTATGCGAATTCCAACACTCTGGTTTTTTCTCCTTTGGACTTAGACCTACCTTTAGACTTACCACACCCTTGGGCCCTCTACTTTTACTTATGCCTCAGTTCTTAGTAACAAGTGCCTGCGCAGAGTGAGCATCCTTCTCTTTTCTTCTCATCTCTTCATTAAACAAGCTGTCTATAACAACACTAAAAGATAATTTTCCCTTAACAGCTAAGTTACTAATAGTTACCATCAAAGACTCCCAACTGTTTGGTAGAGGATTTAAACTAAACAAAGCCAGCAACTTATCATCCAAAATGATTTTCATGGCATTCAATTAATTAATAACATCCTGAAATTCGTTCTATTCTGCCCCAAACCAACCCTCTTTCAATTTCAAGTTTACCAACTTCTTAATCAAGAAAGTCTTATCTTGTGGAGTCTTTCTCTCTAAACTTTTCGATAACATCTCGACATTAGGATTCTGTTATATATTGTAAAAAACACAGAAATCTACCCATTGTTTAAGTGTTGTAACAATTTTTCTTTTCAGTTTCTCCCATTCTCTGTCTATCAATTTTTCCAACCTACCACTAACCCTCAATCCAGTCATGTAAATCTTTACAATAAATTAAGTCCTCCGACATTGGCTTCCAAATTAAATAATTTTCACCGAACAATTTTATCATTGTACTATTTCTAGTTCCATTATTATTCATCATAATATTGAACCTTAGCTCTTATACCACTTTCTTGGGCTCCTAATACTAAATCTTAAGATCACCCACAGAATACAAAAACCCAAAATCGAAATAACATTCACACACAAGAGGAGATTAAGCAGAACATCAAAATTTACGTGGCTCAGTCGAAGCCTATATCCACTGTGGGGCGCACGATAATTTCACTATATCACTAGCATTTACATGTCATGTCTCACACTCAATTCTTTCTTAACTCTAACTCAAGCCTTAATGGTAACAGAAGAAGTTTTAAAGAGTGTTTAAAACCATATACACACAAGAATACGAGCAAGTAGTAGCTGTGGTGGGTATACATGCGTCGTATCCTAAAGGAACCAATATAAAGTTTAATTCGATAACTAACGAGTGGATTAAATCTGGGTTTCTATGGGAAAGGTTGAACAATTAATGAAATTTAGGCAATTTAAATAGTAAATGGGTTATCAATCAATTAAAGTTAGTTTAGAGGATTAATTGGGGTTAGACTAAACCGCATCCCATTATTATGCTTTATCACGACAATGACTTCTGAAGATTAAGGCTACAAGTTCTAAACCTAGATTAACATTAAATTGAGGCTTAGGGTGATGAACTAATGTAAGGGCATAATCCATCTTATAACTCTAGGTGTGGCATGAATCATCTTAATAGCAGTACTAAATTTCCTTCATCACACCTAATTTCATGTTAAACTTGGATTAATACTTAAGTTAGGGCCTAAGATAATGAGCTAATCTAAGGGTTACTTATGATGTTTGGGGTCATTGTGCTTATACATCATTTTGGATTTTTGTATGGGGCGGGGTTTGTTGGGATTAGCTGAGCTCAAGCTCTAGCTACAAGCTTGGCTTGATCTTTCCTGCAAGATCAAACAAACGGTTAGAGGGGTCCATGGGGTTACCCATGAGGGACATTTCTGATTCTCAAGTCAGTATCAATCTCATAAGATAATAATAATAAAGACATGTAATAAATAGACATAATAAATGCAAAATACTTAGCATAAGAGGAGTAGGAGGCTTGATCGATTATTGCTTCGTGTAGCTGATCATGGAAGAAGAGAGAAGAAGGGAGGCCACCTAATTCCCTTCCCCCCCCCCCCCCCCCCCCCCCTCTATTTGAGGGGCAGTTACATGGGGTCCAGATGAACCTCACTCCCTTTTTTTAAATGAAAGTCACGTGTCCTTTTAGGACAAGTGGCGCTATTTGTTATGACTTGTTCATTTGGTATTTTTGAAGCTCGGTTTTCTAATTTAAATCTAGTTTATTATTACCCAATTTTTATATATTAATTATACGCTTATTATACTCGTAGTTTCGAGTCTATAAGTACCAGGTCAATAAATACTGGGCGAACTTCGGTCATTCCATGTTTGACCATGGAGTCGGTCATTCCAAGTTCGGCCATGGAGTATATTACATGTTGGTCTTTAACCATAGCTTGCAATTGCAAAATGTTCATTTGAGCAATGGAGGTGCTCAGCATTCTATTTTGGCCCTTCATAGTTTTCATTTTTGTGTGTTTTGAACTTTACCCGAGATTAATAAAGTATATGACCTAAATAGGATGTGTAACGAGATATTTGACACTTAATAGGGTGTTTAAGTTACTGCGGCTCACAAGTTGGCGTGTAACCCATAATGAAACTTAACGTGGCATCTAGCCTAACATAGATCTTAGCAGGGTGTTTAAAAACATTGTTTACCTTAACTGGGCATTTAGCCCATTGGGGGTCTTAATAAAGTGTTTAGTCTCTTTGTTTATTTGAATGGAGTAGTTTTTATCTGTGTAGGAATGTTTAAAGGAATTTAAACCACTAGGACCATCTGGAACTTGGAGTATTTAAAGCATTTTGTTCATTCATTCCCACAAGTGTTCATGGCAATTTAGGCTCTTATGTGATAAGCATGTAAGGTTATTACCAGCATGACTAGCCACTAAGTATAAGTGCATTTAGTTAGTAACATCCGCAGAGCAGCAAGTATGATGCATTTTGCTCAAGTGACTTTGATAAGCAAGGCATGCCTGGCTAGAGCCAAAGGTGGTTGATTCAATATATTCGATTGGTATATAGATGATATGTGTAAAATTCCTGGACAACGTTAAGATGTTCAGTATGTTGCTTTGCTTACTTTACTGCTAAAAGTGAACACTATTTAATATATTAGAATGAAGTCAATGAGGTGATTATGCCCTTACATTATAGAATCAAGGATGATGAATATCTCATACTGGTCCGATGGGGATGAGCATATCACTAATGTAAATGTCATGTAAGTAGACAGAACACATATCATGGAGATTAACACATCTTTTAAACCTACAGATCCTATGTAATAAATTGTAAGTCGTATGTATTAAATGGAACGTAGATAATGGTGCTCAGTATATTATATTTAGATAACCCTCAAGCGAGTCATGGCAATGAGTATTACACCAGTAGCGGGTGGTTGCACCAGGGCGGACCATGGTGATGGGTATTGCATCCATTATGAGTGATTGCACCAGGGTGGACCATGGTGATGCGTATTGCACCCATTGCAAGTGATTGCACTAGGGTATGCCATGGTCATTTGTATTGCACCCGTTGTAGGTGATTGCCCCAGGGCAGACCATGGTGACAGGTATTGCACTAGTTGTGGGAGATTGCACCATGGGTCAACCATGGTGATAGGTATTGCACCCATTAAAGGGTGATTGAACCAGGGCAGACCATGGTGATAGGTATTGCCCACGTTCCGGGTGATTACACCCGGACGGACCATAGTGTTAAGTACATACAGGTCACACGGGTCAATATAATATACTTGTCTGATATAAACCAGAGCGTAATCGGGGCAACAAACCAAACCAAACAGGTCAATATAATACACTTATCTAATAATGAATATGCTAAGAATAAATATAGAAATAAAGAAAAGTTGCTGGAAATAACACACTTTTAAGGCTATTATATGGCAAGTAATTCACCAATCATATGGTATATCATCCTTCAAGGATTGCCATGGCTAACATTCCTTTATCCTTAACATTTATATATGAAATGATAAGCTTGGTATGACTTATGCTGCGTGATTTTAAGTAGATATTTTCACGAATACTCATTAATAGCATTCGTAAGATCCATTTCATATGCGAATAAGACTCACACAATGTGATTCATAACTAATTGTATGAACACTGTTAATGTTTAAATGGCACGTATTTATGTATAATTTGTGGCTTAATAATGACGAGTCTTTGATAGTTTGCGGTGTGTCATCTATGCTGACGCTGATTATTAAAAACTCAACATGGTGAGTTTGTAGCATATTAATGATAAAACATGCCTAAGGATGCCATTCTCTGGGAGTAAATGTTTTTAGCTACATGTCTATCTTCCTATTCTACCCTTAAAGTTGCGAATTTGTTTTAAGGACTCGGTGATCCTTTATTTTGTGTTACCCTGTTCATAGCAACCATTGCTAGATCGAATAGGCTATAAAAGGAGTTCTAGACTACTTGTAAGAAAGTTCAAGACTATTTTAAAATAAGTTATCATGGGTATTGAACTAGTTCATCCTTATTCCAATTAGATTTTTTTTGGTAAGTCAGTGAGAACGAATATATATGTACAAGTCTACGAGGGGCATTCCCTAAGCCATGGCTAGAAGGCCTACATTAAAGAATCAAATGTCAAAGACAAAAGAAACATCAAGCTAAGAAAATCAACAAAGGCAAACACGACTAACAAAGCAAAAGCTGACAAAAGCTAGAACGCCAAACAAAACTAATACTCAATCCCTTACTCCTGCATAAGTTGAGAATGATGGTGAGCACCATGAAGCATAGAAGCGGCAATGAGACGACTGCGAACCAATCTAGTGATCTCCTCAACCATAGCTGAAGAAGGCCTATACTGAGAGCGCTAGATCCCCAGGTTACGCTCATACCAAAGAACATAGACTGCCGCAAAGAGGCAAAGTTGGGCTAGGACACAATCTGTCCCAATGCCATGGAGTCACCTAGCATCCCAAATCACAAGCTCACACGAAGGAAGTGCGGGCTAAGCAAAGGATTTATGCGATGACACCCTAGTCCAAACAGAAGCTGAGAAGGTGCAGATGAAGAACAGGTGGCCATGTGACTTGTAGATAGAACCATACAGCACGTACGAAGCCCGAACGTCCTGAACTCGATGTCTTAGAAGTGTGTCACATGTCCAAAGTCGCTCACATGAGGCAAGCCAATGAAGGAAGGAATGCCTCGGATTGTGCAACAGGAACCAAAGAAGATGATGGATGAAATCCTCCTCCCTCCTACTGTGAATCATCTACTAAGCCGATCTGGTGGTGAATAACCCTGAAGGGTCACCCATCCACGTAACATAGTTAGCTACATCTGGACAAGGCCTGAAATCAACAGAATCCTAGATAGGCTGTAGCTCAACTCCTCCTATCGGAACCTCCACTAATTACCATCAATGATATCAGAAATAAGAAAGCCTAAGAGGTGACAAGTAGAAGTCAAAAGGCTAGTCAGGGACCAACAATGAAGACGACCACAAAGCAGCCAATAATCAGCCCAGAGTGGTGGTGTCATGTCCATCCCCAATGATGTGTCTGAATGCTCTAATGCACCATGGTCGAACACTAAGGATGCTCCCCCAATACCAAGGAATCAATCCAGTGAGCCTCACAAAAGCTCTTCCCTAGAATCGGTTTTGGTGAATCCATTGAGGCCAAAGAGAAGCACGATCAGTGAACATAACCCAGATCTGCTTCATGACAGAACCCTGTATCTACTCAGTCAGGCGGAAAATCCCAAGGCCGCCCTCTCTACAAGGGTAGCAAAGATGCCTGCAAGCCACATTCGCTCCCCGGGGCCAGCGTTGTGCCCATCCACAAAAGGCATCAAGCATCAAATCGATCTTCTTGATCATTGCCTTCAAGAGAATGAAGATAGGTGAAGAATAGACCTGAATAGAGAATAACACTAACCGAATTAGCTGCAAACGACCAATATAAGATAGAGCGCGTTAAGTACAAAGTTGAATGCGAGACACGATGCAATTTAAAAGTAGCTTCCAGTGAATAAACAAAAGCCTCAAAGTGATAAGCGGCACCCCCAGATACCTTATTGGACACTACCCTAATCTGAACCTAAGAATGTCGAAGACAGACTGCTGAGCGTCCGGATCAACCATGATGATGAAAACAATACTCTTAGAGGCATTCGAGGAGAGCCCTGAAAGTGCAGCAAAGCGATCCAATGTCTACACTAGCATCATCAACGAAGCATAGGTGGGTGAGATGTGTACTATAGTAGTGCGGGTGGAAACAAAATTGTAGATCGAAAATGGAACTGCAAAGTAAACCCCGTAGATCCTCCATAGTGATGACGAGCAAGTAAGGTGAAAGAGGATCCCCTTGACGAATGCCCCGACTAGTGCTTAAAACCCATGGAACTTGCCAATGATGGCGACAGAGAACCGAGTTGTGGAAAGGCATTCCAGCACCCAGCCAAGCATAACCTCCGAGATACCCATACAACATATAGACGACAGAATAAGTCCCACTGCATTGTGTCAAAATCCTTACAAATATCGATCTTTAGGGCACATCAAGGTGACACCTAATGATGATAATCACGCATAAGCCCCCGAGCAAGAAAAATATTGTCCTTCTCCCATGAACGAAGGCAGACTACATGTCATCAATAAGAAAGGGAAGAACTTCTTTCAGCCTATTTGCAATGATCTTTGTCATGCACTTGTAGATCACAGTACAACAAGAGATTAGGTAATAGTCAGCGAAGTCGGAGGGATTCTCCACCATAGGAATAAGACTGATATGGGTAGCGTTCACGACGCCAAGTGTTTACGACAAATTTAGTCAGTGTGCTTATTCGCCGTATTGGAGTTCGATATGAGATAGGGTTTGTAAGGACGAGTTGAACTCAAGATCTGGCTACATGCCCAGCCTAATATCTCTTGGCCTTAGATGTGAATTGCCTGGAGAGTGTGAGAGAGAGAGAGTAAGGGTGAGAATGACAGTGAGAGAGAGAGAGAGAGAGAGAGAGAGAGAGAGAGTGTGAGAATGAGAGTGAGAGAATGGATGAGATAGAGAGAGTGAGAGGATGGGTAAGAGAGAGAGTGTGAAAGGATAAGAGAATAAAAGGTCCTTCCCCCTTTATATAGAGCCTTAAGTGGGATAGGAGCCAGGTTCAAGGGTGCTGGGCCACCCGTTTACTGGGTGTCCAGCCTCTGGGTGCCACGGGCGCCCATCTCTGGGTTGCAGGTATCAGGGCTAGGAGCTCTATCATCATCAGTCGAGACAAAGAGCATCTCTCACCTCTGTATTAAATATTGAAAGAGTCAACGGTCTAGCTTGATCCTCAGATAAACGGGCCTGAAAGAGACCGGAATGTCCTCCCAAAGTGGGCCACTCGGCTCAATCAACAACTCTTGAAAGTAAGAAACCCCAGCCTCTAAGATCTCTCCCTCATCATCAGTCCTTAAGTCATTAGGACCAATAATAAAACAAATTCAACTCCTAGCCTGTCGATGAATAACAAACTTAAGGAAGAATTGTGTACCATGATCCCTTAAGGAAATCCACGAAATGTGAGACTTTTGATGGTAGAAAGCCTCCTCATTCCTACACAAGCGTGAGTGCTCCTGAGATAAATGACTCTCCTCCGCGCCAAGAGCCATATACCGAGGATTAGCATCTAAAGCCCTTTGGCATGAAGCCCATGCATCCCTCACTGTCACCACTCTTACTGGGATATGACTGTAATGCCTGGCATTGAGGGCCTTCAACTCACCCTTCAGTCGCTTTAGCTTCTTTTTGAGCTAAAACATAGGCGTACCATCAATCCAAAAATCCCACGCCCTTTGCACCGTCGAAAGAAAATCCTCATGGTCAGCCCATAAGTTAAAGAACTTGAAAGGGAGCCGCAATGTGCAATGTTCTCTGAGCCGTTGAACCACAAACGGATGATGGTCCGACCTCACATGGGGACGAAGCTCAACTGATGAAGTAGAAAAAGCGCATAGCCAACACTCACTCACAAAACATCAGTCCAAATGCTTAAGAATAAGAGCATCTCCATCCAATCTATTAGACCAATTATAATGTAGCCCAGTACATGGTAGAACAATTAGCTCAACCTCATAAACGCAGTCCCAAAAATGATCCATATGGCCAGGCCAATTGTCCTGACTGCCACTCCAATCACTAGGACTAAGAATAGTGCTAAAGTCTCCAAGGAGTATCCAAGGCTCCTCCTGAAGACCCACACTAGCTCCTCGAATATACTTCCAAAGATCTTGACAATGGTCTAAGCTTGTTAAAGCCATAGACATATGTAGCTAAAAAGCTAACATTCCCCAAAGTTTACAAACTCTGTAGGTAAGATATTGAACCCGACCCTGCACTTTTGTGCCACAATAGAAACTAGGAACCCAAAGCACGATAATGTGGCACCAAGAGCCCTGCACACCACTGAACATAAACCGCCACCCATCAGCACAACGAGTAACAACCAACTCAATATCAATAGGGGACTTGACCAAACCAACCAAACTAGGGCAATTAGAGGAGATCTAATTACGAACAACAACAATAGAATTGGAGTTATGAAAACCCCTTACATTCCAACAACCTATCATCAGAAAATAGGAAACTAACTTGACCCATGGCCACCTTGGGTAGCAGTGGAGCACGTCACATGACAATTAACCGAAACTGGATGAGAGACACTCTGAGAAGTAGACGCCTCCCCCACATGATCCTCCGAAAAAAGAGCAAATTGATTCAACGACTCCACAGTAGGAGCCGTCTGAGCCGACCGGCTCCCATGACAAGTTGTATGCTCCAAAACCCCAACAAGGGCATCCTAACCCACCTCAATCTCATAGGGAACGATGGCATGATCCAACTCCTTAGATGCAAAGTATGATGTTGTTATGGCAGATGAAGGGCCATTCTTGGCTTACTCCAATTTTGTTGAGGCAAAATTTTATAATGACGGTGTGGGACCACTGGTGGTGTGACGGATTAGTTTTTATGGAGCCCAACAGGTAAACATGACATCCATCCCTAAGAGCCCACTCACTGAGGCTGAAGTAGATCAAGCTGAGATGGAGTCAGATGGCTAAGACTTTTGGGGATGTATGAGAGCCCTCCTTGATGGGGGGAACCTCTAAGGCACCCATGATGCCTTATGGAGGGAAGTCAAGCCTTCCAAGTAAAGGCCTGAAGGGCTGTCTCCTCAGCCATTACAAGGCTAGTGGCTTGGCATGTTGAGGATTAACTATGGGCAGAATAGCCATTTACCTTCGAAAGTGGCTTCGAGGTCCAAATGCTTCACAAGAAGAAGCTGGAGTTGTCATACTTAAGAAAAACACTAGCCAAAATAGAGGACTAGAGAGCAGAGGTGCAAGACCCTCTCTATGAAGCGAACTTGGGCTCAAAGATGGACCTAAGACCCATATATGTGAGTGCTCTGCTTTTCGAAGAATAAAGGATGTAGTATGTACTCTTTGAGTTCAAGGACTGCTTGGGGATCAAAGTGAGATGCCTGTCTTAGAGAGAAAGGTGGTTGAGCATACGCTACTCATAAAGCCAGGTCTAGGGCCCATTATTTAGGTCCAGATAAAGATATCCCAGGAAGTCAAAAATTTTTGTTTTATAAGAAATTGAGAGACTCTTAAATGCCAAGTTTATCAAGACATGTAAAATGGCTAGCAAATGTTGTTCATGTTATTTAAAGAATGGAAAAGTGAGAGTTTTTATTGACTTCAAAGATCTAAATGTAGCCCAGCTGAAGGATGAATATCCCATGCTCATCGCTGAAGTTCTCAATGATTCAGCCTCGAGGTACGACGTGTTGTCTTCTATGGATGGCTATTGTGGGTTTTACCAAGTCATGATAGCTTTAGAGGATACCCACATGACTAAATTTAGATGTCAAAGGTCAATGGGGACCCTTGAGTTGGTGGCCATAACATTTGGTTTAAAGATCGCTGGTGCCACCAACTAATGAGCCGTAAGCATAATTTTTCATGATCTCATTGGCAAGACCACGGAATTCTATATAGGCGACATCGCGGTCAAATCAAAAACCAAAGTTAAGCAATTGGAAGATTTTAGAAGTGCGTTTTTACGTAGAGGAAATACAATCTCAAGATGAAACCTTTGAAGTGTGCTTTCGAGGTACGAGCTGACAATTTCATAGGCTTCCTTGTCCACCAAAGGGGATTAAAGTTGACATGAATAGGGCTAAGGCCATTCAGAAAGCTCAATCATCCTCAAGCAAGAAAGAACTTCAACGTTTCCTCTGGCATGTCAATTTCTTAAGACGTTTCATTTCATATGTTTTGAAGAAAGACCAAAGTCTTCTCATCATTGTTGAGACTTAAGTCTAAAAAAGACTTTAAGTAGGAGAAGGCACATCAAACAATCTTCGAGGCCATCAAAGATTTTTTGATTAGGCCACCGGCGTTGATTCCACCCAAGCACGGGAAACCATTGAAGATTTGCATTTGCCAGTATCGAGTCGATTTGTTGTTTCTTTGTATAAGACAATGACCAAGGATATGAATACGCTGCATTCTACTTGAGCTGTTGCCAAAATGAGGGTGATTGCCCAAACATATGCACTCAAGTATATGCTAGACAGACCTTTGATGAGAGAACTGTTAAAAAAATGGTGTGTCGCTCTGCTCTCATTTGAATTGATTTATGTGTCATAGAAGTCCGTGCAAGCCCAAGCCTTAGCTGACTTTCTAGCTGACCATCCTAATATTCAAACAGAATCTGCCCACAAACAAGGGGAGATATTGGTGGTGGCAATGGTCTTTTTGAAAATATGAATTGATGGATCAAGGACCAAATCCAGTGCTGCAATAGGGGTTGTTATTGAATCTCCCTTAGGGATTATCATAATGCTCACGGACACCCTTATTGTTAAATGCTCCACAAGTGCAATTTAAGGCTTTGATTATCGGCCTCGAGACCCTCATAGAGATGCAAGTCCCTAGCGTGATTGTAAGAGGGGACTCGCAGTTGGTAATCTGCCAAGTCAAGGGAGAGTGTGAATGTTTGAGTGGTACTTTAAGAAATACATTTCAACAATGTAAGAGCTGTTGATGAAATTTGACAAGGTTGTATTCGAGTTCATGCCTTGAAATCAGAACAGGCAACCACTTGGCCAAGCTAGTGTTTATGCATAAAAACTACCTAGAATATGGTGTGAAGAATCCATGGTCATCAAGACCAAGGTTCTAGACCATGATCTTGAGATCGCTGAGTCCTTTAGTACTGAGAGCAAAGTGGTTGCAAATGAACACTTTGATTTCTTTGAGACACTTAAACCTATCGCTGAGCAAGGTGAGGATTGGAGGAAACCCTTAGTGGAGTACTTCAAAAACATGCATGATTTCATCAAATATAGAAAGATGAAAATGAGGGCACAAAGATATTTCCTCGATGATGAATGTGAAGAGTTATATAAAAACGATGCTAATGGAGTGCTTCTCAAGCGCCTAAACTTGGATGAATCTATGGTAGTAATGATTAGGGCACATGAAGGAACCAACAAGATGCATCAGTTAATCAAACTTCATGGCTATTACTAGCTTTCATTGATAGATAACTGTATCAAGTATGCAAAAGGGTGCAGAGCAATGCCAGAGATATGGGCATGTCCATGAAGTCCCTACTTCTGAAATGCATGCCATAATTAAACCATGGCCCTTTAATGGATAGGCAATGGATGTCGGCAAGAAATTTATTTTTCCTTTAGTAAGTATCATTCATATATCCTTGTGGCCACAAATAACTTCACAAAGTGGGTTGAGGCCAAACCATATAGGAACATTAATCAACAAGATGTGATTTCTTTTATCAAAGATTCTCAAGGTTTTTAATGGATCTGAGGTTAAGGAGTTCACCAAAAGTTTTAATATTGATAACTTGAACTAAACTTCTTATTATAACCAAGCAAATGGCCATGCAGAGTAAACTAATAAGATTCTCAAGGCCAACATTGAGAAAATGATTGAAGACAATCCTCGGAGGTGTCATGAGCTACTACTTGATGCTCTATGGGTTTATAGAATGTTCAAAAGAGATGCCACTGGGACAAATCCCGTCTATTTGACTTATAGCCATGGTGTTGTACTCCCAACGGATGTAATAGTTCAATCCATATATCTGGGCTCATTAAGGAAAGTTTTCTAAACTTGAATATGAGCAAGCTGTGATGGATGAGTTGACTAGCTTGGACCAAGATAGGCTTGATACTCTTCAAAATCTTGAAGAGTAAAAAAACAGAGTAGCCAAAGCCTACAAAAGGAAGGTCAACCGAAGGTCCTTTAACATAGAGGACTTGGTTTGGAAAGTGATTCTACCTATAGGCTTGAAAGACCATGTCCTTGGTAAATGGTCCCCGAATTGGGAGGGTTGGTTCAGAGTTATTAAAGTATTTGAGGGTAATGCCTACTTGCTTCAGGATCCAGATGAAAGGACCCATCCTAAGGCCATAAATGGGAGGTTCTTAAAGAAGTACGTGCCTTCGATTTGGGATTCTACCAAAGAAGCTCTTAAGTTTAAATTTCCTAAATTATGGGCATAATTTTGATTTTATGCCTCGAGGAACAAGAAAATGTTCCTTGAGTTAACAAAATGTAAACTGAGAGAAAAACCTAATATCTGAGAGATTCATTGGCACAAATATTTTATTTCATTCATACGAAGAGGTACATCTCATTACGAGATACAACTAGTATAACCTAACAACTTCTTTATATTTTCATTAGAGATGAGTCCTAATCCTTATTAGGGGCTCCTCTATCACTATGAATTTATTGGCTGTTTGGGTTAGCTAGTTGTCTGCAGAGATGACTTTTTCTTAGAGTGCTTGATGTTCTTCTTTTACCTTTTTTTTTTTTTTTGGTAAGCCAGTAAGATATACCATATATGAAAAATATATATGTACAAGTCTACGAGGGGCATACGCAAGTCATGGCCAGAGAGACCTAAATTAATGAATCAAAGTAAAAAAGACAAAGAATAAAAAAAACAAAAGAATCACAGGTCAATATGACCAACAAAAGCAAAAAAGCTAAATAAAGGACGAATCCAAACATAAAATAGTGCTCAATCCCCCACTCCTGCAAAAGTTGAGAATGATGATGAGCACCACGGAGCGTAGGAGCAGCAATGAGGCGATTGCGGACCTGTGATCTCCTCAAAAACGGCTGAAGATGGCCTGGACTAGGAACACTGGATCCTCAGGTTACACTCGCACCAGAGGATGTGAACCAATGTAGAGAGGCAAAGGCGGGCGAGGATACTATCCACCCCACAACCACGGAGCTGAGTAGTAGCCCACTGAACCATCTCGCGCTAAGGAAGCACAAAGCAGGCAAAGGATGTACGCGATGAAACCCTAGACCAAATAGAAGCAAAGAAGTTGCAGGCAAAGAAAAGATGGCTATGCGACTCAACATCTAGACCACATAGCACACAAGAAACCTAAACGCCCTAAACCATATGTCTCAGCAATATGTCATGGGTCCAAAGTCGCTTACAAGAGGCAAGCCACTGAATGAATGAGTGCCTCGGAAGTGTAACTAGAACCAAAGAAGATGATGGACGGAATCCTCCTCCCTTCTGCTATGAATCATCTCCCAAGCCGATCTGGTGGTGAATATCCCTGAACGGTCACCCATCCACCTAACATGGTCAGCTACACCTGGCTGAGGTTTGAAATCAGCAAAGTTCCAAATAGGTAGCAACTCAACTTTCTCCTGAGAAAACCTCCACTGATCGCCCTTAATAATGTTAGGTACACGTAAGTCCTAGAGGTGACCAGTTGAAGTCAAAGTGTGGGTCATGAACCGACCCATCAAATGCCCACATGGGCATCAATAGTTTGCCGAAAATGTAGTGTCGCGCCCATCCCCAATGATGCGTCAGAACGCTCCCTCACACAAAGACTAAACACCAAGGATACTCCTCCATGACTAAGAGATCGACCCCATTGGCTGAATCTCCCAGAAGCTTTTACCCTAGAGTCGGTTGGCATGAATCCACTGAGGCCCGAGAGAACCATGATGTGTGAGCACAACCCAGCTGTGCTTCATAAGAGGGGCCTGGTTCCACTTGGTAAAGTGGCGAATCCTAAGACCACCCTCTCTACGAGGATAACAAATATTCCTCTAGGCAACCTTCGCTTCCCCCGGGCCATCGAGGTGCCCCTCCATAGAAAGGCAGCAAGCGTCACCTCGATCTTCTTGATCATTGCCTTTGGGAGAATGAAAACAGATGACCAATAAACCTGGATAGAGAACATGACCGATCTAATCAGTTGCAAACGCCTTGCGTAAGAAAGAGCCAGTGAAGTCCAAAGCTGAATGTGAGCAAGGATACGATCTAATGGAGGCTTGAAGTGGATGAACTGAAGCCTTGAAGTGATAAATGGTACCCCCAGATATATGACCAAACATTGCCCTAATCTGAATCACAGAATATCTAGAATAGACTGCTGAGACTCAGAATCAACCACAGCAAAACTCTTAGCCACATTTGAGGACAGCCCTGAAATAGTAGAAATTTGATAAAAATTCTCACGAAAAACCGAGGCACTGCCCTCATCTACCTCACTAAAGATCATCAGGTCATCAGCAAAGCAAACATGTGTGAGCTGAGTACTACTGCAGCGCGAGTGAAATCGAAATCACAGATCGGTAGTGGCACAATGAAGTAGACCTTGCCAGCCCTCCATGGCTATAGCGAATAGGTAAGGGTAGAGAGGATCCACTTGACGAATACACCAGCTCATGCCAAAGAATCTTGAAGGTTAGCATTAATGGCGACTGAAAACCTAGCTGTGGAAAAACATTCCCACACCCAACCAATCATAGCCTCTGGGATACCCATACAACGCATAGCAGAAATAATAAAGTCAACACCATATCAAAAGCCTATCGAATAACAACCATCAGAGCATAACAAGGTGACCCCGTTGGAAGGTGACAGTCATGCATGAGCTCTTGAGCAAGCAAGATACTATCTAAAATCCTTCTCTAAAGAACAAAGGCAGACTGTGAATCATCAATCAAGAAGGGAAGACCCCCTTAAGCCTGTTTGCAGTGATCTTAGTGATGCACTTATAGATCATATTGCAACCAGAGATTGAGCGATAGTTGGCAAAGGTGGAGGGAGTCTCCACCTTTGGAATCAGACTGATACGGGCAGTGTTCAGGATGCCTAGCATGTGCCATGACTGGAGGAATGAATAGACAACTCGCACAACATCACAATCCACAATATACTAGGCCCTCTTAAAAAAGGGGAGGGTATAGCCATCAGGATCAGCAACCCTATCATCACCCATAGTGAAGAGAGCGTCTCACACCTCAGCATAAGTAATCAGAAACGTCAAAGGTTTAGCCTGATCCTTAGAAAGACATGCTTGATAGAGACCCAAGATATCCTCACGAAGCGGCCCACTTGGCTCAATCCACAACTCCTCAAGGTAAGAGACCTCGGCCTCCAAAATCTACCCCTCATCATAGGTCCTCATGCCGTCAAGCCGAACAATAGAAGAAAGTCAATTCATAGCCTACCCATTGGCGATAGACTTATGGAAGAACCAGGTACCCTGATCCTCTAAGGAAAGCCACTAGATAAAAGACTTCTGACGGTAGAAAGCCTCCTCAACCCTACACAATCTAGAATACTCCTGAGATAAATGACGCTCCTCCTCTCGAAGGACCACACACTCAGGGTCGTCATCTAAAGCCCTCTGGTGCGTAGCCTAGGCGTCACACACCGCCACCACCTTAGCCGAGATACGACTGTAATGTCTAGCATTGAGGGCTTTCAGCTCACCCTTCGGCCTCTTCAGCTTCTAAGTGAACTAATACATAGGCGTGCCACCAATGCTATGCTCCCACGCCCCCAAACCATAGAAAGAAACTCCTCATGATTGGCCCAAAAGTTAAGGAACTTAAAAGGGAGCTGCGATGTACAACACTCTCCAATTCCCTTAACAACAAACGGACAATGGTCAGGGAAAATCTCACATGGGAGGAACTCAATTGATGATGTAGAAAAATCACGTAGCCACCCCTCACTCACCATACACCAATTGAGACGCTTTTGAACGAGAGCATCTCCGTCCATCTTGTCGGACCATGTGTAGCGCATTCTAGTATACGGTAGAACAGTAAGCTCGGACTCATAGAGACAATCTCGAAAATTGTTATTGTTCCAATGCTACCATCTCTAATTCTTCAAGTCTTGAGTCTTGGAGGCAACGTTATTACTTCAGGGATGAAAGCTTCTCATTGAGTTGACTCAGCTCTTCATCTAGCTAATGTACTCGATGTTTAATGCCCTAGATATCTTGGACTTACTGGATTTGGACTTCTCTAACCACTCAAAGTTCTTCAAATACGAGGTGCAAACCTCCAAGGCCAGCAGAACAACTAAGATCTCTAATAGCAATCTAACACTATCACTTCTTTTGAAGGAGTGAAGGAACTTCTTTTAGAAATCGTGATGAGAACTCCTTTTAGTACCTTGGGCTCTCTGGAGATTGATGGTACTACGTTAGGCTCTTCTCTCAAGGCTATATAAGGGAGATTGCTTTCTGACTATTAGTATTCATAGCCAATGACTGAATGGAGAGTTGAGTCAGTGAACCCATCCTCGGGAACCTAGGAGATGCCTCTGGATCTAGCGGTTCGAATTCCAGCCTCCCATTGGCACCTAATCTCTCTAAAGGATAGGATATCCTTGTTGAGAAAGGTGAAGGTGTAACCTGGATCAAAGTGTCATAAATGAATTATGGCTTTGGAATGAAAGACGAAAGTTTGAAGAATTAAGACTTACCTCTAGAGCTTGTGCTAGAGTTAAGGGGGAAGGCACTGCTAGTTCTTTGGAATTGGAACATCTGCTTCAAGGGAATCCTTTAAAAAGTGGTACTTTTAAGTTATGACCAATCCATGGTTCAAAAAACAAAGACCCATGAGTCAAAGTGAAGGGGTTATACCTTCTTGAATCTATTCAATTGCGATTGAAGGCCCTAAAGAAAGGAGGAAGGACGCCCAAATGAATTCCTACTTCTTGACGGTGTTGTATGAGGAATACCTTCTTGTATGTCTCCTATGAGGGCCTCCAAGATGAAAGCAATAGAACCTTCTGCTTCATCAGTGTTTGAGCCCAATGGCCCTGTCTCTTGAGGAGACTCTAGAGCTTAGCTTTTTGAGTGCGAGTCTGTAATCTTCACTATTACTAAGGTTTTAGTGACCTAGCCTTAGGAACATGGCTTAGGACATCCTTAAGAAGAATGAGTAAAGAAAGAAGCCAATTAGACAAAGCCAATACCTCTTGGTTGGGGGGAGTCTGACTCTTCTTTTTCTTACTAATTAAGAAGTTGGCACCTCTTCTTCATCATCTTCTTCTTCTTCCAACGCTTGAGTGACTCTGGTTACAGGAAGATGGAATTTTCCTTTGACATGTTTTCTTGGAACTGCCAATCTCTAGGACTGGCATGGTAGCTTCATGGGGAGATTCTTCCAAAAGCAACCTAGTAAAACTTCTAGTAGATTGAAGAGTCGCTATTGTGCTTCTTTGAGCAATTGGACCTACAAAGGGGCAACACTGAATAAGTATGCCCATTAAGTTAAGTTTTGAAAGTATCCCGAGGATATGAGACAAGGGTTACCTGCAAGAGCTCTCTTGATTGAGGCTACAATGCCTTGGCTGGATGTATGGCTTTCGAGCTAGAATCTGCAAGCTCAACAGAAATCGTGAAATATTTCTTAGCGCCTCTAGCCTCCAAAAGGACAAATAGGCTTTAAACCAAGCTGAAAAATGCAGGTTAGAGCAAGAGGCACACCTACATGGAACATGATAACCATAAGCTGACATAATGGATAGGTTAGTCTCATAATGCTCCTTGAGTTGAGAGAGCTGCTTGGAGGCCCTTTTGGCCACCAAAGATTCTTAGTCAACAATTTAAGGATAGGGACATCTTGTACCATTCCAAATTGCTTGGTAAACAACCAAGGTTTATAAGACTAAACATCATGATGAGTTTGGTGATAGAAAGGGAAGTCTTGGGGGGCATAGGATTACTTGCCAAGTCTTAGAGTTGATGTCTACAGAGACATTAAGGTTTAGGTTTAGGTACTTGGACTAGAGAGGGCTAAGTGTCCTCTCCCTGAACAAAGTCCAAGGGACCCCTAACCTGCCCCTAGGAGCCAGTAGTCTTTCAAAGCATTGATTAAAGGACCACCTAGGTTGAAAAGAACCTCCACGCTTGCAAACTTCAACTGAGAGCATCACCTGATAGGATGAAGTGGCCTCTATGACAAAGCTAGGGCAAATAGATTTGGGCCAATAACTGGACCAGTCATAGGGGTCCTCCTATTTGGACAACATAGTTCCTCACTGTGATGCCCTTAAGATAATCACAAACTTGCACCATAGGGATGGTTTCGATGCTAGAGGACCAAAACTAAAGGCTAAGTTGACAATCAACGTCTTAAGAGACTTAAGAACAATGTTGAAAAAGTTAGCAAAGAAAACCTTGCTCAACCAGAACAAGTTACTCCTTGGATCCTTGCCCGTAGTCATGAGCTTCTCTAAAATAGAAGTTAACAAACATCTCATAACCAGTGGGCAAGGGGGTCATAAGTAGCTCAGCCTCTCTTAAGGAAAGACCTGTTATGGCCGCAATATCCACTAAGGTGATGCCAAGAAAGCCCTCAAGAAGACAAAAGCGTTGTAATAGACATTTCAAAAACAAGTTAAGGCTGGCACGATGGGAAAGTTATACCTAAGTGAGTTCTTGGAGAGTGATGGCATAATATTTATGAAGATTCCTCCATTTCTCCTCGTAGTGAAACATTAGGCTGTCCACCGAGTCTACTTATTACTTCGTCTATAATGTCCACCCCTTGAAGGCAGAACGGATTAATGGGGAATCCTCATTGTCCAGAAAGTTGCCTTCTAGTTGGTTATGTCCTTAGAAGGGTTAAATATTTGGCCTAGGGCATATAGTTCAAGGGAAGAATAGTGATCCTCCTCGAAAACCCCTCCATAATGGTGGTAACATCAATAGGGACCTGAAGCTTGTCTAGGACCATCATGTTGTCTAATTGGACTAAAAGCGTCAAGAATTCCACAGGGCTGCCAGCCTTAGGGATGGGGATAGAGAGGCAATGAGTGATTTGGACCATATCTGTGGTCTAAAAGATCTAAAGTTCTAAAAGAAAAGTGGTCAAAAAATCAGTAAGAAAAGCAAGAGCTTGAAAGCCGAGAGCAAGTTACAAGCGCTTGATTGCAACAAAAAGAGAGAACAGAGTAAACGGTGATGAATGTCAGAGCCCGAACTGTCATATATATATAAACACATGGAAACAAAGATAAATTGAATGTCAGACAGCGCCCTTTGAGCTCCCTATAGCAATCAAAGGTCAAATCAAACGGATAGTTTGCCTGATGGAAATCTAAATTTGTCAACAGTTAAAGGGGGAGCATTTCTTACACCCCAAACTCGAGGAGTTGGGACGACACTATTTTAAGACATAAGAACACATGTGTACAAAGGAGTGCCATCCTCGAGGCATTCTTGGCCTTTAGGTACAAAGAGAGTGATGTATTAAGCCCAGTTACCTAATAAGTTGAAATCCCTTAAAAGATAATAGCCTCTAAAGAAAGCTGATGGAGAAAAGGGGCTCAAGCACAAGGGATCTCCCAGAACGTTGAAGGAAAGGTTATTCCAAGGCTCGGCGCAATTACTTGACGTGCATATTTGAAACATGGGCCTTAAGATATCCAAACAAACGTGAGGCATTTAGAAGGGTCTCATACAAAATCAATAGACATAGAACTTCCAGACGAAGGCTCAAGCACTTGATTTCAAGGCATGATCATAGTTCATTCAACGCAAGAAAGAATAGTTGAGGTAAACGTGGAGCAGATACGCCAGGATTTTAGGGCGTAGTAGTTATTTCGTATTTCTATAAATAAGAGGCACTATTATCATTGTAAAGTGTCCAACACCACCATACAAAATTTCTTAAAGTTTTTTTTATAGCATAGTTGTGCTTTTATCCTTGGAGTAGCGTAACTTAGCCTAGTCTACCATAGCATAGCATAGCATAGCGTAGCTTGTACTTGTTTTTCTTTCCTTGAAGGCAATATAATCTTCGGGTTTCCGATACGAATTCGCTGCTTTAATCTGTTTCCAAAATCAACAAGTTAATATCTGAGTCATTAGTTAAAGGCTTTGACAAGCAAGTCCTAAGCTTGATTTGCGTTGGTCTTAACATTGGTGTGTCACATCCCGAGATCAATCTCGGATCATGAACTAGGATAAAAGAATATGAGATGAGAAAGAAGTGAATTGGAGATGAGAAATAGAGAGAGATTTAGATGAGAGAGAGAATAATATCAGAAGATATTTGTATTTGATTGATTGAATGAGCAATTACACTTGAAACAAACTATTTATACTAAATCTAAGCACATTGATCTTAGACTTTTCCCTTAACCGACTTCCAGCCTTAGCCGCCACACTTGATTAAGCCTTGACCACTAAACCGACATTGGCACCCATTTCCTCCCATGAACTAACGGCTAACATATTACTAACATATACTAAGCATAAAGGTAATACAAGAACACTTATTTGACTACTAATGACTTAAGCAAAATTATTACAATCAATGAATTATTAATCCCTATATTCTACTATTTCCCGATCATGACAATATTCCCCCATTAAGAGATTCTTGTCCTCAAGAATCTTAAAGAGAAATATAGCTTCAAGAACTTATTAACTCTAGTGACAACTTTAGCTTGATCTTATTCTTGTCCTCATAGCTGCTAATTCCAATCCAAAACAGCAACTCTTCAGCAAAACAAACCCAACATCAGTTCAGCTTAACTTGCAACATTGCAGTAACACCACTCTTCAAATTTTGCAAATGTCTTCCCATTTAAGAAGTGTAGTTATGCAAATTTGAGCATGAGCTATGCCAAGAAGAAATCTCTTGATCATCACACAATTGCTCCTATAACCATGAAGATCACCATAACAATTCAACCACACTTGTAATGCCTTGTTTCTGCACATGCTCACCCCATTTCGCTTGCTGCTGACTACCATTTGTTGGTGCTTGTCCAACTTAGGTGGCCTTCCTATGTCACACATTGAAGAACTAACCCCAATTATCCTTCTACTAACTTGTAATGTAACCCATTCTTGTAAACTGCTCAGCTGACAGTGAGCTGTAGCATATTGGCGGAGTGAATCCCCCTGTCCTGAATCAAAGGGCCTCAATAAAGCCTGCCATGGGACCTGATCTCGCCCAGAACTCATCCGCAACAAAAGAACCCCATGCACTAAAGCAACATCGGAACATAACTGAGCTGGACTTGCTTGCACACCATTGAGAATAGGCTGATTCCTTGCTGACGTTGCATTATTACAGACAGAATTCTTCATCCTTGTTTTTTTCAACATCCTTTTGATCCAAGATGATGCACCTAGTTTATCAATTGACCACAATACCCTCCTTGGTTGCATTAGTTTCAAGTTCTTGAGCATGAAAAGCTTGCCAAGAACCTTTTTATTTGCCTTAAGATGTAGAAAATCCGGAGGTCTCCCATGATAGACCAAGATTGGTTTTTCCTTTACACTTAAACTCTTGCATGAATAGCACCTTTTGTGACTTAAGTGTACTACCAATTTGATCTTAACACCCTGCTGCAATGTTAACTTCAATAGAAACTTTCTAATGCTCAAGACTTCATTGTATACTTGTAATTTCTTGACTGTAGCGTTCAAGGGTTCTCCTACTTGCAAGGACTCCCTTTCGTACTGAAGTGGTGTTGATATTGCAGGTATAAGGTTAAATTGAATTAGTGCTGAATTAGTAGTGAACTGATGCTTCTAAAGTTTAGTAATACCAAGCTCATTTTGAGTCACAAAGCATGGTATGAAGTCAGTTGTGTTTTGCTCCCTTCCTTGCAGCGTTTGCTCAACTTCGTTCTTCCCCAGATTAAATGGTCTCATTTGAACCTGATGTGCAACTGGAAAATCATCTTCTTGCAACAATGAAAGAACCTCAAACACATTTTTCCCTGCTGTAAAAACAACCGCATCAACCAATGCGGGAACATCAACTTGCTGCTGTACCATAGCTATCTGATCCAAAGAGTATATTGTTGCATCTTAAATTTGATTCATTGCATTATATTTCTATTCAACTTGCTGCTGAATCGCCTCAACTTGATCTAATGAGTACATTAATGTCTCATTCAATTGATGAGCTGAAGCATTTATACACGGATTCAATGCTAAGTGTGGTCAGTATGGAGCTTCTCGTGATACTTGATCAATGTCCTTACATTGCACTTCCCCTTGAGGACTCAATTCTACTTGAGAACTTTGTCCATTGAGCTGTTCAAGTAAGCCATCGAGCGGCCGATGCATTCCTTCAAAATGTCGATCTAACTTTTCCTCCCATGAACGTTGCATAGCAGCAAACATCTCCTGCATTCGAAAGCCAAATTGCTTAAACTGATTTGCTTTGATTTTAACTCCCACTTCAGCAATAGACCCTATTGTAGCTCCAACAATAGACTTAACAGCAACATGTTCTGCATTTGAAAATTCTGCACCGTCATCTACATGGCTTGAGGCTGAATTTGTATCATGGAATGCCAACCTTAGATCCTGTCCTTGCCCTCTTGATACTTCTTTGAATGAAAGAGAATGCTCCAAGCCTATCAATAGACATCAACACTACCTTAGGTTGCTTCATTCCCCTCTTCTTGCATGCAAATAGACTTCCAAGTGCTTCATTATTTATGTCAAGTTGTAAAAAATCTGGAGCAACTCCTTGAAAAATTAGGATTGGCTTCTCTAATGCTCTTATTCTCTTGCTAGAGTAGCACTTCTTACAATTTAGATGAATGATCAAACTCATTTTCGCACACTGCTCTAACAGAACCCTCAACCTCAACTTCCTGGTACTCAAAATCTCAATTTGCACCTGCGATTTGATGTCAACACCAAAATTTGGTTCCTCCTCAACCAGCACTTTAGGCTGTGTTGCATCGATTTCGCACTGTACTACACTAATTCGTGGTCCAGATTCTCCAATTACCTCCTCACTTACAGTAAATCTCGAATTACTTGACCATCCTTGTCCAAACCCTAGCTTTTGCCCTGCGAACAACTGAATACCTTCCTTCCCACTGTCTCAATCTTGTATTCCAAGAATTTGCTGCTGAATTTACAGTTGCCTTTGCAAATATTACAGTTCTGATCGAGGCAAGGTGAGTTTATAGCATTGCGTGAGTTGTTGCACCTGCTGTTGCACACAAGCTTCTTGTTCCAGCTGCAATGCCTCAATTGTAGCATTTCAATCTCCAACCTATTGATTTATGTTGTAAATCATGCTTCCCTCAGCAATTGAATTGTAGAACCTAATGTAATCTTAATTCAGCTTTTGCTAAGTTGATCTTTCTGATTTTGAACAAGAGTAGTATGATTCTAGCAGTACACTTCACTACTTGCTTCACGCTGTATTTGTTCAATCAGTCTGAACACTTAGCCTTACCACTTCAGTCACTGAATTCAGTACACTTATGCACAATCGTGATCTTACTCCCAGTGTAGATCCTCAAGATTACACACGATAATGAATGAATCAATTAATCTAGCAAGCTTGTTCACTGCTTACTGTCACAGTGAGGATCTAAATCAAATCTGCCTCTCTTTTTTGTTGTTTTAGTTGTAATTTCAGATATGTAACCACTAACTTATCAATCAAGACTTCAAAATTGAAATCTTAATCAACTTGCATAGTGATCAAGGATATTTGCTATCAATCACCTTGATCCTAAGCTTAAACAACTAAATCAACTTAATTGAAGCCTAAAACGAGGCTCTGATACCAATTGTCACGTCTCGAGATCAATCTTGGATTATGAACTAGGATAAAAGAATATGAGATGAGAAAGACGTGAATTGGAGATGAGAAATAGAGAGAGAGATAGATGAGAGAGAGAATAATATCAAAAGATATTTGTATTTGATTGATTGAATGAGCAATTACACCAAGCCTTAGCCGCCACCCTTGACTAAGCCTTGACCACTAAACCGACATTGGCACCCATTTCCTCTCATGAACTAAAGGCTAACATATTACTAACATATACTAAGCATAAAGGTAATACAAGAACACTTATTTGACTACTAATGACTTAAGCTAAACTATTACAATCAATGAATTATTAATCCCTATATTCTACTATTTCCCGATCATGACACGGTGTCACTGATTAATAAGCCAGGTGAATTGAGGTTTGAGTCATTATTTAAGGGCTTTGACGACCAAGGCTTGACCTTAATTGTGTTGGTCCTAAGCCAGGGACCCCAATGTGGTTCGCACTACCTACATTTTCTCAAACTCTAACTCACTCGACTTATAACAAGTCAAGGGTATCAGGCTTAAAAACCTGATTGACTTGGGCTTATAAGTGGATTGCTAAGCTCTTGAGTTTGTCTTGACTAATGGTGTCTGTGGGCTCAACCTTGTCACCACAATTGCCACTTGAGCTAGGTCCATATCCATTTACTTTTCTATAAAAGTATTAAAACTCAAGACACCAAAAATAAATAATTAAATTCAGCCTAATTAGAGTAAGTGTAGGATCTACATTATTATTACAAACTGAAGTCGAATTCACCAAAGGCGTCAACCCTCTGCAAAGGTGATCGATTGAGGTCAAGCACGTGCGGTTCGTAAATTAGGCTTGTTCCCAAGTTATTACAAGTCTATTTTTGTTTGTTTGCTTGATTTTGTACTTATGAAAGCCACACATGCACTAAACAAATAAAAGGAGCATACATCTGTAACATTTGAGATAAAACGTCTTAGGAAGTTGAACTGCCCTAAGAACCATTGAAGTTCCTTTTTGTTAAAGGGTGGTTTAGCACTTTTAATAGCTTTTACATGTTTTAGATCAATCTCAATCCCATGATGATATACTAAAAAGCCCAAGAAATTTTCGGATTGGACCCTGAAAGCACACTTCAACTGGCTCATTTTTAGATTGTGGCTTCTCATTTATAAAAAGGCACCTCTCAAATCTCCAAGTGTTCCACTTTGGTTTTGGACTTAACCACTATGTCATCAATGTAGACTTCCATGGTTTTTCCTATTAAGCCATGGAAGATCATATTCATGGGTCGTTAGTAAGTGGCACTAGCATTTTTTTAACCCAAAAGGCATGTCCACTCATTCAAAGGTCCCTATTAATCCAAGACATCTAAACTCAGTTTTATGGGTATCTTCCAAAACTTCATAACTTGGTAGTATTTTTCATCTTTATTCCACTTTAGGATTTGCTTCATAAGGTTTTAGGAAGGGCGTTAATTTATTGAAGCTTCATAAGAAAGGTCAGACCACAATATCCATCCATGAAGGACAACATCTCATGCCTTGAAGCTAAACTGAATGGGATGTCAACAATAGGCATAGGTACTTGTCTTTTAGTGTAGCCACATTTAAGTCATTACAGTCAATACAAACTCCGACCTTACTATTTTTTTAATTACTAGAACTATGCTAGCCTGCCACTCAATTTACCTTTTTGTATGGATAAACTTAACCTATAAGAGCTTCTCAATTTCTCTTTAACCAAGTCTATGATTTTCTAAGAAATCCTACCTTGGGCCTATATGACAGGCCTCTATCCTGGCTTAAATCGTAGCTTATGTTCTACCACATTCCAGTTTAAACTAGGCATCTCATGATACTCCCAAGCAAATCGATCTTTCAACTCAAGAAGCAGGATCACATATTTATTCCTCTATTCCTCAGAGAATAGATCACTCAGGAAGGTGGGACCTTGGTTCCTCCTTGGAGCCTAAATTGACTTCAAGAAGGGGATCCTGAACTATAGCTCTTCAACCATCTATCTTGGCTGGTGCTGCTTTAAATCTGTTAGCACCAATTCTTTTTCTTGCAATGCATGGACCTCGAAACCATTTTTCAAATTAATTGGCTGTTTAGTCCACAACTCATCCTCAGCATTCCAAGCAATTAACTTTGAAATGGCAAAGGAGCCAACCCGCTGGGCCTCTGGTTATAGGGTTTCGTTTGGCTCCGTAAGGCATCATGCGCACCATGGACACCCCCCTCTTCCAAGAGGGCTCTCATGCATTACCAAAAGTTTGAACCACTAGGGGAGGACTTAGTCACCATTAGTGGTCTCACTATATCCTCAGAGAAATTTGCCTCAGCAAAGTTCAAAGAAGCTATGAATGGTCTTTCATCTTCCATTCCAACCTCATATTTGTCATGGTTTCAACAATCCAACAACTGGTGTAATGAAGATGGTAAACAGTAGTTGACATGAAGCCAATCCCTCCGGAGCCATGCAATATAGCTCGAGGTTGTATCCACCACAAAAATAGCTATTAGTTTACTCGGGTTTCCAACATTTAGCTTAATTAGGTTGACCCCTTCGAACTTGGCAATGGCCCTAAAGATTCCACAAATTGCTCCATCTGAAGTTATCAATCCTCTTAGGACTTGCCAATGACCCCCAACATAAATGAAGGTAAGATTTCAATGGTTGTAGTGTTTTCCACTAAAACTTTGTTCATTAAAATACCATTGAATTTGGCTTACAGTGGTTTGATGTGCTTATTGGAAATAGTTGGAATGTCAAACTTCGTCCTCATTACATCAGGATAGTCATTAGTTAGTTTAGAGATTCCAGGCTTGGATTGAAAAGATGAAGAGTTAAGATTTATTTAAGAGGCTACTACTTTAGACACTAATTAAACTTGAGGTGTTTTATCATCTGTCGAAACATCCCTATTTAGGCTAGCTTAAGCTTCTTTTGCCATGCACTCCCAAGGTAGGAGCATGCGGTCTTTACTTCATCTTCCTAGGGCATGGACCTAAATTGGATGTGAATCTTTTTCAATGTCTGTTGCTTGTTCCGGAACTCCTTCTCCTAGGTTCAATCTCAAGAGTAGATCCCTAAATGATGGATTCCTGCATAGGCTCGAGCTAATCTTCTTCATTGAAATCGTTTTCTATGTTTGACCAAGTTAGGTTTACACAGTCTAGAGGTTCCACTCGATTGACGCTAATGGGGCTATAGTCATCCTTGTTGTCTAATGCCTTATGCGCCCACAAGTCCTTCGCAAATTGCTCCAACCAAGACTCTTCTCCTTTTGATAAAAGGACACTAGCCCATCTTTCAGCCTTTTTATGCAGCTCTCTCTTAGCCTTTGTAGCCCAAGTGTCAGCCTGCTTCTTTAGATTATCATGGCCCATTGTCTTTGAGCCACTTGCTCTAGCATGCTCGGGGTCAACTCCCCCTTTTTGAAGAATCCTTAGCTAACCATTGGTCAAGCAAAATTCATTTTTCTACTACATTTTTTCATAGCCATTTCCTCTTCTGCATTCTTGTCAACATGTTGCTTTCACCATTCCCTACAATGGGTTGATTTCTTCTCCATACGTTACCAAGACCTACACTAGTAGGCTGTCCTCCAGCTGATTTTTGTCCATGGGTGGTTTCTAATGCAACCATATGGAACTCTGGATTCCACTTATGATGCCTCGTTCTCATGATCAATTGTATTTTTTGAGAAGGAGTCCCTCATTCTCTTGAAGATTGGAGAGAATTCTTATGACTTTTTCATCTCAAAGATAGGATCAAATGGTAAAACATAGTCCAGGAGGAGCTTAAGGTCCCTCATTACACCTTGTAGCTTGCCACAATAGCTTCAACATCTATAACAAGAAACCTTTTCTGTATCTCAAGCTATCCTTTCTCAACCATGTAGACCAATAAACTCTCCTACAGTAAAGCCAATTTCCATGAGCAGCTCCGCGGCCACGGATAGTTTGACAGTTGACTTTGCTCGGAGGTTCAGCAGCAAGTTCTTGAAAACTGAGCACTTATTAGTTGGGTGGAGCCCTATAACGTGCCAACAACAAAGTTCATATATCAATTCCCTTCCCAAATTTGGAAACTTAAGCATTCCATCTTCGACAAGCCTTGCAAATAGGAAGTTCGAGAATCTTGCCTTTTTAGGTGCCATTACGAACCATCACTTTCCTATCTCAATGTGGATTGTAAGTGGGAAGGAGGTCCTGGTTAAGTGATTTTATTGCCTCGATCACATTGAATTATATAAGACTTGGGAATGGGCTCTTGTTGACAGCCATTTGATCCCTATTGGGAAAAACCAATTCTATGGCCTCATCGACATCTTAGATTGTGTTACTGACAATACTACAATTCTTTATTGAGTGGGTAAACGAATCATGCCACTTACAATAAAACGTCCCTCTCAGAGATTTAGGATCATGTTTTGTGTGTTTCCTTTTTATTTTAAGCTTATTGTTTGCCTAAAGCTAGTACAAAATTATGTCGGCTCTTAACAAATCAAATGAATACTTCTTAAATTTTGGGACTTGTTAGACTTTCTAGCCCTAATGTATTTTTCACTAAACGATTACATATGATTGGAGGTCTCTTGACGTATTTAGCAATGTTTATCTCATAGGGAGGAATTTCTTCTTCATTAGTAACCTTATGCATGTAGGTTCCTTATATGCTATTTTTCTTGAGGTTTTGTTCTTTTAAGATTGCCTCCTACCGAGTGGTGAATTCGATTTTAGGCAAGGCTATGATGGATTTTAGTTTAGCTCTTTTGAAGGCATTAACGTAATCCTCTATTTATTTTCCAGGCTTTTATTACATTCGAGCCAGGCCAGAATAGACTTACCTGGTTCCATCCTTAGGAAATGGGTATGAAATTGCCTGGCCATGTTGTCCCAAGTGTAAACAGAATTAGGTGATAGACTTAGGTACAGTTAAAAAGTAGTCCTTATGAGAGAACTATGGAATAGTCTCAACTTTAAGTAAGGATTGTCAACAGCCTCTCTAAATCGGTAATTGAATCTTGCCAAGTGCTCGAGAGCTAACACATTCCCTTTCCCATGGAAAAGGGTGAATTCATGTATTTTATACCCTCTTGGGAATGGATAATCCATATCCATATAGTCAAGTTACTGTTTACTATAATTGACATGTTAAACCGTTAAGGCCTGGCCCATACATTTGTTCAATGAGGGAGGTCAATTGGTCTTAGAGACGTAGGTTTAGTGCCTAGCTGTGTACCAACCACTACCCCCATGAGGTTGAGCATCGCTTATGGGATTAGCAAGGTACCCTTGGGATTCCGTGACAATTAGGTTAGGAAATGTGTGTTGTCCTGCAAAAGCAAGGTTGTACCCTCCTTTGTCAACATTGCCCCCTTAGTAATTTGATACCGAGTAGGATCCTATAGATGCTTGAGCTTGAAGATGCATGAGGGAATTCCTCAACTCGAGGGCTATTAGAACACCCTGAACTGATCTACCCCCATTATATAGTTATGAGGGCGTGATGCATTTAATTGTTTCCTAATATCACATATTGGTTGGTCCAAGGAGCAACATACTGGTCTCTTATGGCAGTACCTAACCTTCCCGTGGCTCACAAAATTTGGGCCCTGTTCTTGTGGGGTAAAAGTTAAGTGTGGAGGAGGAGCTTGTCCTCTGGCTTTATAAGTTGACCAAACCCTGAGCATGGGCTGAGGGTGTACTTCAAAAAATTTACGACCTTACCCTCTAGTCCAGAGGCTTAAACCAGGTCTCGAGGTTGTTTCTATCATTGGAGGAGGGAGAATTTTCCCTTGCCTCCTGGTCTCCAGGGTCAGTACTACTCAAGGAAAAATATCCGTGTCCCTGGAAGCCAAAGTTTGTCCTTGACTTGAAGGACCAAAAGCTCTTGGTGTTATTTCCTTGTTTCCTATGTTGGGGTCTAGCCATATGACTCTTGGTCTAGTTGGTAAAGCATTTTCCCTAGCCTCAAAAGTTGTAACGATCTCCTCGTTGACTACAACTCGCTCCCTAGAGGAAGGATCGTGAGGATACCCTAGGGGTGAGGCAGTAAGAACTACTGGCCTTAATTGTCTAAGAATGTTCGTAACTGCTTGACAAGGACTTTGTGTGTTTCAAATTTCTTTCCCAAGATAGGTTCAACCTAACTAATGTTTGCCATGCAACATCTATGGCAATAAAACTAGCAGTAGACTGTCGTGATGCATTCAATTCGACCAGAACTCTGTCTATTTTTTATGTATTCTCTTGTTTACTAAGGATGGAACATTATTAATGGAGGTCACGTTCTCACATTGGCCACTAGATTTTGCTCAGCCACCACACGTTTTATGCATGACTAGTTTTCGAGAAACGCTCAGCCACATTCTCTTAAGAACCACTTTTAAAGATTGTTCTATTCTCTCATCCATGAGTTGCATTCTCCTCTTAAGCATGGCAATGAAACACTTTTTGAGAATAGCCTTCAAACCTAATGCGCTCATCTTCTGGGATGTCATCATCACCCTTGCTTTCTGTACCGCGGTTATGACTAGTTCATACATCTCGTGAGATTGCGGTACATTTCAAAGGATTCTTGAGTCGTGGCCCAATCAAGGCCAAACCTTCAAGCTCGTCTTCCTTGGGAGTAGTGGTTATTCTAGTTCTTAGCATTGGAGAATGATCTGAGATTATTAGGTTAAATTCCACGATGTGGTTTAGACGTTATGAAAGCCTCCCACTGTGGTCCCCAAAAGGTCTGTTTGCCCCTTTTGTTCACTTTTAGTGTATGTGTGGCCATCGTAAATTTAAAATCAAACTACCATGCAAAAGGACATGCAAAAGGGACTCACTTCGACTTGGGAGCAAGTCTAAATTCCAAACCATAGGTTTTTCACCTCAATCAGCCACCTCTTAATGAGGGTTTTTTTTTTTTTTTTTTTTTTTGGGAGAATTTGACTTCAATTTGCAATTAATTTGTGGATTCTACTCATGCTCCAAATAAGGAGACTTTACTTATATTCTTTGGTTTATTGAATAATTAGTATTTTGCAAAATTTAAAAGGATATTGAGCTGGCCTAAGTGGCAGTTAGGGTGACGAAGCAAAGCCCACAAACATCAGACCTCATACAATAGCAATAAGCCCAATACTTTAGCAATCCACTCACAAGCCCGAGTCAATTAGGTTTTTAAGCTTGGCACCTTTTACTTGTGATAACTCGAGTTAGAACTTGAGAAGACTAAGCTGGAGCGAAACGTATTCGGGTCGTTGGACTAGGACTAGCGTAATCAAGGTCAAAGCCTTATCCTCAAAGCCCCAAAACTATGACTCAAACCTAAATGCACCTGACTTATTAAGTCATGACGCCAATTTAAGACCAATGCAATCAAGCTTTAGAGCGTGGCCATAAAAGCGTTAGACCAATGATGCTAAAATTAACTCGTAGAATTTATGGGAATGGAAACTATGGCAAAAGGGACCTACCTTCTCATACACTATCACTCCAGACCATAATTTATTGCTTGGAAAGCAAAACATAAGCTACAATTAACGCTACTCCTAAGGAAAGGAAAATAACATAAAGCACAAGTGTGTGCTAAAAATCTTGAAGAAAAGGTTTTGTATGTTAGTGTCTTGACCCTTTAAATGTAACTAGAGTCCTATATTTATAGCCTAAGATTCTAAGGTTATGCCCTTGAATTTTGGCATAACTGTCCCATATTCAGCCTCCATGCTTCCATAGCGATGATTTGGTGTTTGAACATTTTAACACAAGTGCTCGAGGTCTCCTTGGTCTTCCCACGTTCATCCAATCTCTCTTGAATGTCCTTGAGGCCTAAATTTCTGATACACGCTTTAAATAATTGTTTTGAGCTTGGTAGTTACCTTTTCCACCGCACACCAAGTAATTCCCTCGAGCTTAAGCTTGCTTTGGCCTCATCAGTTGTCTCGAGTGGTCTTTATACCGAGGCTTTAGTTGGTGAAGCAATTGGACTCAGGATGTTATCATTCTAAATTTTTAAGCCTTCCATGTCTCGAGCATTGCTCCACGTGTTTTGCATGTGCCCTTTTATCACAAGACAATGTCGTTCCAACTTCCTTGAGTTTGAGGTGTAAACGACATGTCTTCAAAAATGAGAGGCTCTTGGCTCTACTGAATGCTCCTTAATAAAGGCATCTCACCTTTATCTTGAAGTGGTAAACAAGGTTACATTATTAAAGAGAAACAACAGCTTTCTGTAAATCGAATTTGGTTAATGGAATAGTTTGGTTTAAAAGAAAACCAAATTTCTTTATTCCAAGAAAGATGCAGTGAAGGTGATGATCCATGTCCAAAATCTAGGAATGTGTAATAAAGCAGAAGATTTATCTAGGAGGTAGATAGCAATTCATGAATTAATAAATATTACAAAACATTGATCAAATATTTTATTAAGAGTATTGTTGAATTTTTTAAACTAGCTCATGAAAATATGAAAAGGATTTCCATTCCGCTTGTATTTGCCCAATGACCATGCTGCTACCATCGGGCATTTTGTGACAGCTATGGGAGCTGAAGGGGGAATGTGGCTATGTTTACGTAGGTGATGCCCAACTTCATGGTGGTGATCATGGTGTCATGGTTATGGCTCCTTATCCATAGGGCTACTTACCAAGCCTTTCATAACTTTATGAACCCGACCTTCTGATTTAGGCTTTGCTATTCAGTTTTACATCATATCGGACTACTTACATTTTTATCCAAGCTATCTTCATTTGTTACTTTGCCTTTTTGGATTTCTCAAGCGATAAAAGGAGAAAAAAATGTGCAAAGTTGCAAGTGTTTGGCATCAATCTCGAGTTGAAAGATGGCATGAAAGAAATACAACAAGGTATTAGAGTAGCTAGTATAGAAAAGTCTACCTAGGGTTTTATGAAATTACTTTCCATCCCTTGACCTAGTTATATGGCTCAAGGGTAGTATTGTACTTTCCTTGTCTTAGTACCCCTGTATTAGGAGCTCTCATATATTGCTTTTCTTCATTCAATCATAAAGAGCTCTTTGGGTGTTTTTTATCTCTCACATAGTATTAGGGCCATTTTCTTATTCAAAATCGTGCTCTTGATCCTTCATCTTGGCTTTTGTTCTTGTATCTTCATTTTTATTATATATATTTTTTTGGAATTTCTTTACTTTAATTGAGTTCTCTTATTTTGGCATAGGGTTAATCTACATTTATTGTTTTAGGATTATTTATGCCAAAGGCCCCCTGTACTTTGCCTATTGTGTCAATTTGGTCCTTATACTTTTAATTGTGTCAATTTAGTCCCTGGACAATTCAAAATGTGCCATTTTAGTCCTTTGGTCAAATTTAAGTTATGTTACTGACGTAATTTTGAACGGTAAAATTATGTTAAATACAAGTAACTTATTATAAATTTTTCTGTTTTACTCAATTTAACCCAATTTGTGGACGAACCATTAAACTTTTTATTAAAAACTTAACATAAATTTTTCTCTTAGGATCAAACTAACGCATTTTGAATTATACGGGGACTAAATTGACATAATTAAAAGTATGAAGACTAAATTGATACAATAAAAAAAGTATAGGGATGTTTGGCATAAATAACCCTTTCTTTAATGCCTCTCTTCCCTTCCCTTACAATCTAGGGCATCTGCCTCCACCAACCCTAACCCTAATGTCACTAGCCCTCTTTCGGGTGCCTCAATAAGCGTCACCGGCCAAGGCTCAATGACTGCCCCCACCACCACCATGGTGGCTGACCTTCCCCAATAACAACAACCCCCCCCCCCCCCCCCGGGACAACAATGATGCCCAATTTCACCCACATTGGTGCCACCGCTGTTGGGCCTTCCCTCTATGGTTTTTCGGATGCTGGTGTCACCATCTTCAGCACTCTATTATCTTTCATGAGGCCAATAGTGACCCAAATCCGTACATTGGGTTGCCTACAACCTCACCCCTTACCTCGCCTGTTTATTGCCGACAGTGATGCACCACCATACTCGCTGTTCAGCATGGGTCTCATCTGCCCCTCACTGCCGTCGTTTCTAGCCAGGCCTTCAACTTGAACCCCACACCATAGATCGGTGCAACCCTTCCCCTCTCACAATCACTTTTGCTTCCTTTATCTAATATTTTTAACATTGTTATAATAAAACTTGAACACACTATTGACTACCTTGCTTGCCGGGAACAATTTTATGTGATTTTGGTCGCAAAATCAATTAATTAAGGGTTTATTGATGGGGCCTATCCTTGCTCTCCAACTCATATAAATAACTCCATTGGCCAACCTGAGAAAAACCCTATATCTTTAGCATGGGTGTGAACACATCAACCCCTACGCTCATGTATCACCGCAAACCTCTCAAGATCCCTTCTTAATGATATTGTTTGACAACCAACCTCTAAATCTATGTGGGATGCCCTTGCTACGTGGTTTTGGGATCACTCAATTGCCAAAGAAATTAGCCTAAGATCTCAAACCACAACCCATAAGAATGATAGAAAAACCATGGACGTTTATCTATCTAAACTTAAATCCATTACTGGTAACCTAACTACCTTAGATTGCCCTATATCAACTAGAGAACTCACCCCCCCCCCCCCCCCCCCAACCACCAAAAAAAAAGCTGCTTTTCCAACTTTTAAAAGAAATACCTCCCCTTCTGTAAACTTTCAAGAACTCAAAACAACACTCCTCTATGAAGAAGCTATTCATAATTGCTACCAAACACGCTCTAACCCTGACCCTAGTCATGCCTTTATTGTTGCAGGTACAAGAAGTACAAGACAAAACCAAGGTTGCGAAAGTCGTGGCTGAGGTAGAGGATGCAACAGAGGACATGTAGATTGAGGGTGCTGACATGGGAACCAAGGCCAGCATCCGCATAACCATCTAGGACACCACAATCCTGATGGCCACGACCCTAGTCAGTATGGTCATTCACCTAACTCCCTGCGTCCTTGGGTCAGATTCGCTAACTTCTCATCCGTAGCCCCAAGTGTACTTGGTCCACCACCAACATTCTATCAGATCTACTCGCAAGTTGGACATCCCTCCCTCTCATGCCCATATAGGTTAGACTCCAACTCCTATCCAGACCCCTCTCAATCTCTCTCCGTAATGATAATAGGAGATTCCATCGATTATAATTGGTACCCCCGACTCTGGTGCATCAAATCATATGACAACCCTTGCAGGTACACTTCATAACCTTCTTCCATATAAGGGTCATAAACATGATCTTGTTGGGGATGGTGCCTTATTACCTATTACTCATGTTGATTCATCTACCATTCAAACAACCTCAAAGCCAATTAAACTTAACAATGTTTTCCTGGTCCGACAACTCGCACATAACCTTCTCTCTATTAAGAATTGTGCCAAGATAACAATAGTGCAGTTGAATTCCACTTAGACTCTTTCTGTGTTAAGGACAAAGCTACGGAGACGCTCCTTCTACAAGTGAGTAGTAATGGACCGCTTTATGGCTTATCCCCACGCATGACTTGGTTTGTTGCTCAGACGCATTCGAGGTAACTTTGGCCACAATGTTTAGAGTACCTAAGTAGTAATGTTTGAATTTAATGTAAATCCAACATTATTCCTTCTTCACACTTTTCAAACATTTTTTGTACTTGCTGTTTGGACAAGGCCTATCATTTACCATTTCAGCGAGTAATACAATCCACTCTACACCATCATAAATAATTCACTTGGATGTGTGGCAATCCCCCATTTACACTATGTCTACTTACAAATACTATTTAATATTTGTAGATTTTTCCAAATTTACATGGCTATATCCGATGCAGCAAAAATTAAAAGTTTGTTATAACTTCACCATTTTCAAATATCTTGATGAAAATCAATTTGACTTAAAAATCAAAAATTTTTAAAGCGATGGTAGATGAGAGTTTGACCATAGGCGCATGGCAAGCACTGACATTTACTTAAAATGGCACTCACACTTTTAATACAAGCTAAGCTACATTATCATTTTTGGGATGACGCTGTTTCTACCACATGCTTTATCATAAATCGCCTTTCAACCCTAGTTTTGTCAAATTCATCCCCTTTTGAAAAACTTTTCAACAAAATTCTGAACTATTATAGTTAATGAGATGACAGGCCCCTAGAAATGGTTATGCAATGCAAGGTTAATTGGGTTTAGGATAAGTGGGAGATTGTTGGAACCAAGGTCCTGAGAATACAATTATTTATGCATAAAAATTAATAAATAAAATTATTTTATCTATTTTATGTTTGATTATGTTTTATGGGTCAAATATGCATGTCATTATTTCTAAAACGTTTCATGAGATAGATGTAGTCCAATACTACATGTCATAGTTTGGTATAAGTGGTTAATTAGATTGAGCCACTAATAGACTTAAATCAAAATTGTGACGTGTTTTCAAAGTCAGTTCATAGTCAGTGATGATTTCTGGACAACTTCTATGATAAGATAATAACATGATACCTTAGATGGCTTGTCTGGGTCATGTGAATGGGATGTAGAAGTATCATGTTAGTGTTTGTTAATAAGATTGGAACATTGAGCTGAACCACTGGAATTGTTTATTTCTTAACTGCTATATGATACAAATAGTTCTTTGTCATCAGGCGGTAACTCTAAACCATGAGATTTTCATGAAATCGTGCATGTAGTGTTCGCCACTTTAATATACTCAAAGCCAGGTCCTCCAAATTGATCAATAATCTACGTACATTGAGTGACTATATGAAATGTAGCAAGAACAAAATAGTCAACAGGGAGTCTATAGTATCGTATGAGATACAAATGTCCCATTACGTATATTTGCAAATGTTCAGAAAATTCGAAATCTTTGGACAAAGTAATCCTAGTGTTCGTCATTGCAATTGATGAGAAGAAAATGCTCTCGTGCCACAGAATTACTTGAAAAATGGCGAGTTGGGAACTTAAAGAGAAATGGTGAGAAGTATAATGATAGTAGTTTTAACTATTACTTCTCAAGGATATCAGATAGAGGGGGTTGATCTTTCATTTATTATAGATTGGGAATTATTGAATAGATAACTTAACTCTAGAGTGTAGTAGGATTTATTTAGTGAAATTGAGTCATATTAAATGGTAATCAAAACTTATCATGAGATGATAATTAGTTTTGACCCATTTGGGGCTAAATTTAAATTGTTCCTATGGTCCTTGCATAAGCCTCTATTTTACGGCATTGGAAAAATATTAAAGAATTCATGAAATGGATATTTATTCATGAGACCAGTAAATTTAAATTTGCTAAACATTATTTATTAGATGAATAAAAGTTAAAGTTATAAAATCAAATAATTTTAAAAGTTAAAAAATTCATAAAATAAAATTTTACATGTGGGAAACAAAGAAAAAACAAAACAAAAAAGGTAAAACCACGCGTTTTCAGGTCGGACCAACACGTGTTGCGCCTTGACAAGGCGAGAGGCATGATCCAGGCCTCTCTGCCAAGACAAACCAATGCACGACACGTGCCCAAGATGTTAATCCACGCCAACAGGCACGAAAGAATCAGCTAGCGTGACGTGGTTCTAGCTTGCTGAGCACACGAATTTTCTTTGATGCACTAATACGACATCGTTTTGTTATTTTTTTAACAATCCCACATCATTCTTTTTGCTTTTTTTTTGTCTAGTAGCCTATTATAAATAGGGGTCCTAGAATTATGGTTTAGCATCAATCAAAATTAATAGTTTTCTGAAAGTATTGACTTTCGGAGAAGTAAAAGAGGAGAAATTTCCATTAAAAATTTTCCTCTACTTAATATTTTTCGGAGCCCACACTCCGGGTGTTCGGAGGAGATTGCATAGAAGGTCTCGCAATTTCGGTGATTTATTGGAGTGACACTGCGGTCTACATCTAGGTATTCTTCTTTCCCTTCTATTAGTTTTAATTTTCTATTTATTTACTGCATTTATTATGCTAGTTATTTATGTCATTATTAAAAATGTATTAGAGTAGAGGCCTATGGGTTTAAAATTAGGAATTTTAAACCTGTAGATTTAGAATTAAAAATTCTAACTGTCTAATAGGTTTAAAATGAGAAATTTTAAACATTTTAGCTGCATTAATTAGATTAACTTAGGAAATATTTTGAAATACTTTCCAACAATTGTATCAGAGCTGGCCTCTGATTAGATTCATAATATATATAATAGGCATATTAAATCAAAATAAATAGATTTGCATATAAATAAAATAGAGATTTTATTAAAAGGAAAGGAAAAATGTGAAAGTGCTATTAAAGTTGTTTAATAACAGTTTGAATATTCAATATGGTCTTAAAGTATTTTAAACACCCATTGAATTAAAGGTTAATTCGGATCCGTAAATTATGACCTTCAAAAAAATTGTATTTTAGATATAATTTAATATATTTGACTAGATTTTCAAAGGGGTTATGACTAGGCAGAACCAAGACCGAGCACATGGAACTCAAGTTCGATCCCTCTACACTCCTAGCCGGGAAGAAGTTAAGATTGGACATGAGGCCATATCGAAGAAGGAGAGATTCAGGTACTTGGGGTCCATGATGCAGCATAACGGAGAGGTGGACGACGATGTCAGCAACCGGATTAAAGCGGGATGGCATAAGTGAAGGATGGCCTCTGCGGTACTTTGGGATAGAAATTTCCCCTTGAAGTTAAAGTGAAGATATTATAAGACGGTTATGAGGCCAGCCATGACGTATGGGGCGGAGTGCAGGGCAATGAAACAACAGCACCCACAGAAGATGAAGGTGGGGGAGATGCAAATGCTGAGGTGGATGTGCGGACACACAAGGAAGGATAGGATCAGAAACGACATCGTAAGAGGCAAATTGGGCGTAGCCTCTATTGAAGATAAATTGAGGGAGCAACGTCTAAGGTGGTTCGGACATGTCAGAAGGAGACCGGACAACGCCCCAGTCAGAAGATGTGAACAGCTACTTACTACACTAGGCAAAAGAGGCAGAGGCAGGCCAAAGAAGAGATGGCATGAGACAATCCGACAAGACCTCACCCACCTAAACCTTTGGGAGGAGATGGCCTTAGATAGGGCCCAATGGAGGGCCAACATAGGGGTATTAGATGTTCCGGTTGGAGTAGGGTAGTCCAGCTCACTAGTGCTAGGTCCTCTTGGTGCACGTAGGCTATTTCTGGCTCTCATGAGGATGTACGCTCCTACGTGCCTACTTATCTTTATCACTACCTCTCTATCTATCCCTACCCCTATCACTATCTCCTTCCTTTTCACTATCCCTTCTAACTCTATCTCTATCTCTATCCTCTATCCCTATCATATATTTATCTTCATCTTATATGTTGATCTGTGCTTGATGTGGCATGCTTTGATCCTACTGCTTTGCTTGCAGTGTGCCTGCCGTGAGTTTGCTATAGTCATGCATTTGATGCTTCTTCTGTTTGCCAGGTCTTTGGGTCTTTGCTGCGGACCAGCTTTTCAAGCTGGAGGTCCTCGGAAACAGTCTCTCTTCAGGGTAGCCCCCTGGAGGGGGAAGGCTGTGTACATATACCCCCCCCCCCCCCCCCGACCCTACTTATGCGGGAGCCTTTGGAGGCACTGGGTTTGTTGTTGTTGTTGTTTATTTTTGATGTAAATTATAACATAATCTAGTTGTAAATACCCTTTAAATAAATTAGGAACCACTAATTTATAAAACTTTAATAAGATTAGAGTTACATAAATAAAAAAGGATAGCAACCTAATGCGATTAGGAATTATTTAATAGTTAAGTAAAATTCAAAATATGATTTTGATAGTGATTATGAGTTAATCAGGACTAAAGGAAAGATCCACCATTGAAAATGTCAAAAGACAGCGAGATTCAGAAGTTCAGTCCTCACGGCCTCCATTGCGAATCTAATAGTATAGTAGATAGGCGCTAATCCCCAAGGAGGGCGTTTATTCGCAGAATACATGGTTGGACTTCTTCAAGATGGATAGAGGCATAGGAAAACAGGTGCGGCCATGCCGCCATGGAGTATCTTGTGGACTTGTACCAAAGTCTAGGCAATGGTACACACTTGACTATGATAGTATATTGGACTCCTACGGAGCATTGTGGTATTATCTTAGAGGGCAAGGCAGAATGGTGAGTTAATTATGTTAAGAAAATATATTAATTGAGAATAATTGTCACCTATTTGATAACTCAATATGGCTCTGCCGCCAGAGATTAGCGAGTAGATTAGTTAGTCATCATTGCATAGATTAGGGAATGATTAGGTGGATTTCATGCTCTGTTTTGTCTGCTAAAGCAATTAGAAAGTTCACTAACTCAAAATATCAAGTGGGAGCGAATTTATATGATTTTTAAGGCCTCCGTTACCTGTCTAACTGTATAGTAGATGGATGCTACTCCCTGAGGAGGGCATTCATTTACAGTGTACAAGGTCAGACCTCTTAGAGATAGACTGAAATTGCAGGAAAACAGGTTCAACCACGCTGCCGTTGAGTACTTTGTAGACTTGTATAAATGTCTGGGTAACAGTATATGCTTGACTAGGGTACTATATTAGCCTCCTGGAGGAGCTCTATCATATGACCTTATAGGATGAGGGAAAAGTGGTGTGTTAATTTTGATTAGTAAGAGTTCACAAGAAAGTCAAATTAATTGAGAAAAGTTCTCACCTCACTGATATCTCGATGTGGCTCTGCTGCGGGGAAGTATTGGGTAGTTTGATTGGGACACCACCGCCGTACATCTTAGTAAGGGGTTGTGATCTGCATACCTTGGTTGTTTGTTAAAATAAACATGCCTATACATGTTGTATGACTTGTTTTTAGTTTTACTTTTCAGACTGCTTGTTTTTTTTAAATTTTATAATGCATTGCGATCGATACAGTTGTCCACTTAAAGATCTGTATATTTATATGTTCTATACATAAGGAGAATTAAAGATGCTAGTTTGTTCTCTAGTTTATTGCTAAAAGATCTACCAGGTTGAAGGAACAATTTTGAACAGTGGCCTAGGCTAATGAGTTAGTAGGATGCTTAATTCGAACATTAGTAACGAATGTATTCTAGTATGAGATACTTGAAAAATCGACTGTAGCATAGATGCCCAATTTTTGATATAAATGTTTGATGGGCCATTAGGTAGTATGAGAACACCTTAGCACTAGAGCATACTAAGAATTTTTAGTTCATGAGCGTGTCATAGTGATGATAGCTCCTTCAGTTGAACTAGAATTCTTGACATAGATATTAATAGCCAATCTCAATAGGATATGATCCTGTTTGCCTATCAAGGTCCTTCAATCAGTTTAGTATGCATCATTTAATGGCAATTACTTGTTGGAATTGATGAAGGTACAAAAAAGTGAGGAGAAAAGGTGACATGGGTACTAAAAGAAAAGTTCACTTAGTGAGAGCAGTCATTTCGGAGATGTAGGAACCTCCAAAGGGTAAATTAAAACAAAAAAGGGACTGGTCGTAAAAAGAAAGTTTAGAAGGAGTTGCCTAGAAACTCATCCATTCTTGTTGCCAAGGTTTAAAAGCCATCAGAACAAGGTATTCAATGTCTTGTTGGCTATAATTGAGATTACAAATCTAATGACACAATTATTGAAGTAAGTTAGCATAGATGAAAATTGTTAGATATTATTGTATTTTTAGTTATTTTATCAAGTGATGTATTTAATTGGGTAGATATTTTGTTAATTAGTTGTAATTAGTTTTAGTTTTGCTGTTTGTTTTGTATATAAACTCTTCGTGTATAACTATAGATGACTTTTTGTGATTTTCTCAATAGACAAAGGAGATCTCTAGAGCATTCATCGCATTTTGCTCTCCAAACCATTCTTCTTCTTCTCTCTGTTGGTTATCAATGGTAATTTATCCACTTAGCTCTCTAAACTAACATGGTATCAGAGCTATTTCTCATCGCATGAACAAATCTTCTTGTTGTTTTGCTTTTCTGTTAATCACTGGTGTTGAGTACTTGCGCATTTTGCCCTAACATTTCGATTTCTCCAAGAATCAAACCCTAGGTTTGCTCAATTAGGGTACTCTTTCGATTTCTTCAAAAATCAAACCCTAAGTTCGTCTGAATAGAGCTTTCTTCTCTTTGCACGTCTTCGTTTGTGTTGAGATGGCTTAATCAAAGGATTTGAGTGCAGATGCAGTAGCAGTAGCACATAAGAATGGATCAAACATTTTTCATCTTGAGAAGCCGCTTGTTGGAAATGTTACTACTTAAGCTGTGCCTCAGCTTTCTGATGTGCACTGTCAACAATTGTTAGGCTTCTCGGGTTCTCGTCTGACTGTATAGATATTGTCTTCTTCAGGTATTTCTTCTACTGATGGGGTGACGCCGTCTGGTACTATTGCTCTGTCAGGTATACCTAGGCCATTTTGCTTTCGTGCCTTTTCACTTTTTTCATCATCATCTTCTCCCTTTTCATCAAGTTCTTGGATTTTCTGATTCGGGTGTAACACATCATATCTGTGGTAATAAGGCATTGTTTGCTGATTTCACTCCAACTAAACATCAATATGTTCAATTGCCCAATGGTATTATGTGTTTAATTACTCACTTCGGTAGTGTGGTTTTGAACTCCAAATTGTGTCTTCGCAATGCACTTTATGTGCCCGATTTTGCTTTTAATTTTTTATCCATAGGCTAATTACTTGTTGCACAAAACTACTCGTGTACTTTCTTTCAAAATCATTGTCTCCTTCAAGACCTTACCCATCAGACTATGATTGGAGTGGGTAAAAAGGTCCATGACCTGTATGTTCTTGACCCCAACATTGCATCAGCTGACTCCTTACATTCAGATGCATCTGGGCATGCTCGGTTAACTGCTGCTCCCGTATTACCTAATGCGCAGTTTATTACTTGTGATTCTTCATTGGTTCGTAATAATCTTTGGCATTGTATACTTGGACACCCAAGTGATAATAAACTCAAATTGTTGAACAGTGGCATGAAAAATGTTTTTCCATGGTTGTACAACTCCTTGTTGTGTATGTCCCCTTGCTAAACAAAAAAATTTACCGTTTCCTTCTCATAAGCCTGTGGTTAATAAACCTTTTGATTTGATACATTTTGATAGTTGGGGTCCTTTTCATGAGGAGTCTTTTGATCGACATCGGTATTTTTGTTTCCTTTGTTGATGATTGGTCAAGTGCAGTTTTGGGTTTATATGCTTCGTAATAAATCAGAAGCAAGTCAATATTTGCGTGACTTCTATGCTTTAATCTGTACTCAATTTGATACGTTGTTGGTTCAAGCTGTTCGTAAGTTGTACAAATTTGTTCCTTTAGTTTAAAATAGTTTCTAATGTTTTGTTTAATGATAAAATAAGTTCATCGGAGCAAAGTTAGGTAAAAGTTGATGTTCCATCGTTTATTAACATAGTCCAACTACTGAACATTAACCCTATTGCTACTACTACTTATGGTGGCCATTATTGAATAGTTTCTTTGCTACCAACAACAACAGGCTGAGCTCTAGCCTTAGTCATTTGCATTTGCTTGTGTTATTCCTTAGCCTTAGCCTTAGAGCTCTATCTGATTCTTGTAATTTGCATGTGGATTTAATGCTAACCCATTGTCAGAGTAAGCTTACCTGTTCTCCCCCTTCTTTTAGATTACAAGAAATCTTGATCCTCGTGTACTTCAAACCTTGGTAGAAGGATTATTTGGACATGGTCACAATGCTACTCGAAATGTTGCTCCTTCATCAAGTGCTGTAAATGAGGTATGTTAATGAATTTCTTTCATTTTTAACTCAAAAATGATCATATTTCTCAATTTTTTTTAATGTAAAACTCAAAATTTATGTGTTCCTGCATTTCTCTTGTTGTACAAGACCCTAATATTGCAACTTGCTCATCCTATATGTTTTTGTTGTCAAGGTGCTGAGGATCTCGATAATGTTGGACACACGACTAAAGGAACCTAGTGTGGATTTTGTGGTTATGAACATTGTACTTGATTTAGTTGGGTATAATGTGCACTTTTGATATTGAATTGGAACTGTGGCTTTAATGTTGTGCTTAATATATTGTGGATGTAGAATTTTGTGGTTATGAGCAATGTAATTGATTTGGTGGTTTCTGATATGATGAATTATTAACACTATAAATTGTGTTTGGACTACTAATAGTTTTGATGTTGTCGGGCAAGATTTGTGGAATGTTTGGATATGATAAAGTCGCCATACATTTATGAACTGCAATAACAGGTGCTAATGCAAATAATTGTCGCAATATATTTCAAAACTTATCAATAAAAATTGTTGCTTTAGCTTCACAAAACCGCTGTGTTAGCTTAAAAAAGCCATTGCATTCGCTGTAACAAACTGTTGCATTACCTAACAAAACTGCTGCAATAGCTAAATCAATATTGCATTATTAGAGATCAAAACCGTTGTATTTCCTTAAGAAAACAGTTGCATTAGCTTTAAGGTTCTCCAAAACTGCTGAATTAGCTCTTGAAAATCAATGCATTAGCTGAAAAAAATGATGCATTAGTGCTTAAAAACTGCCGCATTAGTGCTAAAAAATCGCTGCATTAGCTGAAACAACTACTTCATTAGCTCTACAAAATCACTATATTAGCTCTAAATAACCGTTGCACTAGCTATAGAGGAACTTTTGCATTAGGGTAAAAGAACCGCTGCATTAGCAAACGAAATGCAACAGTTTCTGAATCGCAACAATAGTTTAGAAAACCACTAGAAAAGGCTAATGCCATCGCCGCTTATGCAATGGTTCAGTAACCGCAGCATTAGATGTAATGTCGCAGTTTTAGTCCATTTGCAGTAGTTTTTAACCATTGCATAAGGTCTTTTACGTAGTAGTGGCCCCTAGCAATATATAGAATTAGGTAATTCATTTCACTCAAACACAACATGCTCTTATGAAATTTCATAGCCCAATTGTTAGTACTTTTTTAAAATTTAATTCATTTGTCTGTTCCAAATTTTAGGGTTCATTTACCAACACTAAGGCACTGGATCCCATTAGAACTCTGAAGTTAAGCGTGCTTGGGCGAGAGTAGTACAAGGATGAGTGACCTCTTGGGAAGTCCTCGTGTTACCAACCCTATAAGGTTGGGGGTCCTCAGAAACAGCCATTCAGCAGGGTTATACGTTAAAGGGGTAAGGCCACGTACATTCACCCCTCCCAGACTCTGCTTATGTGGGAGCCCTTGAGGCACTAGGTGTGTTGTTGTTGTTGATGTCTGTTCCAAATTTTGGATTCTCATGATTTAAATAACTTCCTCATGTTGTAGCAAAGCAGTTTATTTTCATTTTTCCTAGCTCGAGGTTCTCATCAACAAGCATAAATCTAAATTGTGTACCATATATTATCAATATTATAATATTACGTATTCCCATATTCAATAATAACCATTATTTTTTTTTTATGAATGTCAGCCTCTAATCCAATTATGGATACTATTGAATCCCAACGGCAATATGACAAGAGACTACACTTCAAGCTAGCTCGATTGCATAGAAGATGGTTGATGTTTGTTTCAAGAAATAACAACATTTTTTACGAACAAGGGAGCAACGATAACTACTTCAATGCCAACTACGATGTGTAAGAGCAACCTTGCGGCAATGTTCTCAAAGAATAGTTATTCCGAACAACCAAAATCAACTACAACAACATTAAACTCACCCATAGCAACTGCCAATGACAAACAATCCGAATATACATCATGAAGAAACTCACTGCAAATATTTCAAACTCACCTGCAACAGCTGCCAATGATGGACAATTCGACTATACGTTTTGAAGAACCATCTAAACATCCAAGCATGAAAAGTATAACATAATTTTTTTTTTTTTGGGTTATTATTATTTTTTCATGCATGATTTCGGACTAAGAGGTAACTACCATCATCAGGAACACATCTGAATATACGTCCTGAAGAAACATCATTACAACAATCTAAAACTCACATGCAACAGCTGCCAATGATAAACAATGCACATATACGTTAAGAACCCTCTAAACATCCAGGTACGAAAAATATAATACAATTCCTTTCTGGTAATTATTATTGGTCGTGCATAACTTCAAACTAAGATGTAACTACCATCATTAGGAACACATCTATGTCCTGAAGAAGCGCCTGAACAACCAAAGAGGGTATAATCAATCCGTAATTGCAACGTCTTCCATTCTTGAATGTGCAATACCATCTGATCAAATGAGTACCCCACACACAATAGCATGCCGGACGCACTCTATAACGTCCACATTACAAATGGTACGTAATAAAGGACGTACACATTACAAATGGTACGTAATAAAGGACAATGTCTTTTTCATTGAAATATTGGATCTTATATTACCAAGAACTAAAATGTTGCCACCTTCATTCAAAAAACACAGCACAGCAAAGGGAAATATCAACCAAAATCACATTGCAGAATAAATGCTACGAATGAACACATCAACAACCGCGCGACAAATGGTAAGCAAGGAAATACAATTTGTTCTTCGTCATAATATTATGTCTTACATTACCTCAACTAATAGCTCCATAATTAGGGATAATTGTCCGTGCTAAAGAAGCATTTGAATAGCCACGGGGATATAACGACAACAATGCTTGAACCAGTGAGCAATAGAATAATTTTTTAAATTGATAATTGCACTTCAATCACTTGAGACTAAGATGTTACCACCTGTAATTGGCCAAAATGCTTGAAGGAATAGAACTGCACTACAAACACGCTAGAATATTGGGAGAAGGGACTCAATTTACTCCCAATGCAAGGCAATCATGTGGGCAAAGGAAAGAACAATTAAAAGTACTATTGCAAGGCTGCAATTGAATCTTTGTTGCAGCGGACTAGTGCAAATCCCACGTTGACCCCCCAAATGCCGGTATATATATAGTTACTATTACAACTCTATGATGCCTTTCAGATTTATGGGTGGAAAGATAGATACGACAGAAAGACAAATGTAGGCCATACAGTTTTAAAATAGCCGGTGCAAATTACCATACAATGGGTTCATTGATTCCACAAACCCGTACACAACCAAGATATGTACAACTCTACATATACGACACTAAGAATGAAATAAACAATAGGCATCGTGTTCTTGGACTTACCAATGACCTTTCAAGAATTAATACAACAATGGTGCAAGGATTGCAGCAGATGTTGGATGAAATCAACCCATATGCTAGAGTTTTCAGAAATGCTAGAGATATATTGACCACCAATTATTTCCTTGACTTACGCATTCATTTTATACATGGAAGAAGTAGTTAAAAATATATTAGGCCCACAACAAATGAAGTTGTAGCATTATTGGTGAAAGAATTGGCAAATTCAATTAGCCACCGATATATTGTTTTACACACAAAAGGCGGCAACTTACATAGAGTTTGGGAAACACATCCATCATACATGCCACTTCAATACCCATTGTTGTTCCCGTATTGTACAGATGGATGACAATATGGAATCACAACTTCAACTTCATCCGGTAACGATGTTGAGGTCACTCGGAGACAATTTTATGCATTTTGCATACAGGCTTGAGAACATGAGGGGCCGAACCTATTGCAAGGAGGGTTGTTATTTCAACAATTTGTAGTTGATTGTTATGCAGCTACTGAAGAATGTTGATTGAATTTTATTAGATGTAACCAAGCAAGCTACATGCTAATTTATATAGTGGAATCAAAGACGCAATCATTGCAGGAGAGGTGCAAGTGAATGCAATTGGTCACCAATATTTTTTACCATCAAGTTTCAAAGGAGGACTAAGACATATGATACAGTGCTACAAGGATGCAATGGCAATGTGCCATGTCATGGGACCTCCAGATTACTTCATCACATTCACATGTAATCCAAATGGCAAGAAATAACGGCTGAACTACTCCGAACACCTCCTTAACATCCATCTGACTACCCTGATATAGCTGCACAAATGTTGAAGATTAAAGTAAAGGAACTCCTAAAAGATTTGAAAGATAGACATTTCTTCAGAAAGGTTACCGCAGGTACAATTATTTCATTATCTAACCTTTTGTTATGATTTGTAGTTGTTTTGATGTAATAAGTAGTGTCCGTGTCTCTTAAGTCGTGTTTCAATTTGTATTGCTGGTTTTTGGTGCCAAAGGCCCTAGTTTATTAGTTAAGTTGGTTGAAGGAGTCAAGTAAGAGTCAATTGTGGCGGTTAAGGATTTAGTTAGTTGGTATAAGCTTGTCCAATTACATTGTATCTAGATTTAGTATAAGTACTTGGCTTAGGTGTAATAATCATTCATTCAATGAAAAATACAAACATCTCTATGAGATATTTTCTCTACTTCCTATCTCTTTCACTTCTCTCATCTTGATTCTCTCATTATCCTAATCTTTCACAAGGTTAAGCTCAAGTGATCTTGAAGCTTAACAATTGGAATCAAAGCCTCGATGTAGGCTATCGATTAAGTCAAATTTCTTCAATTTGATTGTATACATCTTGATTAAGTTGTTTTGGTATCCAATTCTCTTGATTGCATTGCAAGAATTGAGAATTATGGTCGGTGGTGTTAGAACAAGGTTAGGTGCTGCAAAGGCTGTTGCAAGTCCATCCTATGCTGAGGTTGTTGGTACTAATGTTGCAACAGATCAAGAGGTGGTTACAACCACTCAATTAAGCTTGCAAATGAAAGAAATGTTCACGCAGACGTAGCAGTCACAAAGTGAATTGGTGCGAGAATTGGATCAAAAGTATGATGAACAATTTGCTCAACATTCTCAGCAAGTGGAGGAAAAGATTGCTGATCAAGTTAATCATCAAGCACAAGAGTTTGAAGAAAAGATTGTCGATCAATTGAGCTAACAAATGCAAAGGTTTAAAGAGAAATTTGCTAAAATATGCAATTAGTGTAGGGGAAAGAACGTACCTCCTATTCCAGAACCTTTGCTTCCAACTAGTTAGTTACTCATGCATCAACAGATGAGGTTTCAGGATGAAGTGAATCCTCAGGTGCAAAATGTAGCGGCTAGACCTCGAGATCAAACTCAAGCAGCTGGAGATAGACCTCCAGATCGAAATGTAGAAGCTGATATGACTACCAGGGCACAGGATCATTCACCTACGCATGTTCAGTCACTATATACCAGTGTTTATCCAGGATGACAAGATCGTCCACCTGATCAAGGACATCAGCAACACTCTGGAAGCAATGAAGTATCATCTGGTAACAGAAGCAGTGGATATAGACAGCCAAGAGTTTATATTGAACGGTTTGATGGAAAGCAACCACAATCATGGTTAAGGAGATGCGATAAGTACTTACACTTCTATCATATTGATGAGACAAAAAAGCTTAAGATAGCAGCTGTATATCTTCATTGAGACCATGAGGTATGGCTTTAATAGTTTGCTTAAGAGAAATTCCTCACTTTCTTGGGCTGAATTTGTGAAAGAACTGTGCGAGAGATATAGTGATGAAGACTCTAATGACATTGTAGACAATTTCAACAAAGTGATACAAGAAACATCTGCAAAGAGTATATAACAAGGTTTGAGAACCTTAGAGCAAGCATGATAGCAACATATCCTCAAGCCACTGAGTCCTATTATGTTTCAAGTTTTATGAGTGGCTTGAAGCCCAAAATTAAGAATCTTGTGCAAGCGATTGATCCTAAGACATTGTCCAAGACTTATGCCAAGGCCAAGCTTGTGAAGCCTGCAGACTCTCGATCAAAGGAGAAGAAGGCTCAAATGCTTTGTTTCAAGTGTAATTAGCCTTATCAGTTTGGGCATAAGTGCAACACAAAGTTCCTCATGACAGTCAGGGGGAAGAGTGCTAAAGAGCAATCTGTAAGTGAAGAATCTGATTGCGAAGATTCTGATCCAGTAAAGGACAGTTCAGATCAAGAATTGCAAGAGGAGCTTGTTGAGGATGAGGTTGGAATCTCCATGAAGGCATTAACTGGAAATGGAGTTCATAACATAATAAGAATCAAAGGGAAGGCAGACCAGACCTTCATTGATCCAAAAGTGGTAAAGAAAGTGAGGCATGAATTGATCAAGACACATCCATTGGTAGTGACTGTTGCTTATGGTAACTCAATTCTAACTCAGAATAAGTGCCAGGGTTTTCAGTGGTTTATGCAAGATCTAAGTATGACTTTAGAATCTTACCCTTGGAAGGATGTGATATGGTCCTTGGAGTTGATTGGATGAGATCTTTTAGTCCAGTGCTGTTTGACTTTGCTAAGCTGATAGGTCATTTGAGATTCATGGATCCAAAGTTACCTTGCAGGGCATGGCAGATCAAGCTCAATTGCAACTGGTGAAAGGCAGTAAGTTGTAAAAATGATTCAGGAAGTGTGCTTTCTAGTGGGTAGGACAATTGTTTGCAATATCACGTACTGAAGTGGACAGTATTTCTCAACCTAGGATGAGAGCTTTGATAGAGGAATTTGAAGACTTATTTGAATAGCCTAAAGCATTACCTCCTAAGAGACGTCTAGATCATGCAATTCCTCTTAAGCTTAATTCCGAGCCAGTGAAATTGTGGCCTTACAAGTATCCACATGCACAGAAAATAGAAATTGAAAGGTAGGTTGATGAATTGCTCAAGACAAGCTTCGTAAGACAGAGTCATAGCCCTTTGACCTCCCCTGTTATACTAGTGAAGAAGAAAGATGGCTCGGTAAGGATGTGTATGGACTATAGACTGCTCAATGCAGTGACTGTGAAGGACAAGTTTCCCATTCCTGTCACAGATGACCTATTAGAAACAGTGCCCTGAAATTTAGATTTATTATGGATATATTATTTTAATTAATAAACAAAATTGAAGTTCCAGTCGTTTCCTAGTTAAATTTGTGTATGTGAGCATTTATACTGCATGTGATTTTCTTTTGGGAGACATCCATGAGATGGGTGTAATCCTCATATTATAATTTACATGTTTGTTCTAAGTGATTTATGAGACTAAGCCACATATAGACTTGGAACAACCATATGGATTGTTGTTTTAAAGACTCGTAGTCGAAGACAAGTTTGGACCACTTGTATGTTAAGACTATAACGTGACACTTTAGATGACTTGTCTTGGTCATGTGGATGGAGATCCAAAAGTGTTAGGTTAGTGTGTTTAATAAGATTGACACACTGAGTTGGACTATGTGGATTACTTATTTCTAGACTACTATCGGAGATGAGTGATTCATATTGTACGGTTTGAACGACGACTTTAAATCCTGAGGGTATTTTGGACTTGTGCATGGAGCGTTAGCTACTTTGGCGTACTATAAGTAAGGTCTAAACGAATGACTGAAATCCCACGTACACTGGGGTACCGGCGTGAAGTGTGACAAAGATCAGGAATTCAATAGGGAACCTACTGTCTCTTATGAGATACAGGTGTCCCCTTAGTTGATTCGCAAATATTTGAATAGTTTGGAAGCTTTGGCCAAAGTATTGCAAGTGTTTGACATTTGGAATTTATACAGTGAATATTTTCAAGTATAAATAAAATATTCAGTGAAGGACGAGTCGATAACTAATGGCGAAGCTGTGAGAAGGATAATGGTAGTAGTTATATTTATCCTTTGTCATGGACATCTAGTGGAGGGGTTGTTGTCATCAAAGCAGTCTATTAGGGAGATATCGAATAAATAATTTAAGTCTGGAGGGCAGTGAGGTTTATTTAATAGAATTAAGTCTCATTAAAAGGTAATTAAATTAATATCAAGAGATGGTTTAATTTCCCCCATTTGGAGCTAGATTTAAATTGTCCCTGAGGTCCCTGCACAAGCCTCTGTATTTATTGCCATCGAAAAAATGTAAAAGAATTTATAAAATGAATTATTTATCCATGAGATGGGTAAAGTTAATTTTGCCAAATATTATTCATGAGATGGATAAAAGTTAAAAATTATAAAATAAAATAATTTTAGAAAGTTAAAATTCATAAGATGAATTCTACGTGTGGGAAACAAATCAAAGAAAAAAAAAAAAAAACTGCAAATGCACAGCTGCTATCTGTGTCAAACACCAGTGACCAATCCGCTAAAACACATGTGAACTGTGCAAGGAAAACGCAGCGTTTTGATTTTGCTTTTATTTGAAACGATGCGTTTTGTTAGTTGTATGTGAATCCCACATTGAATTCCCAGCTTATTTTCACTCCGATATTAAATTGAAACAAATATTTTTAGGTTTCTGAAATTGTTTCAAAGATCTAATTGGAGAGAAAATTTTCCGTTGAAATTTTTCTTTCCTCAGTTTAATATTTTTCGGAGCCCACCCTCCTGGAAGTTTGAGGTCATTGCGTAGAAGATCGCGGGGTCTCAATTTTCTTAGTATTCTTTATAATTGGAGCAATTTCAGGTATGTTCTTCTTTCCTTCTTCTTTTAGTTTTCTCTTTTCTATTTGTTTAAAGTATTCGTTATTATGCCTATTTAAGCTTATGTATTGTTCTGAATGTATTAGAAAAAAAGGCCTATAGATCTAAATTTAAAATTATGAATTTTAAATCAACCCAGGTTTAGAATTATGAATTCTAATCCCCTTCCTTTGCGTAAACTTTAAGACAGTAGGGAGAAATTTTTTTTTTTTGAAGTTCATCCCAACAACGGTATTAGGGCAAAGGGTTTATAGAGATAAACCTATTCCCGAGAACTCTCGGACGTGAGGTGTCACGAAGAGTGACTCTTTGACCAAGGGCTTAAGTAGAGAGAAGAGTCTCCTACTCTAAGTGCTTTGATAGGTGCCTATTGTTGTGACCATAATTGAGAACTAGAAACCCAATAGTCAGCGTCAAAGTTTATTTTTTCAACAAAAATTCATGTTTTTCCCAACAATTGATATCAGAGCTAGCTTCTAATTACATTCATAATATACATTACTATGTATAATAAGATCGAAATAAAAAAATTTACAATTTAATAAAATAGAGATTTAATTAAAGAAGAAAAAACTTGTTTGAATTAGTGATTTAAATTGTTTAAATCATTAATGTAATTAATTGTTAATTAGATTATTTTAAAGTAACAATTTAAATTGTTTAAATCGGTTAGAAGATTTAATAGTTAACTAGGTTATTTAAAGTATTGATTTAAATTGTTTAAATCGGTTAAAAGATTTAATAGTTAACTAGGTTGTTTATAGTAACGAATTAAATTGTTTAAATCGTTAATAAATTAATCGTTAATTCCGAACAACCTATAAATTTGCGATTATATTGCTCGTGTAATGAGATTGTTCGTTTTCTATCATGATTTACGAAATCGGACAAATTGATCTAATAAGATTAGATTCAAATATTTTTAACAATAATAGATAAATTTGACCTAATGAGATTAGGTTCAATTAATTTTAATAAAATTGGATAAAGTTGATCTAATAGGATTAGAATCAAATAATTTTACGAGATCGGATAAAATTGATTTAATGAGATTATATTCAATTATTTTTTTAATTTACAAAAAAAAAAAAAAAAAATCTGATAACATCTGGCACTTACGTCAGTGAGTATTTATTAAAAAAAAAATTTTTGGAATGTGTGGATGTCAATACTGATTTACATAATTATAAATTAATTATTTTATTAATTAATTTATGTTAGAATGAGATTCTAAATTTTCTAAGTTGTGCATCAGTGTATTTTTAAATTAAAGTTCTTCGAAATAATTTTAGAGTAAAATTCTAAAATAGACTATGAGATAGTCTAAAGTTTGTGTATTTTTTACAATAAGATTCTAAAAATAGACTACGAGATAGTCTAACCACAAATTCGCTATTGATTTTAAATAAAATTATTTTAATTTAATTTTGAAATTAGATTTTGAAAAGTAGGTGAAACGATATTGTTTTAATGAAAATTAATTAATTAATTTTATTGATTTTTTTTAGAATGAGATTCTAATGCAAGATTATGAGATAATCTATATTGTAAAACGATAGTATTTTTGAATAAATTAATTAATTAATTATGGTTAAGTTTAGAATGAGATTCTAAAGGAGATTATGAGATAATACAGGTTGTAAATGCAAGATTAATTAAAAAGCACTGGTTATAAAAATAAAGTGGGAGCGAGGTTTTGATTGTTGTAACCTCACGGTCTCCATTACCGGTCTAGGAGTATAGTAGATCGATAGACCTTCCTGTGGAGGATGTCAGTTTGCAAATTACAGGGTTAGACTCCTATTGGGATAAACCAAAGTGCAAAGAAGCGATGCAACCACGCTGCCGTGGAGTATTTCGTGTATTTGTATGGAAGTTTAGGTAATGGTTTACACATGACTAGCATGGTGCATTAGCCTCCCCGAGGAGCTCTGTTGTGTCACATTAGAGACTAAGGTAAAGTGGTGAGTTAATCATGTTTAGTAAGAGATATAAAAAAATAGGGTAATTGAGAACAATTCTCACTTGAACTAGCTTCGTGAGACTCTGCTGCCGGGAAGTAAGGAGTGGTGTGTTTGGGTCATCATTGTATGCATGATAGTACAGTTTGGTGGATATCTGACTTATTGTGTATGCTAAATTGAAAGAATATATAGCACTGCATTATACATGACTCTTGTTAGACAATTGCACATATGTTTGCATTTACAGTATCTTTGATATGGATACGGCTAGCGAACTTCACTTGATTTCTAATTAATAATGTACTCACTAAACCAAATTATTTTACATTGAAAAATAAGTCAGACTTGGTTATTACTAACAAGGGACCTAGTAGAAAGAAAGGAAAGGGCAATGTTGTTATTGTAGCAACCAAATTCAAAAGGAAGTCAGCAAAAGAAAAGTGTTTCTTTTGCAAGAAAACTAGGCCACTGGAGAAGGAACTACACTAAGTACATAGCTACTCTTCCTACAAAGACTGATACGCCATCTGGTGAAGGTATGTTGATATCTCAATTAGTTGAGTCATGCACAGTTGAGAGTCCACCAGGTTCCTGGTGGGTGGACCCAAGTTCAACTGACCATATCTGTAATATGTTACGTGAGCTCAGGCTAGGCTAAAGACTACACGATGGGTGTTGTACCTGATGGTCAGGGACAACACAATAATAGTGGTCTTAACTGTAGGAGATGTGATAGAGTTTTGTTTTAAAGGATTGATTATTTAAACCTTCGCTGTATAGGAATTTGATTTCTACATTTTTGTTAATAGATAATTGTTATTAAGTTGATTTTGATAATGAAAATTTTAATATGAGAAATACATTATTTATTTGCACATTTACATGAATAAATTATTTATTCATGTTATTTCTTTATCAATACTCTGGTAATTGTTTAAATGAATCTAACATAAGTTCACTTGTTTAATCTTTTAAAAGAAAACACCCTGAAAGTGATAATGTCTACTCACGGCACCAACTTTTAAGGTCACGTTAATTTGAACAGGATCTAAAGACTGGTAAAATATAGACTGATAGAGGCTTTGGACTTGAGGTCATTACCAGTCTGCAAATCCTATATAGAAAGAAAGATGACTAAGTCTATCTTTAAGAGTAAAGGCAACAGGGTTGGTGGCTTGCTTAAGCTGGTTTACATAGATGTATGTGGACCAATACATGTTCCGGCAAGAGTTGGGCATGAGTACTCAATCACGGTTAGTGATGATTACTTAAGGCATGGATACGTTTATCTGATAAGACATAAGTCGGACATTTTTTAGAGAAATTCAAAGAGTAGGAAAGTTGAATTTTAAAAGCATTTAGTTAAACAAGTTAAGTTACTTCAATTAAATTGAGGTGGTGGATATTTTTTGGGTGAGTTTTTGTTTTTCCTTACTGCAAATGTGATAAGATCTCAGCTTTCTACTCTGGTTACACCGCAGCAGAATGGTGTTGCAGATAAAAGGAATAAGGACGGTTTTTTCTACAATTTTTTGATTTAAAAGGTCTTCTTTTAAATACAATGCAAAATACTTAAAGAAGGATTTTGCAAGTAAGCTACAAAAACAAAACAAAATAGTATTAAAGGAAAATGACACTAATTCTAAATAGCTAGACACAACCCAAGACATAGTGGATGCATTAGATGCACCTACTAATTGGGACGAGAATGTTCCAGGTACATGAGAACTTAGGTGTGGTGGGAGGATTGTCAGGACACCTGACAGGTTTATAGCGGGAGCCTTAGTGGTTGACCGTGGCATTGAATCTGATCTTTTTAGCCACAACGAAGCAATTAAGTCTCATAGTTTTGAGCAATTAGTTGAACGAACCATACGTGTACAAACGACATTAAGAGAAAGTAGTGACTTTCTTGGTATTATATGTCAACAATATACTACTCATTAGGAATGATGTGGGGTGTCATTAGCTGTAAAGACTTGGTTGTCATGATAGCTCAATATGAAAGACATAGGAGAAGCCAGCTCTACTCTTAAGATTAAGCTTCTGCGAGGTCGTAAGAGTAGGATGTTAGGTCTTTCTCTAGCCACTTATTTTGACAAAATGTTGTCAAAGTATTGCATGGAGGACTTTAAGAAAGGTTTTTTACCTTTCAGGCATGGAGTCCCTTTTTCTCTTTAGAGCAGTGTTCTAAGACACCTCAAGAGGAAGAACAATTGAGGAATATTCCATATGCTTTCGCAGTGGGAGCCTCAGGTATGCCATGTTGTGCACGAGACTTGATGTCTGCTATGCTACGGTATAGTAAGCAGGTGTTAGTCTAACATGGTCCAGTGGACTGGGTGGCAGTGAAGTGTTTTCTGTAGTTCTTGAGAAGAACTAGAGATCCTATGCTGATCCCTCAGAGTGACGTGCTGGTTCTAGTAGGCTATACTGATTTAAGACTTCCAGTTAGATTAAAATGATAGATGTTCGACGTCTAAGCATGTCTTTACTGTTGGAGTGGGAGCCATTAGCGAGAGGAATGTCAAACGGTATTGTATTGCTGACTGCACAATAGCACAATTGAGCTCGCTAAGGTTTAGGCTCAGTAGACCTTTGGTTCAAACTTAAAAGGGATGAGTATGGACTTTGGCATAAATTGGATCTAGGACAAGTGGGAGATTGTTAGAAACAGTGTCCTGAAATCCAGATTTATTCTGGATATATTATTTTAATTAATAAATAAAATTGAAGTTTCAGTCGTTTCCTAGTTAAATTTGTGTATGTGAGCATTTATACTGCATGTGATTTTATTTTGGGAGACATCCATGAAATGGGTGTAGTCCTCAGACAACAATTTGCATGTTTGTTCTAAGTGATTTATGAGACTAAGCCACAGATAGACTTGGAACAAATGGTATGGATTGTTGTTTGAAAGACTCGTAGTCGAAGACAATTTTGGACCACTTGTATGTTAAGACTATAACGTGACACTTTAGATGACTTGTCTTGGTCATGTGGATGGAGATCCCAAAGTGTTAGGTTAGTGTGTTTAATAAGATTGACACACTGAGTTGGACCATGTGGATTACTTATTTCCAGACTACTATCGGAGATGAGTACATTCTCGGTCTTCTTCGTTTTCGATGAAAAAAAAAAGACCGGGTGGAGTGGCACAAGATCTGCCTCTCGGCTTATCCTATTCAAAACACCTGATAGGCAGGTGGAGGCAAGAAAACGATTGGAGAGTGTTAGTTACTTTGAAAATACTATAAGTAAGGTCTAAACAAATGACTGAAATCCCATGTACACTTGGTAGCGGCGTGAAGTGTGACAAGGATAAGGTATTCAATAAGGAATCTACAGTCTCTTATGAGATACAGGTGTCCCCTTAGTTGATTCGCAAATATTTGAATAGTTCGAAAACTTTGGCCAAAGTATTCTAAGTGTTCGACTTTTGGAACATTTGGAATTTATACTGTGAATATGTTCATGTATAAATGAATTATTCAGCGAAGGGTGAGTCGGTAACTAATGAAGCAGCCGTGAGAAGAATAATGGTAGAAGTTATATTTATCCTTTGTCATGGACATCCAGTGGAGGGGTTGTTGTCATCAATATAGTCTATTAGGAAGATATGAAAATAAATAATTTAAGTCTGGAGTGCAGTGAGATTTATTTAGTGAAATTAAGTCTCATTAAATGATAATTAAATTAATATCATGAGATGATTTAATTTAACCCGTTTGGAGTTAGATATAAATTGTCTTTGAGGTCCTTTGCTTAAGCCTTTGTATTCATTGCCATCGAAAAAATATTAAAGAATTCATAAGATGAATTATTTATCCCATAGATGGGTAAAGTTAATTTTGCCAAACATTATTCATGAGATGGATAAAGTTAAAAATTATAAAATAAAATAATTTTGGAAAATTAGAATTCATAAGATGAATTTTACATGTGGGAAACAAAGAAAAAAAAAAACAAAAAACCTGCTATTGCATAGCTGCTATCCGTGTCAAACACCAGTGACCAATCGGCACGTGACACGTGTCATGCGCTGATGGTCAGAAGGGTGGGATCCGCGCCTTCAGGCGCGGACTAGTGGCGTGCTGACACATGGCATGCAATGATAAGCTAAAACACGTGTGAACTGTGCAAGGAAAACGCAGCGTTTTGATTTTTCTTTTGATTGAAACGATGCGTTTTGTTCGTTGTACGTGAATCCCACATCAAATTTTCAGCTTATTTTCACTCCGATATTGTACTATAAATAGAGGTACCTAATCCAAAGGTTTGGCATTCAATTGAAATAAATATTTTTGGGTTTTGAAATTGTTTGACAGATCTAATTGGATAGAAAATTTTTCGTTAAAATTTTTCTTTTCTCAGTTTAATATTTTTTGGGGCCCACCCTCCGGGCAATTCGAGGTCATTGCATAGAAGATTGCGGGGTCTCGATTTTCTTAGTATTCTTTTTAATTGGAACAATTCCAGATACGTTCTTCTTTCCTTCTTCTTTTAGTTTTCGCTTTTCTATTTGTTTAAAGTATTCGTTATTATGCCTTTTTAAGTTTATGTATTGTTATAAATGTATTAGAGAAAAACGCCTGTAGATCTAAATTAAGAATTTAGATCTTTAGATTTAAATTATGAATTTAAATCTATAGATTTAAAAAATCCTAGGTTTAGAATTATGAATTCTAAACCCCTTCCGTTGCGTAAACTTTAAGAAAGTAGGGAGAAATTTTTTTTTTTTTAAAGTTTTTCCCAACAACCGGTGTTAGAGCAGAGGGTTTATAGAGATAAACCTATTCCCGGGAACTCTCGCACGTGAGGTGTCATGAAGCATGACTCTCCGACCGGGGGCTTAAGTAGAGAAAAGAGTCTCCTACTCTAAGTGCTCTAATAGGTGCCTATTGTTGTGACTATAGTTGGGAACAGTGAGCCCAATAGTCGGCATCAGAGTTTATTTTTTCAACAAAAATTCATGTTTTTTTTCACAACATGACCTTCTGGATGACTTACATGGTGCTCAGGTCTTTTCCAAGCTGGATCTAAGGCAAGGCTATCACCAGACCAGGGTGTTGGAGCAAGATGTGTACAAGACTGCTTTCAAAACACATCATGGACACTTCGAATTTTTGGTTATTCCTTTTGGCTTGACCAATGCTGCAGCCACATTTCAAGCATTGATGAATGAAGTGTTCAAGCCATTTCTGAGGAAATTTGTGTTGGTATTCTTCGATGACATTCTGGTAAATAGCTCTTCTATTGAAGATCATCTGAAGCATTTAAAAGAGGTGTTCTTGATCATGCGCAATCACAAGTTGTTTGCAAAATTGGCTAAATGTTCTTTTGCTCAGACTCAGCTAGAGTATTTGGGCCAGGTGATCTCTTATATTGGAATCTCCACTGATCCTACCTAGGTGCAAGCAATCAAGGAATGGCCTGTACCCGTGACGTTAAAGCTGTTAACAGGTTTCTTGGGATTGACTGGGTATTACCCCAAGTTTGTAGCTGGGTATGGATCAATTGCCAAGCCTCTAACTGACTTACTAAAGAAAGATGCATTCCAGTGGTCAGACAAAGCTCAGGGAGCCTTTGAAGCTTTGAAAACTGCTATGTGTGAAGCACCAGTGCTGGCAATGCTAGATTTTGTGTCATGAGTCCGCACTGATTCGTACCAAAGGCTTGTCATGACACTGTCATGGTCTGGCCCGGGTACGCGCTAGCGCTTGTCATGGCATTGTCAAGGTCCGCCAGCGACTATGTCAGGACAATGTCTAGTTCTGTACTTTTGCTTGTCTTGACACCCGATGGCATTTAGGACATATTGGGTATTAATTCAAAAAAAATGACACGCTTGGAATTATTGTAATGTAATAGAATAATCTAGAATCACCTAGAACAAGCGGTAACTAACTCCGCTCCTTCCTTTCCCGCCTTTTTGGCGATGGCGGTTATTTCCCGCTCATTTTTTAAATACATGTAAGTAGTTATAAATAGAGGAGATTATACTTGTAATAATCATCCAATCAAATATTAATGAAAGCTCTCTATTAACCCGTCTCAATTCTATCTTTTCTCATCTAATTTCTTCTTTTCTCATCTTAAATTCTCAATTTCACTTAAACCTCTAAATTCATTGATCATCTTTAATCATTGAGTTTAGGTCACGAAATCAAGAACGTGACAAGGTGGTATTAGAGCCATCTTCCGGTCACGAAGCTGGCCATCACTCGTAGTACACAATCCGTTGCAACAATGTCGTCATCTGAGGAGATGGTTGATTCTCATGTTCAACAAAGAATCGATTCCGTGGAGAAACGTTTGGAGAGATTGGAGATGATCTCTAAAAATCAAGTCAAGATTAGCAATGAGCTCAAGTCATCCGTAGATTCTCAAGCTCGAATTACTGAGGATCGGAGGTCCACATTGGAAACATTGAATGCCACCATGAGGAGGTTCGCAATCAGCCAAGAAAAGTGATCGGAGGTAGAAATACCAGCCGCCACAGCCAATACCAATGCTGGAGGTTCTAGAAATTACGTTCATTTGGGAGGTAATGGCCTAATTCTTCCACCGCCACCTCCACCGGAGCTCAGGAACGACCATGTTCCCTCATGGACAAATGAAGATGGAGAGAACAGTGGATTCAATGGCAGTAACCGCACTTGGAGTTTGCATCACACGGCCAAACTTGATCCACAACGTTTTGATGGATCCAATCCAAGGGGCTGGATCAGGAGACTTCTCAAATACTTTCGTTGGTATCAAGTGCCAGCAGAGGAATGGGTGGAATTTGCTTCTAACCACTTACCAGAGCACGAGGATGCTTGGTATCAAGCTCTAGAGCTCAAAAATCCAGTGATCACTTGGCTGTTTTTCATAGATGAGCTTTGTAAAAGGTTTAGCGATCGATCCCCTCATAACATTATGGAGGAATTTAGCAAAATTGTCCAAAACGTTACAGTGGAGGACTACATCATACGTTTTGAAGAACTTAAGAGCTGGATGTTGATTTATCATCCAACTCTACAGGCGGCTTACTTCATCTCAAGCTTTATCAGTGGCCTCAAGCCCGTGCTTCGAGCCTCAGTCGAAGCCGCACATCCTAATGACATGAATTTGGCGTTTGAGCAAGCCAAGCTTCAAGACATTGCTATCGCTGAGATCCGTGGCACTAGAGGGTCCAGACCGGCTATCGCTAGGCTTGGTTCTAGTGTCCAGACAGTGTCCAGTGCTCGAACCGGATCGTTTGTGTCCTTCCAGGGCCCAGCGCACTCCTACGGGTCCATGTCAAGGTCCGTTAGGGAAAAGTCAAGCCCAGCTACTTCCTCAGGCTCCAGCACACCAAGGCGTGAGCCCGATCAGTGTTACAAGTGCAGGGAGCGATATTTCCATGTACATATTTGCAAGCCCAAGCAACTCCAAAGCATGGAGGGGCAAGAAGAAGTGGAAGAGGAGCAGGAGGAAGAGGTCCAAGAGGAGGAAGAGGCTCAAGAGGAGGAAGAGGCTCAAGAGGAGGAAATAGGGGTGATGGAGATCTCCCTTAATGCTCTCTCTGGGCGCATTACTCAAAACACCATGCGCCTAAGGGGATTCATCAAGAAACGGGCCGTTACGGTCCTCATTGACAGTGGAAGCACTAATAGCTTCCTTGATGCAGCCGTGGTTCATGAGTTGAGGCTAGAGACAGTGCCAACGTTGGTAATGACTGTCACCGTAGTTAACGGTGAGAGCCTAATGAGTTACCAAAAGTTCACGGGTGTCAGGTGAAAGGTTCAAGGCACCACTTTCATTGATGACCTACGTGTGCTTGAGCGACGGAGTAGCAACATGGTTTTGGGAGTTGATTGGTTACAATGTTATGGCCCTATAACCATTGACTTCACAAACCTCCATTTCTCTTACTTCAAGGAAGGCAAGGCAATACAGTTGCAAGGGACGGCTGAGCAAGCATCCTTGCATTCCATTTCTGAGCATGGCATCACCCGGTTCTTGAAGAAGCAAGCAAGTTGTGTCCTAGGCCATCTCTTTATGGCCACGGGAGTAGAAGAATCTGAAGCAGAGGTTCATTCGGACATAGTGCACTTGTTGTGTCACTATGAGGACATGTTTGACATTCCCAAGGGGTTGCCTCCGCCTCGCACCCATGATCATGGCATCCCTACACTGCCAGAGGCTACGCCAGTTAACATTAGGCCCTACCGGTACCCTTACAATCAGAAAGATGAGATTGAAAAGCAAGTAGAAGAGATGCTCAAGACCTTAATTATTCAGCCCAGCTGGAGCCCTTTTGCTTCACCAGTTCTTTTGGTCAAGAAGAAGGACGGAACCTACCTCTTTTGTGTAGATTACTGTCAGCTCATTCAGATCACAATCAAGGATAAATTTCCTATTCTGGTTATTGATGATCTCTTAGATGAGCTCCAAGGTGCAGCGGTTTTCTCCAAAATAGACCTCCGGGCCGGTTATCGCCAAATCCTGGTCAGGAATGAAGATCGCCACAAAACAGCCTTCCGTACACACCAAGGGCATTATGAGTTCCGTATCATGCCCTTTGGACTCACGAATGCCCCTGCCACGTTCTAGGCCCTAATGAACAAGATTTTTGCCCTGTTCCTAAGGAAGTTCGTTTTGGTATTCTTTGATGATATCTTGATATATGGCCCTGAGATGCGGGTGCACATGAAACACCTGACATTGGTCCTGGACACGCTCCGTGCCCATAAGCTGTACGCCAAACGCAGCAAATGCATGTTCGAATAGGACCATGTTGAGTTCTTGGGACATATAATCTCACAAGAAGGCGTGGCCACTGATGCGGCCAAGATAGAGGCTATGAGAGATTGGCTGTGCCAACTAGTGTCAAAATCCTTCGTGGGTTCCTTGGTCTCACAGGATACTACCGGAAGTTCATCAAGGGGTACGGTACTATAAGCCCTTAACTAGTCTCCACAAGAAGGAGGCCTTCCTATGGAACAATGCCGCTCAAGTTGCCTTTGAGTCCTTGAAGTCAGCTATGATTACAGCGCCTATGCTAGCCCTGCCAGACTTCAGCGAACCGTTTGTTTTGGAGACTGGCGCATGTGATGTGGGAATTAGGGCCATTTTGACTCAGAAAAGCAGGCCTTTGGCTTATCTCAGCCAGGCACTCAGCCCACGCCTCTTGGACCTGTCCGTATGTGAGAAGGAGCTCATGGTAGTGATCATCGCGGTCCAAAAAAGGAGGCACTACCTGCTATACAATCATTTCATCATCAAGACTGATCATTCTAGCTTGCGCCACCTCCTGGACCAATGCATTAGCACCAGGCTACAACAAAAATGGATCTCCAAGTTGATGGGGCTCAGCTGCAGTATCCAGTATCGCAAGGGTGTTGAGAACCGTGCCGCAGATGCCTTGTCAAGGTGCAGTGAAGGTCCGGACCGAGCAGCGCTGTCCCAGCTAACCACGGTCACTCCACTTTGGGTGTGTGAGGTTAGCAACAGCTATGAAGGTGATGCCCAAGCCTCCCAACTTCTTGCCTAGCTAGCCCTTGATCCTAAGGGGCAACCTCCGTTTTCTCTTGAGCAAGGAATCATCCGGTACAAGGGGCACATCTATGTGGGTGAAGGCGCAGCATTGAGGGACAAGGTCTTGCATGCCCTTCATGATTCTCTAGTGGGGGGACACTCTGGGATGACAGGCACTTCGATGAGGATCAAGAGCATGTTCTATTGGCCACGGCTTAAAGATAGTGTTCAAGATTGGGTGGCAGCTGTGATGTATGTCAACGCACCAAGGGGAAACTTGTGCCCTACCCTGGCTTACTTTAGCCTCTTCCTGTGCTAGAGCAGGCCTGGGCTAGCATCAGCTTGGATTTCATTGAAGGCCTTCCAAGGTCTCAAGGGAAAGACGTGATCCTTGTTGTAGTAGACCGATTCACCAAGTATGCTCATTTCTTGACCACATATATCATTGACATGGACTGCCAAAGGACATAGTATCAGATAGAGACTCTTCATTTCTGAGCTTGTTTTGGAAGGAGCTCATGCGCCTAGCTGGAGTGGACTTGCACATGAGTAGCTCTTATCACCCACAATCAGATGGGCAAACGGAAAGAGTTAATCAATGCCTTGAGAACTACCTCCGTGCCATGGCTCTCCTCAAGCCCAAGCTATGGGAGCAATGGATGCCTTTAGCCAAATTCTGGTACAACACCAATTATCACTCCTCATTGAAGACTTCACCGTTCCGGGCCTTATGTGGTTATGAGCCACGCCTTGGGACATACCATGCCACTCCACATCCCCTGATGTGGAGGACTTTGTCACAAAATGAGGCAATATGATCAACCTTCTCAAGGAAAACATGAAGGCAGCCCAGCACCACTACAGGCAAATGGTAGATTTGAAGAGGACTGAGTGCACATTTGAAGTAGGGGACTTAGTGTACCTCAAACTTCAGCCTTATCGACAGACTTCCCTGGCTTTAAGGAAGAATTTGAAGCTGGTAGCATGCTATTACAGACCATATCCAGTCTTAGCAAAGATTGGAACGGTAGCTTAGGAGCTTGACTTACCAGAAGGGACCTAGATTCATCCAGTCTTTCATGTGTCCAGACTTAAAAAGAAGATTGGGCAACGAGCACAAATCAGTAACGAGCTTCCACATTGTGACTTGGAAGGGGACCCTTAAGTAACGCCTCAAGAAGTGCTCCAGCACCTCACCGTGACAAGAGACAAGAAGAATATTGCTCAAGTGTTGATTCATTGGAAGAACCTAGCAGATGAGACTTGGGAGGATTGGACCTTCATTCGCAAACAGTTTCCTCACTTCAATCCTTGAGGACAAGGATTGCTTCATAGGGGAGGCAATGTCACGGGTCCGCACTAGTTCACACTAGAGGCTTGTCATGACACTGTCATGGTCCGGCCCGGGTACGCGCCAGCGCTTGTCATGAAATTGTCAAAGTCCGCCAGCGACTATGTCAAGACAATGTCTAGGTCCGGTACTTTTGCTTGTCTTGACACCCGATAGCATTTAGGACATATTAGTTATTAATTCAAACAAAAGGACACGCTTGGAATTATTGTAATGTAATAGAATAATCTAGAATCACCTAGAACAAACGGTAACTAACTCTGCTCCTCCCTTTCCCGCCTTTTTGGGGATGACGGTTATTTCGCGCTCATTTTTTAAATACATGTAAGTAGTTATAAATAGAGGAGATCATACTTGTAATAATCATCTAATCAAATATTAATGAAAGCTCTCTATTAACCCGTCTCAGTTCTATCTTTTCTCATCTAATTTCTTCTTTTTTTCATCTTAAATTCTCAATTTCACTTAAACCTCTAAATTCATTGATCATCTTTGATCCTTGAGTTTAGGTCACGAAATCAAGAATGTGACATTTTGCTGAAGGGTTTGTTTTGGAAATTGATGCGTGTGGTAATGGCATTGGAGCAGTTTTATCTCAAAAGGAAGGCCCATAGCCTACCTCAGCCAAGCTTTAAGTCCTAAAAATCAAGACTTGTCCACCTATGAAAAAGAATATCTTGCAATCCTCCTAGCAATGGGCAAATGGAGGCATTATCTAGATGGGCATCAGTTTATCATCAGAACAGATCATGAGAGTCTGAAGCATTTGCTTGAGCAAAGGATTGTCACTAGAATTCAGAAGAAGGGATTATTGAAGATGTTGGGGCTTGACTACATGATTGAGTACAAGAAAGACAAAGATAATTGGGCTGTTGATGCATTATCTTACAGATTGGAGGATAGTGAGCATGGATCTTGTGGTGTAATCTCAGTAATTCTTCCATCCTGGGTTGAAGAGGTGCATAATTCCTATGAGAATGAAACTTTTGCACAGGAGTGTATAGCTGCTTTCAGCATTGGTAGGACGAGCAATGTGGCTTCTGATGCAGAGGTGACAGTGGTTAAGGGAGTCATCAGACTCAAAGGCAAGCTGTACATTGGAAACTCCACTGATCTCAGGCTACAAATTATTAGTGCCTCTCATGGTTCAGCATGGGGAAGTCATTCAGGTGTGGAGGGAACATATCAAAGGCTCAAGGCTCACTTTAGTTGGCCTAGTATGAAGAAAGCAGTGATAGATTTGGTGCAAGTTTGTGAAGTTTGTCAGCACACCAAACTTGGTGATCATAGGTATCAAGGGCTTCTTCAACCTCTACCTATTCCTGAGGGTGTTTGGCAAAACATAAGCATGGATTTTATTGAAAGATTGCCAAAGTCAGAGGGGAAGGAGGTTATATGGGTCATGGTTGATAGATTCACCAAGTTTAGTCACTTCATTGCCTTGGCTAGGCCAGTAACATCAAAGAAATTGGCTCGAGTCTTCCTTGACAACATCTATAAGTTACATGGATTGCCACAATCCATAGTCTCTGATAGGGATAAGCTTTTTACAAGTCACTTTTGGAAGGAGTTGTTCAGCTTGTTAGGAACTACCTTGGCTCTTAGCTCTTCATACCATCCTTAGACAGATGGCCAAACAGAGAGGGTCAATCAATGCATTGAACATGAGAAGCATGGTGTTTAATCATCCATAGGTGTGGCGAAGATGGTTGTCATTGGCAGAGTATTGGTATAATACTCATGCTTATGCTTCTATAGGAACTACTCCATTTCAGACGTTGTATGGCTATGATCCACCGACTCCTTTGATGTTGCAAGGGATTGTATCGCCTGTGGCTAAGGTTACTGATTTGGTTCAGCAGAGAAGACAACTTACGCAGCGTTTGAAGGATAATCTTTATCAAGCACAGGCTAGAATGAAACTATATGCAGACAGGAAGCGTGTGGATAGAACTTTTGATGTTGGAGATATGGTTTACTTGAAGTTACAACCCTACAGACAATCAACCACAGCTGTGAGGAAGAATGTGAAGTTGTGTGCGAGGTTCTTTAGACCTTACAAGATCTTAGAGAAGATGGGCAAAGTGGCCTATAAGCTTGAATTGCCTTCTAACTCATTTATACATCCTGTTTTTCATGTTTCACTTCTTAAAAAGCAGGTCAAGAAGGGCTATGAACACTCTTTACATCCTTCCGAAGTTGGCTCAAGTGATGCTTTGATGCTACACCCAGCTGCTGTGCTTGATTCACGTGAGTCAATTGTGAAAGGAAAGATTACACCAGAAGTGCTCGTATCTTGGAGTAATTTGGCTGAGAGATTTACTACTTGGGAAGAGCTACGCTTCTTGAAGAGCCAATTTCCTAGCTTCCATTGTTGAGGACAAGATTGTTTTTAAAAGAAGGGGAATGTTATGATTTGTAGTTGTTTTGATGTAATAAGTTGTATCCGTGGGTCTTAAGTCGTGTTTGAATTTGTATTGCTGGTTTTTGGTACCAAAGTCCCTAGGTTGTTAGTTAAGTCGGTTGAAGGAGTCAAGTAAGAGTCAATTGTGGCGGCTATGGATTTAGTTAGTCGGTATAAGCTTGTCCAATTACATTGTATCTAGATTTAGTATAGGTACTTGGCTTAAGTGTAATAATCATTCATTCAACGTAAAATACAAACATCTCTATGAGATATTTTCTTTACTTCCTATCTCTTTCACTTCTCCTCTCATCTTGATTCTCTCATTATCCTAATCTTTCACAAGGTTAAGCTCAAGCGATCTTGAAGCTTAACACCTTTCTACTTCTTTCTGTGTTAAATAATGCATCATTCCAATATTGCAAATCTTTAACTATAGATATACATATCATTGAGTTCCAAAAATGAGGCCTTCCGCATGCTCATATCCAATTAACAGTGGTTGCAGAGCATAAGCCAACATGCTCTGAAGATATCGATAACAACATATGTGCAGAAATTCCAGATAAAGAAAATGATCCTTTAGGATACGAAACAGTCAAAAAGATCATGATGCGTGGGCCGTGTGGAATGTACACTATCAACTCTCCATGTATGGATGCAAACCACAAGTGCACAAAGCATTACCCTAAAAGCTTTTGCAATAACACAACATTAGAAGACAATGGATTATAAGCAAAAACTCTAATAAATGGATAATACTTATAAAATTTAGCCACAATATGAGTATAAATCATTTACAAAAATCAAACACGAACTTCATATGAAAACTTAATTATTATAAGCAAAAATAGAAAACTTTTATTCAATACCCTCAATTATCTTCAACATTGTGAAGATTCTTTTGAAAATCAAATCTTCCACTGAAATCTCACGAAGAAAAAAACTTGAACGATGCTGGAATGCCAAAGTATGAAAAATCCAAGCCAACACCAACAACTTTAATTTCATTTCCCAAGGTAAGAATCCTTATTTACCTTTTTTTCTTCAATAAACAATTGTGATATTAGTAGCAAAATACTATAATATAAATATTTGTTGAAAAATTTGCACACATTCTAAAAATAGTAATAAGTAAACTTCTATATTACAGGGGAAAGGTCTGTTCAGTACACTAACTTGGGAAAAACAATTATAGCCAGTAGAAATAAGTGCTATTAGCATTTGATATTTAGAAGAGCCTACCTATCCTTTGATTTCTGCTTGATGTGGCTTACTTTGTGTCTTGTGTCTTATGTGCTTTGTGTCTATTGTCTTGCTCGCCGTGTGTTTGCCCTACTCATGCTTTGTTGCTCTCTTGCTGTCAGGTCACATACTCTTTGTTGCGGACCAGCCTCTCAGGTTGGGGGTCCTCGGAAACAGCCTCTCTTCAGGGTAGCCCCCTGAAGGGGGAAGGCTGCGTAGATCTACACCCCCCTAGACCCTGCTTTGCGGGAGCCCTTGCAGGCATTAGGTTTGTTGTTGTTGTTGTTGTTGTAGCATTTGATATTTAGAAGAATAAAATTAGAAATAAAGACCATTATAAAATTAGAAATAAATGTAACTTCTTTTGACCTTGGTCATTTTTTTAATCTGGAGCGTGCATGTCATCATACTAGTGGATTTATTTCTATTATTTTAAGTTTGGAATTTCCAGCAATGTGAAGATAGATGCTCCACTTAGGTGTGAGTCTTTTATCTATATGATATAAACCACTTCTAGCAAGACATTGAATGTGAATGCTATTTTGTTTAAGAATTAGTTGAAACTAAATTGAAACTAAACTAGAAGTTAGAGTGATAGATTTAGGTGAAGTGATTAACTTATTGGCTATGTAATTTGTAATTTAAGGTAAATAATGTAAACCACTAGGGAACCCATACCATGTTCATTTATACTTTGCTATATAGCACTGTGGCAGGATCTAACATTGTTATGTGATAGAGTTGTGTGCATATTACAGCACTCGAAACAAGGCTCTAAGTCCTTATGTGAATTGTAAAATTATAAAACACTAGAACAAAATTAAAAGATAATTTAGAACACTAGAAAACTTTGAGAAGGTTGAATGAATTTTATTCATAATATGTACACTAATTTAAAGGAAGAACACCAAGGGCCTAGGATTCTAATCTTGCAAGTAATGAGAGACAATGAATTAGAAATTACACTAATGGCTTTCAAAGCCCCTAATGGCCAGTTATGGTCAATTGGAAGACCGAATAAAGAGCCCCTAATTACTAGTCATAATAGCTCTAATATTAAATACATGATAAATACAAAAACAATAAAATACTAGGTCAATTACAAGAAAATAACAACAACAATAATAACAATCCCAGTGCCGCAAGGGCCCCCGCCTAAGCAGGGTTTGGGGGGGTCGATGTACACATCCTTCCCCCTTCATGATGCTACTGTGAAATGAGGCTGTTTCCGAGGACCCCCAACCTGAGAAGCATGGGAGCATGGCATTATGGAAGCATGAGAGCAATAAAACATAAAAGCAGGACATAGCACAAGGCATCCATTACTATGTCATGATTGTGAAGTATTGCATAAAGTAGTAATAAGTCATTAGTGGGAATCAAGTGGTTCAATTCAATTGTATTAGTTTTATTAGTCTTCTTATCAGTTCCTTATTAGTATTAGTCATGTGTAGCTTGTCAGATATTTTGGCGAGAGTGTCGGTTAAGGTGGTAGTTAAAAGCTTAGATATATTTGATTAGTGGTCACCTTAAGTCTTAGCTTGGATGTATAAGTAGCTTGCCTTGCATTGTACTCTTCATTCATGGAAATAGAAAATATCCTCTTTCTCCCAATTCTCTCTATTTCTCATCTCTATTCTCTCTAAGTCTCATCTAATTTCTTCTTCTCAACTCAAATTCTCTCTCTACCCCCTAGGTTATGATTCAAGATTGATCTTGAATCATAACAACTGGTATCAGAGCTTGTGAATTTGCTTTCGATTGAGTTGAATTGCATTCAATTTGATTGCATTAGCATTAGATCAAGCTTAATTGATATCAAGTTCATTTGTTCAGATTGCATTCAATCAAGTTCAGCGCTTCAATTTCAAGTTCAAAGCCTACTGTTCTTATGAATAGTTAGATGGAATCATCTTAAATTGCTGATCTTGTGATCGAGCAAGCTGAATTTGTTTTGAGCTTGCTGAATTTACATTGATCAAGCTTCAGTACTTGTTCTTGTTCTGAATTGTTGCTATTGTGATTAGTCAACTGAAGTTGTATTCGACTTAGCTGAATCACATTCAAGCTAAAATGGAGGGAGATGCATTCACTGACTCAATTTAGAATATTGAAGATACTTTTGAGGAGAAGATTTCACAGCTACTTGTTGACATGATGATCACTCTTCGAGTAATTTTTCGAGCAAACTTGCAGTCGAGCAAGTATAGTAATTTGTTGTTTCCAAATCTGGTAGCAATGAAATTTAAGTCTTCGATTGAAGTAAGGAACAAGAGATCACTAAAATTGAAGCAATTATCTCAACAAAATCTTGTGCTCAAGCTGCATCCGAGTAGCAAAAAGTATGATGCTAGCAAGAGATTTAAGATAAGATCGAGAGTGAAGCAACTCAAGGAAGTGATTGAGCCTTCAAAGATGCAAGATCAACAACATAAATTGAAGGAGAAAGAACCTCTTCGAGCTTGTGAGTCAATTTTACAGCCTAAGAAGCTTGATCTTCAACAGATTAACATACCAGTGGTGGATTGGAAACATGTTCAGCCACCTAACTTGCAAACACATATGGTTGATTTGGAAGTTCAAGTCAAGAACACTCAAGTGTAGCAGCTAAAACTAAGATCTCTTGATCTAGGAAAGGAGGATCAAATCAATAGGAAGGCAAGGATACAACCGATAGCAATGCAAGATCAATGTCAAAGACAAGGTGTAGCAGCTATCGATTCTAATACATTTCCAGCAGGAGTTGGAGTGAGTTCAGAACTGAATGTTGCATATTCGGTCCAGGCTACTGTGGCTCCATTACAACAAGATGTCTGTGCTGGTTTGGAACGCAAATTAGGTACTAAGGTTGCTGCAGCTATGAGCAATCAAGGTCAATTGAAGTGGAATCGCACCAAAAGTGAGCTCGCAGCATTTAGGAAGCCAATTACTGCAGGATGGACTTCAATTCAGGATGGAATTGGTGTATTACAATCTGAAATTAGAACACTATAGTTTGTTGAGCAAGGTGTGGATCCAACATTTGTTGCTTCAACCAAATCACAATTGCAAATCGAAGTCCTAAGTATCAGATTGCTACGAGTGAAGTTCACTTGGCAGCGGGGTGATGAGATCAGTTTGGTTATTTACCTTAATCAAAAGAGATGTTATTCAAGCAAGAGATTAAGAGCAATGGAAAGGCCAATCTTGATTTACAAAGGGAATATACCAGAATTTCTACTCCTTAAGTCAAATAAAGTGATTCTTGACAAGCTTTTCATGCTCAAGAATATGAACTTGAAGCACCCCGAGGTGGTGTCTATGACAATAGACAAACTTGGGGCATTCTTGTGGATCAAAAGGACAATCAAGTTGGCTAAGAGAAAGAGGTATTTACCAGTAATGATGCCTATTTAGTAAGAAATCATGTTGATATGGCAGCAGTACAAGCAAAAGTGCGGTCTAAAATTGTTTCAATGCAAGTAGATGTTCCAATTTAGTTGGGAAATGAGTAAGATCAGATCCAAATGTTGGCAAATTGAGTGGTGCTAGTGTTTATTCTTCTGAAACCACTAACAATAGGCCCCCTAATCTAAGAAAAATAGAGCAAGTTGCTAAATGCAGTAGAGAAGAATTCAGCCGAGGAGAAGTGTTGGTAGACATTTTGATTGATCAACCTCATTTTTGGAGCCAAAGGAGTCCAAGAATTCAGCTCAAATCTAGTTCCAAAGTGAGAAGAAAGAAGAGGAAAGGCCAAAGGATGGGATATAATGGCAATCAAGAGTTCATGTTTGGACTTAAATATTAATCCAAGCTGATTTTTTTGGTTTCCGGTACTGAATTAACAGAAAAGGCAGGACAAGAGTTAGATGCTTCTGTTAGTCAAGCTAAGAGTAAGGGGCATCTTCCAAGGGTACAAGCAAATGTGAGACCTCCTAAATTCTTTGGGCTTACACTCCAACAGCAAGAAGATGATTGGAGTGAAGCAGTGAATTCTCCTTGGAAGCAACAAGTTAATCTTGAAATTGATTGTGAAGGGTATTATCGCTTAAGTGAGGTTCAAGATTACACAAATGGTAGCAAATCAGGAGCACTTCCAGCTGATAAAAGTGAGCAGTTCAACAGGGACAACATGAGAAGATTAGCAAGGGTTCTACCGGCTACAGTGTTTGTAATCTTGAGTAAGGGAAGGATGCACAAAGTTCTCCATCCCATGAATCCATATGGCTGCAAATATTCACCAGAATGCAGAAGATTACATTGACGGCTTGGAAAGAGCATGCAGGTTGGAAAGATTTGAAGAGGAAGATGGAGAATGGTTTTGCAAGCTCTTTACAACAATTGTTGCTGGAATAAATGCATAACTGATGTATGAGGTACGAATTTGAATGATAGTTGATCTTCAAGCGGCTATTTGGGTCGGAATCTTTGGTTGATTCACTATGCAAGTCGTTCCCAATCTAGATAAGAGTTTGAAGTTGTAAATACCAATCCAATTAGCGTCTTGAAGTTGTACAGCTAGAATCAATAAGAGTTTGAAGCTACAACTTCTACTAAGATTCTTGAGGCAAGAATCTCATAAGGGAGAGTATTGTCATGATTGTAAAGTATTCGAAAAAATAGTAATAAGTCATTAATAGGAATCAAGTTGTTCAATTCAATTGTATTAGTTTTATTAGTCTTGTTATTGGCATTAGCCCTGTAATAGCCTTATCAGTTCCTTATTAGAGTTAGTCATGTGTGGCTTGTTAGATATTTTGGTGGGAGAGTCTGTAAAGTTGGTAGTTAAGAGCTTAGATATTTTTAATTAGTGGTCACCTTAAGTCTTAGCTTGGATGTATAAGTAGCTTAGTCGGTTAAGTCTTAGCCCTAATAATTTCAACACTCCCCTTCAAGTTGGAGCATATATGTCTACAATGCCCAACTTGCGAAGAAAGGATGAAAATAAAAAAAAAACCGAGTGCCTTTGTAAAAATATCCACCACTTGACTTGTAGACCTTACAAAGAAAGAAGAGATTTCTTTAGCTAACAACTTTTCTCAAACAAAATGACAATCAATCTCTATATGTTTTGTTCTGTCATGAAGGATGGGATTAGGTACGATATGAAGTGCCGCTTGATTATCACAAAATAAAATAGCCAGTTGATTGACCTTGACCTTAAGTTCACTCTACAAACTTTGTAACCACACCAACTCATTCGTTACCATAGCCATTGCCCGATACTCAACTTCTGCGAAAGAGCGAGAAACAACATATTGTTTCTTGGAATGCCACAAAACCAGGGCACCACGGAGAAAAATAACAAAACCCATGGTAGATTGCCTAGTAGCAGGACAACCTACTCAGTCAATATCACAAAAAGATTAAAATTACAAATGAGGGGAAAAATTCCCTATCCTGGTGCCCCTTCATGTATCGAAGAACACAATAAGCAGGTAATGCGGTACACATAGATCATGTGCACAAATAAATTAAGAATCCGAACTGTATAACAAATATTTGGTCGGGTGATCGTTAGATATAGTAACCAGCCTACTAATCGACGGTATTGGCCCGGGTCTTCAACAGGATCCCCATCCTGATCAACTAAACAATAATTTTGAACAATAGATATAGAGACAGGTTTAGCACCTAGAAGGCCAGTCTCACTCAAAATGTCAAAAGCATATTTTCGTTGACTTAAAACCAACCTGTCTTTAGAAGGGGTTGCCTTAACAGGTCCTAAATTTTTAATCCCAAACTGATTATCCAGAGGACTTGACTTTCTCTGTGTGCTCCAAATTATTTCCGGTTATAATATCATCATCTACTTACACCAAAATGCCCATAAAAATCGAACCATGCATATAAGTGAACAAGGAATAATCTGACTTAGACTGAGTGAAACCTGCGTTCCTTAAAAATGCTTCAACTTCTTATTCCAATTTCGAGATGCTTGTTTAAGCCCATAAAGGGACTTATGTAAACGACGTACTTTACCCTCATGTTTCTTTTTAGATGTTAAGGTAGCTTCATATAAACCTCGTCATCAAGATCACCGAGTAAAAAAGCGTTACTCACATCTAATTGATGTGTAATTCAATTTCTATTGGTTGCAACTATCAAGACATAATGAACAGTAACAAGTTTGGCAACAGTTGCAAATGTATCAGATAATCTAAATCTTCAATTTAAGTATAACCTTTTGCTACAAGATCCTTGTAATGCTTAATTGTACCATCAGATTTGTACTTTATCTTGTACACCCATTTGGAATGAATAGCTCGTTTTCCAGGTGGCAATACTTTTAGTGTTCATGTCTTATTATGTTCAAGCACTGAAATTTCCTTTTCCATAGCCTTTCTTCAATGTCGGAATTGAACCGCCTAAGAAAAATTCTATGGCTCATCACTAGAAGTGATGGCTTGAAGCAAAGATGAATGTGAGTTAGTCAACAATGCATTAGACAAAATATTTGATAAAGGATAAACCATACCTGAGTTGATTGAAAAAGCGGTAGGACAAGGTTGGGCTATAGAAGAACGGAAATCGATGATATAATCTTGATATTTAATTGGAATCCAACGAACACCACTTGATCTACCGGAATCACCATCCCGAACTTGTTACTTCTCACTGTCATGACCAGAGCCTATTCAGCCAGTGGCTACAGCACTGTCGTCTGACAATGCTTTGGCCTATAGTGGTGGTTGCACCACCCAAACTGGGATGCTTCCTTCATCGTCAACATATCATATTAATTCAAATTGATCATTACTTGTGACATTTTATTCTAGTTCTACAAGATATGGAAACTTGTCTTCGTGGAATATTACATCACAAGAAACAACAATTTTACCACTATCTAGATCATACACATTATACCCTTTATGTTCATGAGGTTATCCAATAAAACAAAATCATTGGCATGGTTCCCAAACTTGTCTCTACTAAGATCATTATTGTGAACTTAACATAAAGACCCAAAGGTGCGTAAATGATTGTATGAAGGAACTTTAGCAAGCAATATCTCATATGGATTGCGGTAATGCAACCATGGTGTGGGCATGAGGTTAATTAGTTATGCCATCATTAGGACACATTCTTCCCAAAACTGAATGGGAAGATCGGCCCCAAAATGAAGAGCTCGAGAAACTTCCAAAAGATGATGATGTTTCCTTTCCACAACCCTATTTTGTTGTGGCATATTGTTACAAGCATTCTAAACCTGTATACCCTTTCCAGCATAAAACTCATGCAACCGTCCAAAAAGAAATTTTGCACCATTATCACTCCTGTTGGCCTAAAGCCATTTATATTGTAGTTTTTATGGCAACAACCATTTAGTGAGGCATAGTGTTTAAATTGCTCTAATCTTGTTTCTAAGTGGCTCATAAGAAAGCTTGAAAAATCAAGGTTAATTATGTTGATACGAAGCTTTCTAAGATGATGAATCAAGAGGAAAAAAGATCAAAGTTGAAGAGAAGATTCATCTAAATTGAAGAGAACGGGATCCGAGTCCAAGCGCCTTAAAGTTATTTATTTTTATTTTCTAGCACTTAGAATAGGGATATATCAATTGAGTTCAAGTCTCAATATTGATAAGTGATGCTCTAACAAAAATATTTTTGAAATATTTTTTCAAAATTGATTTTTAAATTTTATTTAAAAAATATTCAAGTCAAAATTCAAACCAATCTAGCCTTTCAATTAAAATATTTTTCAGGATTGGTATTTTGAAAAGCATTATCAAATCAATTAAGATAAAAATTAAATGGGTGTTGATTTAGTTTGATTTGTGCAATCAAATATTCAAAATCAAAACAAAGTGGGAAATTAATTCAAAAATTTTAGCTAATTTAGAAATGACTCAAACAATCAAATTAATTATCTAAATTAGTAATCAATCCCATCAATCAATCAAATTAATTTAAAAACTTTAGCCAATTTGGAAATGATTCAATCAATCAAATTAATTAGCTAATTTCTTTCTTAATCATTTTTACAACAATTTAAACATCTCCTAGGCCCTCATTTGCCTATAAATAGGGCTTGAATACTTTAGTTCAAATCATCTAAAAACTCTCTAAGCATTCTTTGATAAAAAGTTCTCTTACATACTTTCGCTCTAACGGTTTGTTTTTAAGTTTTGTTTTCAAGCTTTTATTTGAGCATCACTTGTTCTCTTATTGTTGATCATTGAGCATAATTGACATATCCTTAGCTTTAGCTAAGCTTGATCAAGTGTCTATTCACTCTTGAAATAGTGAAGAATTTGAGTGCTTTAATTCTTCCATTGCTTTATTCTAATTTATTCTATTGCAAAGGTTGGATCCTTAGCCTACGGTTACAAAATGATCAGTTGTAAAAGGTTGGGTCTTGAGCCTACGTACAAAAAGACAAGTTGTAAAGGTTGGATCTTGAGCCTATTTTTAAAAAGGATCATCGAGCTTAGTTAAAGGCTCAAGTGACTAAGAGTAGTTACTTGAGAAGTGGACTAGCTTCCAGTTTAGAAGTGAACCACTATAAAAATATTTGTGCATCCCTTTTATTTGTATCTTTATCTTTTTCATTTCGTATTTACTATTTAGCTTTTATTTAAATTTTTGGTTCATAAATTTAAATTTCTCATTTATCACTAAAGAATCTAATTCATCCTCCTCCTCTTAGATTGCTCTTTGGACCTTCAATTGGTACCAGAGCTAGTACTCTAATTTTTTTTTTTTTTTGGGTCTAACAACCTTAGAGTTATCTTATGGAAACCTTCATTGCGATCTTAGCCGAGGGTCAATCGAGCACAAGCCTCCTCTTTTTGATGGGGAGAATTTTCCCTATTGGAAGCTTAGAATGAGACTTTACATTACATCTATTGATTTTGATTTATGGCTTATAACAAATAATGGTGATTTTGTACCTTCAAAGAAACAAGGTGAGAAAACCATTGAAAAAGAGGAAAATGAGCTTATGCAAGATGATAAAGAAAAATTTGCAAAAAATGCAAAAGCTCCTTATCAACTATTGTGTGCTATTTCCCCGAATGTCTTCAATCATGTGTCCGGTTTTCAATCAGCAAAAGATATTTGGGACAAGCTAGAGTTCACCTATGAAGGTACGGATCAAGTAAAGTCTTCAAAAATAAACATGTTGGTAAGAACTTACGAAGTTTTCAAAATGAAACCGGAGGAATCAATAAAAAAGATGTACACTAGATTTTTCGATATTACTAACAAGTTCCAAGCTCTTGGAAAAATATATTCTAATGAGGAGCAAGTTAGTAAAGTCCTTAGATGTCTTCCCATTTCATAGTAAGGCAAGGTTACCGCCATTCGAGAAGCTCATAACCTCTCAACTTATAAACTTGATCAAGTAATTGGAAATCTCATGACCCATGAGATTGACATGGAAGAATTTAAAGAAGAAGAAAAACAAAAGAAAATTAAAGACATAGAATTTAAATCATCTCTAAGTGACGAAAGTGACGAAAGTGATGATGAGTTGTTATGTTGGCAAAAAGGTTTTACAAACGCCTTGAAAAGAAAAGGTTCAAGAATAACTTTAAAAAGGGTTCATCCTCCTCCAAAGATGAACCAACTTGCTACAAGTGTAGAGAAATCGGACATCTCAAGAGAGATTGTCCCAAGCCAAAAAATATGAAATTCTTCAACAAGTTCAAAAAGAAGGACAAAAAGGAAAAATAGAAGAAAGCATTTGCGGCTTGGGAGATAGCGATGATGATTCCGATGAAGAAAGTGAAGAAAAGGTAGCTAACTTTTGTCTCATGGCTATTGACGATGAGAGCATTGAAGAAGATGAGGTAACCGATCTATCCTATGATGAACTTCTTGTTGGTTTTCAAGAATTGTATGAAAAATATAAAAAATTGAAAAAATGACACAGTGCTTTTGTAAAGGGTCTTGAAAAGACGGGATTGGAAAAAGACTCAAAACAACATTATTGCTTGAACTTGAAAATGAATCTCTAAAGAGAAAGAATGAGTCTTTAAACAATGATATCATTAAATTAACCAATGAGAAGCAATCCTAGGAAGAAGCACTTCATATTTTAAATGAAAAAGGAAAATCCAAGGAAGACGAATCACTTTTGAAGGAAAACGAGTTTTTAAAAGAAAGAATGGAAGAACTTTCGAAAATCTCAAGCAAATTTTTCAAAGGACATGAAACACTTGTCAAAATGCTTGCATCTCAAAAATTGGTTCATAACAAAGAAGGAATAGGTTATAATGAAAATGTCCAAAAGAAAATTTTGAATGTTCTTTTTGTTAAAGCCTCGTCATCTCCAAGAAACACTATAAGATGCAACTATTTTGGTGACTATGGGCACATCATGTACCACTTTCTTTTCAAAAGGAATGTGAGAAAGACAAAGATGGTTTGAGTCCCAAAAGGATCTTAACCACCTAATGTAAAGGCTAACAACAAAGGACCCAAGAAAATTTGGGTATCTAAAAGTATTTGAATTGTAGTAGGTGTGTATAAAAATTCAAAGCAAAAACCAAAATGGTACTTGGATAGTGGTTGCTCAAGGAACATGACCGGTGATAACTTCTCTAATGCCAATAAAAGGAAATGTCACTTTCGGCGACAACAAGAAAGGAAAAATAATCGGTATCGATAACGTTGCTTCTAACTCTTCTTCTTACATTGAAGATGTCCTACTTGTGGAAGGTCTTAAGCACAATTTGCTAAGCATTAGTCAATTTTGTGATAAAGGCCATAGTGTGAACTTTTAATCATCTAAATGCATAGTTAAACATGCTAAAACAAAAGAGATTTTGCTTGTTGGACTTCTATGTGAAAACGTCTATATGATTGATCTTGATTGTGTAGATTCACTAAAGTGTTTTAGTGCCTAGAATGAAAATGATCTTTGGATTTGGCATAGAAGATTTGGACATGTTAGTATGGATTTGATTTCAAAACTTTTAAAAAATGATATTGTTAGAGGATTACCAAAGCTAAAATTTGAAAAAGATCATATTTGTGATGCATGTCAATATGGAAAACAAACTAAATCTTCATTAAAACCAAAGAATGTAGTTTCAACATCAAGGCATCTTGAACTCTTACATATAGACTTGTTTGGTCCTTCCCGTCATTTGAGCCTTGGTAGAAAGCGATATGGACTTGTAATTGTTGATGATTACTCCCATTTTACTTGGGTCCTATTCCTTTCTCATAAGAGTGAAGCACTTAATAAATTTGAAACGTTTTGCAAAAAAGGTGCAAAATGAAAACAATTTAAAAATTATCTTGGCAAGAAGTGATCAGGGAAGAGAATTTGAAAATGGCAATTTTGAAAATTATTGTGATTATCTTGGAATTGACCACAATTTTTCGGCACCTAGAACTCCTCAACAAAATGGAGTGGTTGAAAGGAAAATTAGAACACTTAAAGAAATGGTAAGAACCATGATTTGTGAAAACAACTTGCCTAAATCATTTTGGGCCGAAGCCGTTAGTACCACTTGCTACATCTTAAATCGAGCTTTAATAAGACAGTTTTGTAGAAAACACCATATGAACTTTATAAAGGTAGAAAACCAAGCATTGAAATTTTTAAACCTTTTGGGTGCAAATGCTTCTTTCACAATAATGGAAAAACGAATCTTGGCAAATTTGATTCATGAGTTGATGAAGGTATTTTCATTGGATACTCCCTAACAAGCAAAGCATATAGAGTCTATAATAAAAAGACAAAGGTTGTAAACGAGTCTATATATGTAGTCTTTGATGAATCTAAAGTCTTGTCCTCTAGAACTCCTTGCAATGATGATGATATAGTAATTAAACCAATAAACATCACACACTCATCCGGGGAGCAAGAAAAAGAAACACTTAAAGCTCCAATGGATGAACCAAAAGTAGATAACCAAAATGTAGAAACCAAAGAGGAAGACTTACCGTGAGATTGGAAATACTTGAAGGATCACCCAATAAGTCAAATCATTGGTGATCCCTCTCAAGCAAGGTTGTCAGAATCGGGATTCTACGTAGGATCGGTGAGGGATCCTCATGATCGAGATCATACAATCGGATTGAGAATCATAAGATTCTACTTTCTATGTAAAATAATAACTTCTATCCAATAAAATAGCATTATAAGCCTCAAATATATGATGAAAAAATCAAAAAAGTCCAAAAAATAAAATCAAGCTAAAAATAAAGAAAATAAAAATCAAAACAATTACCCAAATAACTCAATATGCTAGAAGAATAAGAAATTAAACAAAAATTAGCAATTTATCCAAAAAGAAAATGAGCTATGTCTGTGTGTGGCTCGTGGGTCAGTATCAAACCTCGGTGGGTGGCTGGGCAGTCGGTCGACGTTAGTTGACCGTAATTGGCAATGGCTAGGGCTGCCGGTGAAGATAAATGAAGAGTATGATGTGAGAGAATGATTAGGGTTAGGCTATAGGAAGGGTAAGTAAAAGAGGAGGGGAAAAAATTAGAAAGGGGAAAAGGGGGGAAGGAAAAAGTAAAAAAAAAAAAGAAGCTGAAAAAATAAATTTAAAAAATAACATGTAGAATTAGAGCAGAATCGTAGTAGAATCACGTAGAATCGGCATAGAATCAGTGTCAGACCTCAAGTATGTTATTTTTTATTATTGACTTGGTAGAATCAGTGTAGAATCAGCGATCCTACTCCACCGATCCTACTCGAGTTTGATGTGAGTTTACTTTCTTACGATTTTTTACGTGATCCGGGTCGGTAAGGCATAGTGGGATCATAGGATCGCACAATCCTACGATCCGACTCGCGTTTTTGATAACCATGCTCTCAAGGTGTAAAAACAAGGCATGCATTAACCGAATATTGTCATTTAGCTGCATTCATCTATCTTGAAGAATCCAAAAACATAAAAGAAGCTCGTAATGATGCAAATTGGATAATGGCAATGGAGGAAGAGCTCAACCAATTCAAGGGAAGTGATGTATGAGAACTTGTGGATAGACCCCAAGATGATCAAGTCATAGGTTCCAAGTGGGTCTACCGCAACAAGAAGGATAAGGAAGGTAATGTGATAAGAAACAAAGCAAGGTTACTAGCTAAAGGCTATAACCCAGAAGAAGGTATAGACTATGAGGAAACTTGTGCTCCTGTTACTATGCTAGAAGCTATTAAACTCTTATGTGGATTTGCTTCATTTAAAGATTTCAAACTTTTTCAAATAGATGTAAAAGTGTATTTTTAAATGGTCTCATTGAAGAAGAAGGTTATGCTGAACAACCACCCGGATTTGAGGATGACAAATTCTCCAACCACGACTTTAAACTCAAAAAGGCTCTCTATGGATGGAAACAAGCTCCTAGAGCTTGGTATGAGAGATTGATTTCCTTTTTAATGCAAAATGGATTTTCAAGAGGAAAGATTGACACCACACTTTTTATCAAATATTCTAGACATGGCATTCTTATTGTGCAAATTTATGTTGATGATATAGTGTTTGGTGCTACTAATCCATCTCTTTGTGAAGAATTTGCAAATCTTATGAGTAGGGAATTCGAAATGGGTATGATGAGAGAACTCAACTACTTTCTTGGATTGCAAATCAAGCAAGGCATGGAAAGAATCTTCATCAACCAGGCCAAGTACATCAAGGAAATGCTTAAGAAATTTGGCATGAAAAATTCCAAGGCAATAGCAATACCAATGAGCTCAACTCTCAAGTTAGATTTGGATGAAAAAGGTAAAAAAGTGGACCAAAAGCAATATCGAGATATGATCGGATCCCTTCTTTACCTTACCGCTAGTAGGCCTGATATATTTTTCAATGTATGTTTATGTGTTAGATTTCAATCATGTCCTAAGGAATCACATTTGTGTGCCGTGAAAAGAATATTTCGATACCTAGTTGGTACTCATACCTTAGGCATATTCTACCCTAAAGGTGATTTCTTTGATTTAGTTGGATATAGTGAAGTGGATTTTGCCAGATACAAAATGGACCGAAAATCGACTAGTGGTACTTGTCAATATCTTGGTCATGCTTTGGTGTCATGGTTCAGCTAAAAGCAAAATTATGTTACTTTATCTACTGCTGAGGCTGAATATGTTGAATGTGGAAGTTGTTGTACTCAAATGTTGTGGTTAATGCATCAATTAAATGACTATGGCATTCATATTGACCATGCTCCCATAATGTGCGATAATACTAGTGCTATATGCTTAACTAAAAACCCAGCTCGACATTCAAGGACAAAGCATATTGAGGTTAGACATCATTTCATTTGTGATCATGTACTTAAAGGCGATGTCATTATGAAATTTGTTCCCACCAATAATCAATTAGCGGACATTTTCATTAAACCTCTAGGTGAAGAAATTTTTTGTGATATTAGAACTAGAATTGGTATGTGCAATTTGACTATTTGATTTTGATTGCTTGCATTTAACATTGAATTTTAATACTCAACATAAAAGAGCTCCAATGGACCAAGTATTCTTATCCAACTCATGGATGTAGGAACTTGGACCATTTTTCTTTATAAAAAAAAGGTACGTTTATTTTAAAAAAGAAAAAAGTTCACACAAAAAAAAAAAAAAAACTCAGCCCTTAAAAATAAAGAGTATTTTCAAAATTTGTTATGAACAAACCTCTAAATTTTTTTTATTGACAACAAATCTTTAAATTTATTATAAATATTTGAACAATTTCGAACAAATCTCTAAATTTTAAAAAAAAACACCGACTCCCACTTCGTAGACTTATTTTCTTTTCTTCTTTAAAATTTGGAGCCACATTTTCATTATGTACAACTTTTTACTTTATATTATGTAATTTAAATGTTTACTCATTTTCCTTGTGATCATACATGCTCTTCTTGTCATTTTGTTTCTCCCTTCTCTAATGCTTTTTGTTGATGGCAAAGGGGGAGAAAAATTGGTGTTTAGTTGATTTATGTTGATGCTTAATTGTGCTATATTAGGTTTAAGATAATTGAAAATCTAACCCCTTGAATGCATAATGTTAAAAATAATGATGATATTATATATGATTTCTATAATGCATCAACTGAAGGAGAGCTTTTATGGTCTCTATAATGCATCTCTGGACTAAATCTTAATGTGCATGCTTTTATGGTGATTTTTATACTTTTAACTCTTCTTGTTGTGTTCAAGCATTGAAATTTCCTTTTCCATAGCCTTTCTCCAATGTTGGAATCGAACTGCCTGAGAAAAATTCTATGGCTCATCACTAGAAGTGATGGCTTGAAGCAAAGATGAATGCGAGTTAGTAAACCATGCATTAGACACAAAATTTGATAAAGGATAAACCATACCTGAGTTGATAGAAAAAGCAGTAGGACGAGGATGGGCTATAGAAGAACAGAAATCGACAATATAATCTTGATATTTAACTGGAATCGAACGAACACCACTTGATCTACCAGAATCACCATCCCGCACTTGTTATTTCTCACTGTCAGGACTGGAGCCTATTCGGCCAGTGGCTACAGCACTGCCGTCCAACAATGCTTCGGCCTACAGTGGTGGTTGCACCACCAAAACTGGGATGCTTCCTTCATCATCAACATATCATATTAATTCAAATTGATCATTACTTATGACATTTTGTTCTCGTTCTTCAAGATATGGAAACTTGTCTTCATGGAGTATTACATCACAAGAAACAACAATTTTACCACTATCTAGATCATACACCTTATACCCTTTCTTTTCACGAGGATATCCAATAAAACAAAATCATTGGCACAGTTCTCAAACTTATCTCTACTGAGATCTTTATTGTGAACTTAACATAAAGACCCAAAGGCGCGTAAAGGATTGTATGAAAGAACTTTAACAAGCAATATCTCATATGGACTGCGGTAATGCAACCATGGTGTGGGCATGAGGTTAATTAGGTATGCCATCAGTAGGACACATTCGTCCCAAAACTGAATGGGAAGATCGACCTCAAGATGATGAGCCTGAAAAACTTCCAAAAGATGATGATGCTTCCTTTCCACAACCCTATTTTGTTGTGCCATATTGTTACAAGAATTCTAAACCTGTATACCCTTTCCAACATAAAACTCATGCAACCGTCCAAAAATAAATTTTGCACCATTATCACTCCTGTTGGCCCTAAAGCCATTTATATTGTAATTTTGAAGATAACAACCATTTAGTGAGTCATAGTGTTCAAATTACCGTAATCTTGTTTCTAAGTGACTCATAAGAAAACTAGAAAAATCAAGGTGAATCATGTTGATACGAAGCTTTCTAAGATGATAAATCAAGAGGAAAAGAGATCAAAGTTGAAAAGAAGATTCATCCAAATTGAAGAGAACGTGATCCAAGTCCAAGTGCCTTAAAGTTATTTATTTTTATTGTCTAGGACTTAGGTTAGAGATATATCAATTGAGTCCAAATCTCAATATTGATAAGTGATGCTCTAACAAAAATGTTTTTGAAAATTGATTTTTAAATTTTATTTGTAAAATATTCAAGTCAAAATTTAAACCAATCCAGCCTTTCAGTTAAAATATTTTTCAAGATTGGTATTTTGAAAAACATGATCAAATCAATTACGATAAAAATTAAATGGGTGTTGATTTAGCTTGATTTGTGCAGTCAAATATTCGAAATCAAAACAAAGTGGGAAATTAATTCAAAAATTTTAGCTAATTTTGAAATGACTCAATCATTCAAATTAATTTAAAAACTTTAGCTAATTTGGAAATGATTCAATCAATCAAATTAATTAGCTAATTTCTTTCTTAATCTTTTTTACAATAATTTAAACATCTCCTAGGTCTTCATTTGCCTATAAATAGGGCTTAAATGCTTTGGTTCAAATTATCCAAAAACTCTCTAAGCATTCTTTGATAAAAAGTTCTCTTACATACTTGCGCTTTAACGGTTTGTTTTTAAGTTTTATTTTAAAGCTTTTATTTGAGCATCACTTGTTCTCTTATTATTAATCATTGAGAATAATTGGCATATCCTTAGCTTTGGCTAAGCTTGATCAAGTGTCAATTCACTTTTGAAAGAGGGAAGAATTTGAGTGCTTTAATTCTTCCATTGCTTTATTCTAATTTATTCTATTGCAAAGGTTGGATCCTTAGCCTACGATTACAAAAGGATCGGTTGTAAAAGCTTGAGTCTTGAGCTTGCGTACGAAAAGACCGATTGTAAAGGTTGGATCCTGAGCCTGTTTTTAAAAAGGATCATCGAGCTTAGTTAAAGGCTCAAGTGACTAAAAGTAGTCATTTAAGAAGTGAACTAGCTTTCGGTTTGAAAGTGAACCACTATAAAAATCTTTATGCATCTCTTTTATTTTTGTCTTTATCTTTTTCATTTTGTATTTATTGTTCAGGTTTTATTTAAATTTTTGGTTCATAAATTTAAATTTCTCATTTATCACTAAAGAACATAATTCCCCCCCCCCCCCCCCCCCCCCCCCCCCCCGGTAGGTTGCTCTTCGGACCTTCAGCCCCTAACTTGCTTAATATGTAAGTAGTATTGAGTTTGTACTAACTAACAAAAATCCATAAGAATCCAGTGAGAGTGAGATTTGTCTCACATCAAATACACCTACTATAGTCATTAACAATCATTAGAAAGAAATGTGCACCAATTATGGATAAAGTATGATAGGGTATCTAGATGTCATAATGAATTAACTCAAAACAAGCACTAGTCTTGCTAACATAAATAGAAAATTATAATTGTGTTTATTTAGTCTGGTAACACGATTCACAAACTTCATCAAGATTAGTTCCAAAATCCAAATGCGGAAAACTATATAACTTAGAAAATGAGACATGACCCAACATACGATGCCATAGAATTGCCTCTTTGGTAGAACTTCCAACTTGAGCTACCTTTTGAGCGATAAAACTCTCCAAGAGGGATAGCCCATCTCGTTCTCTACCCACTCCAATCAGCCTCCTCGATGGGAGGTCCTGTATAGCACAAAATTTAGAAAAGAAGGTTGATGCACAATTTCTATCTACTTAGCTTGCTTATGGAAAGTAAATTGCATTAAAACCTGAAAATTAGTAAAATGTTCTCAAGAGAGAGATCACTATAAACTGTCAAACGTCCAAGATGTGAAACTAGTAAGCATGAACCATTCAGTAGTTTCACTGCTTTAACCATAGTATTGAAACAAACATTATCCAAAACAAATTCTGAAGAGACCACATGATCAGAAGCACCAGTATCAATAATCCACACATTATTATTAAATTGTGCCTGACTTGTCAAGTTTACACATGGTGAGCTACTCTGGGACTAAGAAGAGTCAATAATTACTAATATTGAGAAGTGAAAAGCCCCATGATTTGGCTGTCAGTTGGCCCATGCCTAGCCAAACCACCCTCAACCGGCGGCAACAGTGGCTACTGGTGGTGAGTGCGTAGCCGCAGTAGCCCAATTGCTTCCATTCAGGCCCCATTGTTTCCAACTTGCGGGATATCCCACCAATTCACAGCAACACTCCCTTGTGTGTCCCTATCATTTGCAATGAGAATAAAACAAATGATTATTGCATTTTGGGGTGACCCATTTAAAACGGACGAACCACCTCCCATATCCACATTATTCCATTTAGTGACGGTTGTGGCTTCGGGAACGATAATATTCCCAAAGCAACACTTTGTTGCTTCTCTTCTTGACAAAGTGTAGAATAGGAACTTGCAACAGAAGGATGGGTCTAAACCCATTAACAAAACAAGAAGCCTTTCCAAGTCCGAAATAGCCGCAAAGGCTTGAGCAAACCTATAAATACATGGTGGGATTGCCACTAAGATGTACAGTTCATCTTACAACAACCTCAATTTTGTGAAACACGCAAAAATGGGCATGTTTTCTTTGTTTTAAATGTGAAATTATTTGTTTAATTTTTGTAAATACGTGGAACATTTCCTTGAGAAAAATGTTCATTCAAATCTAACCCATGCAAAGTTTCAAAATATGAAATACTAGCATTGATTTCCTTAGAAACAGAACTAGAAGTTCATGAAGACAACATCGAGTCACAAATGCTCCAATTTTCGAAATCCGGTGAATCTTCGTTTAGTTATTCAATGGATCCGTCAATGAAACTTTTTTTTTTCTTTTTACCTTAAATACTTTATATATAGAATGCCTCCAAGCCAAAAAATTAGGACTAGTTAAAACATCTTGTAGAAAAACTAGCCCCAAATGATCCGAGGGGTGTAGATAATAAGAAGAATTCACATTAGGAACTCCCCTTCAAACAGTTACCAACGCAACAGTTTGACTAGAATTTTTTTTTCTGCCGTTATATAAAATATGCAAAATAATATAAGTGGAATGAAGGAACAAGAGACAAGAGGGGCACAACTTACAGCGGATGGCGCGGCAGGCACAAGATGAAACTAGGACTTTCGGATCTAAATCCGCTCTGATACCATGTAAAATATAAAATATTAGAACAAAATCAAAAGACAATTAGAACACTCGAACACTTTGAGAAGGTTCAATGAATTTTATTCATAATATGCAAACTAATTTTAAATAAAAAGGAAGATCTCCAAAAGTTCTAGGATTGTAATCTTGCAAGTAATGAGGGACAATGAATTAAAAACTACACTAATGGCTTTGAAAGCCCTAATGGCCAGTTATGGTCAATTGGAAGACCTAATGAAGAGTCCCGAATTACTAGTCCTAATAACTCTAATACTAAATACCTGATAAATATAAATACAATAAAATATTAGGTAAAATATAAGAAAATACTAGCCCTAATCATTTCAACATGAATTTATGTTTGACCTTTATAAGTCCCATCTATCTCTATATCTAACTCTATATATTATTACCAAGTCCCCACTTCTTCCAAAAGCCTTCAAAATTCAATCCAAGCAATTAGAGAGATGCCCTTCAAAATTTCACATTAAATTAAGGAATTTCATAACAAAAGGAAGAAAAATAAAATATAAAAATATTAAATTTAATATAAATGTTAAACCTCAATAATCACCCAGAGAAAAACAAGTTACATTTGATTAATTTTGCCATTACTCTTAAAAATTATATATTTTCTTCGTAATGGAAACTCATATGAACCATTACATTAAATTATATCAATTAGCCAGCAATTCCCACATTAGGCCTATAATTCCAAACCCTTACCTAGAGGTGGCCAACAGGCTGGGTCGGCTCGGAACCAAAACTGGCCCACCTGGTTTGGGTCGGGCCCCGGGCCTCTTCAAAATAGAGGCGGCCCAGGCTCGCATGGACATGGGCCTGGCCCCGGACCATTGGGGGCTTTTGCCCCAATATTTAGTATTTTTTTATGGTTATATTTTATATTTATATTGTTATGATTATATTTTTTAATAAATTATAATACATTTAATTTTACAAAATATATTTGTAATTTTATAACGTACTATTATATTATAGTTATATTTTTTCAACAAGAGGGGGCCGGGGCCGGGCCCGGGCCCGAGCCCGAGCCTGAGTCGAGTTTGTTGGGCCAAGGCCAGGCCTGGGACTTGGCCACCTCTACTCTTACCCTCAAACAACCTGCAGTAGAAAATGCAAAACCATTACAAATCCACACACCTTCTCCCCAATAAAGAACCCTAACATACTTCGTAAAGGGAGAGTGCACTCACAATTGTCAAGCTATTCTCTAGGCTTATGGGGAGTGCCCTTCCTCACCAAAAATCCTTCTCACCTCCATCCTTACAATTTTAGATGTCCAAACCTAGATTAAACCTTTTTACTAAACCAAGCATTTTAGTGATGCCTTTTTTGAGTCTTCTCATCTTCCCTTTAAACAGCTAAAGTAGGGAATTGCTCACATTTTTATTGAATTGAATGAAAATTTAAGAAAGGAAAAAATTTAAAAAAATATTAACAATACAGCTAAAATCATTAAAAAAAAATTTAAATGTCAACAAAAATAAAAAAAAATTATAATCTGAATAAGATAAGAAAACCAAATTTAAATTTAAACTACAATTAGATGAAATCTAAATATACGGAAAGTGAAATCATTAAAATTTAAATTTAGGAAAAATAAGATCTCAAATAAATCGAAATAAAAGAAAACAACAGTTCACATCTTAAATCAAATCTTAAAAGAAAATATAAACATAAGAAATAAATTCCAGAAAAAATAGAATCTCATTTAATTACACGAGTAAAAATAATTTTAAACAAGTGCACAAAACTAAAACGGAAAAGAAGTTAAATAAAATATGAACAAAGTTAAAAAAGAAAATTAAAAATATACTTTAAATCTAAATGAATATAAAAAACAAAAATCTTAATAAAAGAAGATAAAATAGAATCAAATCAAAACCAGAGGGGGAAAACAATTTCAAAGATGAACAAAAATCGTTAAGCAAAATTCTAAGTTTAATTAAAAATAAGCCTCAATTAATGACACTAATATGACCAATTTTAAAGAAATATTCAAAAAATGAAGAAGAAAAGAAATAATCAAGAAAAAGCCCTTGATATTCGTTCTCTAAATAAGAAAAACAACTATAAAAAGGGAGAAAAAAAATTTAAAATTGCTTGACCATAAATTACCCAAGAATTGGAATTTAATCATTGATATTCAAAAAATAAAATAGCCTAACAGTAAATCATAAATTTGGTTAAACTAATTTAAAATAATATATTTAACATTCGTAACAATAAAGCAACAAAAATACAAAATTATAGAAATGACTATGAGATTCGAGCCATTGAGCCCTCATGGTCAATTCACAATCAACCAGATTAGAACAAAACGTCCAATTTTAGTTAAGATACAACAAAAACAAAAACACTTATGACTCACGAGTCACTATGATGATGCACTCACTCACCATCAAAATGAAGAAAAAAAAGGCTTCAGTAGAAGGGGATCTTGATAAATTGTTATACATACATACATACACACGCACATACATACATACACATAACAACTGTTGAAAAAATGATACAAGCTAAACTTAAGTGTTACGGAAAAATCTTTGCCATTACCATTTCATATTCATTAGCATTTTGAATGTTGGTAATTAATTCAAATAAACGTTGGCAATTAACACTTACTTTTGTAACAGCAGGCACTGGTTTTGAACGTTGCAATTAAAACCCCACACCTAATCCCACTATAAATCCCTTTTTTTCCTGTTCAATATGACCATCCTGCATCAATCTCCTTCCCCACCCTTTGCTCTGGATCTGATCTATGCGTTCCTGTCCATCTCAGAGCAAAATGGAATACTTCTCCGAAAATTCATGGTCACAATTACAAGCTAAGGCCGGTGGTCTCTGTTAGCAATCACCCGGCTTGGCTTCTTTCAGGTTTCCCCTCTTCTTCCTGTTTCATGATTTGGGCAAAGTTCAAAATACTCCTACCCGACAATTAACGAGTGCACGTTAAGAGTTGGATCACGTTAATCCTGGAGGACGGCCGCTGGTTATACTATGTGCACTGAAGCAGCGACAAAATCGTTTTTTAGGATAGTGGTCTTTACCATGGCGCGGTATCATCGTTTAGTAAGATCTTTCCAATTGTTTCCTCTCTCGTTGCTATACTTGAATATTAGTCAATTTTTCCTTACAATCTATGCAACTCTATTATATGCTTATCACATGTTATGCTTGTATTAATGTATACCATTAATTGTTTATGTTTGTTTCTGGAATGCAATTTTAAGTGGTTATTCTAATTTGAATAGTTTGGAGATTGCGAAATCCCAGAAATGTCGTCTCTTGGAACAATATGACTAGTGTATTTGTTAGGAATTTGATGTATTATGAAGCTTTGGGGTTTTACTATGAGGTTTTCTAACATTCCAAAGGACGATTTTACAACGGACGAATCTTCTTGCTGTTTATATAAATCAATTGCAGCATATTGTAATTCTCAATTTTTGGTTCATTGTGGCTCTCTTTTCGTTGTGGTGGATTCTAAATTGCATGTATTTGTGGTTAAGTGGACTGGTTTACTGACGGTTTATCTACTATTCTGGATGAAATTGATGTGTTTAATTTAAAAGAACAAGAGGAGTGACTTTAATGAAGGGGTTTGTGCAATTTCATGGGGAACAATGTCTAATGCCCGGGTTTGACATTCTGGTACTCTAATGAGGTTTCATCTCAAAAATAATTATATTAGGTGAAGTAACCAAGTAGTCATATGTTGTTGATATATACTCTCTTACAACTCCGGTGTCGCGATTATGTTTCTAAACTCACATAAGGATTTATGTGTTAATTATGATGTGGGTGAATGTACAAATCTATTCAACATGGAATAACAATTCTTTTTCCTAAACTCAGGTGCAGTTCGGCTACATGTGACAAATACCCATGAAATGCCATGTCTATTCTAGTAATTGAGGATCAAGAATACTCCATATGTTAAGCTGTCTTGGAATTCTTCAGAAATGTCCAAGGTGGTTGCTTATATATTAGTGAGTCCACACTACGTGTCTCAGAATACTACGTTTGATTTTGGAGAGTTAGGATTGCACCTGTTCAACCCCTTAATGCTAGGATCTTTCCCAACTGGTGGCTTGTTGAAGTTCACTGTATATGAATACATTGTAAACCTTGCAATTGTCGATCATATGCACACTGTAGAGATCAACCTTTCTAGTTAGAGTTCAACTGCAGAGATCTTAGAACCTTGCTATTATGGGGTTGGCTAACTTGTGTTACACAATTTTGTCAGCCATTGTTTTCAGCTCAACAAATGCTGAAATCATAAAAGCATAGCTTTCGTGCTTATTTTCTATATTGAGATACAAGAACAACAGTTACAAGTTAAGATGGCAATTGGTCTTCTGTTCTTGATTCTTAACCTTTGCTATAAATTTTCAATGTTGATTTCAAACTGCTAAAGACCATGCAACTTGGCTTTCATCCAAAAACTAAGGCATGAGATGTGTGGGGTTTTCTTTGTCAGTTTTCCATCTCAGACAAGTCAAAGTGCCTTGTGTTTGATATTAATGATCAATATATATATCTCCAATCTGATGTTTAGAATATGGAAAACATGTCATTTCGATGCAGTTCGTCTAATGTATTCAGTTCTATCCCAGTCAAAGCTTGTTATGATGGTCACTAGTCAGGTTGGACTAGTTTCGGACGGATCATTACTGTTTGAGTGTCAGACTGTGTCTAAAGCCCCTGTTTGAATCCTACATGGTGGTTGAGAATCTAGTGTAGATTGCTGTTTTGGGGGGAGCGATTTCAGAGTTAAATTGCTCGAGCTTGACCTGGTTGGTGGTCGGAGGAGAGTCCTTGTTTTGGATTCTATTTCGGTGTTGTTTTGAACACCTGTGCATGGTGCTGGTGCTACTGTTGTGTGCCTAACCATGCTGTATGGAAATTGAATTGTGTGCTTTTTCAATTTTCTGTGTGATTGTTGTCGTTAATACATGTTTAATGCTTAAGGTCGATTGAGAACTTGAGCCTTGAACCTAGAATTGGCCATCTCTTAAGTTAGGCATGTCTAGTTGCACAATTTTGAATCCCATTGGGTTGGTAGAACATTAAATGTTTTAACCATGGATTAGATCTTGTATGTGAGAATTGGATTTTCTTGCATATTTTGGGTGACCTAAGTGAAATAAGCTGATTCTTGTAAAGGGCTAATAGGACTTGTGAGTTCTTATGAAAAATCTATTTGTGATTTTGTGTACTAGTCTCCATGTTGATGTGTCTCATGTGTTTTCCATGGCTATGCTTGAAGCAAGTTGCATATGTTGGTCCATGTTGCTTGAGATGATGATAGCTTATTGTTTTCAATGATAAAATGGATTTCTTGCATGTTGGGTTATGCTATACTAGATTTATTCTTGCTATTATGTTGTGTAGCTACTAATTTCTAGCTGTTAAAAGACTGTTTGCTGCTAGAGGTTGCTGCATTTTTTGCTGTCAGGGCTGCTAGCTGCTGAAAATTTCTGTAATTTGTTATGCTTTGCTGAATTTGCAGCTTGTGGTTAGAAAAATGTAATATAATTTGAGTCATATATGGACTTGTGTTGTCCTTGAAGTCTCGTATGCCCTTAGGATCACCGTTTCATGCCTTCTTTTCTAGTTTTGTGAAAAGAGTAAGATGTAGGTCTAATGTGAGCCATAATTGATCATGGGCTTGGAATTTAGCTTGTGTCTAGATACCTTATTTGGGTTATTGTCTTATGTTGTACGCTCGTGTTGGTCATTTGGATAACATACTATATGACCCTAGTGTTCACTTGATGAGGAGAAAAAAAACGTGACATCGCGTCACAAGCTAAATACGCCTAAGGTGATTGATTGCATTATGATTTGATTTGTCAGTGATAGACCTAATCTACGTACATGGATCCAAATAATTAATATTGAAGTGATCTAATTAAATTGATGAGGTACTAGTGAAGTACTATGAAAGGGGTTTGAATTGTAATAGGCTCCTTATTGTGTTGATATCAATGAAAGATATACTACTAATGATAATATATTTAGGCTCATTAATGAGCTATGCTTTGTGACACCCCTCTGAAACCTGCATTGTTTAGTTGTCCTTCAAGATTGAGTTGGCAGATAGAAAAAATTAAATGGCTTAGGAATGCAGTGTTAGACATTCCATTGTGGGGGCTGTAAGAACACTCGAGAACCCATGAGATATGTTGTCTAATTATGATCTTCCCTGATTATTGTGTTTTTTTTTTATGTTTGCTAGTTATAGCTAGCTTTTGGAAATTAATTATGATGGAAATATTATTTTGGTGATTGTTCAAAGTCAGTGTCAGTATGAATAGCTTGGTGATGCTAACACTTGGACTTGAGAGCCTTGCAGATACTTGGATTGCCTTAAGTTAAATTTTAAAAGGCATATATACCTTTTTCTCTTGATATCACCAAAATTTGATGCAACATTGGTAGACATGGACTACCCTTAATGATAATAAGCATGTACTCTAAGTATGATGAAAATGGGTATATGGTCTTTTGTGACCTAAATTGGTGGTGATCTAATTGATTTGAGATGATAATGTTTCACAATTGTGATGATATGTGGATTGACAAGTTTGTGGTATATGTTTTTCGTGCCAACTGTATGTACGATATACATACGATGTGTACTATTTGAGTACTTGGGGTGGAGATATGATTTAATTATGATATTTGCTCTACTATTGTGTTATGTTGACATTTGTTGAAGTTGGAAGGTGATGGAGCTAGTTGTTTAACAACTTGTTGTAGATGCCTCAATGCGGGGGTGAGAGCAACTTTGCGATGGAGCTAGTTGTTTAACAGCTCGTTGCAGATACCTCAGTGTGGGGGGTAAGAACAGCTCGTGATTGACATTGGCAATGATCAACTCTCAAATACCGCTTTGTTCCAATACAGTGTGAAATGCCATGTATGATGGTTGAGCATGATGCTTTAACCTGGCCCATAGTCCGTGACGGGTGGTGTGGACACTGCACACTTGATGGGCTCGGCAAGAGGAGACCTAGTCGTCTCAGGCATAAGATTGTAAATGATTTACTCGAAACAAAGTGATATCACTAAATTGTGTTAAGATCTGAAAAGAAACTTGTGGATCCATTGATTGAAAAAACATCAAGGGGGACGAGACTAAAGTCTATACACAAATAAACCGTGATGTATCCAACCTAGTCTTAACAGATTCAATGTGAAAAGTCATAGTTTCATTCAAGAAATGCACTGTATTTTATGTTGTCCATCCCTATGGTGTGACAGCGCGGAGACGGGTCCATAACCATATGTTTGGTGGTGTAAGCGAGGCTTGCACTTGATGGACACTGTCTGTATGTTACCGGGGGTGAGGTTGAGCTTTAGCTCTTAATGGACCCATATTCATATGTTTGGTGATGTGCGGTAACACACACTTGATGGGATCCACCTATGTAGGTGTGAGAGCCTGGTCGCTCCCCATGAAGGTTCAAGACACGCTTTCTAAAGCGCCTATGAATATACAGGACGAGAGCATGGCCGATAAAATGCGCCGAGCCGCATGAGTTGTCGTTATGTTACCAAGGAGTAAGGTTGAGCTCTTTGGTGGTGCGCGGTAACACACACTTGATGGGATCCACCTATATAGGTGCGGGAGTGTGGCCGCTCCCTATGAAGGTTTAAAACTTGCCTTCTAGAGCTCCTATGAATATCCAGGACGAGTGTATGGCCGATAAAACGGCCAGACCGCAGGAGTTGCTGAGATCTAGAGTTTGGTATGTGTCCGAGTGGCAGATTATACAACCACTTGTGAGGTTCAAGACGAAAGTCACCTCGCAAGATGTTGGTCCTAAACTTGGGTTACACGAGGTGACGATTCAAGTCGTGAGATATCGGCACTGAAAAACTAAACTCCGTTTGCCCAATTTATTCTTCTTTGTTCTCTTCCGCTTGTATCCTTTGTGGGGGATTGTTGGAAAAATGATGCAAACTAGACTTAAGTGTTACGGAAAAATCTTTGCCATTACCATTTCATATTCATGAGCATTTTGAATGTTGGTAAGTAATTCAAATAAACGTTGGCAATTAACACTTACTTTTGTAACAGCAAGCACTGGTTTTGAACGTTGCAATTAAAACCCCACACCTAATCCCACTATAAATCCCTTTTTTTTCCTCTTCAATATGACCATCCCGCATCAATCTCCTTCCCCAACCTTTGCTCTGGATCTGATCTATGCGTTCCTGTCCATCTCAGAGCAAAACGGAATACTTCTCCGAAAATTCATGGTCACAATTACAAGCTAAGGCCGGTGGTCTCTGTTAGCAATCACCCGGCTTGGCTTCTTTCGGGTTTCCCCTCTTCTTCCTGTTTCATGATTTGGGCAAAGTTCAAAGTACTCCTATCCGGCAATTAACGAGTGCACGTTAAGAGTTGGATCACGTTAATCCTGGAGGACGGCCGCTGGTTATACTGTGTGCACCGAAGCAGCGACGAAATCGTTTTTTAGGATAGTGGTCTTTACCATGGCGCGGTATTATCGTTTAGTAAGATCTTTCCAATTGTTTCCTCTCTCGTTGCTATACTTGAATATTAGTCAATTTTTCCTTACAATCTATGCAACTCTATTATATGCTTATCACATGTTATGCTTGTATTAATGCATACCATTAATTGTTTATGTTTGTTTCTGGAATGCAATTTTAAGTGGTTATTCTAATTTGAATAGTTTGGAGATTGCGTACAAGGTATTCGGTGAAATCCCCCGGAGAAATGTTGTCTCTTGGAACAATATGACTAGTGTATTTGTTAGGAATTTGATGTATTATTAAGCTTTGGGGTTTTACTTTGAGACCAAAGAGGGCACCAACACGCCATCACTGGATCCCATTAGAACTCCAAAATTAAGTGTGCTTGGGCGAGAATAGTACCAGGATGGGTGACCTCCCGGGCAGTCCTCACCCTCAGGTTAGGGGCACTGTGAAACAGCCTCTCTTCAAGTTAACACCCTGAAGGAGGAAGGCTGCGTACACCCCCCCCCCCCCCCCCCCCCCCCCCCCCCCCCCCCAACCCCAAAGACCCTGCATAGGCGGGAGCCCTTGAGGCACTGGGTATATAAAAAAAATGGGGTTTTACTTTGAGTTTTTCTAACAACAATTTATCAATCCATAAAGACAAATAACAAAATTCTAAAGGTTTGGTATTACGAAAAATCCAAATCCCAAAGAAAGGAAAGGAACTATACGAAATATATGGAAGTATAAAAGCAACAATAGTAGTATTTGGATTTTCTACACCTTTGTAGTTCAATGAAATGATATTCATGTATATGTCAAATATTATTTTCATCAACATAAAACAAATAAGATTCATATATTTACAAATCAATAAGTGAAAATATTGATCATAATACAAACAACCCGTGCATCACACGGGGAATACCTATTACTAAATGAAGAGTAAAAGGACATAAAATAGCTAGTATTTCCGTGCTACTGATAGTACTTTGATGTTCCTTTCATGCATTATGTTCATAGATGAGAATTGCACGAAGCTACCGTATATGGTTGGGATTCCTATGATATATAACACTATTCAAATAAATTCAATTACTGGTATTTACTTAGAAGAGAAATGTTCTTGTATCATCATTACATACTTGTTAGGAGTTATTAGTTTAGTGCATAAGTCTAGCTCAATACATACGTGAATATAATCATAAAGCTGATATGCCACGTCAGTCATCTTGAAGAGTTTGCTCAGAAATACCAATTGAGAATATTGTCCACCAGAGAGGAAGATGTGTTGTTATTCGTCAAAAGCTCAATTGGTCCACGTTGTATGTATTTCTATGGATTGCATGCATTCAGCAAAGCCAAGGACTCCTATATTTCCTTCTATGTAAGTTAATTGAAATTGATATCATACTTCTAGTCTAGGCATATAGATATGGTATGCATATCATTCGGATATGATTAATAATAACCATTGCATTTGTAACAAGAAAAGTGATTGATTGATTGTATGATAAGTTGAATGGCCTGCATATACTAACATTCACAAGCCGCGTGCATTTGTTTGTCTTACTCAGAGTTAGTCGCATATTAGTGAATCTTGGCGTGACTATTAAAATGTGGGGAAGTTTACTTCAAAAAAGAAAGAGAAAAAAAATATGTACTATATTTTCAAAAAAAATCGAATCAAGAACTGAAGAAAATTAGTCTAGTTCAAATTTCAGTTTGGTTGAACGTAATGTTCCCGGCTTTTTAAATGGTTACAAACCATAATTTATGGTTATATATTGAAGTCTCTCAATAGATTGATGACTGAGTCAATGTTGTGAACTCAAGTTAGTTTTATATTGGTACAAACCGATTTGGCCAATTCTGAGTAATACTTATTTGAAGTCTGTGTAAATTTTGTACAGAATATATTACTTACAAATATGCGTGAATAATGTTGAAAGATACAGTGAATGAACGAAAATGAAAAGTAGCAAGAAGAAGGGAAAACGCTTAATTTGTTAGTGTCTGGAAGAGGATTCCATTAAGACAAAATGTCTTCGAGAAGTGGCAATTTACTATTGCTATATGAATTTTGTTCAAAGTCATGCTTTACGAGGTTATGTTATATGAATTGTCTTATATTGTTTTAACATCAAAAGGCATTATCAATGACTGATACTTGGTTTTTGTTATGTTATAAAAAGCGTAACATTCTAATTGATTTTTAATGTAGGTGAATTAAAATAATTATATATGCCAATCGTTGTGCTACGCTAGAGGTGGCCAACAGGCCGGGACCGGGGCCCGAATAATTGGGGGCTTTTGCTCCCAATATTTAGTTCCCGTTTGGGCATATAGTTTATTTTATGGTTGCATTTTATATTTATATTGTTATAATTATATTTTTTTATAAATTATAATACATTTAATTTTATAAAATATATTTGTAATTTTATAATGTACTATTATATTATTATAGTTGTATCTTTTTAACAAGTTATAATATATTTCATTTTATAAAATATATTTGTAATGTATGTTATATATATATATATATAACAAAAGAGGGGCCGGGCCACCCGGCATTGGGCTCGGGCTGGGTTCGCTTGGCCAAGGCCAGGCCTCGGATGGCAAGGCCTGGCGTAGCCCAGCCCATGGCCACCTCTCTGCTACGCTGTGGTATTCCACTGAGCGAAAAGTTGAGAAGCTTGCTCCATTATAAAGTCAAGGTTGATTGAGTTGGGAGCAACAAGCAATGATGTTGAGTATATGATATCAGAAGAAGAAAAGAACCAAAAAAATTTGTGGATCCGCTACCAAAAGGGCAAACGTGCCTTTGAAATATTTAATTGTCGAGTGGAGTGAGATTAAAGCCCACACTAGTAATCACCATAGTTGAACCCGTCCTTAGAGGTATGACTATCCCACGAATGAGGTTTAATGGATAAAAATGAAGCTAATGGGTGGTTGAAAGAGTACAAATTATACTATTCATAGCGGACTATTCATGGATTTCATTCCTAAGGTGAGGTGCCCTTTACTGTAATATTAAAGGTAGAGTACAAACTCCAAATGAAACCAAGGGCAAAATATTTGCAGGGTGATGATTATAGATCAACTTTGGAGGGTTCACCTACTTGAGTGTGGTGATGGGGTCGCCACTTTGGGAACTGGGCTACTCCCTAATGATACTCATGACATAGGATTTGTACGTCCAACCGGAACGCGTCCCATGGATAGAACTTTACAAAGACCAGTATTCTGTGTGTGTGATGGGTCTAAACTTGGCTACATGGGACCTAGTTCAAAAGGTTTTATGCTGCGGTTCCGTTTGGTTTAACTTTTTAACAGCTTAAAGCTGTGAAAAAGCTTTTTTTGATTGCAGGGCTTACATTTGATTGGCAAAAAAGATTTTTTTTCTATTTTTTTTCACAACTTAAAATAGAAAGATAAAAAAGTTATTTTATAATTAAGCAAAAAAAGATGCAAAACTTGATCTTTTTCAGAGCTTACTTGAGAGAAAATGCTTTAAAAATATTATAATAATATTAAATATTCACCACCATGACCTACTTTTACTTGTTATCACCACTTCCACCAACCATTACATCTTTTATGATCATGGGTCGCTACACTCACTACATTCTACTACTATGACTAACTATTATTATGAATCTCTCTTACCTACTATAATTAGATAATTTATATTAATAAGTCATTTTTGTGATTATAGTAGAAAAGTTAGTTTTTTAACTAGCATTGAAATGCTTTATTTTGTACAAAAGATCTTTCTGCACTACACAATCAAACACTTCACTGGAAAAAAGATACAGATATTAAATGGATAGATATTATTGAAATAGATAAGTTGAAAAAAGATAAACCAAAATAAGCTAAACCAAAACACACCCTATGATTTCTTCAGGTTAAAACTCATTTACACTAAGTGTTGGTTCAAACCCGAAAGATACCCACATGTATTAACGGAATGTATGCTCACATCGCTTTGTAATTTTTAAATCATGTGGGGGATTGTTGGAAAGTTATGTATTTTATTGATTTAAAAATTATTGTTTATATATATATATATATATATATATTTTTTTTTTTTTTTTTTGTTTAAAAAAAAGTATTTACATGTCAATTTTAATAAGGTACTAAAATCATAATTTAAGCATTAACAATGCCTTAGCCGTTTCAAGCCATTGTTGGTATCAACAGTGAATGTGAAAATTGAGTATTGCTTTTACTAAGGTCATAGTTTCACGTGAAAGGATGCATAAAATTCAGCATATACTTGAAAGAAATTATTCACAATATGAAATATTTTATTCTTCCAATTTTCTTTATTCTTATAAAAAATAATGAGCTTGGTAGTGGTAGTTCGGGAATATTTTATACTGCACTAATAGAGATTCGTCGGATTGTTAAATCTTGGAAAATGAGTGCATTTAAACTTAATAGCAATATTCGTGCAAGAAGGGCGTTTTCTATTTAAGGATAGTATTTCTGCGTGCCTCAACCTAAGATATGCTTTCAACACTTTTTTCACTATTTAAATTGTTTTCCTATATCTTTTGTCGTTTATATTAGAGTTGTTGGTTCGTGATCTAATGGTATTTCAATAATGTTACATTGTATTTTGTAATTCTATGACTATTGATGTTTTCATATTAGTTAATATATATATATATTTATTAGGGTATTATTTAATGATTATTGTAAATTATTTCTAACAATATTTAATGATTATTGTAAACTATTTCTAACAACACCCGCAGCTACAAGATATTAAACGTCAAACATAGATCAAAACATTGATTAAAAAAAAAAAAAAAAAAATAGATCAAACCTAGATGCCTAGGTGGGCTCATAATATATATACATGGCACCTCGTTTCTCGGTATTATTTTGTATTGATGGATATAGTATAACTTGTTAATGGACATAATCACATTGGCGACCTCGGCCTTAAAAATATTATACGCTTATTTAGCAGAAGAAGGTGGCAGCAACAAGGGCAGCACTTGTGGCGGCAATCGAAAACTTGGTGGTGGAAGCATCACCCTTGCTTGGGCCGATGCCAAAATAAGCTGGTACCGACTCGGTAACAGGGCCATCAACAGCAGGGGCAGTGGCAAGGCCATCGGCAACAGGGAGATTAGCAGGGGCGTTGGCAACAGGGGCAGCATTATGGGTCTCTGACACGGGGCTTTCAGAGTCACTGGGGGTGGCCGCATGCTCAATTGGTTGGGCTGCCTGTGGCGAGGCTGACGCACCAGTGGGTGGAGCTACCTTTGGGCCGTTAGATGGGGCCACCGAATGGGCTGGGGAGATGACCCGTGCCCCTGCAGCAGAAACCACACCAATGACAATGGTAAAGATCAAGATAAGAACAAGAAGTTGGCGTGCCATTATTATTAAATTAGAAGAAAGAAAAATCAATATTTTTCGCCTTTTAATATTTTTAAAGTATGTGACTCGTTTGAAATGCAGTGTCTCTCTTTCAAAATGAAGATAGAGAGAAACTGCAATTACAAATGAATGAATATGAAAGTCGAGACAAGAGATCTACATATAAGGATATGTTACGGCTGGAATTAGACAAAATATTGGGGGAAATAGGGTGTACCAGCTTGGACAGTTAATACCGTTGGTTTTGTGAGATGGCACGAAGGAATTCACCGATTCCCACGGTTGTTCTCTTCCTTTCAGGCTGTTTGCTTTTTTTTATTATCGTGATGATTATTTTGAATATTTTGCTTTTATTTTTGAGAAAACGGAAAAAATTGGGCTGAGCCCTGTGAAACCCAGCGCAAAAGAGGCTCAAAATTCAAACCAAGTGCTGTATAAAGTTAGAGCTTCATGGTGTTGGGTGATTGACCGTACCCTTTTGGTCATTGTTTGATACGCGAGAGTGAATTTGTGGGATTGGGAGTGACAAAATGGAAATGGCTTTTAGAGAGTGGAATGATCCGGTCATTATTAAAAAAATAATACAAGAAAAATAGGATAAAAATAACAATAACAAGTGAGGTAGCAAGCACTTATACCTATATCCCACGTAGACAAAGGATTGGGGGGGGGGGGGGGGGGGGGGGGGGGGGGGGGGGGGGGGGGGGGGGGGGGGGGGGCGTTGTTTGGGTTTATATATGGTTATGTAGAAATTGTCCTTTGAATTAATTTATGGATGAGAGTATAGACACCACATGCGCGAGCGCGCCGCTTGCCCACCGTGCCGTGCTCGGGTGAGGGTCGTCCTTTTATTACCGGGTATATTTATTTTGCGGAAACTACAAAAATAGCTTGTTGTTGTAACGTTCAAAGCAAAGACCGGGTATGGACGGTTTTTAGGACTTCGGTTGTCCGCTTTGTACTTGGTTTTTGTTTTTTTTTTTTGGTTGGCCATTTAGTACCTGGCTCTTAGGCCTTCGGTTGCAATAAACTGTGGCTTTAGTACTGTTATAAATACGGCCTTTCCTCACCAATTTTTAATCATCAGAAAAAAAACTGCCCCTTCTTCTTCTTCTACTACTTCTATTTTCTCTCTCAAATAATTGGGCAATGTTCTTAAGCGTCTCTTACCCGGTCGCTATCGAGTGTACGGTAGTGGTCGAATCATGTTAATCCTAGAGGACGGCCGCCAATACAGCTGTTTGCACCGAAGCAGTGGAAAAATTGTCTTTTAGGCCAGTGGTACTTCCCACGATATGGTGTCTTCAGTATTGTATTCAATCTCTTAATATTTTAATATATTTGATTGCTGTGTTTAGATATATTACTTTAAATTCGCACCGTGACCTACAGCGTTATATCGCGTTTATTTCTGGAAAATTTCGCTAATATTTTACTGCGTATTTTTACAGTATTTTTTACTGTGTAATTTTGCTGCATTTTTCAGCGTACTTTTTCTACAGTATTTCAACTGTATTTCACTGCATATTGAACTACAGTATTTTACTATTTTTTTGATATTTTACTGCAGAGTTTTAACTGAACCTCACTGAAAGTAATTGATCATTTTCGCTGCGAGTACTGTTTAATTTTTATAACATTCTAAAAGACGAGTTTGTATGCATTACATAACCTACCGAAAGTGCTCGCTTATTTTTCTAAAATTTTTTACTGCAGTTCAACTTCCTACAGTTCAGTTTACTGAAGTTTAATTCACTGCATTATTTCCGCTATAATTTACTATAGTCTTGTCATTGTAAATCACTGCTATGATTTTGCTTACCTATATTTAAACATGGCAACCAATTTACCGCTTCCCGACATGTCTAAAGTTGAACCACTTGACGAAAAAAATTATAAAAGGTGGTATCAGAAAATCTTATTTTTCCTTCAACAAGTTTGTATCGATTACGTACTCTATTAAAAAAAGGAACCTGAAGGTGAAAATGAAAAAAAGGCCTATCAAGAAAAATTCACAGTAGACGACCGAATTTATAGAGGAAATTTGTTACATTATATGAGTGACGGTCTTTTTGATATTTATGTAAAATTAGAATCATAAAAAAAATATGGGATTCTCTACAGAAAAAATATGGAGGTGAAGATGCAGGGACTAGAAAATATGATGCTAGTAAGTGGCTAGATTTCAAATTTCGTGGACAATAAACCGATAATTGATCAAGTCCATGAATATAAAAACATAGTAACTACTCTATTGTCAGAAGGTCTTAAAATTTATGAAATTACCCAAGCATATGTTTTAATTGAAAAACTTTCACCTTCCTGGAAGGATTATATAAATCTACTTATGCATAAAAAGAAGGACTTGATATTAGAGGAGTTAGTAAACCACTTGAAGATTGAAGAAAAGAATAGACTTAAGGACATGAGGTACTCATATTCAGATCTTTCTAAGGCTAACATTGTAAAAGCTAGGACCAGTGCATTTGGCAGGTTTAGAAATAAAGGAAAGAAGCATTATTCAAGTTTCAAACCTAGTGGAAAAATTCAAAAGCCAAACAGCAAATTTCTCTAGGATTCCTATCAATGTGAAAAACGTGGACATATGGCCAAGGATTGCAGAATCAAAAAGAACATGTCTAAGGATCCAAAGCACAAAGCTCATCTTGTAGAAACAAAGAACATTATAGCTGTTGTCTCAAAGGTGAACCTGGTGAACAATATGACTGAATGGATCGTGGACACCGGGGCTACCAGGCATATCTACATAAACCGAAGCATGTTCCAAGAATACTAGAAATTGACTGATAGGGAAGTAGTCTTCATGGGCAATTCTGCAGCAGCACCTATCTTAGGAAAAGGTAAGATCTCTTTAAAACTCACTTCTGGAAAATTTGTTACTTTAACGAATGTGTCGCATGTGTCTGAAATGCGTAGGAATCTGATTTCGGGCAGTCTCTTGGTTAAAGCTGGTTTGAAAATATCATTTGATTCAGATAAACTAGTCCTAATTAGGAATGGTGAATTTATGGGCAAGGGTTTCTGTAATGCTGATATGTTTGTCCTTGATGCTGTTTCCATAAATAATAATTCTAGTACATCTTTTGCTTATATCGTTGAATCACTTGAATTGTGGCATGCTCGCTTAGGACACATAAATGTTGAGTCAGTTAAACGACTTAAGAAAATGAATACAATTTTTAACTTCAGTAATGCAAGTTTTAATAAGTGTGAAGTATGTGTAGAAGCTAAATATACTAAAAAATCCTTTAAGTCTATCGAGAGACAATCTGAACTTCTTGATCTAGTCCACATTGATTTATGAGACTATAAAAGCTTAATGAGTAGAGGTGGAACTGCATGACTTTTGTAGATGATCACTCTAGATACTCAACGGTATATCTCCTAAGTACTACAGATGAAGCCGAAGAAATGTTTTTAAAATATAAAGATGAAGTAGAAAATCAATTAGGAAGAAAAATAAAAAGAGTTAGGTCCGATAGAGGAGGAGAATATGATCCAACTTCTCTAGACAAATCTTGTGAGGAAAATGGCAAAATACATGAGCGAAGCCCTCCGTACTGTCCACAATCTAACGGCATCGCTGAAAGGAAAAATAGAACTTTAAAAAATATGATGAATGCAATGTTAATTAGCTCTGGACTACCTGATAATATGTGGGGGGAGGCGATCTTATCTGCTTATCATGTGCTAAATAAAATTCCTCATAAAAAGCTAGATAAAATCCCATATGAAATGTAGAAATGTCATGCACCTAATCTAAAATACTTGAAAGTGTGGGGGTGCCTAGCCAAGGTTGGATTACCTGACTTTAAACGAAGTAAAATTAGACTTAAGATTGTTGATTCTATTTTTATTAGGTATGCTTATCATAGTGCCGCTTATCGTTTTTTTGATTAAGGGGTCTAACAATTCATATACATGTGGTAGTATCATTGAGTCTAGAGATGCTGAATTCTTTGAACCTATATTCCCCTTGAAATCTAATGATGCACAACCATCTAGTTTGCCTTCTCATAATATGACTGTTAACCATGATTATACCAACAATATATACACTCCTGAAATTAGAAGGAGTAAAAGAGCTAGGAAAGAAACTAAAACATTAGGCCTGATTATGTTACTACTTTTCTAATAGAAAATAACTTCATAAATGAAGAAATAGTAAGTGTCTATATGTTAGAAAAAGACCCTAAAACCTACGATGAGGCTATTAGATCAGTTGGCTCTACCTTTTAGAAAGAGGCTATTAATAGCGAACTAGAATCAATTCTAAGCAATCACACATGGGAATTGGTAGACCTTCCAAAAGGTTGTAAACCAATAGGTTGTAACTGGGTCTTTAAAAGAAAAATGAAGGCTGATGGGTCAATAGATAAGTTTAAGGCAAGGTTAGTGGCTAAGGGTTACACCCAAAAAAAGGGGTTAGATTATTTCGATACTTATTAACCCATCGCTAAAATGGCCACAATTAGAACCTTGATTTCCCTTGCATCTGTTTATGATTTGGTAATACATCAAATGGATGTTAAAACCACTTTTCTTAATGGTGACCTAGACGAAGAGATTTATATGGAACAACCTGAGGGTTTCGTCATCCCTGATAATGAAAAGAAAGTTTATAAACTTATAAAATCTCTATATGGTCTCAAACAGGCACCTAAACAATGGCATGAGAAATTTAATAGCATGCAAGTAGCTAACAATTTCCATGTAAATAATGGAGACTCTTGTGTGTATCTTAAGACTAATTCAAATGGTTGTGTAATAATCTGTCTATATGTTGATGATATGTTGATATTTGGCACAAACTTGAATGTCGTTAATGAAACGAAAAACTTTCTATACTCTAAATTTGATATGAAAGATATGGGTGAAGTAGACGTGATTCTAGGAGTTAAAATTGTGAGAACTCCCGAAGGCAAAAGCCTAAATCAGTCTCACTATGTTGAGAAGATACTTAGAAAGTTTGACATGTTTAATGCTGATATAGTAAGAACACCCTATGATCCCAGTATACATCTAATGAAACATAGATGTGTTGCTATGTGCCAAACTGAGTATGCTCAAATAATTGGCAGTGTTATGTTTTTAATGAACTGCACTAGACCTGACATTGCATATGCTGTAAGTAGACTCGATAGATACACACATAATCCTAATCAAGAGCATTGGAACGCATTAAAAAGGTTGCTTAAATATTTGAAAGGAACTATGGATTGGGGATTTCACTATGGAAAGTTTCCTGCTGTTTTAGAAGGATATTGTGATGCCAAGTGGGTGTCTGATAATGATGAAATTAATTCCGCTATTAGATATGTATTCACATTAGCTGGAGGACTTATATTCTGGAAATCGTCTAAGCAATCTTGTACTGCTACGTCTACTATGGAATCTGAGTTCAATGCTCATGAGCTGGCATGTTTTGAAGCTGAGTGGCTAAGAAGTTTATTAGTAGATGTGCCATTGTGGGGGCTTCCCACTCCGTCAGTATCACTTCACTGTGACAGTCAAGCTGCAATTGCTGTAGCTAAGAACAAGGTTTACAATGGCAAGAGAAGACACATTGTCTCATGCATAAGATCGTGAAGGATCTTCTCAAGAGCGGAGTGATATTACTAGACTATGTAAAGTCTGAAAAGAATCTTGCGGATCCATTGACAAAAGGCCTTTGTCATAAAATGATTGTAGAAACATCGATGGGGATGGGATTAAAGTCTGTACATGAATAAATTGTGATGTATCCAACCTAGTTTTAACAGGTTCAATGTGAAAAGTCATAGTTTTATTCTAGAAATGCACTGTGATTTATGTTGTCGCTCCCTATGGTGTGATAGTGCGGAAACAGGTCCATAGCCATATGCTTGGTGGTGTAAGCAAGGCTTGCACTTGATGGACACTGTTTGTATGTTACCAAGGGGTGAGATTGAGCTTAAGCTCTTAATGGACCCATATCCATATATTTGGTGGTGTGCGGTAACACACACTTGATGAGATCCACCTATGTAGGTGTGGGAGTGTGGCCGCTCCCTATGAAGGTTTAAAACTTGCCTTCTAGAGCGCCTATGAATGTCCAGGATGAGCACATGACCGATAAAAGGCGCCAAATCGCAGGAGGTGTTGAGATTTGAAGTTTAGTATGTGTATAAGTGAAAGATCATACAATCCCTTGTGAGGTTCAAGATAAAAGTCACCTTGCAAGATGTTCGTCTTAAACTTGGGTTAACTAGGTGACAATTCAAGTCACAAGACATCGGCACTGAAAAACTAAACTCCCTTTTCCCAATTTATCTTTCATTTTCTGTTCTTGTATCCTTTTTGTGGGGGATTGTTGGAAAAATGATACAAGAAAAATAGGATAAAAATAACAATAACAAGTGAGGTAGCAAGCACTCATACCCACATCCAACACAGACAAAAGATTGGGGGGGGGGGGGGGGGGGGGGGGGGTGTTGGGTTTATATATGATTATGTAGAAATTGCCATTTGAATTAATTTATGGATGAAAGTATGGACACCACATGGCCGCGCGCGCGGCCTGCCCTCCGTGCCGTGCTCGGGCGAGCGTGTGGGTCATCCTTTTATTACCGGGTATATTTATTTTGCGAAAACTACAAAAATGGCTTGCTGTTGTAACTTTCAAAGCAAAGACTGGGTCTAGCAGGATTTTAGGACTTCGGTTGGCTGCTTTGTACCTTGTTTTTAGGCCTTCGGCTGGCCATTTAGTACCTGGTTTTTAGGCCTTTAGTTGCAATAAACCGTGGCTTTAATACTGTTATAAATACGGCCTTTCCTCACCAGTTTTTAATCATTAGAACAAAAAAAATCGTCCCTTCTTCTTCTTCTACTTTTATTTTCTCCCTCAAATAATTGGGCAACGTTCTTAAGCGTCTCCTACCCGGTTGCTATCGAGTGCACGGTAGTGGTCGAATCGTGTTAATCCTGAAGGACCGCCACCAATACAGCTGTTTGCACCGAAGCCGTGGCTAAATCGTCTTTTAGGCCAGTGGTATTTCCCAGGACACGGTGTCTTCGGTATTGTATTCAATCTTTCAATATTTTAATATATTTGATTGCTGTGTTTAGATATATTACGTTAAATTCGCACCGTGACCTACAACGTTATCTCTCGTTTATTTCTGGAAAATTTCGCTGATATTTTACTGCGTATTTTTATAGTATTTTTTACTGTGTAATTTTACTACATTTTTCAGCTTATTTTTTCTGCAGTATTTCAACCGTATTTCGCTGCAAATAAATACTGCGTATTTAACTACAATATTTCACCATTTTTTGATATTTTACTGCAGAGTTTTAACTGGGTCTCACTGAAATTGATTAATCGTTTTCGCTGCGAGTACTGTTTAATTTTTATAATAGTCATTCCCGCTCCCCTGTTTGATATATTGTGGAATAGAGATAGGAATGAGAATAAAATAGTCGTTCACATATTTGGTATGCACGTGTGAAAGTAGTTATAAACAAAATAGTTTAGCAAACTACCTCCAAATTTTGTTATTATATGCAACTCACCCTTAGACATTAGTAAATTTAAATTTTAAAATAAATTATGACAAGTACGAAATAAAAAAATTAGAAAAAGAATAAAAAAAGAAGTTGAAAACCTAAAGTTAAAAAATATTACTATATTTTTGTAAACGTTTTCAAAAAAATTATTTTTTCATAATTTGTATTAGAATTTTCAATTTTGTATATTTTTCAATTTTAAATTTATTAAAATATAAGGGGTGTCTTATATTTAGTAACAAAGTTCGGGGGTTCAAGGGCTAAATTGAAAGTATAGAGGATATATTGTGTTTAATTGCAAATTTTAGAGGTCTATTCTATAAAAATAAAATATATGGGGTGTATTGTGTTTAATTATAAAATCCAGCGGAGTATTTTTTGAAATTAAAATTTCAGGAGGTGTGTTGTGTTTAAGTGTAAAGTTTGAGATCTTTCTATATTTTGCTCTGATAATAATAATGACGACGACGACGACGACAACAACAACAACAATAATAATAATAATAATAATAATAATGATAATAATAATAACAATAATAATAATAATGATGTTAATAAATTTAATAATAAAACAACAAGTATTAGAATAATAATGATAAAAAAAACAACAACAACAACAACTAGGGATGAACAAAAATCGGCCCGAACTGGTGGACCGGACAGGATTGGATTGGCCATTTCGGTAAAGGACCAGACCGGACTGACCATATATCAATCCAGTCTTTGGTCCTAGTATATGGACTTAATTCCTCTTCAGTCCGGTTCGGTCCAAGACCGGAAAACCCGAAGACCAATCAACATCAATTACGCATTAAATATTTTGGGTATATAATTTTAATATATAACTAATATATAATTATGTATCTAAAAATATTAAATCTTAGAAAATTAAATAGTTATTTTCTTACTATTTAATAATTATATAAATGTCTTGTATAATTATTTAAATTATATATATGATTATTATTTTTTTACAATTTTAATATATATATATATTGTGTAAATTATACTACTACCGCTATTTTCTATTTTTAACATTCGTATGAAAATGTTTTTCTTCTTATAATTGCATTTGATAGATGAAAAATCAGTCCAAATTGGTCAGGTCAGGTCCGGACCGGTTTCTAACTGATCTTGGACCGGACTGACCTTGTTTTAATCAGTCCCGTCCTCGGTCTCATAATTTGACATAGTTCAGTCTTCGGTCCGGACCGGCTAGTTCGGTCCTGGACCGATGTGCACCCCTAAAAACAACAACGACAACAACAATAATAATAATAACAGCAACAACAAATATTATTATTATTTTATTTAGGTTTATTATTTGAGAATAATTAAGTAAATTAAAAATTAAATTGAGACTAAATTAAAAAAAAAATACCAAATTTTTTTTCATTCCCACTCCAATAAAATAATAACAAATTTAAAACATAATGTCTAACAATTTCAATTATTTTTGTGACTTTAAAAAGATGAAGCTCATGTTCCAAGTTAAAACAAAATATTTTCAACTTGTTCACTAAAATTTATGAGGTTACAATAAATTTAAGAAATATGAAACATTTTAGCAATTTTCATTACTTTAATATATTTTTTTATTTTTAAATTTACAAATATATGAGAAATTTTTGAAACAGGTATGACTGTTTTTTTAATAATTTTTTGGTAAAATTAAAGACTTATGAGATAAATAATTTAAAAATATAATTAATTTTTTTATTTGAATGATAAATTTTATCAATTTTTATATCACCTAAATGAGCGAAATGACATTTTATTTAAAATTGATAAAGAGAGCTTTTCTAGAATTTTACTTGAGTGACAAACTTTTCTATATCTTAAATATTAAAATTTTATAAAAAAATTAAGTGATTAAATCTTTAAAAAATTAAATTAGGCGAACTAAATTTTAGTGAACAAAATGGTAGTTAACGCTGGGGGGGTTGAATAAAATGGAGGAGCACTCGGAGCCAAAAAGGGCAGCGGGAAGCTCTTCCGGAGCCGTTTGTGGAAGTGGGAGATACGTAGAGGAGGTCCAAGAAATGATCCGAAAAAGCGATACACTAAATTGAGGTGTATCTTGAGAATTAGGGTTTAGAAGTGAGAATTAGAGAGAGAGATAGAAATTAGAGTTAGGGTTAGAAGCGAAAGAGAGAGAGTCGAGAAAGAGAAGAGAAAGAGGTAGAGAAAGATATTTGTGTTTTGATTGTTATTTCTAAAATCAGCCCATACATGCCTTTTTATAGGCCCAACAATAATACAATCAACAATATTATCTATATAAGTGTTGATTATGTACTATTGATTACTAATCATCTTTACTACATGTAACAAAAAGCCTTTGAAGTGCGTCCATGTTCTCTCTCTCTCTTTCTCTCTTTAGGGTTTAGGGTTTTGGGTTTGCTGATGTGAAAATTACATGTGGAATTATTAGGTCCAATGGTGAAATTCTTAAGAGAGCATTTAGAGAAATCAAGGTGCAGTATTGGATGTAATTTCATCAAGGTTGTTCATTGTGACAAGCAGATCAGTGGCGGTTATGTTCATGGTGAAGGGGTAACACCTCTCTCTCTCTCTCTCCCCCTCTCTCTAGAATACACACTCTAGCAACAGTTATAATTTGTACTGCATTTTCCATGAATGCGCGATTTGCTATTATTTTTAATGTAAATACTATTGGAATTTGCCGTAGTGTGGTTCAATTTTATTCTATCTAGATATGGGAAACCCATTTTTTATACTCCTCCTCCATTGACTGGGTATAATTTTGTGGCCTTGAGTGATCTTGGTAGGCCACACGCACGCGCCCTACCTCATCGGGCCAGCCAGAAGGCGCACTGTGGTGTGGTGTGGCCTTTCTCTGACCAAGATTAATATTTCTTCGGCCGTTGCATTTTTAGTTGTTTCACAAAGTCAAACTCAATGCGAGTTTCTTCTTGGTTGAGATTGTGGCTTCAAACTCAAACTCTAGTTGCTATCCTTAGCTTAACTCGAGCTAGGGCTGTTGTCTTTTGTTTGTTACTTTGGGTTCAAGCTCGAGGTTGCAAGCTTGAGCTCAAGAAGCATGTCTTATTTGTTTCAATGCCCACTCTTTCCATATCTGTTGTTTCTTAACTGAGACTGGATTCTTTGCTCCTTGATACCTTCCCACTCCCCATTTAAGGCCGGATTTTCCTCCCATCTTCCATAACTGGCGGTTGCTTGAATGGAAAGATTTGTACCTATAAATGCAGTGGCTTGAGGCCTTGATTGATGCACATAAATCATACATCTTCCATCTTTTTTCCTCTCTTCCGAGTTTGATTATTCTCTGGTTATTGAGCAAGTTGAGGCATACTCTAACTCATCGCCGGAGAGTACATTCATGTATTGGATGTTGTGCTAATTTTGAGAGTTGGAGGGCCTAAAGATTCCATTTGTATTGCTATGAGGGCATAAACAACTTAGGGCAGGGTGAATTTCAGGGCGAGGCAACTTCCTTCGGTTTAATCTTTTCTCTCAAAGTCTCTTTCTTTCAATCGTTTAATATCTTGTCTAGAGTCTACTAAGTTTGAGGTCTATGTTAGAGGTCTTCCAATTGAAATCCCTCTATCAATCGGTTTGAGTTTGGCTCTGCCTCCATCTCAAGTTAGCCTTTAGCAACTCGAGGTTGTTTTGTTTGGTTACCAATTTGAGCTACTTTTCCAACAAGTTGATGCAGCCGCCATCTAGAGATTGGCGGGTGAGGGCTAATGGGAAGAAAACACCAAGGATAGAGGTCCAGCAGGGAAGGAGAATCGGGTTGAAGCTGCTTCGTATCCGTGAGTGGCGCATAGCTTGGTGGGACGCATGGTTAGCGGAACCATTGACGTGGGTTGACGAAGAATGCGGCTGGTAGTTAGTCTTTATATAGAGTTTGATTAGGATTATGATTAGTTTTAAATTTCAGATTTAAACCTTTTATTTGTTTTTCTTTATTTTAAGAGGAGCACACGAATTGCGATCTCAGCCATTGGATCTAGCACATGGATTGCAATCTCATCCGTTTGTTCTAATTAAGAATTAGTTTAAATTTTAAATCAGTTAGAGTTAAACTAGGAAAACCCCTCTATTTAAAGAGAAGGATAGTTAGGGTTTTAGTTAGCCAATTTTAGAATCAATTTTATGAGTTATTTGTTCATTCTATTCTCAAGAGTTAGAATAAGAGTCGAATTTATCTTTCCCCTGTAGTTTTTATTAGAGTTTAATAAAATAAAAGGGAAGGCCATTGTTTCCTTCCCGTCCCCACCTAATCTTCCGCTGTCGCGCTACATCAGTTGGTATCAGAGCTCATAACGTTTCTGAGATGGCATTAAGTCGTCAAAGGTACGCTACTATCGAGGAAGTTTTTGATCGAGACCGAGTTATGCAAAATGAGATTAGACGAGTTCGAGGAGAGACTTAGGCGAATTGAGCATTGCTTGATTCAACTAGGGGTAAATCCTGACTTAAAGCCAGGAACCCAGCCCCAACGCCCATTAACACCGGGTGAAAACATAAAGGTGAAAGATAATATCAAGAATCCGGCATCAGTTGTTGATCTACCGGACCCTGAGTCGAGGCTGCATCAGCTCTGTATCGGTACAGCCAACGTTGAAGAACGGGAGGTGGGCACCGACCTCCATGAAGAAATTCCGGAGTTTGAAGAAGATGGCGTCATTGTGTTGGAAGAAACTCAAGATGCGTTACCTTCACTTGGTGAGGAGGAATTAGTGGGTGACGAAGGTCGCTTGCTATTAGTCAAGCGAGCTGGCTTCATGCCTGAAAAAGCAGAAGGAGAAGATTGGAGGCACCATGACATCTTTCAGACCACTTGTACCATTGGCGGCAGGGTATGTTGTATGGTCATTGATTCGGGAAGTTGTGAGAACGCCATCTCCGAAAAAGCCGTTCAGAAGCTAGGGTTGAAGATGGAGGAACATCCGAACCCTTACAATGTGTCTTGGCTCGAGAAAGACGATCAAGTAACTATATCAAGACGTTCCTTGGTCAATTTCTCAATTGGGGACACATATCGGGAAGCGGTTTGGTGTGATGTTGTTACGATGGACGCTTTTCACTTGCTATTGGAACGTTTGTTGCAATATGATAGGGGCGTCGTCCATGATGGAAGAAAGAACACATATAGCTTCGTCTTTGAGAGGATAAAGATCATCTTGATGCCCAAGATGGTCGAGACGCCATGTGTGTCAAGGAACAAAGAACCAGAGCCAGAAGAAAAGGATGTGAGCACCAACGTAGTTGGCGAGGCCATGTTGGTGTCACCACTAATAGATTTTACCCATGGAGAACCTAGATTTGATTAGGCACCACAATTAGACCTATCTTCTTCACCCATATTTGATGGGCCCATGTATGATGAGCCCATCTTTAACGAGGAGGAGGAATCGGATGAGGTAGGGAGTCAATCGAGGAAGGATTATCCATAGGCGTTGGCGTCTTACGTACCGCCAACAATGGGCATAGGGACTAATGTAGAGCATGAGTACATTAGGCGCCTAATGTGGATCTTACTTGTGATGATCTACATTCGGGCAAGACCGAAAGGCGGGTCGGCTGTACTAACGCCTACCAAGGATGGGACTTGGCGGGACTACGGTAACAGCGAAACAACACAGATGAAAGAAGTGAAAGAATTACCGGGAGCTGTGAAAGTGGTAAGAACAAGGCCGCAATGGGAGTGTCAAGTACCAAGCAGAGGGTTACCGAATCTGCTCCATCACCGAGCAGAGTTTACGCCACCTGTACCACCTGAACAAGGCAAGCCATGGCGAGGATATACTGACAACGGGTCCACCATCGAGATCAGCATGTACCATGAGGCTCCTTAATCTTTGGTGAGTGTCCTAACTATGGCAAGAAGGATCCCAACGACTTCGTGGCAAATTCGAGGGCGAATTCTCTCCAACCGGGAGAGGATGATGCAGCCTTGCCTCCTTTGGCCGATAGCTTGAAGGCAACAGGGATTGTCAAGTAACCACGTGCATTGGGATTCAAAAGGCTTGGCAGAAGGAGCTAGGAGGCTTTATTTGGTGAAGGCAACCCCTAAGATTCGTGAGCAGATCCGAGGGCGAATTCTTCCCAATCGGGAGAGTATGATGCAACCTTGCCTCCTTTGGCGGATAGATTGGTGGCTCAGTCACTGGCAGGAGCGAAGCATGACAAGAAGGCGTATGGACTGGAGGGCGAAAAGCTTGGCGACTGGAATAAGAGGATTCTACACGGCGAGAAAGACCCTTTGTCGAATTCGAGGACGAATTCTCTCCCAGCCGGAGAGAATGATGCAGCCGCCAGCTAGAGATTGGCGGGTGAGGGCTAACGGGAAGACAACACCATGGATAGAGGTCCAGCAGGGAAGGAGAATCGGGTTGAAGCTGCTTCGCATCCGTGAGTGGCGCATAGTTTGGCGGGACGCATGGTTTGCGGAACCATTGACGTGGGTTGACGAAGAATGCGGCTGGTAGTTAGTTTTAGATAGAGTTTGATTAGGATTAGGATTAGTTTTAAAATTCAGATTTAAACCTTTTATTTGTTTTTCTTTATTTTAAGAGGAGCACACGGATTGCGATCTCATCCGTTGGATCTAGCACACGGATTGCAATCTCAGCCGTTGGTTCTAATTAAGAATTAGTTTAAATTTTAAATTAGTTAGAGTTAAACTAGGAAAACCCCTCTATTTAAAGAAGAGGATAGTAAGGGTTTTAGTTATCCAATTTTAGAATCAAATTTATGAGTTATTTGTTCATTCTATTCTCAAGAGTGAGAATGAGTGTAGAATTTATCTTTCCCCTATAATATTTATTAGAGTTTAATAAAATAAAAGGGAAGGCCATCGTTTCCTTCCCGTCCCCCCCAATCTTCCACTGCCGCGCTGCATCACAAGTACTTGGCATTAAAAGCGGAAAAAAAAAAAAGGAAAAAGCTTGCTTAATGTGGAACACGAGTAAAATTTTATTCTGATTGATAACATTACGATTTAAGCTATTGATATTTTGTTGACTCTTGGATATGGTTTAAATTTTATGAGCAATAAATAAATTTCGGTAGGGAGATTTCATCATATTCATTAAGAAATTATGTCTCTTAATTTGCATTAAGGTACTTTTTCTCCTCTGCAATTTAAAATCTATAGACTCTGAAGTAGTGTGCCCACTTGAGCTTTATAATCTATGACTTTAGTTTCTGTTTTTAAACGGCAGGCTGGCTCAATTGATAAAACTATTAAACCTGGCACCGCAGGAAGCATTAGGTCTTGTTTTGCATTCCGTCTTTGAGTGCAAACAATTCCTTGGGTCACCTACATGTCATTGAGCTCCAACTTACTTGGGATTGGTTGAGGTGTGCTTAAGTTTTCTTATACACTAGGTTATCAAAAGAAGTTTTCTTTTTGTGTTACATGTTTTCACTTTTGGGCTTTCTAACTGGCGACATGGGTGGGGAGGGGAAAAGAGGGGAAGGAAGGATAATCAGTGCACACTTACTTGGGGCCCTTAGTAAGGCAAATGGAGGGACAGAAGGGAAAGTCAAGAGGATGATGAATGTTTTTATTAGTGGCTGAGAGTGCTTTTCAATACATATTAGGTTGCTTTTACTAAAATGAATGCACAGATAGCGAGTTCTAGACTACTAAGGATAAATGACAAAGTTCATAAATGTTCATTGAAAAATCATAGTTCACGTTCATTACCACCAAATGGGAGGTGAAGGTAAGCAAATTAATAGGCGTGAATATTATTATGGACATTCGACATCAACTTAAAACAACTACACTTTGTTAATTATTTGTACTGGAAAGGGAATCAAGTGGCGGGTTAGCAGCTTTAGGTCATTATCAGCATGATAATGACAGTGTTAAGGTCCTTCATCGCAACAGTTAGAGAATACTGTTACTGCTTGTAGGCTAGGTCAGGCTACCAATTAGTGACCCATCTATTTATTTCACCTTATTGAAGAATTTTTTTTTTATTTTTTATTTTTATATTAGTAAGGGTGGAGGAGTTGAACTTGATATCTCTTATTCTAGAGCTTCAACCTTAGCATCATTTTACTTCTAGACTTTAGCCTCATTGGAAACCTGTTCTACTTTTTGTTTTAATTTTGTAAGAAGAATACTAGCCATACCATTGATAGGCAGCTATCCTAGTGTGTCAGCTCTTATAATCATATCTAAATTCCTAGTTGAACTACCTTCAACTATGCAGGTACCTTGAAAGTAATATTCTAATATTGTCATCCAATTCACTATCGGATTTCCTTTTCAAAAAAGATGATCGACTAGAACTACTGGACAATGACTAAACATTTGACAGATGTACAACAACAACAACAACAACAACAAACCCAGTACCTTCAAGGGATCCCGCATAAGCAGGGTCTGCGCGAGGGGGGGGGGGGGGGGGGGTGGTAGAAGTACGTAGCCTTCCCTCTTCAGGGGGCTACCCTGAAGAGAGGCTATTTCCGAGGACCCCCAACTTGAGAAACTAGCAAACATTTGATAGATGTTCATAACAGTATTTTGATTTTCCCACAAGCATTGAATTTCAGTTTTTAATTGTAGAAAATAATTAATTATATTTTGTATTTATTGTATTTATGTAATATTCTTCACATTTATTAGGCAATTAGGGTCAGCATAATTTCCTCAATAATTTTCTGCTCTTTTCTCCTTAGCCGTTGGTCCCTTGATTAGGAAGGAGAATTTTCTATTTTCCTTATTTATTGATTTTGCCACAAGCATTGAATTTCAGTTTTTAATTGTAGAAAATAATTAATTATATTTTATATTTATTGTATTTATGTAATATTCTCCACATTTATTAGGCAATTTGGAAGATAGTGTTGCTCGTAATGACACGTTTGAGTTAGTTCGTTATGTTGACGATGGGGGTTTGGTGAATGTACTAGGAACAAGGGTGCTACGTGACACCGCAGCACCGTCTGATGACGGTGCTGCTACAGTACCTGATCGAGCAGTGTTCGGTCAGAGGGCAGAGGGGGAGCAGCCAAGGGAGGCCTCGGGGAGGCCTAGTCGTGTTCGTTCCATGCCTACAAAATATCAAGATTATATTGTTGATGTTCCTTCTTCTATAGCCCATCCTCGTGAAGGCCCTTCGTCAGCTAACTCAGGTTCGGTTTATCCTTTATCAAATTTTGTGTCTAATGCACGGTTTACTACTCACATGATAATTTGCTTCAAGCCATCACTTCTAATGATGAGCCAAAGAATTTTGCACAGGCCATAGAGTCACCTCATTGGAGAGAGGCAATAGAGACGGAAATTGTGGCATTGGAACAAAACAAGACGTGGTCTCTAGAGGTGTTGCCCCCGAGAAAGCTAGCCATAGACTCAAAGTGGGTCTACAAAATCAAATATAATTCGGATGGTACTATAGAACGGTGTTAAGGCAAGATTGGTTGCCAAAGGTTATACCCAAGTAGACGGCATTGGTTATCATGATACCTTTGCTCCAATTGCTAAATTGGTTATTGTTCATTGTGTTCTTGTAGTTACGGCAGGTAGAAATTGGGTAATACATCAACTGGATGTAAATAATGCTTTCCTTCATGGTGACCTCGACGAGGAGGTCTACATGAAGTTGTCTCAAGGTTTTGAAAGGCAACATGCCGGTAAAGTTTTTCATCTACGAAAATCGCTTTATGGTTTAAAGCAGGCTTCACGAATTAGAATCATAAATTCACTAATTCACTCGTTGAAATGGGTTTTGCTCAGTCCAAGTCTGATTATTCACTTTTTACCCATAACAAGGGAGCCGTGTTTACTGCTATTTTAGTAGACGTTGATGATGTTATCATTACCGGGAATAATTTAAATCACATTGAAGAAATAAAGTCAAAACTTAATCATAAGTTTGGCATTAGGTATTTAGGACCGGTCAAGTACTTTCTTGGGATAGAGGTTGCTCGTTCTCAATGTGGATTGGTTTTAAGTCAACAAAAATATGCTCTTGACGTTTTGAGTGAAGCAGGACTTTTAGGTGCAAAACCGATTTCCACACCCATTATACAAAATCACCATTTAAATGATGAAGACCGTGAGTTAGTTGAAGACTTAGGTCAATAGAGAAGACTAGTGGGTACACTACTTTACCTCACTATTACTCGTCCTGATATTTGCTAATGCGGTTAGTATACTTTGTCAGTTTATGCATAATCCTTGAATTCCACATCTCGAAGCCGCTTACCGAGTACTTAAATATAACTACAAAAAAAAAGGTGAATTCTCGACGCATAATTGTTGGCGTTTATGAAAATGTGGAGAAATCTCAGCACATAAATGTGCCGAGACAAAGCGCTGAAAATTCTCGACGCTTTAAAACGACGCAAACTTGGAACGGCGCATTTTTGTGTCGAAGGGCTCGACGAAAAAAGGAGTCGAGATTCTCAGCACACATTTCTTACAGCCGTTTCATTGATTTCACACGCTTAATTGTTGATTTCGCTGTTCAGCCATCAGATTTTGCACCGCCTCTTTATCAAGCTGGGATTTCTCTGCCATTTAATCGCCGTTTCATTGATTTCACGCCTCTCACTGCCATCCTCCGCCTCTTTAGTCGTTGCTCTTGCTTTGCCGTTGTAAGTGATGTCTTTGCCCTAATTTTGGTTCTTATTTTTATTAGATTGCTTATTCTTCTACAAGTGTTATATCATTTGAGTTGGTTGAAGTTGTTGTATTATAGTTTTGTAATGACTTTATACTATGAAAGTCAAGTCATTTGATCGTAATTTTAGTTTGTTATTATGCTTTATATAGAATTTATTGGATTTCTTTGATTGAGGTTCTTTCAACATATTATTAGTTGTTTTAGAATAAGTTCTATGAGTACTAGAGTATAAAGAATAATGCTGATGAAGTCAAAAATGCCCTATCAAATGTGCTGATAAAGAATGCTTAGGGTCTGAGCCAAAATTTAGGACATTAAGAATTATTTAAATGAAAGTGATGGATTTCTTATTACTTGAGTGGAATTTGTGGAATTTTCTCCTTGTTTCTAATCACTTATTGAATTTGGAAAAATAAAACTTTGTTGCTGTATCCTTTGTTTAGATGGGACCTTCACATTAGAGGATTAAAATTGATTATAAGGAACTCATGTATCTCACTTTAATTTCTAACTTCTCCTAAGTCCAATTTCTTCATTATTTGTTTTTGTATTTGTATATGTTTTGATTGGTTGATTAAATATTTGTCTTATGAGCTAAAACTTTTTTCAACTTTTAGGTAATTTGGTTGCACTACTTAATATTTAGAGATATGGATACGAGTTGGATCACGCAACCAAGGATTAGTCAAGCTTATATTGATGGTGTAATTGAATTCATTAAGTTGGCTAAAGAAAATCTTATAGAAGGAAAAACTCGATGTCCATGTAATAAATGCAAAGTAGCCAAATGGTTCTCATTAGAAGAAGTGGAATATCATATCCTTTTTAAGGGTTTTTGGCCAAAGTATAAGAAATGGATTTTTCACGGAAAAGAAGATATTGTTCAACAATTGAGATGCAATAGTCAAACATATACCAATAATAATGAGGGAAGGGCCATAGGTCAAGATGATATTGGTGGATTACTACGAGAAAGTATCGGAGTTGATATTCCTCCCTCCACAAATCAACCCCATTTGTCTGATGAACATGATTGGTCGGACCAAGTTCCCCTTAAACAACCCAACCAATCTCCTGAGGAGAAAGCCAAGTATAAGAAGAAATTGGAAGCTTCTAATGAAGAACTATATCCAGGCTGTAGCACATTCTCCAAATTGTCATTTCTTTTGCACTGTATGCATAGTTGGTCTGCTGAGTCCTTCACGATGTTGCTAAGACTTCTTGTTGATGCATTTCCCCAAATTATGGTATTTCCATCATCTTATTATGAAGCCCAAAAAATGATCAATGAGTTGGGTCTTTGATATGAAAAGATTCATGCTTGTCCAAATAATTGCATGTTGTATTGAGGTGAAATGTCTGAAAAAGAGATTTGTCATACATGCGGTACCTCAAGATGGAAGATAGTTAAGGGTAAGAAAGATGACAGTTGTAGTGATGAAACTATGTCAACCAAGAAAGGCATTTTTCTTTGATTTCAAGGCTCAAAAGATTATACATGTCATCTAAAAAAGCCGAAGAAATGAGATGGCATGGGATGGACCGTTTGAAGGATGGGAAATTAAGGCATCCTGCAGATGACTTAGCTTGGAGGGCATTTGATGCTCTGTATCCAGAGTTTTCTTCAGATCCTCGTAGTGTTAGGCTTGGTCTTGCTAGTGACGGCTTCAATCCGTACCATCTTATGAATACTACTTATAGTACATGGCCAGTGGTGTTGATCCCATACAACTTGCCCCCATGGCTATGTATGAAGCAATCGTCATTCATTCTTTCTTCGATTATTCCTGGGAAATTGGGCCCTGGACTTGACATTGATGTGTACCTATAACCATTATTGCATGAGTTGAAATTGTTATGGGAAGGTATTGATGCATATGATGCCAATAGTGGACACAACTTTAAGATGCAAGGAGCTGTAATGTGGACTATCAATGACTTTCCTGCATATGCTATGTTGTCTGGTTGGAGTACAAAGGGCTATACAGCTTGTCCTTATTGCACTGAACATACACATTCTTATAAGTTTGGGGGCAAGATTTGCTATAATGGATACCGTAAATGGTTACCTGATAATCACCCTTTTCGATCTCAGAGTCAATTGTTTGATGGGACAATGGAGTATGCTTGTACTCCTACTCCGGCATCAGGGACTGATATCTTGAAAGCACAAGAACAAGTTCGGTACAAGTATGGAAAAACCCAAAAGACTAGTAAGAAGAAAAGAGAAAGGCACCACATAGACAATTCAATAGAAAGAGTGGACAATGAGGAAGTGCTTTGGAAGAAAAAAAAGCATATTTTTTTACTTGCCATATTGGGAGTACAATCTCCTTCCACATAATCTAGATGTCATGCACATAGAGAAAAATGTGTGTGATAACGTTCTAGGGACGCTATTACATATGGAGAGAAAGACTAGAGATGATGAAAAGGTAAGAAGGGCCCTTGAAGAAAAGAACATAAAGCCACATCTTTGGCCACAACCTCGTCCTAATAGAGATCCGTACATGCCTCCAGCTTCTTACTATATGTCTTCAAATGACAAAGAACGGTTTCTAAGAGTTCTACAGAAACTTAGGGTCCCAGATGGATATGGATCTAACATCTCTAGATGTGTGAAGTTGAAACAAAGAAAACTCTCAACCCTTAAGAGTCATGACAACCATGTTCTTATGCAAGATATTCTTCCTGTAGCTTTACAAGCATCCAATGCCACACAAGTCATTGAGTTGCTTTCAGACTTGTCTTCCTTTTTCAAATACTTGTGTTCTACGACCCTTGACCCAAATATGCTCGATCTTCAACAATCGAATATTATTATTACACTTTGTGAGATGGAGATGGAATTTCTACCTACTTTTTTCACAGTCACGGTTCATCTACTAATTCATTTAGTAGAGAAGGCTAAGCTTGGTGGGCCTGTTCACTACAGATGGATGTATCCGATTGAAAGGTTAGCCGATAACGCTTTATTTACTTTTATCTCTCATATTTGGCATCCAATAATTGATCTCACATATTATTTATACTTTATGTAATAAAGGCATTTGTCCATTTGAAAGCATTCGTAAGTAACCAGGCGCGGCCAGCGGGGTCCATTGCTGAAGGCAACATTTTGGAGGAGACTATTACAGTTTGTTCTAGATACTTAGAAGGTGCTAGGACCATTTTTAATAGACCTAAAAGAAATGATGATAATATTCCAAGTATGGGTAAATTCTTGTTAAACTCTGGGGGTCGTGCAATTGGAAAAGAGAAAATTGTTCGCCTTGATATGAGAAGTAAGGAACAAGCGCATCGTTATGTGCTAATTCAGCTGGATGAAATCAAGGAACTTCGTGAGTAAGTGTTAATAGAAGCAACTTTGTCAATATTAACTATTTTTGTTCAACCTACTAATAATTTCTTTATTATAGTGAATTTTTAAGTTAAAAACGATGAGCATATCCCCATAGAGGTAGATCAAATGCAATATTAGAAAATCAGTGGATTGTTGAAGAGTTTTCTGAGTGGCTTCAAAACCAGGTTAGTATCTTTTATTTTATGTTGAAGTTGACATTATATATTTATCATTATTTTTGATACTACCTTTTATTCTATTAAGGTGCACAAAATTGATACAACTACTGAAGAAGGCCGATTGAGAAAGGCTTTAGCCGGTGGGCTAAATCAGTATGCTAAAATAATGAAGGGCTTTGTCCTTAATGGATACAAGTTTCACACAGAATATCGTGAACGTTATATGAGGACACAAAATTCTGGGGTCATGGTCGTAGCTGATGGACAAGTTTACTATGGTAAATTGACAGACATATATGAACTAGACTATTATGGGAGTTATAAAGTTGTCATTTTTCGTTGTGATTGGGTAGATATAAGTAGGGGCTTAAGAACATTTAGAAATGATGGTGCTTGTGTGAACTTCTCTAAGCTGATGCACATGGGTCCATTGTTGAAAGATGATCCATTTGTCATCTCATCTCAAGCAAAGCAAGTTTTCTATATTCAAGATGAGATGCAAAAGGGATGGTATCATGTCATTAAGACTAAACCTAGGGACTTGTACGATCTAGGCGAGATTTGATCTTTGTTTTGTTAGAGTTGTGAAATAATGTTACAGGTTGTTTCATTTTGTCCATGTATGTTAGTTTTCTTTTTTACAAGATTTTGTACGGCGGAGTCAAAATTATGTTATAAATATGTTGGTTTGTCATTATTGATTAGTTGTTATTTATAGAACATATTTGCTTCTCATTTTATTTTTATAAGTTCTATTATACATTTATGTATTCTTTTGTTTTTGGAAAAGCGTGGATTTACGTTGAGGAGGTTGAATTTTAGAAGTAGCCAATCAGTGCAGTCTTCGACAGCAACACCGGAACATCAAGGAGGTGATGACAATCGGCCAAGACCGTCAACATCTGAAGAAGAGGGGCCGGTGAGGGAAGTTGGTGCTTGGTCTACTACCGTGCCATTTGATGAGAGGGAGCAACTTCAATTATCAGTAAATGTTTTCAATTTTATAGCACTAAATTTACATATGAATAGCATTAATTATGGTAATAGTATTTCAATCAATTAGAAAAGTAATGGTATATCTTAATGGTTAATAGATGGTGAAGGTAACTTGAGTACGTTAAGGATGATACCGGTTAAGGAATTATGGCATCTTGCTGAAGGCACAAGAGTTATTGTTCGGTTCAATGACCTACGCCAACCAATTAGAAAGGGTGGCGATTTGTAGATCAAGTTTATTGGAGAGGTTGCAAAAACGGGTAGGTTTTGTCCACTCGGAGTAAAACATTGGCGTACCATGAGTGACCACTATAAAGCAAAAGCTATTGAGGCTATTCGAGTAAGTATTATTTATGTTGGTTGGTTACTCTTGTTATTTTTTTCTCTCTTTTATGTTTTTCATGAATCTATTCTGTGTTGATTGGTAGCAGCACATATTATGTAATCTCTCTTCAAGTGTTTTTCCTATGCGGTACAAGCTTTCAAAGTGTTATGTAAAATGAATTTTTAGAACACCTAAGTTTGTATCATTTCTAACTGGTCAAACAATATATTGATATCGTTATCTTGGTGGAAAATCATCGGCAACGCTAAAGCCTAACACACCATTGGCTCCATTAAAGTTGGATCCACATTTGGGCTTGATATCTGTTTATGCCAATACTCTTTCGGCCACATTGCTATGGCTAAATTAGTACAAGTACTCAATCAACACAGTTAAAGTATGGCAATAAATTGACACATAATGCAAAGTAGTATGCTGTAAATAGTCCATAATTGGATTTTCATAGCTGTTTTCTGTCTGTATACTGCTGATTCCATCAGGTTTCCTTGTCCGTGTGAAGTTTCAGCTATCCCTAACCTTGCTCAATGTAAATATTCTAATGAACATGTTTAACGAACAAGTTTCTGGAAAAATATTCAAATAATAAAAAGAATATTCAAAATTGGTAGGTGAAGTTAATTCTTTAAGTGCCAAGTTTATTACATTTATGTTTACTCACTGTACCTGTGATGTAAATGTGAATCTCACATACGAGTTGTAAAAAAAAAATTAATATATAAGTCTAGTGAGCTACTCCACCTAATACAAATTAATTTTAGGATGGAACCCCACTTCGACTTATATTAGATTTCGTGTATTCCAACTCTATGAATCGGGCCTAAAGAGGCCCCCTCAAATTTAACACCTATATTTATTGACTTGATCTCTATATTGTAATTATTGAGAAATTTTGCTTGTTTATACGTCTACTTTCCAGGAAAGAAAAATAAAATATATATCTTTTTTATTTTTTGAATATTTTTCAATGTAAATATTCTAGTGAACAAGTTTCAGTAATCTTGAGGTGTTGCATATGTTTTATTAAATGTGCTGACCATAAAAGCAGCAGCTATGTGATCTGACAGATTTCCTTTTGATCTGGGTTGGGGTGATATACTAATGAACATGTTCGTTTCTGGTGCCAAAATTGACAGAAGAAGCAAAGTTATAATGGGAGTGGAGTTATAGCCTGATAGGTATCAACCTTTAATTGTGGATATCTGTGCAGAAGGGATATATTGAAGTTGAACCATGGCATATCTCTCATTGTCGTCATCTGAAAACTTGATCCACTACACCTCAGCAGAACTTGAGTTTGCTTTATTCGATTGATGTTTTCACTTTATCTTAGTAGTACTGTTAGAGATGCCATGCATTTCCTACTATAGTACTAAATATTGAGTTAACCGCAATCTCAAACGAGCAATGAGTGGTGATCGGTCAAATCTTGCTGCCAAAATTATTTGCAGAACATATTTTACTTGTATTTTACTTGTAACTGGTCATTTTACTTGTCCTTTGCTGATAATGAAAACCATGTTAGTGTATTTTACTTGAGGCACTGGGTATGTTCCTCCTATCCTGTTCTGTGCTGATTGGGTGGCTTCTGTCATGTTTGTGATATTTTGATGAGGTTGTTTTTTTGCTGCTGGTTTTGTTTTGCATTGTGCTTGCATATGTATTTTATAGGTGCACAGGTTGGAATCAATCATTAATGCTGGTGTATTATAGGTGCACAGTTTCAAATGATGTTATCTTACATAACATATTTTTGTTGGATTTTATGTTTTAGGGGAAATTTTCAATGCCCAATGATGTATTGATTGATAAATCAATACTACAGCATCTTGGTAAAATGTGGAGGGGCTACAAGAGTAGTTTGAAAGCAATGTATTGCAAAGGGAACAAAAGTGAAGCTGAAGTTATTGCTACAGTGCCAGAAGGAGTTAATCGTGACCCATGGATAACTTTGGTACATTATTGGTTTTTTCCACAAGGCAAGGTAAAACAGTTTCTTTTTAAGTAATTTTTTGATTGGCAAAGCATCTCATCAAATAGTTTATTATGAATGTAAAGTTTTCCTTGGATTAATGTTGATTTCCAATTTCAGGAGAAGAGTAAATGTGGTAAAGAAGCTCGTGCCAAGCAGAATCAGTTTCACACGACTGGTTCAAAAAGTTATGCAAATAAAAGAGATAGTTTTGTAAGGATTTTAGTATATATTTAGTGTATTATTACTATCTACCTCTCAAATTAGTTAAGGCTTATGTTGACATATTGATTGTAGGAACTTGACAAAGGAATAAAGCCCACCAATATAGAGTTTTACAAGGAAACACATACCAGGAAAGTAGCTTTTTAGAGAACACTATTTCCCAAGAATTTATGGTGGGCTTTATTATTATCTCACATTTCTTTTAATTTAAATGTATTTAATGCCTTTTTCTCTTTTTTGTAGGACACCGCTAAAGAAATAGTCGAGGCTCGAGCTGCAACTTCTTCCAGACCTCGTTCAGAAATCGAAGAGGAAGTATTTACCGAACTAATGTCTGACCAAGAAAATCCGGGCTATCGAACAGTAGGCTATGGATTTGGTGTGAAGAGGAGTGATATATACGGAGTAAGGGGTGAATTAAGAAAAAGGGGACTCGACTGTACCAATGATTATGTTGAAGTGCAAAACATGAAAATAGAATTGGCGAGTGTAAAAAAGCAGATGAGAACACTTACTAACAGGCTTATACCAATCTATGATGTTGTTTGTTCCAGTCAAGCATCAGATAAAATTATAGCGGAAGGTCGAGCAGTTCTTACTGCTGGATTTCGCTGACTTACCAAAAAAAAAAGTTCTTACTGCGGCTGTTGATCTGGTAAGATAATCTATTTAACTTGTATTTGTTTGTACTACAATGCCAATATGGCAAAGCTTCAATCTGGTTATTTCTTTCTTGAGATCTGTTATTATGCCTGCAATAATTGCCTTTCTAATCCTTTATAAATAATGAAATTGATGATGTTTGAAAACGTATTACCATTTCACCTCTTAATTGCGAATTGATGCTCATTGTTATTGATTTATGTGATAGTAAACTGGTGGATTGATGTTTTTTACATAAGTAATGTTATTATTGTATTGTCTACACAGGATAGAAATGAATCGGGATCAAGTGATCGTGAACCCACAAATTTTTCTGCATCTCCAAGCACGCCAAGCTCACTCAGTTGATTAACATATTTATGAAGATTGTACTTGACTAAGTTAGCATTGTATTTTTCTTTTTTCATTTTGGTTGATATTAGATTAGAAAATTGATTCTATTATGGCTTACAACTATGTTGATATTTGGAGGGGAGAAAATCTCAATTTTGTATTGAGCTATCAAGATACATTGACAATGTCGTGATATTTTGATTGTCGAATACGTTTGATCTTTTGGAGTCTTATGAAAAATTTATCATAGCAGGTGATTTTCGTTTTTATTATTAAGTAACTATATATATATATATATATATATATATGGAAAATATGCACAAATAAATTGGCACCTTGACCAGTTTCTAGTGAAGATACAACATAGTTTGTAAAATGCTCCTGCTGAGAATGTACATCATCTCGACAGGTCTATACTTCGCCATTTGAGTCGGTTCCGAAAATAGTGCTGAAAAATAAAAAAATAAAAAAAATAATGCTGAAAAAAAATAATTCCAAATCTACTGTTGAACCGCGTTTACAAAATGCGGCTATAACAAAAAACCGAGTCCACAAAACACGGTTTATATTTGAATAAACCACATTTACAAAACGCGGTTCACTATGAAATGAACCGCATTACCAAAACGCGGTTTACATGAATAAACCACGTTAACAAAACGCGGTTTTATAGTGAACCGCGTTAACAAAACGAGGAGAGGGGAACACCGGGAGGGAACGCCCATAAACCGCGTCTCAAGAACTCGGTTTATGTTACGATAAAACGCATGGTAAAGAAGCGGTTTTATTGAGTTATAACCGCGTCTTTATGATGCGGTTTACTGTAAAAAGGGCAAACAGTTTTGTTTTAGTTGAAACGCGTTTCTTTGACGTGATTTACTATAACCGCATTTTATAAATGCGGTTCAACAGTAGATTTGGAATTATTTTATTTTTAGCATTATTTTTTTTATTTTTTTTATTTTTAAGCATTATTTTCGGAACCGACTCTCGCCATTTTCAGCATAAAAAAGTGTCAAAAAATCTCGACGTCTAAATATGTCGACACTCTAAGCACTAAAAAGGGTAAAAAAATCTCGGCGCTTAAAAAAGTCGAAAAATCTCGGCGCATAAAAGCGTCGACCCCCTCGACGCTTTTATTCTCCGCGTTTGCTTTCTCAACGCTTTTCCTAAGCGTCAATAATAAAATTCTCGATGCTTTTTGCGATGAGAATTGCCAAAATAAGCACCGAGAATAGCCATATCAAAGGAACACCTAGTCAAGGCATATTTCTTCCTCATAATTCAGATTTTAATATATGTGCATATTGTGATGCTGATTGGGTAGGTTGCCCTATTACATGACGATCCACTACAGGATATGTAGTATTTTTGGGAGGAGCTCCTATTTCATGGCTCTTTAAGAAACAATTAGTTGTTTTACGTTCTTCAGCCAAAGCAGAGTATCGTGCAATGGCCACCGTTACAAGCGAGTTAGTCTGGTTAAGGCAATTACTAGTTGATCTCTCATCGTTGATGTTCGAGATCCTGCTATCATACTTTGTGATAATCAAGCGGCACTCCACATAGCTTCTAATCCGGGTTTTCATGAGAGAACCAAGCATATAGAGATAGACTATCATTTCATACGAGAAAAGTTGCTTGCCAAAGAAATCTTGACTTCATTCGTTCGTTCATCAGGACAAGTGGCCGACATGTTTACCAAAGCGCTTTCTTCGCCATCTTTTTCTTCTCTCCTCTTCAAGTTGGGCATTGTAAATTTACATGCTCCAATTTGAGTGGGAGTGTAGAAAATAATTAATTATATTTTGTATTTATTGTATTTATGTAATATTCTCCAAATTTTTTAGGCAATTAAGGTTAGCATAATTTTCTCCTCTTTCCTCCTTAGCCGCTGGTCCCTTGATTAGGAAGGAGAATTTTCTGCTTTCCTTATTTCTTGTTTTGTATTAATTACCTGTATTTACTAGTCTAGGATTTTTTCTTTCTTTGTAAGATTGTTTTCATCCTTCCTGTTGTATATAAGTTGAGAAGAGATATCAATGAGAATTATCCTATTCTTACCAAAATTCTAAGTGTTATTTTCTAGTTTTATCTTGATTCAATTTTTTCATTAATGCCTTACCCACCAGTATATTTTTACCCCAATTTGAATTCGAGTAGTACTTATAGCAACACACCTTTGATTGCCATACTATCTGCAATCACTTCCGCAACCATAACTGATGTAGCTCCTCATCCTTGGCAACCTGAATCCAGACATTGGCTTAAGTGATTTCTAAAGATAACACAAGCAGCAAATGGACCTCTTCTTTGACCCGTTGAACTTACTTTCTGTGTATGCTATACCTGCTTTCTTTTGGATGGTTAAAGTTGTGTAGGATTCTACTAATTAAAATGCCTGAACTATTTGGTCGTTTTGTGCATGGATCAGATAATGGTATGCAGTAACTACATGAACATTCAGGACGAGGTCAACCAGGTGGTGATCCATGAGCTCATTCATGCCTATGATGACTGTCGTGCTGCAAATTTGGACTGGACCAATTGTGCTCATCATGCATGTAATAAGGTGTGCTCCACCCAGAGGAACTAACTCATAACAGTTACCATCTATTTGAATTTTATGTGGATCTTTAGGGCTCTGTATAAACTTTCCTTTGTATTTCATGAAATAGATTCGCCCTGGCCATCTAAGTGGTGACTGTCACTACAAGTGGGAATTTCTGCGTGGTTTTATGAAGATACGGGGTCATGAAGAGGTGAGTTATCTATCTTCGTTTCTGGTTCATATTTTGTAGATTGAGGCATCTAAGATCCAATCATTTTTACAGCTTGCTTACATAAATGAATAGAGAAAATAATTTTGATAGACAGTATGTTCCTCCATATAGAAGAAATTGGCTTCCTCTCAAAGCTAAGTTATTTTCTTTCACAACACTATTTCTGACCTACCTGAGCCTTATACCCTTTTCATTCGAGTCTAATATTGAATATGCGAAACACAAAGTCCATGCACATTAATGCAATATCATTGTTAACTGCATTCAGAACTTTGTACCGGTGGCATCAATAGTGGAAGAAGTTGAAGCCATATCTAATATTATTTCCTGCCTTGACTGCTCGGAAATCCCAAGCTTGCGGACAGAATTCTAAAGATGGCCGCGCTTGCATGGCTCGTTTCCTCCACTTCATATAGAAAGCTTATAAAAAAAAAGAAATTTGCTTGTATTTAGTGAGTCACTATTAGGAGGAAATTCATAATAGGTCTTTTTATATGAACCACCTACAAAAGCGGTCATTTTCCTCCCAAGCACCTCAACTTTTGAAAAATCGAGTCATAGTCCATATTCGTTCTCAAGCAGCCACTTAACATTATTATATTAGTTTTTTTATGCAATGAATGTGGGAATAGAAATATAAAATTTGACGAAAGAACCATTCATGTGTGAATATTTGTCAAATTAGTTGGACCATGTTACACAATATTTATGTAAAAGCTTGGATTCTAGAGATGCATAAATAAACGCCAGACCCTCCAACCGAAAGTAATTGGCTCACTTTTGAGTACAGATGGTGTTTCAAAAGAATTGTCCACTGAGCATATTCTATACTTCCTAATTAACTAGTTCCTTTTCATCTTATCCCTCATTAAATGGTGTTCTTTAACATATAGCAATATTGTTGAGGTGTCTTTTCACTTAAAAAATAATTTCTTAAATGATCACAAAATCAGGTAACCATTTACATCTTTCTGTATTGGGAAAAGAGAAGGTTAATTTTGGGATGGAGGGAATAATCACGAGAGCTGCTTATGGACGGGCTACTCCTAAAAGATGTCCCTATGATTGCAAAGTAATTCTAATGAATTGAAACTGGAAGTGAACTTGGCTTCTACTGGACATGGGATGCGGATATGTTACCAGACTATAGTTGTAAGAGTTCGACATGGGTTTGTGTCCATAGGGAAGTCTGCTACTTCCTAAACTGTTTTTTGTTTTTGGTCTAATCTAAGTGTGCGAGTGTCAGTATCAATGTCCAAGTACCCTTTTCCACTTCAGGTACTCTAGAATGGAATAAAGAGTTGAAGTTGCTATAGGTTGCCGAAATGAAGCTGTTAGACTTGCATTTAAGTGGTTTTGGTGCTGTGATGATGGTCATCATGATGGACGGGGACAGCATGTTTGTTCATTTATTGCGCTAACTCTTCGTGGTACTGTGAAAGTTAATTGGTCAAAAACGGCTCAAAGTGGTGTGCCATGCTATTGTATGAGTGACTACCACTTCTCCAGTAAATTTCAGCTATGATTTTTGTTCTCTGTTCCAAATAAATTCTCTTCATCTTCTCCCTCTATTGCTATCTGATACATCCCATATCAGTGGGATGTGAAACAAATGTGAAAATTTATACTAGGGAAGCAACACCGCCCATTATCAATTTGTTCTGGGATGAAAACTCCTTTAGTAGGCATGAGTATTAGATGGGCTTGATTTTTTGGTCATAATGTTAAAAAATCTTTTGCAATCAAAGATATACATGTGTTTCATTCCAAATACTTGGAAGGCCATAATGTCAAAATGAACAGGAAGGATATCATTTTTTTATAAGTACATAAACGGGATAAATATATTCTAGAAAAAGAAAAAAAACATTGAAGTAACAGAAGGTTGCCAATAGGCTGATTGGAATGCTGGAAAACTAATGTAGCTTATAATATTTGATGGGCTGAGCTCGATTTTGGATGCCGGGTTAGCTTTATGTCATCCCAATTGGCTTTCCAGCGGTCACTTGTCATACTGTTGGTCTTCGTGTTTCCTTTTCCAAAACATATAATATAAGGTGATTACATTTCATCCTTGTGATGCAGCATGCGGTAGGAAAATAGATGGGTACGGAAAGGTTCAACGGCCTTCCCTTTGTAGTTTATTTAAACTGTAAATAAAAGTAACAAAGAGGGGTAGAATTAGCTCGCTCACAACCCGAGGAGTCTAAATCACCATAAAAGAAAAGTATCATAATTCGTCAAAATTCAAATCCCCCTAAAACCCTAGATCCCTTCCCTTTAAATAGAGAAGGTTTCTTAACCCTAAAGAAACTTAATTCAAATTTTAAATCAAACAGGCGGTTGAGATTGTGATCCGTGTGATGCGAATCAACGGTCAAGATCTTAATCTGTGTGTTACAACAAATAAGATAAAAATAATTAACATTAAATCTGAAAAACTAAGATAAAATAAGATACTAATCCTATCCTAAGTCACTCTTCACACTTTTACCGCCTCCAACAGGTCATCACCAACCTGTTACCGCCAATAGCAGGTTACCGCCAACCCGAGCTGCATCATCCTCTCCGGCCTGGAGGGAATTCGTCCTCGAATTCCCAGTGGACTCTTCTTGATCATCTTAGTTATGTTGAGCATCAGCATCAGCCTAGTTGAATCCATTATCACCAACTCCAAGTTTCCTAGCCAAGCTATGCGCCATAATCGGATACATGGCAGCCTTGCTCCAATTAGACAACTTTGCTCTGCTTCCCACATTGACTCTACCACATAGATGATGACGCCTATATATGGGAGACACTGCGATGCGGTATCACCAATCTTCGATGGTGCCAAGTACCTGTGCTTTGCCTCTCCTTGCATGCCTCGCCAAGTATGGACTACCCACTGCATCATTCTCTCCGGCGCAAAGAGGATTCGCTCTCAAATTTGCCACGGAACTTCTTGATGCTTGTCCTGCCAAGTCCCATCTCTTGTGGGTGTCAAAGCGGTAGTCCCTCCTTTTGGTTTTACCCAGTTGTAGCTTCTATCAAGCAACTTCATCGATTGGCGCCCTGCAAGGTTGAGTCGGTTTTGCTCCTTCATTGTTGGCGACAACATAACGATCACGCCGAACTTTGGCTTGTCATTGGTGGCGCCTTGAATTGCTTCCAGTAAGTATTGGCTCATCTCTAGTTTCCCTACATCTTGGCACTTCCCTCTTGGTTGGTGCTCTTCATTGGTGACGCCAACTTTTGGCTCGGCCAAGTCTTGATCATCACTTGTGCTTGTGGCTTGTTTTCGGGTGGCTCCAACTTTGTCTTCCGCCAAGTTTTGTTCCCCACTTGTGTATGCGGTTACCCCTTTAGGTTGGGGTTCCTCCTCTTCGTCATAGATAGGGCGTTCAAATATTGGTGGAGAAGACCAATCAATAGACAGAGAGTCTTCGAAGATCGGTGCTCCTTCTTCCAGTTGGGGTTCTATGAGCGCCAACTTCTGCATCTGCGGTGAAGCCAACCTTTTCATCCACCAAGACTTGATCTCTACTTGTGCTTGGGGTTTGTTCTTTCGGTGCCGGATTCTCTGCCCTTGTCTCACTTGGTGCCACAACTTTCTTTGGCAGTAACCTAGTCTTTACTCCCTCATAAATGAAGGCAAATGTGTTCTCTTCTTCATTGTAGATGGCGCCTCTGTAGTCCATCCATGGTCTTCCCAACATCATGTGGTAAGTGTACATGGAAACAACATCACACCAAACCTTCTCTCGTTATCTCTTTCCAATTGAAAATTTGACCAAGCAAAACTTACGTGGGAATTCCTGGTCGCCTCTTCTGGAAGTAGTGTAGGGAATTGGATAATCCACCGTGTTCAACCCTAACTTCTGGACGGCTTCTTCAGAGATAGCGTTGATACGTCTTCCGGAATCGATGGCTAGGCGGCATACTCTCTCGCCTATGGTGCACGTAGTTTGGAAGGTGTCTCGTTGACGCCTTTCTTCTCTGCTTTGTTGGATAGCGCCCGGTTTATAGGGACGTTGGGGTAGAGATCCTGGTGCGTAAACAGGATGTGCCCCAGTTTGAATCAAGCCACGCTCAATTCGCCGGAATTGCTCTTCCATAGCCTTTAACTTCCTCTCAGCTTGTTGGGTTGGGTCGTGGCTAGCGGCGTCTTCAACGGTAGTGGTCTTTCGAAGTCTCGGTGCCACCTCAGAAACGTTCTGAGCTCTGATACCAACTGATGCAGCGCGCGGTAGGGAAATAGATGGGTACGGGAAGGTTCAACGGCCTTCCCTTTGTAGTTTATTTAAACTGTAAATAAAAGTAACAAAGGGGTAGAATGAGCTCGCTCACAACCCGAGGAGTCTAAATCTTCATAACAGAAAAGTATCATAATTCATCAAAATTCAAATCCCCCTAAAACCCTAGATCCCTTCCCTTTAAATAGAGAGGGTTTCTTAACCCTAAAGAAACTTAATTCAAATTTTAAATCAAACCGGTGGTTGAGATTGTGAGCCGTGTGATGCGAATCAACGGTCAAGATCTTAATCCATGTGTTACAACAAATAAGATAAAAATAATTAACATAAAATCTGTAAAAATAAGATAAAATAAAATACTAATCCTAACCTAAGTTGCTCTTCACGCTTTTACAGCCTCCAACAGGTCATCACCAACCTGTTACCGCCAATAGCAAGTTACCGCCAACCCGAGCTGCATCACCTTGATAATATAAAGGCCTTTCTAAAGTATTTTGGCCCTGCTGTTTCTCCCGAATTTTTCTTTGACATGTCAATCAAGTTCGAAGTTCTAAGATATGCTTGATTATGCATGTTCATCAATAGGAATGTGTGAGAAGAAGAGTGATGAAGTTATTGATTGTCAATCCCTATTGCTCGGAGGCAGCTGCAAGGGATGCCATAGAAGCTGTCTGGGATACCTGTTACAACAACTCAAAACCCTCTGACAGAGCTCCTTAGAACTGGCTTGGCTATCATATCTGCGTCAAATCATGACAGAATTATGCATTCTTATTTGAGGTTCATTTTTGGTCTATTTCTTTACTTCTTTCATTTGAGTTAAAACACGCGTTAAAGATTTATTGTTCAAAATTTTGTCTCAATTGATATTGATTACATGAGAACTGCTGTTGTTTTAGATCCTAAGAAAGAAACAAGAACAAGGGTCTCATTGTCTCTTACATTCTGCCTCGATACAGCAATTTTCCCAATTTATGTGAAATTTGTTGTATATGACTTACGCCAGCATTGTCTGTTGTAGCCATGATAGTAGTAGGGATATGTTATATACGGGTATAAATTTGTTACTGACTTTACACTTAATTCTAAAGGATGTTCCTCTTACAATAACATATTTACTCGTGTAAAATACTTCTTATTAATATTGTTTTTCTGAAGTCATATGGATGAAACAGGAAGCTCTGATACTGCATATAATTGTTTAATTGTGTGCTGCTATAATACTAATGTGTTTCACCTCTGTGCAGGTCTTTGATTTTGTTGGATTATGGTGGTAAAATAAATATTATATGTGAGAGGAGAGCTGTTAACTATATTGAAATTTGTGCATATACATGTGATGCCATGCAGTAGGGGTGTGCAAAAATCGGTCTAAACCATAATCCACACCAGACCAAATCGTATTTTATAGTTTGGTTTAGAAAATTTTTGTTAGTAGATTTTACGGTTTAGCTTCGGTTTAAAACCAAACCTAAACCGTAAATCATAAAATAAAAGAAGATTCAATGATTATTTACATAATCTGAATCATAATAAGTTATGTTAGCAGTTAACAAAATTTTACTTGACAACCCGATAAAAAAAAAGATTATTTGCATCAAAGTTCCCCATATTTTTAATTTTGGCAATTTAGTCCTTGTACCTTTAATTGTATTAATTTAGTCCTTTAGTCAAAATTTAAATTAAGTTAACGATGTAGTTTTAACAGCACAAGCATGTTGAATACAAGTAACCCACTGCAAATCCACTCATTGATTCAATTAACCAAATCTTTGACTGAATCATAAAAACAATTTAACATAAATTTTACTTTAAGGACTACATTGAGATAATACACTTGTATCAGCACTAAATTAATTTAATTAAAAGTATAAGGAACTAAATTGATACAAAGGGCGAAGTACAAGGACCTTTGAGGTAAATAACTCAAAAAATTATTACTATTGAAATTTCGTTACATAAATGTTTATAAATAAGATGATTAAGTTAGGAAATTACAAATATATAACGACCTTGAAAATAAAAGAATCGATATATATCTATAATTATAGCTTTTTTAAAAATATGTTTAAACCATAACCAAACCGCAAGATATGATTTTGTTTTGTTTGGTTTGGTTTGGTTTAACATTTAAAATAGTATGGTTTGGTTTGGTGGAAACAAATTTCAAACAGTATTAATACTGTTTGGTCCGGTTTTGGTGCGATTATTATAAAAATCCAACCATGCGCACCACTACCGTGTAGGTTAAGGTCTGCAAACACGAAATTCAATGGCCTTCCTTAACCTGTTGATTACAAACAATGTCAAGATAATGGAATTTGTTAACTTGTTAATTCGTAGGACTATTTAGAAAAGTAGCAAGATTATTTAGTGCTTGATCATAAACGATACCGTATTAAAGGGGTTTAATTAACTTGTTAGCTCGTAGAAATGTTGAGATAACAATGAAACTAACTAATATATAATTTTACAGTTTCCTCCTTTCTTCTGTTCCTTCCACACCCCACATAACCTCACCTCAAAAATTATAAATAGATAATTTAAAAAAATTTAAAAAAAGTTAATAATAAATAATTAGACTATGCACTAAAATCCAAAAGAACAATAAAAATGAACATAAAAAAAATAAACTATAGATAATCAATAATGTATATTGTTTGTGATGAATTTGGTTAGTGAGCTCATTCATCATTTTTGAGTTCTGTACGAGGTGGGGTTTGTTAGAATGAGTTGAACTCAAGCTCTAACTGCATGCTTGACTTGATATTCCCTGCGAGATCAAGCAAATGGTTAGAGGGGGCCCGTGGAGTTACCCACGGGGGACCCCGTCGATGCTCAAGTTAGTATCAATATTATGAAATAGTAAGTAAGGGCAAGTAATAAATGAAATAGTAGAGATAAAATACTTAGCCTGAGAGGAGTACGGCGTTTGAACGATTATTGCTTCGGAGAGGTGATCGTAGGTCTGGGTGTCCTTCAAGGACGCGTGTAGTCCCCCCTTTTTATAGAGGAATGATGTTTTTGGATGGGTATCACTTTGTTAATAAGTATCACTTTTTGGATAAGTATGTTTAATTCTATCCTCTAGTTACTTGTGTCATTAATTAAAGAAAGTGGATGAATAGTGTTGTATCGAGCATAATGGGCGAATTATGTTGAATTGGACCTAGTGGGCAAATTATATTGATTCTACCTTTATTGGGCAAATTGTGTTGATTCTACCCACACTAGGCGAATTGTATTGATTTTACCCGTACTGGGTGAATTGTGTTGGTTTTTATCTCTACTATGCGAATTGTGTTGGTTTATATCCGTACTGGACAAATTACGTTGGTTTTATCCCTACTGGGCAAATTGCGTTGTTTTTCGTCCAGATAATTGCTCTTGTAACCTACTTGCCTATCTACAATAGCAAGCTACTTGATTATAGCTTACCAACATATTAGTCCCCCTACTTCGTGAGCGAACTCTAGTCATTTCAAGTTCGGTCATGATGTAATAAACCTGTTTTGTTCTCAGCTTGCTACTGTACATTATTTTCTTGAGTGATGGAGGTATTCAGTGTTCTGTTTTGGCCCTTCATAATTGTCATTCTTGTGTATTTTGATTTTTACTCGAAATCAATAGAGCATATGATCTGGATAAAATGTGCAACGAGGTATTTAACACTTAGTAGGATGTTTAAGCCATTATGACTTATAACTGGGCGCATGACCCATCATGAACTTTAATAGGGCGTTTAGAGTAATCGTGGATCTTGGTAGAGCATTTTATGTCACAACTCTTACTGGTATAAGAATGTTAAGAAGAGTCCAAGCCTCTAAGGTTTTTGAAACTTAGAGTACTCAAGCATTTTGCTCCTTTTTATCAGTGTGCGTTAATGGCGATTTTAGCTCTATGTGATAAACATGTAAGGATATCACTATCATGATTAGCCACTAGGTATATTTGCATTTGGTCAGTGACATCCACAAATCGATGAATGTGATGCATTTGGCTCATGTTACTTTGATAGCAAAGACACTTCTAGCTAGAATCAGAGGTGGTTGAATCCATGTAACCGGTTAGTATACAGGTGATAGGTGTAACATGCCTGGACAAGATTGAGATACCCCATATGTTGTGTTGTTTATTTATTACCTAGATAAACGGTATGTGGTATACCTTAATGAAGTTAATGTGGTGAATATGCCTTGATATTGTAGGATCAAGGACGATGAATATGTCGTACTGGTCCGATGGGGATGAGCATGTCATTGGTGTAACCGTCCTATAAGTAGGTAGAACGTATGTCATGGAGATTGGTACGTCCCTTAAACTTGCATATCCTTTTTAATGAATAGCAAGTCATATGCATTAAACAAAAAATAGATAAGGGTGCTCAATGCATCATCCTTAGGTAACTCTCGGGTGGATCATCATTAGTATCGCACCTGTAGCAGGTGATTGCACTAGGACGGATCATGGTGAGAAGCATTGCACCCGTTGCGGGTGGTTGCGCCAGAGCGGACCATGGTGAAGAGTGTCGCACCCGTTGTGGGTGATTGCACCAAGGCAGACCATGGTGAAGAGTGTTGCACCCGCTACGGGTGATTGAACTAGGGCGGACCATGGTGAAGAGTGTTGCACTCGTTGCGGGTGATTGCACCAGGGTGGATCATGGTGAAGAGTGTTGCACCTGTTGTAGGTGATTGCACCAGGGCGGACTATGGTGAAGAGTGTTACACCCGTTGCAGGTGAGGAACCATTGTGATAAGTACACACTTGGTAAATGTTAAGTGCTATGTATAGAATATAAAAATAAAGTCACGGTAGCAAGTATAATCAAGACAGTAAAACCACACGGGGTAATATTCTTAGTTGAGGACATATATCAAAATGAAAACAAGTTGCTACAATTAACAAACCTTGAAGACTATGACATGCTAGGCAAGAAATAGGTCAAGCGTATGGTATATCATTCTTAAAGGATGTCCTTGCCTAGCATTGCGTTACCTCTAGCATTCATCTATGAACTGCTTGATATGCCTCTTGTCTAGCGGTTGCAAATGAACAATCGCAACAGTATTGGTTAGTAGTATTCATGCAATGGACTTTATAAACGAATATCATCCGAAGGATATGATTCATCATATATTGTGAGCTCTCGAAGAACTTATGTCTAATACACGGCTTAATAACGACCGGCTTTCAATATCTTCTTATCATGACATATATTGCTAGACAGCACCTATTGTTAAATTGAATAGGCTATGACAAGAGTTTAAAATGGACTGTAAGGAAGTCTAAGACCATTTCGAAGTAGGTCATTGCTGATATTGAGCTAGTTTGTCTTATTCCTAGCTTTTTGTGTAGACTGCCATACTCTGAAGGGCTTTTTACTATTGAGTTATCATTTATGTTCATACATCGCTGGCTTGTGACTCTTCGTCCGGAGTATGTGATTAATGAGTGCCTAGAGCTAGGCAGGTAAAAGATAGCTTTTGTATTATTTTTCTTAAGTTATTGGCCAATAATAGTGCCTAACTAACAGAGAGTTAATTGAGATGTGGGTTGCTCAGGCATAGTAACAAGTGTGGTTCATGTTGGACCTTTTTATTAGGAATAGTTTGTCGAGCTGCAATGAGCCTCCAAGTTTTATAATCCTAGTTCAATTCCTTACAGGTAATAAAGCCTTACAGATTTGTCATAATGTTGTATAACGTAGCACGATTGAGGATGAAGTTCACTAGCTTTGAGAGGGATTGCCTCTTATGGATGGGCAATTCTTGACTTGTTATTGTTTTTACCTACTTTGCATTGCGCAAGAAGAATGTACTTTCAATCATTACTAATTATGAAGCTTCCTAATTTTGGAATGGTTCACCTTTTGTGATGGAGGTAATGCCTAGCCTGTGACCTGGGGGTGAAGTCCCATAGTCGTGAAAAATGATTTGTGCCATCTAGGTCAAAAAGCTGAAGTTGTGAATCGAGACGAAGTCTCCCATCCTAAAATGATTTGTATCATTGTTGTATCATTGTTCGGGCCATGAATAGGGACGAAGTCCCCCAACCCTAAAATGATTTGTATCATTGTTGAAATGAAGTTCGGGATGTGAATAAGGACGAAGTTCCCCAGCCCTAAAATGATTTGTATCATTGTTGAAATGAAGTTCGGGCTGTGAATGGGGACGAAGTCCCCCAGCCCTAAAATGATTTGTATCATTGTTGAAATGAAGTTTGGGCTGTGAATAGGGACGAAGTCCCCCAGCCCTGAAATGATTTGTATCACCATTGACATGGAGTTCGGGGTGTGAGTAGGGACGAAGTCCCCCAGCCCTAAAATGATTTGTATCACCGTTCATGAATGGTTGAGGTGAAGTCCCTCGATCCTAAAATGATTTTCCCTCCACCATGGATAAGGAATCACGAATGATGGCAAGGTCTTCCTGCTCCTATCACTAATGAGATGATTTCTGGCTTGGATGTATTTTTGACCTTTGATCTTACTTGATTTAGCTAGACTAAATAGTATCTCCCAACAGGTACTTAGCATACGGACACGCCTGATCTCGAAAGATAGTGATATCATGCAGATTATGAAGTAAGTGACGTGTGGTGGAACTCCGTCTTTTACCCTAAATAATCCTTGCTAGTGTTTTGTAGGTGAATAATTGCCACATTGGCACATGACGAGTAGCTTGGGAAATAACAGCACATTGAGTTCCCATTCGATGAATTATTTGCTTCGGGATTTCCTTGTAGGTGCATAAAATATGCCAATAAGAAATTCATAGAATAATTGGATTAGTCATAGATGGAGAGAGACAATAGACATGCCTTGGGATTTCCATGGGAGTTAGGAGGTCTCTTTAATAAACAAGTCCTTGGAATGAATTGTGTAACTTCCCCATCTTATACGTACTTTTACTATTCTAGAACTCAGTACTTATATGTATTCTTTGATTTGCACCCATGTTTTGGTGTTGGATAATGTGCATTTTTGTATTTCAAAATCATTAAGTGTAGGGTCGATGACCTTGTTCTATTAATACCCTTAATTTAGAATTGTCGTGTCTTATTGGTATTTGACAATTTATGGGTAAGGATCTAGCAAAGTATAACTTAGTTGAACAAGAAGCCATAGCAAGATTGTGTTGAAGTACAATATGTCTAGACTAGAAATCTGAGCAAAGGTTTATTAGCTTAAAATTCATCAGAGCGGAATTGTGACGAAGACTGACTCCCTTAGATGCTGATTGAATAGAATTTCACATAATTAGGACTTGAGCAGGCTGAAACTCTCAGAAGTAGTGATTTAGCTGGGATTGAAATGACCTAATGATGTAACATGAATTAATTCAATTAGAATTTGATTTAACATGAAGGTTGAACCAGGATTATGAAAAATCTGCTTAACTAAAGTCAACATGCAGTAGGATCGTGATGAAAATTGATCCAATTACGGTGTAATTTGAATGATTGGGTCGAACTAAGATTGTAATGACAATTGACGTATTCATGGTTTATTTGAATAAGGGTGGTAACAAAAAGTGGCCCATTTAGGGTTGAAGTAACTGAGATTGTAACGAAGATTGACCCATTTAGGGTTAAATTGAATTAAGATAGTAATGAAAGCGAGTCTCTCAGGATTGAATTAAACTAAGATTGTCATAGAAATTTACCCAAATTCAGGTTTGAAAGAGAGAGCAAGGGTTTGACCATGGGTGGTGAACGACCAGTGATGACCGGCGTGCTAGGGACGGCTGTTTTGCAACCAAGGGCAGTGATGGATATGGGTGTTATGCCGGTGCAAACATGTAATGGGATACTAATAGTGGTGGTGGATTTATGTAATGGGATACTGATAGTGGTGGTCGATTTTGAAGCATCACACACGGTGAACGAAGCATAGTGTAGTGGTAACTCTTGAGAAGATGGTGGTTGGAGTCCTAAGCGTCGCGGAAGTGATGATCGTTAGTGAGAATGACAATGGCGGTCTGGGATGGTGGTTGTCATGTGATAAGCAAAGCATCGAAGGTAATGCTGGGTTTTGGGGATGACACCTAGTTGTGGATAACGCTGGGTTATGGAAAACACCTGGTAAGGAATTCATCGGATGGTGTTATTCGCCAGGCTACGTAACTTGACCTTGTGATTTAAGGCGGGCATACCTTTTAATCTATAAGGAGTTACGGATTGAACTACCTATCAAGGTGAAGCTCTTGAAGCATTTTATGTAACCATGATGACTTATAAGGCTTTTGATTGAACAAAACATAAAAAAAAGGTGAAAAGTTGAACCGGGCGAATTACGTTTGTAGTGGTTACATAACTTATCTTGTAACTTGAAACAAGGATAGCTTTTAATCCGTTAGGAGCTATGGATTGAGTTACATATCAAAGCAAAACTCTTGAAGAGTTATATGCAAATATAATAAGATTTTTTTTTTTTTTTATCAAAGACAATATGAAAAAGAGGTGAAAATATAAACTGGGTGAATTCTGATTGTGGTTGGTATACCTTGTAATTTAGAATAAGTATAACTTTTAATCCGTGAAGAGTTACGGATTGAGTTACATATCAAAACAAAGCTCCTAAATAGTTCTATGCAACTATAATCCGTTTTTGAGTGTTTGATCAAGGACAATATGAAAGAGAGGTGAAAATATGAACTAGGCGAATTCCAATTGTGGTTGTTGTACCTTGTAAATAAGAACAAGTATAACTTTTAATCCGTGAAGAGTTACGGATTGAGTTACAAATCAAAACGAAGCTCTTAAAGAGTTATAAGTAACTATAATAATTTTTAAGGCTTTGGATTAAAGAGAGCATGAAAAAGAAGTGAAAATATGAACCAGGCGAATTCCGTTTGTAATGGTTACATAACTTACCTTGTAACTTGAAACAAAGATAACTTTTAATCTGTTAAGAGTTATAGATTGAATTACATATCAAAATGAAGCTCTTGAAGAATTATATGTAAACATAATTATTTTTAAGGCTTTGGATCAAAGAGAATATGAAAAAGAAGTGGAAACATGAACCGGGCAAATTCCGTTTGTAGTGGTTACATAACTTACCTTGTAACTTGAAACAAAGATAACTTTTAATCAGTTAAGAGTTAAGGATTGAGTTACATATAAAAATGAAGTTCTTGAAGAGTTATATATAACTATAATGTGTTTTTGAGTTTTTTTTCAAAGAAAATATAAAAGAGAGGTGAAAAGTTGAACCGGGCGAATTCCAATTGTAGTGGTTACACAACTTACCTTATAACTTAAAACAAGGATAACTTTTAATCTCTTAAGAGTTATGGATTGAGTTATATATCAAAACAAAGCTCTTGAAGAATTATACATAACTATAATGAGTTTTTGATCCAAGAAAATATGAAAGAGAGGTGAAATGGACGAATTCTGATTGTAGTGGTTACACAACTTACCTTGTAACTTAAAATAATGATAACTTTTAATCTATTAAGAGTTACGGATTGAGTTACATATCAAAATAAAGCTCTTGAAGAGTTCCATATAGCTATGGTATTTTTTTTCCGAATTTTTCATCCAAGAAAAGATAAGAAAGAGATAAAATTGATGTCACCATACTTGACTTACTCAAACATACCTCTTTGCATGTATGAATATGTTTAAAAGTGCTCAAAGGAATAGTAGGGAGCTTTCTTGACTTTGTTTGCTCGAATAAGCTCATTTTTATTAGAAAAATGCTATAAATACCCAAAAAAAATGCTGAAAATTACCTCGAATGACATTAAAAATATTTGAATCTTACAAGAAAAACCAAACCAGGCGTGAGCTTATGATCCTTCTCATAGATGGCGCCATTATGTTTGTGATGAATTTGGTCAGTGAATTTATTTTCATATTGGAGTTTTGTACGAGGTGGGTTCATTAGGATGAGCTGAACTCAAGCTTTAGTTGCACGCCTGACTTGATATTCGCTATGAGATCAAGCAAAAGGTTAAAGCGGCCTGTGGAGTAACCCACGGGGGACCCCTCCGGCGCTCAAGTCAGTGTCAATATTTTGAAATAGTAAGGGCAATTATAAATGGAATAGTAGAGATAAAATACTTAGCCTGAGAGGAGTAAGGTGTTTGAACGGTTATTGCTCCTGAGAGGTGATCGTAGGCTTGGGTGTCCTTTAAGGCGGCGTGTCGCCCCCCTTTTTATAGAGGAAGGAAATTTTTGGATGAGTATCACTTTGTGAATAAGTATCACTTTTTGGATAAGTATGTTTAAGTCTATCCTCTAATTCCTTGTGCAATAAATTAAAGAAAGTGGGCGAATGGTGTTGTATCGAGTATAATGGGTGAATTATGTTGATTCTACCTTTATTGGCAAATTGTGTTGATTCTATCCGTACTGGGCGAATTGTGTTGATTTTACCCGTACTGGGTGAATTGTGTTGACTCCACCCGTATTGGACGAATTGTGTTAGTTTTTACCTCACGGTGCGAGTTGTGTTGATTTTACCCCTATTGGGCGAAATGCATTGATTCTTCCCGTACTGGGCGAATTGTGTTGATTTCACCTTACTGGGCGAATTTTGCTGGTTTTTACCTCTACGGGCCAAATTATGTTGATTTTACCCCCTACTTGGTGAATTACGTTGATTTTACTCGTATTCGGTGAATTGTGTTGGTTTTTACCCGTACTAGGCAAATTACGTTAGTTTTACCTCTGTGGGGCAAATTGTGTTGGTTTTTACCCATACTGGGGGAATTGCATTATTTTAAATTTTGTCCAGATAATTGCTCGTGTAACCCACTTGCCCATCTACAGTAGCGAGCTGCTCAATTATAGTTTATCAACATATATTATGATAAAGTAAAATATATGAAAAATTATATCACTAATCTTATTTAACTACTAATCATTAATCAAATATCAAATTTCAAAATTTATCAAGGCCTCTCAAATCCATGAAATTCATTATGTACAAAAATTCTAAGAATACCACAATTCTTTAATCTGTTTCTGAAAACTTAAGAAAGAGAAACTTGAAACATGCTAGAATGCGCCAAGCACAAGAAATTCAAACAAATATTACAAGTTTAATATCATTATTAAAGGTACGAATGTTGTCCTTTGCTACGATATATTAATTGGGTTTTCTTTGTTCTATCACTCAATATTGCTTTTTTGTTAATTATGTTATTTTTTATGTACCACTTATGTCTTATTTTATAATTTTAAAGTTCTTTTACTTCTTTCCGACATTCAAATTTCAAATCTTATCATATGTACAATTATAATTGGTATGCTTTTGCAAATAGGCTATGAATTGAAGGAATTAATTAGTGAATTATGAACGGGGGAGGGTGAATCGGATGAAAATGAGGTGATTTTAGAGAAAAGATTTGTAGAATTGTTGAAAATTGTAGAAAATTTGTTAGGAATGATAATCTAAAAATTTTGAAGAGGGGATTTTTTTAACCTTAAAAAAGCTGTATTATAATCATCATTATATATGAGACATTTCTTTTGTTTTTTGCTTCTTATGTTTCTTCAATAACTTTTAAAATCTTTTGTCATACTTTTAGTAATTTTGTTGTTTTGTTATTATTTAGACCCATTTTTCAATTAAATATTTCTTATTTTGAAAATTAAATATGTAGTATAGGATTAATATTTGACTAAAAATACCGGTAAGTTTTTGAAATTTCCCAATTTACCACATTAATCAATAAAATATTAGTTATTGTTAAAAAATATCAGATTATACATAATATGAGATTTTATAATTTTGATATTTTTACTAAAAAAATAACAAATGATAAAAAAATATAAATTTAAAAAGTTTATCAATATGTACAGCAACAACAACCCAGTGCCTCAAAGTGCTCCCGCAATAGCGGGGTCTGGAGGGAGAATAGATGTACGCAGCCTTCCCCCTTCCGGAGCTGCCCTGAAGGGAGGCTGTTTCCGAGGACCCCCAACCTGATGAGCTTGCCAGCCGCAATGATGCCTTGCAGCCTGGCATCAAGAGAGCAAAATCATATAAGCTGGGCAAAGTTAGGCAAATAATAGGCAGAGAAATAGGCAGTAAACAGATGGTCAAACAAGAGAACAGATCATACAAAAGTGTGTCGAATCTGGACTACCCTAATGCCTAGAACACTAGTGATAGCACAAGGGCTGGTGTACTCTAAGCCGTTACATCTGCTACTCCTACATTAGCCCTCCATTGGGCTCTAACTAAGGCCGTCTTCTCCCGAAGGTTTAGGTGGGTGAGGTCTTGTCTGATCGTTTTCGACCATCTCTTCTTTGGCCTACCTCTCCCTCTCATGCCTAGTGTGGTATGGGGTTGCTCACATCTCCTGACTGGAGCGGTACTCGGTCTCCTCCTAACATGTCCAAACTACCTCAAACGTTGCTCTATTAATTTATCCTCAATGGAGGCCACACCCAATTCACCTCTTATGACGTCGTTCCTGATCCTATCCTTCCTTGTGTGTCCGCACATCCACCGCAGCATCCTCATCTCTGCCACCCTCAACTTCTGTGTATGATGTTGTTTCATCGCCATACACTCTGCCCCATAGGACATGGTTGGCCTTACTACTGTCTTATAGTATCTTCCCTTTAGCTTTGAGGGAAACTTTCTATCGCACAGTATCACTGAGGCCATTCTCCATTTATGCCATCCTACTTTAATCCGGTTGTTGACATCCTTGTCCACTTCGCCGTTGTGCTGTATCATGGATCCCAATTATCTGAAACTCTCCTTTCTCGGTATAGGGTCCGATCCAATCTTGACGTCTTCTCTGCTAGGCGTGGTGAAGGGATCAAACTTTAGCTCCATGTTCTCGGTCTTGGATCTACTGAGTCATAAGCCCTTCGATTCCGATGTCCTTCTCCACAATTCTAAATTCTCATTGACCTCTTCCCGCGATTCCCTAACCAGCACTTTGTCATTTTATCAATATGTACAGATATCAAATATGTACATATTTGACTAAAATAAATCAAATAATTAGATAAATAATACTAAAAAAGAATTATATTATTAAAACAAATATAAGACTATAAGATAAGAAATTCTCTAAATCACACTATCTTATCTATTTCAGCATTTTGTTACTATTAAATTCTTATAATTTCAACTATATATTTAATTCTATCTTAAATAATTTCCATTAAAATTAATTAAATCTAACTATTATATAATTTATATGTTATCTACAGTCTTCTCTTCTTCTATATCTAAATAACGATACGTCAAAAGGTGTTACAAAAATAACTTTAAAAAAAATTAAAAGTTTCCCAACAAAAAATGAAATAGCTACTTAGAATGTAAATAATTCAAAATAAAATAAAATAATAAATAACAAATACTAGAAAATATAAATGAGAATAAAATAATATATTACTAAAAATTCTTTGTAAAATAAAATAAATATTTATAAAAACTCAAATAAACTCCTTATATAAAAGAAAATATTTAAAATAAAATCTATAAACAAGAAAAAAGTAAAATAATATATTAAAATTATAAATAAAGTAAAATAAAAATAGTTCAAAAAGTTATATATCAGAGAACTTAAAATTCTAGAAAATATATAAAATAAAGGGATAGAATGAGTAAAATTTTACCAAAATTTGAGTGTCAATCAAATGCCAAAATGAATCAAACATCAATATCATATATCATGTAAATACTTAATTATTATCTTCAAAAATTATAGACACTTATCAGCTTATTCAATACTACCATTTATCGTTAAAATTAAGTATTCTTGTCATAACCTTAATCTGCTCCTGAAGCGCCCAAAAAATATATATATATATATACGAAATATTCATGCAAACACTACAACTTCATTTTCATTTTTAAAGGTAAGAATTTTTATCTCTTTTTCTCTATATACATGCATGATTAATATCAAAATGCTATGATAAAAATGTCTTTTAAAAATTTTATTTATTCTGGAAATAATAAGTATATTTTTATAGAAAAATATATGTTCAACAAAACTAACTTAGGAAACGAATTATAGAAATGACAGAAAAGTAATATTAACAGTTAATATTTATAATAATAAAATTAGAAATAGAAGCTATTAAGATTATGATTAAAATTGTTTCAATAAGAGCAAAAATTATGATTTTTAATTACAAAGAGTGAGGGTTGAGAAAGATATATATTAATCAAAAAATTAAATATTTCTAAGAAAAATATATAATAAAATTATTAGAATAGAAAAAGTTAATGATTTGAATTTAATAATTTGATTGTATTCTTTTATAATATTTTATTCACATATAACATACATTAATTTGATACTATACATTGTAAATAAAATAATGTAAAAAATATAATCGAGTTATTAAATTAACCTCAAATCATTAACTTTTTATATTCTAATAATTTTTTAATTTTTTTAGAAATTTTTAATTTTTGATTTAAAATTTATCTTTATTTACTCTAACTTTCTCCAATTAAAAGTCATAATTTTTCTCCAATTGAAACAATTCTAATTATAATGGTATTTATTTCTAACTATATATTATGATTTTTTAATAGAAAAAAGTAAGGAAAGAAAGGACACACATTAAATAAAGTCTTAAAATTTTAATTAATTATTAATACTTTTCATTATAATGCTTTACTTTGTAATCTTTACTTAATTATAATTGTTAACTGAAAGGCACATGAGTACTTTTGTTAGACTATATTAGAATTAGCTAGAATTATTAGAAATTAAATAATAAATTATTATTTATATTTATAAAATTATAATTATAATGTGTTAATTTTTTTTTACTAATATAAGTTAATTTTACTCTCATTCTTTAGATTAGAACACCCACAACATAGAAAAAACTAAACGCAATGCCCCTTACCATTTGTGCAGGCGAAGTATTTTAGAATATGTGCAACAGTTAAAAGTTTTGAATATAATAAAGATGGTATAAGTTACTCAGCATGTCAAAAATGGAAGATAGACGTCAAAGTGATGAATGGAAAGTTCTATTGCAAAGAATGAAAAACACAAACACCAGTAAAGAATCAAGGTGTGGTAAAAATTTATATATAAACTATAACTACCACAATATACACCTTGTTTACCAACTACTTGCCAGGTTCACATTCATTTTTATGGTGCAAGATCACCAAGATACACAAATGAGACTAACAGTGTCAGAATAATTGACAAAGATACTCAAGAGAGAATAATTAGAAACATCTTTCGAACCAACGATAAAATAGTGAATCTGAAACTAATAGCAGTAACAATTGCAGCACAAAATATAGCAAAGCTCGTTATGGAAAATGCAGGAAAAATTTTAGTAAAATTGCAGCGAAGAATTTAGTAAACATTCAGTGAAAAAATGTAGCGGAAAAACATTGAAAATTACCTGAACCCAACAATCAAATAAATAATACCAAAAAGTGAAGAAATTGATTAGAATATCGAAGATACCGCGCCGTGGTAAGAACCACTGTCTTAAAAGACGATTTCGTTGCTGCTCCGTGCACACAGTATAACCGGTGGCCGTCCTCTAAGATTAATGCAATTGGACTCTTAATGTGCACTCGTTAATTGCCAGGTCGGAGTGCCTAACAACTTTGCACAAAATTTGAGAGGAAAGTGATCGAGAATGAGGAGAGAAGGAGACGAGGATTAGTATGTTGTTCTTTCTGATCGATTTTTGGGGGTAGAGCATGGTATTTATACCATTGTAAGGGGTTGGAAAACGGTACATCAATGGACGTAATGAATTACAACGGTCAAATAACGAACGTAATAAATTGCAACGGTAAAATAATGGACGTAGTAAATTTCCAACAACCATATTATTAACTAATTCCAACGGTCACAATTTCAATGACCCTAAACGGTTAGTAATGGGTGTTGAAAAATTATTTTTCCATTATACTTAAAATTAGCTTATATGATTTTTCCAACAATCCTCCATAAAGGATACAAGCGGAAGAGAACAAAGAAGGATAGATTGGGCAAACGGAGTTCAGTTTTTCAGTGCTGATATCTTGCGACTTGAATCGTCAACTATTAGGACCAACATATTGCGAGGTGACTTTCGTCTTGAACCTCATAAGGGGTTGTATAGTCTTCCACTTGGACGCATACTAACTTCAGATCTCGGCAACTCTAGCAGTTTGGGGTGTTTTATCGGCCATGCGCTCGTCCTGGATAAGTCCTTTAACGTTCACCTGCCACACCACCGTCGGCAACCTCGCCGACGTGGCTGGAGCACAACCGCCGGTGACGCGAAGAGAACGGCGCCACCGCAGCACCGGAGCAGCAACGCAAACCGCTCGGAACCCTAGCTCCCCTCTCCCCCTTTCGAAACCCAGTCCCACCACCACCACCACCACCACCACCACCGGTGCCCTCCGGACCAAGACCGCAGCAGATCCTATCCAGTCACTCGCTCAGCCACTCAACCCTCCTCCGGCCACTCGATCAGCCACTCAACCCACCACCTCGCCGATTTCACCCTGGACCCACGAGAACCCAACCCCTGACTAACCGCGTCCCAGACCCCCACGACTGGAACCCAACCTGACCGGACCCAAGTCCCCCCCCCCGGGCCACCCGGACCACCACCCACCCACCCGGACCATCACCAGGAACCTCTACCCATCTCGCACCCCTCCGCTCTCCCTGACCCCGGACTGACCGTCACCCTTACCCTAGACCCACCACCACCGTCGCCACCCTACAACCACCCAACCCGGAGACCAACCGACCTCATAGCCCAGACCCACCAACACCAAGGCCAAACCCCTCTCCCTATCCCCAACAACCCGCCACCCCACGACCACCCATCCCGGAGCAACCGCCAGCCACCACCGCTCGACAAGCTCGCAGCCGACTGATCCAGGTAAGCAAAAAAGTGGTCAGCCCCGGGTATGTACCCTTCCCTTTTCCTCCTGTATTTGCTTCCCTTTGGTTGGATAGCATTTAATTTTTCAGTGGGGTTTGCTATTTGATTTTCTTATTTCGACTAATCACTACTTGGCGTGAGTGGAATCTGAGTGCATTTGTGTGTGATTTCTCTCTATACTGCTCTCTCTCTCTCTCTCTACTGCTCTCTCTCTCTCTACTTACCCGCGTTAGTCATAGCTAGTTGATGAGCGCGACCAGTTATGGGACTCGGACATTGAGGCCATCTTCAAAGAGGTTGGGGAGGGGAAGGGGGAGGGGGAAACCGAGGCAAAATGGAACAAGGAACTTGAGAATAGGGTCATTAAATTTTGGGACACTAACGAAGAAGAGTTTCAAGGTGGCCCAAATGATGATGAAGAGAAACATCAACATCCTTTGTCTGCAAGAGACGAAATGGGTTGGCGCGAAAGCTAGGGAGGTGCTGGGGCATAAGCTATGGTATGAGGGCAAGGTCAGAGGTAGGAATGGAGTTGGGATCATTATGGAAAGCAACCTCAAGGATAAAGTAGTCAGAGTATCAAGAGCTGGCTATAGGATCATAAGTATCAAGCTGGTCCTGGATGGAGAAGCTTTGAACGTAATCAGTGCCTACGCACCTCAAACTGGACTGACTGAGCATAAGAAGGCAAATTTCTGGGAGGACCTAGACATAATGATGCAAGGCATACCCCAAACTGAACAAGTAATAATTGGCGGGGATTTCAATGGGTACGTTGGTGCGACGGAGGACGGCTACGCTCCCCACCACGAAGGATTCGACTTTGGAACCAGGAATGCAAAGGGCAAAGTCTTACTGGACTTCGCGGTTACATACGACCTAACAGTGGCCAACACCATCTTCAGAAAGCGTGAGCAACACATCATCACGTACCAAAGCGGTGGGATAAGAACACAGATTGATTACATACTATTAAGGAAAAGGATGCAAAGAGACTGTAGGGATTGCAAGGCTACCCCAGGTGAAGACCTGTCTACACAACATAGGGTACTGTGGGCGGATATAAAGGCCAAGAAGAGGGCCAAAAGAATCAACAAACCCGCGCGTACGTATACCTGTTGGAAGGAGTTGAAGGGGGGAAAGTATAAGGTATACAAGGATAGAGTGGAGGCTGAGCTCAGGGAGGACTTCGAGGGGGATGCGAACTAGATGTGGAACCAACTGGCCCAAAAGATGAGAGGACTGGCACGGGAAGTTCTCGGCACGTCAAATGGAAGAGTACCAAGTGATAGAGAGTCCTAGTGGTGGGGTGACGAGGTCCAAGAGAAGATAAAGGCGGAACGAGTGTGTTTCAAAGAGTGGGATCATAGCAGGGATGAGGATAAGCGGCAGCGGTATCTTCAAGCCAAGACAAAAGCAAAGCGAACAGTCAGAGAAGCACAATCAAGAGTTTATGAGGATTTCTACAAAAGGATGGAGACCAAGAAGGGTGCGAGGGACTTATATAGAATCGCCAAAGCAAGAGAAAGGAAGACTAGAGACTTGGGTAGAGTACAATGCATAAGAGGGACAGATGGACAGGTACTCATGGACAGGCATCTAATTAAGGCTAGGTGGAAAATGTACTTCCACGAGCTGTTCAACGAACAAGGAGGGATAGAGATATCCTTAGGTGATCTTCAAACATCTGAGGTGCATCAGAACCACTGTGACTGTAGGCGAATTAGCCCCGAGGAAATCAAGGAAGCCCTGAGATCCATGGGAAGGGGTAAAGCAGTTGGTCCAGATGGCATACCCATAGAGGTATGGAAATGCCTCAAAAGGGCATTAGTTGGCTGACTAAACTATTTAACCAAATCCTTCGAAGGGACAAGATGCCTGAGGAATGGAGGAAGAGCCCATTGATTCTGATATATAAGAACAAAGGCGACATTCAGAGTTGCGCCAACTATCGGGGTATCAAACTAATGAGCCACACTCTAAAGTTGTGGGAATGGTTCATAGAGAGGAGGTTAAGGCAACAGACAGAGGTGTCCAAGAACCAGTTCGGATTTAGGCCCGGGAGATCAACAATAGAAGCCATTCACATCCTAAGGCGGACGATAGAGTAATATAGGGAGAGACAAAAGGACCTTCATATGGTCTTCATTCATTTAGAGAAGGCATATGATAGAGTGCCAAGGGAGGTCCTTTGGAGAGACCTGGACAGGAAAGGGATCCCCGTACCATACATCCGAGCCGTTAGAGACATGTACGAGGAGGCACAGACTATGGTGCGTACAGTGGACAGGGAGACGGACGCTTTCCCGATAACAGTAGGGGTACATCAAAGGTCTGCCTTGAGCCCTTATCTGTACATTCTGGTTATTGACGAGCTCACTAGGCACATACAGGGACGTGCACCTTGGTGCATTCTTTGTGCAGATGACATAGTGCTGGAATCGCGGGAAGAAATAAATGAGAAGCTGGAATTGTGGAGAGGGGCTCTAGAGTCAAAGGGGTTACGACTAAGCAGAACCAAGACCGAGAACATGGAACTCAAGTTCGATCCCTCTACCACGCCTAGCCGGGAAGAAGTTAAGATTGGACATGAGGCCATACCAAAGAAGGAGAGATTCAGGTACTTGGGGTCCATGATACAGCATAATGGAGAGGTGGACAACGATGCTAGCAACCGGATTAAAGCGGGATGGCATAAGTGGAGGATGGCCTTCACGGTACTTTGTGATAGAAAGCTCCCCTTGAAGTTAAAGGGAAGATACTATAAGACGGTTGTGAGGCCAGTCATGATGTATGGGGCAGAGTGCAGGGCAATGAAACAGCAGCACACATAGAAGATGAAGGTGGCGGAGATGTGAATGCTGAGGTGGATGTGCGGACACACAAGGAGGGATAGGATCAGAAACGACATCGTAAGAGGCAAATTGGGCGTAGCCTCCCTTGAAGATAAATTGAGGGAGAAATGGTTGAGGTGGTTTGGACATGTCAGAAGGAGACCAGACAACGCCCCGGTCAGGAGATGTGAACAGCTACTTACTACACTAGGCAGAAGAGGCAGAGGCAGGTCAAAGAAGAGATGGCTAGAGACTATCTGACAAGACCTCACCCACCTAAACCTTCGGGAGGAGATGGCCTTAGATAGGGCCTAATGGAGGGCCAGCATAGGGGTATTAGATGTTCCAGTTGGAGTAGGGTAGTCCAGCTTACTAGTGCTAGGTCGTCTTGGCGCACGTAGGCTATTTCTGGATCTCACGAGGATGTACGCTGCTACTTGTCTACTTATCTTTATCTTCCTCTCTATCTATCCCTACCCCTATCCCTATTTCCTTCCCTTTCCCTTCCCTTCTATCTCTATCTCTATCCTCCTTCCCTATCATATATTTATCATATTCTTATATATTGATTTGCGCTTGATGTGGCATGCTTTGAGCCTGTTGCTTTGCTTGCAGTGTACCTGCCGTGAGTTTGCATTACTCATGCACTTGATGCTTCTTCTGTTTTTGCCAGGTCTTTAGCTCTTTTCAACGGACCAGCTTCTCAGGCTAGGGGTCCTCGGAAATAGACTTTCAGGGTAGCCCCCTAGAGGGGGAAGGCTACGTACATATACCACCCCCAGACCCTGCTTTTGCGGGAGCCCTTGGAGGCACTGGGTTTGTTGTTGTTGTTGGACTCGTCCTAGATATTCATAGGCGCTCTGGAAGGCTAGTTTTAAACCTTCATAGAGAGCGGCCACACTCCCATACCTACATAGGTGGATCCCATCAAGTGTGTGTTACCGCTCACCACCAAACATATAGATATGGTTCCATTAAGAGCTTAAGCTCAACCTCACCCCTTGATAACATACAAACAATGTCCATTAAGTACAAGCCTTGCTTACACCACCAAACATATGGACATGGACCCGTTTCCGCACTGTCACGCCATAAGGAGGGACAACATAAAATACAGTGCATTCCTTGAATAAAACTATGACTTTTCACATTGAACCTGTTAAGACCAGGTTGGATACATCACAGTTTGTTCATTATAGAATTTAGTCCCATCCCCCTCGATGTTTCCAGAACTGTTTTACGACATAGCGTCTTTGTCTGTGGATTCACAAGGCTTTTTTTTCAACCTTACACAATTTATTGATATCACTTTCTTTTGAGTAGATCATTTATGATATTAAGGATGAGACAAATAGGTCTCCTCTCGCCAAACCCATCATGTGTGCAGTGTCCACACCATCCGTTATGGACTATGGATTAGGTTAAAGCATAAAGCTAAACCACCACAAATGGCATTTCCACACTGTATAGGAACAAAGCGGTACTTGAGAGTTGACCACTGTCAACATTAATCACGAGTTGCTCTTGCCTCCACATTGAGGTATCTGCAACGAGCTGTTAAACAACTAGTTCCATCGCCTGTCAACTTCAACAGGAGTCAGTATAGCACAATAGTGGAGCAAATATCGTATAAATAAAATCATATCTCCACCCTAAGCACTCAAATAATACACTTATCGTACGTATATCATATATATAGTTGGCACGAAAGATATATTCTGCAAATTTGTCAATTTCACATATCATCATTATTGTGAACCATTAACATCTCAAATCAATTGGATCACCACAAGTTTTGGTCACAAAAGACCATATACCCATTTTCATCGTAATTAGAATACGTGCATTATCACTATTAAGGGTAGTCCATGTGTTACCATTGTTATATCAATTTTCGGTGATATCAAGAGAAAGAGGTACAGAAGACCATAATTCATACGGTGTCTTTTACAATTCAAGTTAGGGCAACTCAAGCCTTCGCAAGGCTTTCAAAAGCTAGCTACAACTAGCAAACATTGACCAAAACACAATAATCGCAAAAGATTATGATTAGACAACATGTCTCATAGGCTCTCGGGGCTCTTACAACCCCAACAATAGAATGTCTCGCACTATATTCCTAGGCCATTCAATTCTTCTACCCGCTAACACAGTCTTTAAGGACAGCTAAACAATGTAAGTTTTCGAGGGGTATCACAAAAATTAGCTCACTAATGAGTCTAAATATATTGTCATTAGAAGAATATCTCTCACTGATATTAGACACGCAATACAACGAAGAGTCTACTACAACATAAACCCCATTCATAGCACTTCTCAAGTACCTCAACAATTTAATTAGATCATTTCAATATTCATCATTTGGATCAATGTATGTAGACTAGGTCTACCACTGACATATCAAATAATAGGACGAACGCCATGTGTTTCAGCAAACCATAGTGCTATCAATTACCTTAGCGTATTTACCTTATGACGCGATGCTGCGTTTTTCTCCTCATCAAGTGAACAGTAGAGTCATATAGTATGGCATCCAATTGACCAACATGAGCATACAACATATGACTAACCCAAATAAGGTATCTAGACACAAACTAAATACTATGCCTATGATCAAACATGGTTCTCATATGACCTGTACCTTACCCATTTTCCAAAAATTAGAAAAGAAGGCATGAAACAATGATGCAAAGGGCATAGAAGTCTCCAAAGACAACACAATTCCATATATGACAATCATATCATGTTTTTCCTAACTACAAACTGAAAATTCAGCAAAACAGTCCGAAAAATTAGTTTGGACAGTAACATTCAGCAGGTAAATTTCATAATCTATAGTATGTACACAACAAACAACAGTTGCACATCATAAACAGCAACTATTGCTCTGGTACTGCAAAATCTAGCATGTAAAAGTCCATAACAACATGTTATATCATCATCTTACAGCGGCTAACCATCATGTAGCAGCAACATACAGCCCAAACCAAACATGTAGCGGCATATTCAGCTTGAAAACAATCCATGAACAACATGTTTATCATTACTTCAAGCAACAAAGAACAACATACAAACTTGGTTCAAACATAGTAATGGGAAACACATGAATTAAACCTTCAAACGTTCTAGTGATTTTATAGTAAGTATTACAATTGCTTCACATAGGTCTTTCACATCAATTATGGACTCAAGAAGTGCTACGATATTCACACATTGAAACGTTACCATAAACAATTCATATTTGATTAAGGACAGTCGAATTGCGACACGACTATCTAGGGGTTTGATAAACATCACGTAGGGAGTTTCATACATATAAACTTTGTATTCTGCTTAAGAACTTCAAATCCTTTGGGTTGCTCCACACACGTTTCTCCCTTAATATCATAATGCAAAATTTTGATTTTTGTCAACCCCTCAGGACATCTATTTGCAACTGCTCATAATCAAGTCTGACTCATTATTAATGAACTCTCTCTAAAAAGGTGCATTTGTATTTTCATAGCACCATTAATAATTTTAGGATTTTCTTTTATCATGAAAGAATTAGCGACATGATTATAAGAATCAAATCGGTTGGCAATCTATTTTGGCTAGATAGTGGAAATTGGGAACATAACTGTTGTAAAATTGGTCCCTATATGACTTAACTATGTCAAGAAAATTTAAGTCAAGAAATGTTCAAATATTATAGATTAAAGGGTGTAAATGTCAAGTGGCATAAGTTGTAAATTTTTTGGTAAATGTTATTTTTTGTACCCAGCTGTTAAAATACATTTAAATAAATCAAAGAGGTAAAATGTCATTGCTGCCCCTGCCCGTGTGCAATATTTACTTGCCCGTGCCACTACCCGCTGCCCAAAGCTTCTCCAGGAAGCTTCCCTGATTCAGTTATTAGTGGCTGCCACGCGTCAGCCATCCGGGTCAACTGTTTGTGTTTCTTGTGGGCTTTTATGGACCGTTGATCTGGTTCGTACGAACGGCCGAGATTGAACCTTGGAGCTTTGCCACGGATCGGAGTTCGGTTGCCTATATATACTGACCCTTTTTTAGGGTTTGCCGTACGCTCTTCATTTTCTCTCTGTTTTCTCTTCAGCCACCGCCTCTTTTTCATTTGCTCTGGCGATCTTGAGGCGATCGAAGGCGATTGAGTATATCCGTGGGTGTTAAGGCTTGATCGTTCAAATCTTGGTAGTTTGGAGCATGTATGAAGCCTTGTAGGCTTCGGTTGTGAGCTTTCTCTTCCCTTACTCTTTATTTTCGTTCTTCTTTAGGTTTCTGACTTAGAAGCCTTAAGGATCGGTTTTGTATAAAGTTGTATATCGTTGAAGTCTGGTCTGTAATATTTGAACTCGACTTATAGTGGATAGACTTCCCTAAAAATAGGGAGCCATGGAGTAGGTCCTTCTTTAAAGGCTGAACCACGTAAAATCTCGTTGTTATCGCTGTGTTCTTTGTGCATGTGTTCGGTGTTGGATGAATCTTGCTAAACTACAGTTACAGGTTTCTTGAACTAGATCTGAAGTGGTGAATGTTTGTTGTTATTGACGTTTTCTCAAGAACTAAAGTTAATAAGATTAAACCCTAGGAATACGACCTGAAACTCAACAAGTGGTATCAGAGCATCAGGTTCTTTACCTTAAAGAAACAGTATGGCGTCTGCTGGGGTTGATATTGAAAGGTTTGACGGTAGGAATGATTTCAACCTATGGAAACTAAAAATGAAAGCAATCCTTATGGCACAAGGTGCTGGAACTACACTTGTGCCCGAAAAGGATCAACCAACTTATCTAACTAAAAAGGAGAAAGTAGAAGTCGAACATAAAGCTTATGCTTCTTTATTACTTAGTCTGGATAACTCGGTACTTAATCAGATTCGCTCTGAAAAGACCGTAGCAGATATATGGGCTAAGTTAGAGGAAATCTACAAGTCTGAGTCATTGTCCAATAGGATATTGTGCATGGAATCCCTTTTCTCCTTTATGGTGAGTGAGACTAAACCCCTAGAGGACTCTATAGATGAGTTCCATAAAATCTGTCAAGATCTAGAAAACGTTAAAGTTACTATTGCTGATGAATTGTTGGCTGTATTGTTACTATGTGCCTTACCTAAATATCTTAGGTCCTTTAAAGACACACTAAGATATGGACGTGACACTGTAGCATTGAAAGACGTAACAAAGGCCCTAAGATCCAAGATCCTAGAACTTAGGAAGGAAGGGAAGTACCCACCAACCAGTAACAGTGGGGAAGGGCTGTCAGTCAGGGGTAGGACAAAGACTCGAGACAACCATAACAACCATAACAACCATAACAATCATAACAACCATAATAACTACAACAATAAAGAAAGGAGAAGAAGTAAGAGTCGAAACAGATCTAGTTCAAGACCTAGAAGAGATTGTAGTAAAGTAAAGTGTTATGAGTGTGGTAAACTAGGCCACATTAAAAGATACTGTCCAGATTACCAAAGAAAATTTAACGGCACAACTGACAACACTGAATTTAATGACGGATATGACTCCGCTGAAGTATTAGTAGTATCCACATACCAAACTACACATGAGTGGGTTCTAGACTCAGGGTGTAGCTTCCATATGACTTCAGATAGATCCTTCTTTACTGAATACCGGACTGTAGCTAGGGGAAAGGTGCTGTTGGGAAATAACCACGGATGCCAAGTAGTTGGGATAGGGTCAGTTAGGGTTAAAGGGTCAAATGGGATTGACTTTAACCTAAAGGGAGTTAGGCATGTGCCTGAACTTAGAAGGAACCTAATTTCTCTAGGACAATTAGACCAGGCTGGTATGACCTTAAAGGCACAACAGGGGGTAATGAAGGTCCTTAAGGGTTCCCTTGTAATGCTAAGAGGAGAGGTCAAGAACGGTCTATATGTGCTTAGAGGTGACGTAGTTCCTGCTGGCTGCTCTATTGTAGAGAAAACTGACCTAACCAACCTTTCGCACAAAAGATTAGGACATGTATCAGAGAGGGGCCTGAATGAGCTGAACAAGAGAGGGCTGTTAGGGGGTGGTTATGTGTCTAAACCTGATTTCTGTGAGTCATGCATATTTGGAAAACATCATAAACTATCTTTTAAATCTGGAATCCATATAACTAAGTCACCGGTAGACTATATCCACTCTAACCTGTGGGGACCAGCAAGGGTACCCACTTTAGGTGGAGCATACTACTTCCTATCTATGGTAGATGATTTCTCTAGGAAGGTTTGGGTTTACCTACTTAAAACAAAGGATGAATGTTTTAGTGCCTTTGTTAGGTGGAAGAACCTTATAGAAAATCAAACAGGTAGGAAGATTAAGGTACTTAGAACTGATATTGGACTTGAATATATAAACACTGAATTTGATAGTTTATGTGCTCAAAATGGTATTAAAAGACACAACACTGTTAGGAAAACTCCTCAACAAAACGGACTAGTTGAAAGAATGAACCGTACGCTCCTAGACAGGGTAAGATGCATGCTATTTGCATCAGGACTTGGTAAAAAATTTTGAGGGGAGGCTGTAGCTACTGCATGTTATCTAATTAATCGTACTCCCTCCTCTGCAATTGACTTTAAAACCCCTGAGGAAAAATGGACTGGAAAAACAAGCGACTATTCTATTTTAAAGGTTTTTGGATGTGTTGCGTATGCACATCAATCTGAAGGAAAACTTGAACCCAGGGCTGTAAAAGGTGTTTTTCTAGGCTATCCGGATGGTGTAAAGGGGTATAGGGTGGGTGTTAGGGATGTAAACAGAACCAAAATCATAATTAGTAGGGATGTAACCTTTAATGATGAGGAATTCCCTTACTTGGAGAAAATGTACCAGCAGCCACTTCCTCCAACCCTAGGAAGTATGATCCTGAACTCTATGAGTTCGAGATCAGCCCACCAGAGCCTATATACCAGGAAAACCAGACCTTAAATCCTGAGGAAGAGGTGACCGACAGTGCTGAAGGAAGCACTGAACCTCAAGAAACAATTGAACAAACAGACCTATCAAACTACCAACTAGCTAGAGATAGGGAGAGGAGAGAAATTAGGGCACCAGTTAGGTTTGGCAGTGCGGATTGTATTGCATTTGCCCTAAATACTGCCCTAGAGTTTGTAGAATCAGAACCTCTCACTTATACTCAGGCTATTAGTGGGGCTGCCTCTGAACAGTGGCTCAAAGCCATGACAGAGGAAATGGAGAGCCTCAAAAGGAACACAACTTGGGTTTTGGTTCCTAAACCAATGGATAGGAAGTTGGTAGGTTCTAAGTGGATTTATAAGGTAAAAGAACCCGATACATCATCTGGACAGCCAAGGTTCAAGGCTCGACTAGTTGCAAAAGGTTTTTCACAAAAAGAAGGGGTAGACTATAATGAGATTTTTTCTCCCGTTGTAAAGCACACAACTATAAGAATACTTATGGCACTAACGGCTAAGTTTATCCTATTTCTGGAACAAATGGATGTTACAACAGCTTTCCTTCATGGTGAGCTGGATGAGGAAATCTTTATGGCCCAACCTGAGGGCTTTATTGAACCAAACCATGAAAACCATGTTTGTCTACTTAAGAGGTCTTTATATGGCCTAAAACAATCCCCTAGACAATGGTACAAACGCTTTGACCAATTTATAAGAAGTAGGGGCTTTAGTAGATCAATACATGACACTTGTTTTTATTTTAAACATGCTGATACTGTTGATGCACTGTATTTGCTGATTGATGTGGATGATATGCTGCTGGCCAGTAAATCCATGAATCATATTAATGATTTGAAACTAACGCTTTGTGCTGAGTTCGATATGAAAGATCTAGGAAAGGCCAAGAAGATACTTGGTATGGAAATTACCAGGGATCCAGCAGCTAAAACAGTGCACTTATTTCAACAAAGGTATTTGGAAAAGGTATTGGTTAGATTCAACATGTTTGAATGTAAACCTGTAAAATTGCCCTTAGCAAGTCAGTATAAGTATACAGTTCAACAGTATCCCACGAATGAGATAGAAAAGAAACAAATGGAAAGAGTCCCATATGCGAATGTTATAGGTTCCTTAATGTATGCTATGACTTGTACACGTCCAGACTTAGCTTTTCCTTTAAGTGTTTTGTCTAGGTTTATGAGTAACCCCGGAAAGGAACATTGGGATGGAGTTAAGTGGTTGTTAAGGTACATTAAACAAACCTATAAACTGGGACTTACTTTTGGACGGACAAAAACCTACCTTAGATTGATAGGTTACACCGATTCTGACTTTGGGGGAGACGTAGATAAAAGGAGGTCCACTAGTGCTTACATTTACACTTTAAATGGTGGAGCCATTTGTTGGAAGTCTAAGTTGCAGCCTGTGACTGCGCTGTCAACCACTGAGGCTGAATTTGAGGCCCTCACAGAAGCCATAAAAGAGGCTATCTGGCTGAGAGGCTTACTGTCAGAAATAAACCTCGATAACGGGCCTCCCGTACTGTTTTCGGACAGTCAATCAGCCCTTGCATTGTGTAAAAACCCCGTGTTTCATGATAGGACTAAGCACTTAGCTATCAAGAGGAATTTTGTAAACGACATGCTTGAAAGGAACACTGTTGAACTGCGAAAAATCTGTACTGCTGAAAATTCAGTGGATATGGGCACAAAAATTTTGACTTTGGACAAGTTACTTAAGTGTATTAACCTGGTTCAAAGTAATTGGGACCATGGATGACGAACCCAATGTGATTTGCTCCTATTACTATGGAATATCCAGTAGTTAACCCATATAGGTACCAAGGTGGAGAATTGTTGTAAAATTGGTCCCTATATGACTTAACTATGTCAAGAAAATTTAAGTCAAGAAATGTTCAAATATTGTAGATTAAAGGGTGTAAATGTCAAGTGGCATAAGTTGTAAATTTTTTGGTAAATATTATTTTTTGTACCCAGCTGTTAAAATACATTTAAATAAATCAAAGAGGTAAAATGTCATTGCTGCCCCTGCCCGTGTGCGATATTTACTTGCCCGTGCCACTACCCGCTGCCCAAAGCTTCTCCAGGAAGCTTCCCTGATTCAGTTATTAGTGGCTGCCACGCGTCAGCCATCCGGGTCAATTGTTTGTGTTTCTTGTGGGCTTTTATGGACCGTTGATCTGGTTCGTACGAACGGCCGAGATTGAACCTTGGAGCTTTGCCACAGATCGGAGTTCGGTTGCCTATATATACTGACCCTTTTTTAGGGTTTGCCGTACGCTCTTCATTTTCTCTCTGTTTTCTCTTCAGCCACCGCCTCTTTTTCATTTGCTCTGGCGATCTTGAGGCGATCGAAGGCGATTGAGTATATCCGTGGGTGTTAAGGCTTGATCGTTCAAATCTTGGTAGTTTGGAGCATGTATGAAGCCTTGTAGGCTTCGGTTGTGAGCTTTCTCTTCCCTTACTCTTTATTTTCGTTCTTCTTTAGGTTTCTGACTTAGAAGCCTTAAGGATCGATTTTGTATAAAGTTGTATATCGTTGAAGTCTGGTCTGTAATATTTGAACTCGACTTATAGTGGATAGACTTCCCTAGAAATAGGGAGCCGTGGAGTAGGTCCTTCTTTAAAGGCTGAACCACGTAAAATCTCGTTGTTATCGCTGTGTTCTTCGTGCATGTGTTCGGTGTTGGATGAATCTTGCTAAACTACAGTTACAGGTTTCTTGAACTAGATCTGAAGTGGTGAATGTTTGTTGTTATTGACGTTTTCTCAAGAACTAAAGTTAATAAGATTAAACCCTAGGAATACGACCTGAAACTCAACAATAACCTTTTTTTCATTAAGGTATAAGTTCTTCACATAACAATATAAGAGTAAAAGTATTACCATCACTAAGTATTACCTCCCACTTAGAATATTTGATGACTTAACATCCCAAGTGATAACAATATTATTTTAGTTCAACCAAAACTGGTTAAAACACACATAACCATGATTCAATGGCGTTTTGCACAATTGCACGGCCTTTTGGGCCCAAACATCAATGTTAACACACTACCCACTTCAGTGTCGGATGGGCAACAAAAGTGGGAGACCCGCTGCAATCTCCGACGCTTACCCATCCTAGCACCAGTACCCATAATATGAATAACATATGCAATGAAGTATACACAAAATAGCAGGTTGCAAATATAGTGGATTTATGTTTGTATTGGTTCTCAAACAATATAATAAGTTATTGCGCATACTAGCGCTACCCCCATATTTCACTAGCTTATGGCAACATTCAGGAGAATGTGACTCTAGTCCATGTAACAAATGTGACTAACAAAATACACTTGTACTTCAAAATGGATTTTCATTTATGTTACAACCATTTAATTTTCAGCATATTAACCATATTTAATCTGAAACACACTGCCACCTCGAGTACTTAAGGTGTACTTTTATCATTACACTTAGTAATGAATTAAATGTTTCAAGATATGGGCATTCACATACCATTATTAGGGTGGAGAACTATCACTAACTCTATCAACATAATCCATATTGCTCCCTTTTTTATGTTTTAGGAGTCTAAATAATATATTAAACACAATGAACTCTTGTAAAATAGTCATTATTATTCTAAAGGCAATAGCCAGACATTTCGTTAACTTATGGTATAAGTCATATGAATGTGAGTTCATCTCAATAGTGACAACGACTTAAACAAACACACATTCTTCAACGCCACATGAAATTAAGCAATATTGTCCTAATCATAATACACGCTAGAAAATATATCACATGGGCATAAATATCAAGCACATTAAATATATGCTTGCTTAATTAAGACAATGTTTTTATTGTCAATTTCAAAGCATAAGTCTAAACTATTTTATTACCAACATGTTTTATTTTTCTGTATTTATTATTTATCCCTTTTAGATTTTATGAGTCTTATTTTTAATTAACCTTGTATATTTTTCCTTACAATTAGACCTAAAGAAGTCTAATATTTAACCATATTAAAATAGGCCAAAATCTCTTAATGGGCCTAGAATGATTTTCTCTTTATTATTTAATTAAAGGCCTATATCTATCCCTGAATTATTCTAGGGTTTCCTCCCACCATGCACCAAAGGCTTTTCTGGAGGTGATAAACTCAATACGCTGGCGCAAATCACAACCACAATTCTACTATTACTATGTTATTAACCGTGAATCCAAAGCATGGGCTATTGTGCTGTTGTGCTGCTGCTGCGGGTATTTGCTGCTGATTGGCCTGCTGCGAGTGATGACTTGCAGCTATATGGTGGTAACTGAATTGTAGGGAAGTTGTATTAGTTAGTGGTATTGTAAGTAGTAGCTTAAGCTTTGGTTGAGTCATGTAATAAGTGAGGTCTAGATTTTTTAGGCTGTGGTGGTCAAGGCGGTTATGTTAGTTAGTCAAAGGTGGCAGCTGACTTTAGAGTCGGTTAGTCCTTGTGTGGCTAGATTCAATGTATTAGCTCATATCTTGTAAGTAGTATAAGTAGTTGGCTTTAGCTTGTAATCCATAACAATTTTTGATGAATGAACTTGATATCTTTTGATATCTCTCTCTACTTCTCATCTCCTTTCCCTTCTTATCTCATCTAACTCTAAATTCTCTTCTCATCTCATACTCTCACTATCCCCGCCAAGGTTAAGGTCTAAGAGCAATATTTGAAATCTTAACAATTGGTATTAGAGCCTTGATTTGGCTTTCGAATCAAGCTGTAAATCAAAAAAAATAATACAAAATCTGATTGATTCTGTTGCAATCAGTCAACAAAAATAGTTGATACTGATTTAGTTCAGTTTATGTGATTAGGAATTCAATTCTGCATTTTGAATTTGAGATTGGCAGTTACTTTGCGCATTGCCTGGGAGTTGCTTTCGGTTGGGATTAAAATTGATCAAATTACATTGAAGGAAGTTCAATTGATCAATATATGTTGATTACATTCATATCGAGGCTGATTCAGATTGAATTCAGTTGAATCGATCAAACATTAGCTGCTGAAGTTGAGTGCTGAAGCAAGCAGTAGTTGTTGAAGTTGAATGCTGAACTAAACTGTTCTTGATTAATTATTCATTTGATCAGTTGGAGAAGAAGTTAAAAGTGAGCTATTTGATCCACATTACACTTGATCATAATCAAAAGATCAGAAACAAGTTGCATTGAGGTGATTTCAATATTCTACAATTCAGAAATTGAGGTTGAGGTGACCGTTTTCTGAACTACAAGTTGCACTCTTGATCCGAATCTGCTTTTGTTGCTAAATTGTGATGAAATTGTGTTGATAAGCATAGAAGTGGTGAGAATTCATCAGAATCTGCGTTTGATTCTTAAGAATTATATGTTATTGAGTCGAGATTTGCTTAGGCGAAAATCTGACAACGAATTGAGCACCAAAAGTGTTGAAATCCGATTTTATCCTTGAAGAGTGTGGTGAATCGTGTGTTTAAATCATCATTACAAACAAAAATTGAACCTAATTCAGATTCTTAGTCTGAATTATTTAAGAAAGCATCTCTGTTAGGGTTTGTTAAAAGTTAGGGTTCGTTCGCGAATTCTGCAAGTTATGGTTTGTAATCAGTGACGATTGTCAATCCGTTATCAGGGGATTGTTTGTGCGAGCGAAGGAGTAGAACTTCATTAAGCAATTGGTTGTGGAAGAGTTGCGAAACAAGTCCCCCTCTTCTGCGATTTTCGAACTCATTTCCTACGAACGGAGTTGTTCCAGATTGAAGTTGTTGTTCATTGTCAATATAGCTGAGTTGATTAAGCAGTTGAAGAAATTAAGGCAAGAATGGAGACAAAAATGTGAGGAATTTTGGCAGAAAAAGCAACTAGATTATGAGCAGAAAAGGAGACAGGAATGGGACGAAATGATGCAGCGAAATATGATTCGGCAATGTTTAGCTTATCCTAACATCAGTCGTGATTGTGCTGTTGTTCTTGATGCAAATGAGTTTTCGGAGCTAGGGGATAGCGTTAGACAACGGAAGTTCCGTGTTGAGCGAAAAGAGGGAGTGGAATCTGTTGCCGTTGGAGATGAACTCGTCCCCGATAATGCCGAAATTGATAAGCACAAGCTAGAAGAACCTGAGTTTGAACAAGATGATCCTTATGAAGACTCTTTGCTAGAGTTAGAGTATCTTGATGATGTTGGGGCACAGTATGACATACATCCGGAATGGGAATACTATTTTCATGTCAAAGTAATGTTCAAGAAAGCAAAGAGTAAGATGAAAAGGAACCATCTAAATGAAGCATTGAAGGATTTTTGGGGTAAAAGGAAGTTTACAAAGCCGATATTGAAGCGTGAGGTTGTGTGTCAGCCCAAGGAGCTTCTGAATTGGCAAGAACAGTACAATGGACAACCTGTGGTTGCCTTAACTGAGTCCAATTCAGTTATGGGACATCGAGGTGATCCACAAGAAGAAGCTAGACAGCAAGAACTAACTCAAGATCATGATTTTACCGATTTATATGTTGGAATATCACCAAATCGGTTAAGTATGACTCCATGGCAAGCTTATAGGCAGAATCAAAGTACTTTCACTGCTGAGCAATGTCATTTTATCGGGAAAGCTGAGTTTATTGCTGTAGTGACAATGAAAGCACCATAAAACATGTTAAAAACTTCTCCAAGGCATCTTAATACTCGTAATCAACAATTGCTTTGTGCTGGTAGTGATGCAATTGATACATTGCAAGGTTCTTGGAGTCGAGGAATGGAGAATTCAAATGTACACTCTTATGATGAGTTACCTCCTGATCCGAGAGAAGATTCTCAAGTTTATATGAAGCCGAAAAAAGTTGATTTTCTACTGAAAAGAATTACTAAAGCCGCTAGGGTGCATTTCAAGGTTCAATGAAGGAGCAGTATGGTGCCTATTCAAGCAATTGATTTGTTGGAGGTGTATAAGTTTAGTAAGGTGCTCCAACAGGTTTCTGTGTAGACCAAAACAAGTACCATAGATGCTTTAAATGATGCAAATGTTGTTGGAATTCCCTTTGATCCGGGGAAGGTATGTCATGATTGTAACAAGCTGAAACATGAGGCCGAGTTGGAGGAAAGATTCAAGCAAACTGCTAAAATCATTTCCCGAGTCCAATTTAGGCCAAAACTGATTTCTGGAAGAATTCTTAACATGCTAGAAGTTCACAAATTGGGTTCTAATCTGAAAATGAGATTTGTTTAGCCAAGATCCATTAGCATTGAAGGTCTTTGGGTTATTTTCGATAGTGGAAGGCCCCCTAAGGTCTTGGTGGAATCTGGTAGCCGCAGTTGTTCTGGTATGGCTGTGCTGGTCAGTGATATGGCAAGTGTATTGAGCTTCAAATTCAGTCGGTGCAATAATCGAGCTTTGTGCAGAGAACAAGCTCCATTAATGCAACCAAATGCAAGTCATCTTGAAGTTATGGGGCTTAGTGGTTGGTATGATTTTGGAATGCAAAAGCTTTTGGCTGGAAATTCAGATCTGTTGCAGTGCTGGAGCATATTAAAGACTTATGGATCATCTGTGATCTGTTGTGGCAGTTTTGAATGGAAAAAGCATATGCATAAGCTTCAATATTTACTTAATGCTTGGATGGAAAAGATCAATGTAAATTTGAGGAGAACTTCAGCCAAAATCAGAGTAAAAATCAGCCAGGTAGCTTGGGACAGAACAACTCTGTGTTTGAAGAAGTTTTCAGCTGTTCAAGAGATTGGTTGGTGTCTCCACTTGTTATATTTGTTGCTAATGCTTGTGATGGTTGACAATAAAGAAAAGCTTGATCATGTGAGGCATGTTTGGTGGTTAGATGAGCCAGGGATCCAAGGAAGTCCTGAGATCAGGCTGGAAGTTATGAGTTACAGAATACATTCTGTCAAATGGGTTGCTTTGGGCATTCAAGTGATGACCTTGTGCCTTTGGAACTCAGTTGTGACCTATGAATACTTAGTTTGGTGGAGCAAGAGTCCAGAATTTCAAGCCAAAGTCACAAGTGCTAAATTGCTCAAGTTGGGATAGCAAGATGCATGGTAGTTGCTGAAAATTATGGGAGAATTCAAATTCTTTCACTATCATTAGTAAAAAAGTTGTTCAGAATGAGTGTGATTGGTGCTATCATGATTTTGGGAAGATGCCATAACTTGTTCGCATCAAGAAGCTTCCATATGGACAAGAACCGAGGTGAAATTTAGCTATGAATTGTCTTGGTTGTGCGCTGCTACAATTTTTAGTTCTGCAGTTAATCATGTGGATTTAAGAAGCCATCAAGAGTTTGTTGAGCATGGTTTGAGATGGTTTAGTAAGTGGATGTTTAAGAAATACAAATTTTGGATAAGATCCAAGATGAAAGAGTTGCAGCTGCGTCCTCATGGAATCTCAATGTGTTTTGTCACTAAGATCAAGATAAGGGGTTGTTTGAGCTGTAATTGGGGATTTTTTCAAGCAAATTTTGATCCTTGGTTCTCTTGGTTTGAGTTTGGAAGGCCTCCTGAGATATTGAATGACTTCATATGCAATTTTATGGGTTTAACGACATATAACATTTGTTGTGCAGCATTTTACAAGCTGAGTTACAGAATTTTTGCTGTGTGTTGGGACTCTCAGTAGCAAGACAGAGGTTTGAGCTGTATCAACTGCATAATGAGGTGTTGTGGATGTGTTGTTGAAGAATGGTTTGATTGGTGCAGACCTCCTGAAGAGTATTATACATTCAAACACAAATATGGTGTTGAAACAAGAACCCGATCATCAATGGGTTGTTTCTGTTGCAAAATTTCAGAATTTCAGCAAGAATTCAACACTTCAGCTAACTCTTCATCAGTAATAAGTGATCTACGTTGTTACAACTCTCTTCTATTCTTGAGAACAAGAATGTTTTCAAGGGGAAGGGAATGTTATGAACCGTGAATCCAAAGCATGGGCTATTGTGCTGCTGTGCTACTGCTGCGGGTATTTGCGGTTGATTGGCCTGCTGCGAGTGATGACTTGCAGCTATATGGTGGTAGCTGAATTGTAGGGAAGTTGTATTAGTTAATGGTGTTGTAAGTAGTAGCTTAAGCTTTGGTTGAGTCATGTAATAAGTGAGGTCTAGAGTTGTTAGGCTGTGGTGGTCAAGGCGGTTATGTTAGTTAGTCAAAGGTGGCAGCTGACTTTAGAGTCGGTTAGTCCTTGTGTGGCTAGATTCAATGTATTAGCTCATATCTTGTAAGTAGTATAAGTAGTTGGCTTTAGCTTGTAATCCATAACAATTTTTGATGAATGAACTTGATATCTTTTGATATCTCTCTCTACTTCTCATCTCATTTCCCTTCTTATCTCATCTAACTCTAAATTCTCTTCTCATCTTATACTCTCACTATCCCAACCAAGGTTAAGGTCTAAGAGCAATCTTTGAAATCTTAACATACTATCTGTAGCAACCATTTTTTCCCTAATGTTTAGTATGTATTTCACCAAGAGGCTCGAACGATAAAGCAACACGTCAGCCATTCTCAACCAAGGTATGATTAATTGTATAAATCATCTTTTAGATTGTTAGAAAAATTGACGAAGATATTCAAGTATAGCAACAAATGAGAGAATAATTAGAAACATCTTACAAACTAATGATAAAACAGTGAATTTGAAACTAATAGCAGTAACAATCACAGCACAAAATGTAGTGAAACTCTTTACGAAAAATGCAAAACAAATTACAGTAAAATTTTAGCAAAATTGCAGCGAAGAATTTTTAAAAATTTGGAGAAAAAATATAGGGGAAAAACAACGAAAATTACTTGAACCCAGCAATTAAATAAATAATACCAAAAAGTGGAGAAATTGATTAGAACATCGAAGATACCGCACCGTAGTAAGAACCACTGTCCTAAAAGACGATTTTGCCGCTGCTCCGGTGCATATAGTATAACCGGCGGCTGTCTTCCAAGATTAACATGATTTGACTTTTAACATACACTCATTAATCGCCAGGTAGGAGTGCCTAACAACTTTGCCGAAAATTTAAGAGGAAAAGGATCGAGAATAAGGAGAGAAGGAGCTGGGGATTAGTATATTATTTTTTCTGATCAATTTTTAGAGGCTAGAGCACAGTATTTATACCGTTGCAACGGATTGAAAACGGTACATTAATGGACATAATGAATTACAACGGTAAAATAACGGATATAATAAATTTTAACTGCAAAATAATGGACGTATTAAATTCCCAACAACCATATTATTAATTAATTCTAACGGTCACAATTTTAATGACCCTAAACAATTAGTAAAGGGTGTTGAAAAATTATTTTTCAATTATACTTAAAATTATCTTGCATCATTTTTCTAACAAACAGTTCTTGGCAAACATGACACTTCTCATCACGAGAGTCATTTTGGAAGAAGAAAGATATCACCAATGAATCGAGGCAGTGATAACGATAAAAGCATAAGTAGTTTCATAGGTAGTTACCCCTATTATCGGACAAAGAATAACATAGATAAAACAATGCAGGTGAACGTGTCCAGTGAAGAAGCATTTGGAAAAACTGGTTAAAGGACTTTTGGTACATTACTTGTTTGAAAATAAAACATTGTACATCACAAGAAACTTTTGTTAAAACGTTGGATCCAAAACAAATATGTGATATGAATACTTTTGTTAAAACTTTGTGGTTCAAAACAATATGTGATGTGAATGTTATGTTGCACAACTACATTACAGCTTACTGTGCATCGCAGGAGCAATGGCTAGCATTATATAATTTCAAACTTAATTTTATTACTATCAAAAAGTACCCTCAAAATGAAAAAAACACACCTAATATATTGATATAGGATTAATAGATTCCTAAAATAAATATAACTGTAAAAGCAAACAAACTCCTTATTAAAGAACAACAATTAGCACTAAAACTCTTACTAAGATTAAAAATATACTCATACAAGAATTGAAAGATATTTATATATAGAAAAGGCTAATTAAAATATAGTTTTCTTACATGCTCATTAATTGTTCCATTATTTCCATCAATATGCCGCCTAAGTATTCCTCTATTACTTTTTCGGGTCAAATATTTTAAGGATGTTATTGATCATGTATATAATTACATAAATTTACAAAATTAGAAATACAATACAAAATTTACAAAAAAAATGTCATATGTTCTAGTAACTAAAAGAAAACCGGAATTAAACATCATTGGATTAAAGTAGCAAAATTTTAGGTATATGCACATTATTCTACTATTTTATTATGTCTCCTTTCATGATGAATAAGATCTATATTGTAACAAATAAAATTTAGTAAATTTTTGCCAATTTCCTATTACTACATGAAATTCCTATCTTAGCCTCAATTAAGCGAACTTTACATAAAATATTAGGTATGCTTGAAATTCAATTTATTTAAAAATATTGAATCTAAATTCTATTGAATATATTATTGCAAATATAAGATAATTAAAAGGGATTCATTAATAATATAAACACATAATAATAATTTCTAAAATGATGACAGTGAAGTTTAAAATTTTGAAGAGAACATGGGATTTAGGTCTTTGTATCATTCGCAACCTTCTTTCTCTGATTATGAAGCAACCTTTGTGAAGGAGCACAATTAGTATATGACAAAAAAGTATTCCCATAAATTCAAAGTGTTTACAACCACAAGTGCCAGCTTACCATCGCAAAAGACTTTGCAGATTTGACAACTAGGCTCCTTATAATGTTGCACCGTGATTGTCGTGCCCATTTTCATAACAATCTAGTATTTAGTTGCCATTCCAAATTGTTCTTGAAACTTTTTGAAAGCAAATTTTGTCAAGACACTTTGAGCTTACTCCTCCAAGGGTTATAAAGTTCAAAAAGAAGACCCTTTATATGTATCTAGCATAGTTTCACGTAATTGTGTTTGTTTAATGTTTTCAACGGCTTGGTCAACCAAAAAATTAATATGAATTAGAAATTGATATAATAATTAAATAAAGAACAGAATTCATAGAGCTAAAGTAAGAGACATTTTTTAAGTATCTAAATTTGTCAAGTATCATATAAAAAAAAAAAAATACTTGTCCAATAAATTGGCTTAAGCATGAACAAGAAGAGATGAAATGTTTGATAAATGCATTTACACTCTTGGATTGTCCAATAGTTGTCATACCACTCAAGAAGTGTTGTCAAAGATAAGTTGGGACCCAAATTTTCTTGATTTGGTAAAAATGCTTTACATGTTTATTATCATGTAAGCTATATTTTCAAACTATTAAAGGCCACTGAAATTCAAACTCTTCAACATTGTCAAGCTTATATAACTTATAAAAGTCCTTGCACCAATTTGAATATTAATTCTGGAGGATTGAAGTAAACCAAACGCTGAATTTAGAAGTTATGTAACATATACAAAAAAAATGCTTTGTTGAAAGCATTTCACTTCATATTGCTTCCGTCATCCACGGGTCTTGATCAGTGAGAATTGTCTTGGGTGGCTTTTTTCATCAACGTAACAAATGTCTGGCATTTTATGAAAATATTAGAACACTAGTAGCGCAAATTTATGCCATAAAGTAAATAAAAATTGAAAAATAGTGTATTTCATTATTTACCTTAATTAGCCATCTAAATATTTTCACTGTTTCGTTACGTAAAAGAACACATCCGTTATTATCAACACCAACAAAGATGCCACAAGGCATGCCATAAAAATTCATCTTATATGCTATGTCAGATACAATAGCGTCTCTGAACTTTTGGTACAAATCGAAACAATGAACGGATAACCAAAAGATATGCCTCAATCTTACTTGCTCATCTGTTGTGAAAGCATATTGGAGCCTACGGTCCTCATAGTTGGCACCCTTACAATGTTCAAGCAAATCTATTGCATCTCTCTCCACAAAACTTTTGCAAATTTTGTAAAAATAATTATGGATGTCTTTATGTAGATACGGAAGATGCCCGCACTTCACATTTTTTTCGAGCACCATGATTTGCATTATCTATCTAACCGAGAGGCTGGCTTCTTTATGTTGAAAAAAATTAATTTTGGAAACTAAAATTTTCCTAGATTGGCTTGGTCAGGCGCAACGGAAATAACTTTAAAATTCTTTAATTTGAAATTTAAAGAACCTCCATTCTAATATGTACATAACGAACATAGAACATTAACTCATAATAAACATTAAATTGAAAGTATAAATAAAATTGTAAAAATTAAAAAAAAATTTAAAAAATAGTTATAAGGAATACCTGGATTGTAGACCACAACTGTCACCTGAGAGGAATAATTGAGACTGTGAGATCTTCTTGGCAATGACCCCTTGACAACCGGAGTGTAGGCTCTGAAAATATTTACTGAGATAAATTTTAAATCAAAATTTCTCCTTTTTAATTTTTCAAAAACTCATATTTTTCAAAAATTATTCTTGTGCTAACTAAATCCCAAAATCCCCTATTTATAATAGGCTATCTGTAGAATACCTTTTAAGTTCCCCGTGTGGGATATGTAAAGAAAAACTAAAACATGCTTAATATATAAAAAACGACAGCGTATAAATAGCAAAACAATGTGGCAGATTTTTGAAGAAAATCGAGAAATGTGGCAAGCTTTGATTCGCCCTTAGGTAAGCTCGCGGAATCCAGTCCAGGCAGCCCATATTTGACAACATTTAATGCACCACTTGGCGAATTATTATTGGACCGCGCCTTACCAAACAGATAGCTAAGCATCAAGGTCGTTGGCCAGTCTTGCATTTGCTACAGATCTTGGGCCATGTACATGCATTTACCCTTTTTTTGTTTGGTTTAAATCCTCACATTATAAAATTTATCTCATGAATACCATTTGGTAAATATATATTTTTATTTTATAAATAAATAATTTATCTCATAAATTATATTTAGCAAAATTAATGTATTCACCTCATGAAAAAATAATTCATCTTATGAATTTGTTTTAAATATTTTCAACCGCTGTGCTTATAGAGGCTTGGAAAAGGGACCTAAGGGACAACTTAATTTTAGCTCCAAATAGACCAAATTTAATTATTAATACTTGATAATATTGATTATCATTTATTAATTTTTAATTTTACTAAATAAGTATTACTGCACTTTAGAATTAAATATATTTATTCAATAATTTCCAAATGGCTTTCACTGTGACAATTATCCCCTCTATTGGATATCCATGAGAAAAAATAGCTTTAATTACTATCGCTAATTTCCTCACATCTTTCGCTATAGTTCTCGACCTTCTCGAGCAATTAAACAATACAGAAAACAATTTATGTACTAATTTCAAATGTCAAACATATAGAATACTTTGGCTAAAGATTCTAGAATCAGTTCATATGCTTTCAAATCAACTAAGGGCATATCTTTATCTCGTTAAAGACTATAGATTCCACATAAAACAACTATTGCCGCTACATTTCATGCCGTTACCTAACCCACGTAAGATTCCAGTCAATGCACTTTGACTAATCATTTTTGGCACATTAAAGCAACAATAATCTATGCACGTGTTCAGACTAATTCCTAGATTTAGAGTCATCATCTCACAAAATTAATTATTTCTGATAGAAGTAAAGAAACAATTAATTCAGGTAATCCTGCTCAATGTTCAAATCATATAGACAGCACAAATATAATACTTTTAGATCTCTATCCATATGTCCAAGATAAGTCATCTAACGTATCATATTATGGTCTTATTAGACAAGTTGTCCAAACTCATCAACAACTACGAACATATACTTTGACACTATATCACTAATTTGATTTAAGTCTATCTATGGCTTTATTTCATTGACCACTTAAACCAAACCTGACATGTCATCTTGGAAAACGTCCGTCTTATGGAACATTTTAGAAAAAAATTCACACGCATGTTTAACTCGTAAAACATAATCAGATAATAAATAAATAAAATAATTTCATTTATTAGGTTTTCTAGGATACCAATTCCAGTAATCTCCCACTTGTTCTAATCCCAATTAGCCCTCCATTACAAAACTATCACGTAGGGATTTGTCAACCCTTTGACTGTAAACTTTAGTCAATACCAATCAGTCACTATCTTATTCATTTGTTCACAAGCTGTGACCTATTAGGAACCTTTTGATTCAACTAGTCTACTTAACAACTTCATAGATGTCAAATGCCTTACTTCAATAGTGAAATAAACAATACAATACTGCTTCACTTATCACCATCTAATGGCTCTCACTATAAGGGTAAACACAAATTTCTAATTTCAAAGGTCTAAAATCACATTTTAAACAAACAATTTATGATAAACTCAACATCTTTCCTTAGAATCACACTAAAGTTGGACCCTAAGAACATATTGTGCTCATCTTGGTTCTTTTATTTAAAACTAACTAGACAATTAAATCTTAATAGTTCATGACAATTCTACAGCATTCTCAATGAGTAGAATGCCATCTGTATATACTACACATTGAAAGTCACCACTTTCGAGCCATGTCACACATACACTCATGATTCACTAACTATAGATTTAGATCTCTAAGACTTGATAACTATCATCGAATCTTATGCCAACTATTGGGGTATTAAACTAATGTGCCACACTTTGAAGTTGTGGGAGCGGATCGTAGAGAGGAGATTATGGCAACACACAGAGGTGTCCAAGAACCAATTCGGATTTATGCCCAGGAGATCTACAATAGAGCCATCCACCTCCTAAGGAGGACGATAGAACGATACAGGGAGAGACAAACGGATCTCCACATGGTTTTCATTGATTTGGAGAAGGCATATGATACAGTGCCAAGGGAGGTCCTATGGGGAATTCTGGATAGGAAAGCCATTCCAGCGCTTTATATTCGGCTCATTAGAGACATGTATGATGATGCACAAACTAATGTGCGTATAGTAAAAGGAGAGACAGAAGCCTTTTCGATAACAGTCGGGGTACACTAGGGATTTTCCTTGAGTCCCTTCCTATTCACACTGGTTATGGATGAGCTCACAAGGCATGTCCAAGGAGATGTGCCTTGGTGCATGCTTTTTTTAGATGACATAGTATTGGTGGAGAAATCTCGGGAAGAGGTAAAAGAGAAGCTGGAATTGTGGAGAAGGGTATTGGAATCGAAGGGCCTACGAATCAGTAGATCCAAGACCGAGTACATGGAACTTAAGTTCGACCCACATACCATGCCTAGCGTAGTAGACATTAAGGTCGGATCTGAAACCATACAAAAAAAAAAGAGAGTTTCAGATACTTGGGTTCTATGGTGTAGAACAACAGCGAAGTGGACTAGGATGTCAACTACCAGATTAGAGCACGCTGGCATAAATGGAGGATGGCGTCCGCGGTACTCCACGGTAGAAGGATCCCATTAATGTTAAAGGGAAAATACTACAAGGCAGTAGTGAGACCGGACATGTCCTATGGCGCAGAGTGCTGGCCAATAAAACAACTGCATATACAGAAGATAGAGATGGCAGAGATGAGGATGTTGCGGTGGATGTGTAGACACACAAAGAATGATAGGATCAGGAACGACGTCATAAGAGACAAATTAGGCGTCGCACCGATTGAGGATAAATTAAGAGAGCAACGTTTGAGGTAGTTTGGGCATGTTAGGAGGAGACCTTCCATAGCTCCAATAAAGAGATGCGAAAAGCCCCATAATAGGCTATGGAGGAGAGGGAGAGGTAGGCCTAAGAAGAGATACATGGAGACGATCCGACAAGACCTCACCCAGATACACCTAAGGGAGGAGATGGCCTCAGATAGAACGAGGTGGAGGGCTAGCATAAGGGTAGGGGCCCAGAGTAGTGCTTCTTCTATGGTTCGCTAGGTGTCTTAACATCATCTTTTGGCACAGGTATTACAACTCCTATTTGTGTATAGGAGTTCTAGTTCACTTGTGTACTTGCTCGGTATCGTTTGGCTCGTGTTTTGTTTGATTCTAATTCTATGTGACTCTTGTATTTTTAGGTTTTACGCTTCCATGATGACACGTTCTTTAGGTTGGGGGTCCTCGCAAACAATCTCTTTTCAGGGTAGCACCCAAAAGGGGGAAGGCTGCGTACATCCTTCCCTCAGACCCCGCTTTTGTGGGAGCCTTCGTGGTACTAGGACTATTGTTGTTTGAATCTACTATTCAAGGAACAAGATGCTTATTAAAGTCTAAAATAGGCTTCCTCAATTTGCATATTATATGTTCCTGACTCTCGGCAACAATCTTGTCTAGTTATATCATATACATAAACCTTTTCAAGATGAGCATTTAGAAAACGTCCTCTTGATTTCCATTTTTGGTATCTCATCATATGAAATAAAATGGATTAGAGGATCCATATGGACTTAGCATAGCATCTGGCTTGAAGGTTTCATCAAAGACGATTCCTTCCTTTAGGGTATAATCCATTGCCATCAATCTAGCCTTAAAGGTCTCGGCGTTCTCATCCACTCAACTCTTTGTACTTGTAGATCCATTTAGATCCAATCTAATTGACTTAATATTTTTCGATGCCTTTACAAGTTCCCAGACTTAGTTCAATACAATTACTTTAACTTAACTTTTATTGCCTTGATGAATTGGTCTGCATCTTTATACTTGAGAATTTCATTGCAATCTAAAGGATCAGATTCACCATCATGCTCAACCAATAAGACTAAAGACATGAATCCGTTAGGTGACCCCGACCATTCTCCCACTACACCAAAGCTCTTACGTACTTAATGTGACAATAACCTGGTTGAAGATGTATCAAAGACATCATCTACACTATAAGTTATATCATGCTCTTGAAGCACTATCTCATACTATCAATCTATCCAACTCGAGCTATCTACTGTACTTTTAGAACACATTTCTAAAACCTCTTACATAAAAAATCTTTTGATAAGTAGGTGTGACTCACATATGAATCTTACCGTATTCAATAACACATTATTAATCCTTTCTGCAACACTTTGCAGTAAGGAAAAATTTAGAGTTCTCTAGAAATCCTCTACTTTAATCTAATCAAAATGACTTGATATAATTACCCGACTGATCCCAACTTTAGTCTTTAGTTCTTTGAACCTTCCAAAGATTCAAGACTTCAATCTTCTTATATAAACAAGTCCTAGCAGCTTAGTGGCTCTATTGCCTTTTGTCTTAAAGGCTCTTTCAGTCACCATTAATACGAACACGATTAACATGCCGGTTATAATTTTAGTACTTAATGATCACATAAGAAATATCAAACCAATTTTTGAATCATACTAGATTAATGTGACCTAAGATTAAATACCACTTAAAAGCTATATGGTTTCACGAAATTCTTCTTTTATAGGTTACAAATCCTAGCTTGTATTAGACTATTAAATCCACATTAACGTAGTTTTGATTAAAATAAGTCAATTATCTACCATTGTACCTTTTAAATAAACACTTGATTTACTTAACTATTGCTCTGTTTTTCTGAAAAATAACTAAAATCTATTTCAAATTAAATAGTGGATATAAATCAAATTTCTAAAGTACATTAGGATAGATAATCAAATACAAAACTACATTCCTTGACTTAAACCATTATCTCCTATGTCCTTACTGAAAACCCATTCACCAGAATACTAATGAACTACCTACTAGTCATAACTAGAGGAGACAAGATATCAAATACCCTATCATGTTAGCTTTCGGTCTCGGGACCAATAGTATCTAAGTACCTAGACAATTCCTTTTAAATACTAATGTCCAGTGTTTTTATTTAAAAAACTATTTTGACTTATGTTTTATTTTACTCTCTTGAAGTTCCTAATTCCTGAGATAAATGTTTATATTAAGTGGACTCTTCCCTTAGTTCTCATAGCACTTTTTCTCAAACTGTACTTTTATTAGTTCAGACAATGAGCAATCTCTATTACTCAATGCATCCATTCTAAACCGATTGAAAGACCTTGATAGGCAAGTTAGAATCATATCATGTTAAGATTGATTATTAGTATTTGCGTCAAGAATTCCAGTTCAATTATATAATCCATCATCATATGACACACTCTTAAATTGAACTTTCTTAATGCAATCTAGTGTCCACCATCTTTTGCATAGGCTATCTTCATGCTACTAGTTCTCTAACCAAACACTTCTTTCAAATATTTGATCGTCTCTACTATAGTTGACAAGTCAAGTATCTAATATTAGAACACACTGGACATCTAATGTCCGAATGTTGCATATGACTAACTCATTAGTCTTGTTTAACGTTCCTAACGTTCTTTTCAACTTAATAGATATAATAGCAGAGAACTAGAGAACTTTGAGCATCTATTACTGCTCTGTATGTACTAAGGCATGTTAAATCACAACAAGCAAACAGAATAGGCAAGCAATATACATATCAATATTGACCATAATGCATAACATAACAAACAGTACAAACAGTTTGAAATCACAATTATAAAACAAGTCACATAACATACATGATTACTTTTCTTACTTTTAGCAAATAATCAATGATCGGAGTTCACAATTTGATTCTCACATGTATGCCATGGTGACCCAACGAAACTACCCAAAACTCCTCGTCAGCGAGGCCGAATTGAGATATTAGAAGGGTAAGAACATTTCTCAATAAATGTATTTTCTTGTAAACTATTTACTAAATATATCTAACACACCACTCTTCCCTTAGCCTTTGAGGTCATACACTAGAGCTCCTCGGAGAGGCTACTGTAGATCCTAGTTTAGTTTACACCACTACCTCAACATCCATGCAAGTCCATGAAGTGCTCCACGTTGGTGTGGCTGCACCTGCTCTTCCTACACTTCAATCTATCCTAAGAGAGCGAACATTGTATTCTGCAAATGAACATTCTCCTCAGGGAGTCGTGCCTACCTACTATGTACTACTAGACCAGTAACGGATACCACGAGCATTCATTTAGAAGCTCGCTCCCGCTTGATATTTTCATTCTTGTAAACTTATTAATAATTTTAGCAAACAAAAAAAACATGGAATCCACATAACCATTCTTTGTGTGTGCTACAATGACCAAACTAATCTACTTGTTACTCTCCTTCGGTAGGGCCACACCAGGTTATCAATTTGGTGAGAACTATTCTAAATTAATATGTTTCCTAAACATAATTAACTGACCGTCTCTTCCTTAGCCTCTAAGACAGTATCTCAATACTCTCTAGGAGAATAACATTCTATCCTAGCCAAGTGTATACCATTGCCTAGATACTTGTACAAGTCAACAAGGTGGTCCACGTCAGTGTGGCCGCATCTGCTTTCTTGTACCTCAACCTATCCTAAAGAAGTCCAACCCTTTATTTCGCGAACAAACGCCCTCCTCGGGGAATAGCGCCTATCCACTATACTATTAGACTAGTAATGGAAACCGTAAGGAATCAACTCCTAAACCTCCCTTCCACTTGAAATTTTAAATGCCGGATCTTTCTTTTAAGTTTGATTATCTCATAACCAATATTAGAATCACATTCTAAATTTTATATAACAATTAAATAAAATTCTAGTCATATTAGGTACCTTCAATTATCAAACCTATGTAATCTAATCTCATTAGGTATATTATGGGAATTTTTCTTTCCAAATAATTCATCTTTTGAATTTCTAATCTTTTAGACCTATTTTAAAAAATTCTCCCGCTTGATGAAATCAAATATTTCATAAAGTTGCTTGGCCTTTTAATTTCATTCACATTGCATAATTTTTAAACTCTTTAAATAATATTAAACATGTGAACAAAATTTAATAAGTATCCTGCATCAAACTATTTTGAATAATATTACTTAAGGCCTGAAAAGATTGGATTAATTAATTACTTTTATAAACACTTTTAGAAATAATTATTGTTTATAAAATAATTATTACATAATTATAATTAGAATTCATTCCAATTAATTAATTAATTAATTATTTATTTTAAATTAAAAATAAAAACATAGACATGACCCTAGGTCATGTCACTTTCAATGTTAATTTATTTTTAATTTACTTTAAACAAATAAATAATTAATTACCCTAATCTCATTAGATCAAAATATCTTTATATAACCAAATATCTAATTTCATTATATATTTTATGTGATAATGTAAATATTTTAACCTAATCAAACACCTAATCTTATTAAATATTTAATGCGATGTTAAATATATCTAAATCATTTAACTATTTGAATATCTAATCTCATTAGATTATCTAGAAATATACACCCACCACTTTAGTTATAATTTATCATAAATTAAACAATTTAAATTTGATGAACCAACAATCTAGTTATTAAACTCTTTAATAACACAATTAGGTATTCTTTCCTTTAGCAAAATTCTCAATTTCTCTCATGCACAACTCTATTCATGACATTTATTATGCTTAATATTAACCTCATGCTTATTATTAATATAATTAGATGTGACTCTGATACCAATTGTTGAAAACTTTTAATTTTGGAAACGTTTCCTAGATTAGCTTGATCAGGCGTAACAGAAATAACTTTAAAATTTTTTAATTTTAAATTTAAAGGACCTCTGTACTAATATATACATAATGAACATAGAACATTAAAGCGTAATAAACATTGAATTAAATGCATAAATAAAATTGCAAAAATTGAGGAAAGCCTTAGAAAAATAGTTATAAGGAATACCTGAATTGCCAGCCGCAATTGTCGCTCGGGAGGAATCATCAAGACCGTGAGATCTTCTCGGAAATGACCCCTTCAGCACTCGGAGTGTAGGCTTCAAGAATATTTACTAGGAGAAATTTCAGAGAGAAATTCCTCATTTTAATTTTTCAAAAAATCATATTATTCAAGGAATTATTCTTATGTTAAATTGAACCTCAAAAACCCTATTTATAATAGGCCAATGGGTAAAATACCTTTTAAGTTCATGATGTGGGATATGTAATTAAAAAAAAAAAAAAAAACCTAAAACAAGCTTAATATATAAAAGCAACGTCGTACACAAAGCAAACAACGGGGCGGATTTTTGAATAAAACTGAGACACGTGGCGAGCTTTGATTCGCCCTTAGATAAGCATGCAAATTCTAGTCCATGCAATTGGACCACTTGGCGCATTATTATTGGTCCGCGCCTTAGCACACAGATAACTAGCATCAGAGTGCTTGGCCAGTCGTCGGCGTGACACGTTGCGCTGTGATTGGTTGGTTGTGTTTGCTGTGTATCCTGGGTTGTGTATATGCGTTTACCTTTTTTTTTTTTTGGCTGTTTGGTTTAAATTGTCACATGTATAAAATCATCTCATAAATATTATTTGGTAAAATTACTTTATTCATTTTATGAATAAATAATTCATCTCATAGATTATGTTTAGCAAAATTAATTTATTCACCTCATGAACAAATAATTCATTGCATGAATTCATTTTAAATATTTTCAACTGGTGTACTTATGAAGGCTTGTAGAGGGACCTCTGAGACAACTTAATTCTAGCTCCAAATGGGTCAAATCTAATTATGAATACTTGATAACAATGGTTACCATTTAGTAATATTTAATTATACTAAATAAATATTATTGCACTTTAGATTTAAGTACATTTATTCAACACTTCTCAAATGATTTTCATTGCGGCAATCAACCCCTTTATTAGATATTCGAGAGGAAAAATATCTTTAACTAGTATCATTAATTTTCTCACATCCTTGACCGTAGTTCCTAACTCACCATTCTCGAACAATTCAATAACGCAAAAAATAATTTTTGTATTAATTTCAAATGTCAAACATATAGAATACTTTAGCTAAAGATTTTAGAATCTTTTTGTATGCTTGCGAATCAACGAAGGGGATATCTTTATCTCATTAGAGACTATAGACTTCACATAGAACAACTGTTCCCGCTAGACTTCATACGCCGCTACCCAATGCACATAAGATTTCAGTCAACGTACTTTTGACTAATCCTTTTGGCAATGAACAATCCATGAACGAGTTCAGAGTATTTCTTGGATTAAGAGTTATCGTCTTACAAAATTAATTATTTCTGATAGCTTAAAGAAACAACTAATTCAGATGATCCTGCTCAGTGTTCTAATCATATAGATAACACCAATATAGTACTTTTGAATCCCTATCCGCACGACTAAGACAAGTAATCTAAAGTATTATATTATATTCTTATTAGACAAGTTGTCCAAACTCATCACCAACTACGAACATATACTTTAAGAGCATATCACTAATTTGATTTAGTCGATCTGTCTGTGACACAATCTCATTCACCACTTAAACCAAACTTGACATGTCATCTTGGACAACATCCATCTTATGGAACGTTTTAGAAAAACAATCACATGTATGGTTGACTCGTAAAGCATAATCATATAATAAATACATAAACTAATTTTATTTATTTAATAGTTAAAACTATCTAATTGGGGTTTCCAGGACATCAATTCCAGCACTTTATATAAAAGAATGCGTTGTTCATCCTTAGTGGATATAGTGCGATAGCGTGGAAGAAAACACACTTGTTCTAGTGGCAACAAATCATGATTATGATCTGCTATGAGCTCCGTGACGTGATATTTCTCAAGAAAAAGTCAAAATATTTTCTCACTACAATTCTCATATGTGCTTTACATCCACATCTTGTTGCCGTATTTCTCTGCTCCTTCGATGGGTCCACAATTTTCAAGTTGGGTTTTCCTTCACGATGACCAAAACAATTTCGTCTATCCTTTTTCCCATCTTTGGTTGTAAATCAGTCTTTTCAAACTGAAAATCCTTTCAATCTAGCATATTTCTCGTAAAAAATTGAGAGCTTCTTCTATATTGAGGAAACAATTATCCAATAAAAGGTTCAAAAATATTTTCGATTGCATTTTCATCATTATCCTCATTGGAATAGTTGTCTTCTTGCCAGTTAAACTATATTTTGGACTTCTATCAAACAAATTATTTCCTTTTTTGAATCATGGAAGTTTACATCTTTAGGGAGCTCGTTCAATATCAAATATAGGTGAAGCAATTCTGCTTGCCAATAAAACATATAAAAACCACATTACAAAAATATTAAAAAAATAATGCTATAGGATTCAGTCATAATATATATCTTATTCATCATAAAAGAAGACATAATAAAATAGTAGAATAACATGTATATACCTGAAATTTTGCTACTTTAGTCTGATGACTCTTAATTCCAGTTTCAATTTAGTTGCTAGAACATATGACAAATTTTTGTAAATTTTGTAGAGCATTTCTAGAACAACAACAACATGCCCCGTGCCACATTTGTAAAGCATTTCTAATCTTGTAAATTTTTGTTGTTTATATACATAATCAATAGCATGCTTAAAATATTTACATAGGGATGTTGCGCGTAGGATGATGCCTGGCATTAGGCACATCGTGTCTTGATCATTGCATTAACATAGTCACTCAATGCGCAAACCTCTAGTGCTTGGTTGGATGTCAGCGCCTAGGTTTTGGCTGGACACGGGATATAACGAACCTTGACCCAAACATGACCCATAGAGGGCATGCGTACTTGAAGCAGCGCATTGATCTAGTCACGGACCACTAGTCAAGCACATAATCATGCTCAAGTAGGTGCATGTTAGTTGCGCCTCCCTAGTTAAGGACAAACCCTTGACTATGTGCAATGCACGCGTTGTGCTGATATGAGACGGACATTGATCAGGCACAAGTATATATGCAGTGCACATGGATGAATCAGGCCTAGCAGACATGAGCCTAAGCATGACGTCCACGGACAGAGGGCCATGCGCTTGTTGCACAGTACTGAACCAAGGCGCGTGGGTCAGGTACATTTCGTGCACAACCAAGGACAAGGCATGTAAAGCTAAGTCCTAGCTCACCCGATTGGAAGCCCTGTGCTAGTGTGACAACGGACTCTCACCTGCACGTAATATGGCACCAACTCGAGCTGGACCTTGAGGGTGTCAGAGCATTGACATTAACTTAGAGTGGGACAATGGACACTATTATGTTCAGGCCTTGACCAACGGAGAGGTCTAAGGCTTGCGCAGGTGAGGCACAGCACCAACAAGCAGTGCACAGGCACTGTGCACAGACGCGCGTACCAGGTTACAGGAACTGGGATTGCTGGATGTCAAGGTGCACGATGCATGTGCGTAGCTAGACTCATGAAGGCGCAATGCATGGAGTGCGCATGAGATGTGCAAGCATGCACACTAGGTGCACGTCACTATGCACTTAAGTGTTCCTACAATGCACAAATGTACCAGCTAGTGTCGGGAGGTGGTAACACGTGGGTGTGGCACTGGCAGTGCGCTAGGTGCGGACAGTGTGCATAACCCTGGGGTTGTCATGCATGAGCTTGTCTAGGCATGGGGTTGGGTGCGCGCGACGATGCGCACGTCTGCTCTGGGACACATGAACACTTGGGAAGCCTAGCACGTACGGAAAAGTGCCTAGCACGTGCAGGTCATGTGACTTGACGGTTATTGAGCTTAACACGTGGAACCTTTGAAAGAAGACCCTTGACCAGACTCTGACGAAGTAACTGCCACAGCACTACAAAAAAATAGTCGATTTCCGACGGCCGCATCGGTCGGAAACTGGGAAAAATCGGTCGGAAATGTGCACTGCCAACCGAATTTCCGACCGAATATTTACGTCGGAAATATGTTGGTCGGAAACCTATTTCCGACGAATTCCAAAATTCGGTTGGAAATTTTCGACCGACTTTCTGACTGAGTGTTTTAGTCAAAAATTTCCAACCAGATTTCCGACTAAAATTTCAATCGAAAATTTCCGACCGATTGAGAGTTTCAATCGGAAACTTCCAACAGACTTATTGGTCGAAGATTTCCAACGGAGGTACCGGTTGCAAACTACCGACCGAATTATCGGTCGAAAATTACAGAACAAATTCTCCGTCGGCAACTACCAACTGAAATTCGGTCGGAAACTTGGCCGGCAAGATAAATAATCAGCCGAACATTTTTAATTTTTTTTAAAATGCCTGTTTAGTAAAAAAATATGTTTAATCCGATTATAAATTAATTTTCTTGTACGTAAACAATACTGATCATACCAAAAACATAACATATACGATACTACTAATACCACAAACACAACATAAGTTTCAATTACCAAAAACATCACAATGTAATTTAAGCTTACAACTAACAAGTTAAATAAAACAATTATCACATTTACTACACATCATCATCATCTCCACCATCATCTTCATCTTCATCTTCATCTTCATCTTCGTCTTCGTCTTCGTCTTCGTCTTCATCTTCATCATCGTCTTCATCTTCATCATCATCACTATCAAAAATTGGTTGGACTAGAGGATCAACATTAGTTAAATTATTATACATTTTGCTTAAACACTCACATTATTTTTGAACCATGATGCAAACTCCTACTCAATCATAGCATCAACTTCCTCATCACGAATATATTGGTATTCCGCCCTTTTTTGTCGTGTAAAAACACTGTAAGCCAATTTAAAATTTATAATATAAAAATTCCTAAAAAAACATAAGAAACCATATTAATGGTGGACGGGATACTCACTTAATATAGGGTTGAACTTCTTCACAATTTAACAAAATGTGTAAATGGGCCGCATGATATTCTTCGGTAGTCAGGTACCGTTTCTTTGGCTTTCCAGTCGGGTGGCCTTGTGAGCAAAAAGCTGATAGAGTTGGCTGCAGTGTTTCACATTCACCTCCATACTCATTGCATTTGGCTCTAGTTCGCATGGACGGAACATAAGACTCGAAATAATATGAACAGAATTGAGATGTCTCTTGGCATAAGTATGCCTCACATATAGAGCCTTCTACACGAGCTTTATTCTTCGCCATTCTTTTCAATTTACCAAATTCCCTACGACAAAAATTATACTTAATATCTCAACATTTATAATTAACGGAATCACATGCGGAGATTGTGATAATTACCTCTCAAAAGGGTACATCCATCTGAATTGAACGGGTCCACCTACTCTTGCTTCGTAGGCCAAATGGATGGGCAAATGCTCCATTGAATTAAAAAATCCAGGTAAACCAAAATAATGTTAGCACAATATAAAACCAATTTCACACTAAACTATGAAAGTTTTAAACAAAAGTAATAAGTACAAACCTGAAATATGTAAAAAAAATGGCTAAAATCAGAAAAATCAGAAGTACCACCACAATCCAAGCCTGAGAGCTGATAGAACCTCGTCAATATCCAAACCCAACAACCCCCTACCACAAAACTACCCAACAACTAGCAACGATAATAAAAATTTCAACAATATCTCATACAACAAGTATAAGAGATGAAACACAATATAAAACCAATTTTACACTAAAATATGAAAGTTTTAAACCAAATTAATGAGTACAAACCTGAAATATGTACAAAAAATAGACTAAAATCAGAAATATTAGAAGTATCACCACAATCCAAACCTGAGAGTTGATAGAACCTCCTCAATATCCAAACCCAACAACCTCCTACCACAAAACTACCCAACAACTAGCAACGACAACAAAAATTTTAACAATATCTTATACAACAAGTATAAGAGTTGAAACACAATATAAAACAAATTTTACACTAAAATATGAAAGTTTAAACCAAAATAATGAGTACAAATCTGAAATATGTACAAAAAATAGACTAAAATCAGAAAAATCAGAAATACCACAATAATCCAAATCTGAGAGTTGATAGAGCCTCCTCAATATCCAAACCCAACAACCTCCTACCACAAAACTACCCAACAACTAGCAACGATAATAGAAATTTCAACAATGTCTCATACAACAAGTATAAGAGTTGAAAAACACTATAAAACCAATTTTACACTCAAACATGAAAGTTTTAAACCAAAGTAATGAGTACAAACCTGAAATATGTACAAAAAATAGACTAAAATCAGAAAAATAAGAAAAACCACAACAATCCAAATCTGAGAGTTGATAAAACCTCCTCAATATCCAAACCCAACAACCTCTTACCACAAAACTACCCAACAACTGGCAATGTTAATAAAAATTTCAACAATGTCTTATACAACAAGTGTAAGAGTTGAAACACAATATAAAACCAATTTTACACTCAAATATGAAAGTTTTAAATCAAATTAATGAGTACAAATCTAAAATATGTACAAAAAATAGACTAAAATCAGAAATATTAGAAGTACCACTACAATCCAAACCTGAGAGTTGATAGAACCTCCTCAATATCCAAACCCAACAACCTCTTACCACAAAACTACCCAACAACTAGCAACGACAACAAAAATTTCAACAATGTCTCATACAACAAGTATAAGAGTTGAAACACACTATAAAACCAATTTTACACTAAAATATGAAAGTTTTAAACCAAAGTAATGAGTACAAACCTGAAATATGTACAAAAAATAGACTAAAATCAAAAAAATCAGAAATACCACATCAATCCAAATCTGAGAGCTGATAGAACCTCCTCAATATCCAAACCCATCAACCTCCTACCACAAAACTACGCAACAACTAGTGACGACAACAAAAATTTCAGCAATGTCTCATACAACAAGTATAAAAGTTAAAACACAATATAAAACCAATTTTATACTAAAATATGAAAGTTGTAAACAAAAGTAGTGAGTATAAACCTGAAATATGTATAAAAAATAGATAAAAATTAGAAAAATTGGAAGTACTACCACAATCTGAACCTAATAATTGATAGAACCTCCTCAATATCCAAACCCGACAACCTCCCGCTACAAAACTACTCAAAAACTAGCAACAACAAACATAAATTTCAGCAAAATTTATCTCTCATATAACAAGTTGTAAGTAGTGGTGGCCAACGAGCCGGGTCGGCCCGGCCCACACGGCACTGTAGCGGGCCGGGCCGGGCACAGGCCCGAGGTCCCCCCGACCGGGCCTCGGGCATGTTTTTTTTCAGGGCCTGGGCCCGTTCTTGGGCCCGGTCCTGCCCAAAAGAGCCAACGGCTCTTTTTAAAAGAAAAGAGTCGTTGGCTCCGTTGTTGTACAGAGCCAACAACTCTTTTTTTACAAAAAAAAAAAAAAAAAAATTATATATTTTTTTTCTATAAATACTTAAACCTCCCCAACTCATTTTTTTACAAAATCTTCAATTCGCTCTTCTCTCTCTATACATTCACCATCTCCCATCTTCTCTAATTTGCTAATTGCAAAATTGTGCTCTAAAGTTCGAAGTTCGTAAAGTGTTTGGCTGAAGTGTGAATTTCATTGTTCTCTCGTTTCGGTAATTTTAGTATCGTAATTTTTTTTGATTCGCATTTTTAGTTATTTAATTTGCATTACTACGTGCATTTTATAAATAATAATCATTTATACTAATATGGCACACAACTCTTCATCATCTGGAGCCGGTCGTGCTAGTTCTAGCTCTTCTCGGCCACCTAGGATCCCAAAAAGGACTAGAATTGTCTTACTTGATACTGAAGAACGAGCTTTTATACAACCAGACCCAACACCCCAATACACTGATGATAGCATAGATTATAACTTTTCACAACCATAAGATTATCATGAGTCAGGTAGTGGTGGGGTTGGAGACTCACAAACTGATGAGGAACCTACCCCCACCACAGATGCCCAGCCTGAAACTGATACCTTAACTAGTAGGCGTACAACTAGTGGGGTATGGAAGCACTTTACCCTTAATAAGATAACTAATAAAGTAACCTGTAAATTATGTGACCCACCTAAGAATTTTAGCCATCAACCCGGTAGTGGGACGGGCAAACTAAATAGACATATACTTAGGTGCCACCCCGAGCAATTCCCGAAAAAGAGCCAACAACGTTTAGTACAGCAAGTGACCGGTGCACTTGCTAATTTTAGGTTCTCTCAGGAGAGCAACCATAGGGGGCTAGCTAAATATATAATTTTGAGTGAAAGGCCTTTTAGTACCGGCGAAAACCCACATTTCGTCGACTACCTCCAACGAAATGTGAACCCCGCAATTGTGAGGATTCCTCGGAACATCGTAAAGCGGGACGCTTTTACGTTGTACCACGATCTTAAAATTGGGATACATAAACTTTTTGCGACGAACACGAGCATGTTCTCGTTGACGTCGGACGTATGGACGTCCAAACCCGGCCAACCTTATATGTGCATAACGGCACGCTGGACCGATGAATCCTTCATCATCCAGAAGAGAATAATTCATTTTGGGCTTTTAGATTGCCCCCATACTGTCGAGGTAATTACGGGTGCGATTATGTCGGCAGTCCGCGATTGGGGCATAGAACAACGTATCTTCAGTATTACGTTTGACAATGCTTCCAATAACACTGCATCCGTAGCACATTTAATTAGGAAAATGAGACCCATGTTTGGTGGGAAGTGTTTTCATATTCGTTGCATCTGTCACATTTTGCATTTAATGGTAATGGATGGTTTAGACCTTATAGACGCATCCCTTACCACCTTAAGATCTGTAATAATATCAATTAAAGCATCCATCGCTAGGAAAAAAAGATTTAAAAATGTATGTAGGTTGTATAATATAGAATATAAACAATTTAAATTAGACTCCAAAACTAGGTGGTCGTCTACGGTACTAATGTTAGAGCGCATTCTACCATACAAAGACGCTTTGATGGAATTCGCCCAGGAAAATCGTGTAGAATGGCGCGATTACAACCTGGACGGTATACATTGGGAGACAATAGATGAAATTTGTAAATTTTTTAGCATGTTTAAAGACGCGACAACATTTTTTTCGGGTTGCTACTATCCGACCATGCCTCAAGCAATATCAACATTGCTTGATATTATAAATTGGATGGTGGGTAATCAATCCAACCTCATTTTGTTCGGATCGATTATGGCAATGAAAGAAAAGCTTGCCAAATATTTTTCTGAACTACCTCTTACTTACTGCTTTGCAACTATTTTAGACCCTCGTTGTAAACGCTCAGGTTTCAACTTGTTTTGCCAACATTTTTTCACGTATTTGAATCCTTCTCTTAATATCGACACTTTCATTGCCGATGTCGATAACGACTTACATAATTTATTTTCTCAATATTCCCGTCAGTTAGCGTCCAATAATCCTAGTACTGCTGCAGTAGGATCTTCCACATCTAGTGGAAGTAGTTCACACATGTCATATTCGTGAAAATTGTTGGAGCAATTTACGCCCACAGCAGCCCCCACATCATGTGATGAGTTAGATTATTATTTGCGGACACCGATGGTCCATATTTTTGGGCCGTCGGCCCACCCGAATTTTGATTTGTTACAATGGTGGAACACAAACCAAACCCAGTATTCCGTGCTTTCCACCATGGCACGTGATATACTAAGTTGCCCGGTGTCTTCAGTAGCATCGGAGTGTGCTTTCAGTCTTGGTGGCAGGTTGCTTGGAACGAAGAGGGCGAAGTTATCGCCGTCAAGCTTAAGGATTGGCTGCTAGCTGAGGCAAGAGATCAACAGAGAATGAAGATGGATTCATCGAGCGATGAAGAAGACGACCGCACAACTGATACATCAAATGATGGCGTAGAAACCCCCCGATATGATTGATATCAAGATTCAAGACTTGTGTATGTTAATTATTTACTTTCAAATATTTACGTCAAAAGATGACCGCACACTCTATATGTCAAACTTTATATTTTTTGATAAATAAATTTGTATTTTAAAATATTAGGCCCCAACTTCGTATTTGTATTTGATACGTTATTTATTTACTGATATTTTTTTGATAATTACTTGTTGTATATTGTATTTTATTTATTATATATATTTAGTATTATTTTTTTTGAACATGTATACTTGGAAAGAAATATATTTGTATCTCATATTATTTATCAATGAATTACAATAATTTTAGTACAAAACGATTATGTATTTTTTAATTTTTTTTAATTTAGTTAAAAAGGCCGGGCCTGGCCCGCCGGCACTGTAGAGGGCCCGGGCCTGGTCCCGGGCCAGTCCCGGCCCTGGAGGCCCTCGGGCCCGGCCCGACCCATGGCCACCACTAGTTGTAAGGGTTGAAACACAATATAAAAAATAATTTCACAATAAATTATGAAAGTTGTAAACAAAAATATGAAGTACAAACCTAAAATATGTACCAAAAATAGGCTGTTATGGGACGAGAATCCGTGGCTTGAGCAGCGAATAGGACCAGTGCCGGTGTGGTGGCTGTCCGGCTGCGCGGCGAGGGGCGGGGCGGGGCGGCCCGGCACTGTGCGGGGCTGGGCTGGGCGGGCTAGATATCAAAAGTGAGAATGAAGAGTTAGGGTTTGGGTGGGATGGGTACTTGTTTAAAAATTTAGTAATTTTAATTAGGATATAAATATTAATTTTAGGTAAAAATTGTGAGCATTAGGAGGGAAAATGAAATTTGAGAGGGAAAATGAAAGTTTGGGAGAAAAAGTAAAAAATTAAAGAGGGAAATAAAAATTGAGAGGGAAAATAAAAATTGAGTAAAAATTTAAGTAATATTTTTTTAGATTTAAAACTAATAATTTTGTTTGTTGGTAATTATTTTTTTAATATTATTAATATTAGTAATAAATTTGTATGTTGGTAAATGTCTCTATTAGAATTGGCTTAATAATAATAATAATAATTTATTTGTTGGTAATATAATTTTACCTGTTGATGACAGCTACTTCACAATACTAAATTGGTTAAATTGAGTTAATTAATTGATTTGTAATGTATTAAATTTTATCTTATATAATTGTGTGCTTATAGCCATGAAAAGATCTCCAAATTATTAGCATTCATCTACGAGCTTGAAGTCTGCACCATAACATAACTAAATTTTGATGCGTCGACAAGTTTGAGACTGTATAAACTCTGAACACAATCTTTTATATAAATCAATACTTAATTATGACTAATGAAGTAATTCGTTAGTACTATTGAGATAATTTGTGCTACTCCAATGGTGATATAATAAGTTATATTTTTAGACTAGTTTATGCTTGAACTTAAGTATTAATTCATGTTTAATATTGAATTAGGAGCAACAAACGAATTAAGTAGTACTAATAAACTAACATATGCTACACCTAGGTTAAATTTAGAGGAGAATAAAAATTGAGTAAAAAAATTAAGTACTCTTTTTTTTAAACTTAAAATTAATAACTTTATTTGTTGGTGATTATTCTAATAATATTGTAAAAATAATATTAGTAACAAATTTATAAGTTGGTCAATGTCTCTGTTACAATTGGCTTAATACTAACAATTTATTTATTGGTAATATGATTTTACCTGTTGGTAATAGCTACTTGATAAAACTAACAGACTTGCTTATTGGTAATGATTCTGTTAGTAATACAAAGGTAATATTATCAACACATCTGTTTATTGGTAATGACCTTATCATTTCATTTAAAAAATAAAAAATTTTGATATTTTAGGTACACTTAAAATTAAAACATTCTTGAGGATTAATTTGAAATAACTTACAGTTTAGCACAATTGTTTTATAAAAAAATTTGTTTCTTACAAAATTAAAAGAAAAAATTTGATTAATTATGTTGATTTAGAGTTAGTTTATGCTAAATTATTGATAAAATTGTCAATCTTTTGACTTCAAGTTGAATTAATTGAGATAATTAATTGACTTGTAGTGCATTAAATTGCATCTTACATAATTGTGTGCTTGTAGCTATGATAGATCTTCAAACTATTGGCGTTCATCTATGAGTTTGTAACCTATACCATAATATAACTAGTTTTTCATGCATGGTCAGGGTTGAGGTTATACACAACTTTGAACACAATCTTTTGTATAAATTAATACTTCATTGTGAGTGATAAAGGAATTGTTAGTACTATTGAGATAATCAATTCTACAACTAGGGTAATACAATGGGTTATGCTCTTACACTAGATCATTATCCTAAGCCCTAACATAAGTATTAATTCAAGTTTAATATTGAATTAGGAGCAAAAAAGGAATTAAGTAGTGCTAATGAGATAACCTATGCTATACCTAAGATGATATAATAGGTTATGTCCTTAGACTAGTTCATTGCCTTCAGCCTTAACTAGTTTAAATATAACCTACGCTTAGTACTTATAGCCTAAACCTCCTAGATCATTGTCATAATAGCGCATAATGACAGTATACGAGTAAAGTTATCTTGCATTCATTCCTTGAACTAACGTTTATTTAATTTGACAACCTTTTTTTACTACTTTAGCTGCTTTAGTTTAGTTAACCACTCAATTCATCTGCAAAAATCCAAAATTCCAACCAGCCATTAATCACTAGATTCAATTTAAAACTGATTCCCTATGGATAGGACTCATATACCTGATAAAGTTATGACGATCTTGTACGCATACAAGTACACGGTTTTAAAACACCTTTTAAAATCATATCAATAGGCAAAGTACAAGACATTTGTATGTAAATAACCCTAACTTAAATTTTACTCCCAAGGACCAAATTGACACAACTTTAATTATATATGGACTAATTTAACATTATTAAATATTAAATAAATTAATTGGATGTGGTTGGAAAAACAGTTGGAAATTTCCGACCGATTTCTGACCGAAATCAACATATTTAATTTAATTTATTTTAAATTTAAAAAATAAAATAAACGGTTGGAAATCGGTCGAAACTTTCCGATAGCTTTAGTTGCGGTCAGAGATTTGGGACCGCAACATTATCGGTTGGAAATTTTCCACCAATTTTGCGACGGAATTTAATTTAATTTTTTTACTTTTTTTTTTTTCAAAATTTAACGGTCCGAAAGCGGTCGGATATTTCCGACCAAAAACATGACGGTTGGAGATCGGTAGGACATTTCCAACCGATTTTCGACCTATTTATATATGGTCAGAAATGTCCGACCGAAGCAACTTCGGTCTGAAAAGCGGTTGGATTTTTCCGATTGAAATTAATTTGGTCGGAAAAAAGGTTGAAAATTACAGTTTTTCTTGTAGTGCAGGAATTGGAGGGAAGTTTGAACAGGCATTTTGGCACACCTCAGGCTTGTAACCGCTCCCCTTGCACGGGAAACAGTAAGGTTTGAATTTGAACTGTGGCTTGACCTAGTAACCACCCTTAAAAAGGCGCCCCTCGAGGGAGAGTGGGGAAACTGTTTGTTTGAGGTGCTGCCAGGTGTCGCAAGCTACCATAACATGGGTTAACTGCTGGAGCTTCTATAAATAAGGCTGGAGGGGCAAATTTTGAGGGGATTCGGATTTTGTACTTAGTCCCTACGATGAGATAAAGTCTTGTATATGAATTTATGTGAGAGTTTAGGGTTTTCCATTACAAATTCAAAGAGTGCTCAAATAATAAAAAGTCGTCCCTTAAGTCTAGTGTTCCATTACTTGTGTTTGTGATCGTTTATGTTCAATTCCACTGTGCTTTTGTTTAGGCTGAGTGCGGCGTATCTTCACTGCAATCACAAGTAGTTAAAAAAAAAAAAAAAAAAAAACCCTGCGACAATTACCGGGGTGGCATATTGATGGAAATGATAGAGCAATAAATGAGCATATGAAAAAATTATATATCAATTAATATTTTAATTAGCCAAAGCGCACAGATTAGATATTCCCTTATATATATCATCAATTTTATTATGTAGAAGTTGCCCTTTCGTCCATAAGTCACAACGCTCCAATCCATGTATTCTGACCTTCCCCTTTCGTGGCTTGGATGGACTAAAAAAAGCATGTGGAATTGTGGCTGAACATCGAAGCGCACTGCATGTAGTCAGAAAACATGGGGTGCTATTTTACAGTCTTTGCCTTAGCTTGAAGGCCTTTTTTTTTTTTTTTTATGTAATCCTCTTTTGTACTTGGCTTTTTTCAATGAAATCTTCAATTATTTAAAAAAAAAAAAGGTATTCTCACAGCTTTGTCTCTTTGGCATTCAATATATAAGTGGCAATTAAAGAAGAAAATAAAAACAAGGGCAAGAAAATCTAACAAACATAATCGTACCTTAATAAAGAAGCCCCTAATTAAAACTTGATAATTATAATACAAAGTATTAATGCCTCGTGTCTTAAGTTCGTCTCGTAACAGACAAAGTGAAAGAGGGTATTTAAACCTGCACCTAGAAGTCAAATACAATTATGAAAAAGCCATTAAAGCCAAATACAAACCGAAGTCAAAACGAGCGACAAAACTACGACCTTAATACTCCACCGCTACTCGTCAAAAGCGGATTACCTTTGGAACCCTCCGCTACTCTTTAGAATATATACCTGCCATCTACAAACCAAATCGCCGCCTGCGAGGGGTTTCCACCAGCAATAAAACACAGTTGGCGTGTGTAAAACACTTGACATTGAGATGCCGTGAGCAAGGTAATGCCTAGCATTAGGCGCATCATGCTCCGATCAATGCACTGACATAGTTACTTGGTGCGCAAACTTCTAGTGCTTGGTTGGATGTCAGTGCCCAGATTTTGGCTGTGACATGGGACATAACGGAGTTGGAACCAAGCATGACTCAAGTAAGGCATATGCGCTTGAAGCAGCGCATTGACATAGTAAAGGACTACTAGTCAAGCGCATGGTCATGATCAAGTGGGTGCACGTTAGTTGCGTCGTACTAGTTGAAGACGGACCCTTGACTAAGTGCTACGCACATGTTGTGCCAATAAGTGACAGACATCAATCAGGCACAACTATATACGCAATGGGCATCCTTTGTATGGATGAACCGGGCCTAGCGGAAATGAGCTGGAGCATGGCATTGATGGACCAAAGGCCATGCGCTTGTTGCACGATGATGACCCAATGTGCGCAGGTCAGGCACATCGCGTGCACAAGCAAGTTCAAGCATGAAATGCAAAGTCCAAGGGCACAAGACTGGGTGCGTTGTGCGAGCGTGACAATAGATCTTCACGTAGATGTGATATGCCACCAACTCAAGATGGACCTTTGAGTGTGCCAGGGCATTGATGTTAACTTAGAGTGGGGCAATGGACACTCATATATTAAGGCCTTCACCAACGAATGACTCTAAGGTTGGCGCAAACAATGTGTTGTGCCAACATGCAGTGCACAGACACTGGGTACAGGAGCGTGGACCAGGTGATAGGCACTAAGATCGCTGGATGTCAAGGTACGCGGCGCAAGTGCGTAGCTGAGCCCATGGAGGCGCAAGGAATGCACTGGCTTGCGCATTTAGGTGTGCAACGCTGCGCACCCCAGTGTGTCTCCAGCGCACTCGAAGCAGCTAGTGCCGAGCGTTGGCAACACGTAGGTGCGGTGCAGGTTGCTCACAATGTGCACGCAGTGTGCATGCCCTCGGGTGGCATGTGCAGGCCTTGTCTTGGCACAGCGTTGGGTGCGCGTAATGCAGTGCATAGGACATGAACACTTGGGGAGCCTTACACATATGGAAAGGTGTTTGGCACGTGCGGGTCACGTGACTTGACGGTTATTGAGCATGTGACCTGAAACTTTGAAGGAAGGACTTGACCAGACCTTGACTAAGTAACTACTACACTACTAAAGGGAAGTTTGAACAGGTTTTGGCGCACTTGGACCTGGTAACTGCTCCTTTTTGGGCGGGAAAACATAAAGCTTGAATTTGACTGGCATTTGACCCAGTAACCATCCGCAGAAAAGGAACCCCTTAGAGAGGAGTGGAAATCAGGCTTCCACATTATGCTGCCAAGTGTCCCAGGTAGTTACTCCTTGCTAGATCATGGGCAACTTCTGTAACTTCTATGAATAGGGCCGTTTGTGCAGATTTTTGGGGCATTCAGTTCTTGTATCATGTTTTGAGTCTTGTATACAAATTTGAGAGAGAGTTCAGGGCTTTCCATTGTAAATTCAAAAAAGTGCTCAAATAATAAAAAGTTTTGCCTTGTGTTTTGTGTTCTATCAGTTGTGTATATGCTCGTTTATGTTTAATTTTGCTGTGCTGGTGTATGCTTTCGTGTGTTTAGGCTGAGTGAGACGTAACCTCACTGCCATTACAGGTAGTCAAAAATATACTAGTGACAATTTGATATCAGAGCCAGGTTTGCGTGAACCTTGCTGTCCAGATCTTGTCTCGATTGCTGTCCAAACTTGCATGCTTGCTAGTGAATTTTGTTGCTGAGTTTCAGATCAGGGTTGCCCCTTGTATTCGAATTTTATTTTGAAAATTCTAGTCAAGATCTCTTTTTCGAATTGAGGCCTTGGCTGGTACTTATGGGCTTGTTCTAGTGTTAGTTATGGTGGTACTTGGCTGTGAAATTGTGGGTTTGTCCCTGCTGTGAGTTTTTCGTGTTATGCCTGCTGGGTTGAGTGTGATCTTGTCCTGAATTGTGTGAAATTTTGCTCGTGTGTGCCTGTCATTATGTGAGCTGGGTTAATTTTGACCCATTTGCATTGAGATTTTGAGTGGGCTGTGTGAGTCTAGTCATTGTGGGGGTAGTTTCGGTGTTGGTTGCTTGAATTATTGTGTTGGTTAGTTGTCACCATGACTCAAAATCACAAGAACCAAGAGAACGCCTTAAAACTAATGAACGTTTGCACCAAATAGAGGAGATTCCAGGATCTGAGTATGATGTTGATGACCATCCTCCGGGAACCGTCTTGGGTGCGATGAAGTCCTTGTCCGGCAAAATTGGGCCACTTAAGGGGATAATTGAGTCCCTAATTGCTGCCCCTACTTCCCCTACTAATGTGTTTCTTAGGTTGGGTCCTAATGGTGTCGGAAGTAGTTCTCCAAATGTGCCTCATGTTGGTGAAACTTCCATCCTAATGGTGGAAAGTTTGCAAAACGAAATTTTGGTGCTGCGTAAGACACTTGATGCAGGTACCTTTGGGCTTGACAAGAGCAGTATTAAAGTTCCTACTCTCAAAGCCCTTTGGGGTGAACGTGATGCCCAGACGTTGGAGAACTTCCTTTGGGACATGGAACAGTATTTTATGGCTGCCATGTCCGTAAGGAAGATACGGTTGTCATGGCGTCCATGCACTTGATGGGTGAGCCTAAGTAGTGGTGGAGAACTTGTGCGTCAGAGGACCGTGCTGTTGGACGTGCTTGGGCCAATTAGTGGGAGATCTTGAAGAAAGACCTTCATGAACAAATCTTCCCAAGTAATGCTTCTTGGTTAGCCCGTGAATCACTGAAGGAACTTAAGCAAAATGGTTCTGTTTGTGAGTATGTTAATGCTTTTAATTCTGTAATTTTAGAAATTAAAGACATGATGGATGAGGACAAATTGTTTAATTTTATTTCGGGTCTTAAAACCATGGGCTCTAGCATTAAGGCGCCAAAAGGTCCAAGACCTTGCCTCTGCTTTGGCCGCAGCTAAATCTTTTGGTGGATTTTAATGTTGGCCATGACTTAAGTAGGAAGGACCACTTCAAGAAACGAAAGAAATTTAACCTTAAGTCCTTTAAGAATGGTAAGGGTCCTGCCACTAAACCTAACAATATTATGATTTCAGCAAAGATAGATGGGAATGACAAAGGGAAGGATCCTAAGTTTATTGCTTGTTTCATATTTGATGGTCCTCACTTTGCAAGGAATTTCCCTAACAAACAACCTTTGAGTGTTGTTGTTTAGTGGGATGATGTTGAGGACGAGGATCATGAGCCATCTCCTTCTCAGAATAAGCTCACTGAAGTTAAAGGACAAAATAGTTTCTGGGTGATGCGCAGGGGGCTGGTCATCCAAGCAAGCTTGTAGGCTGTTGCTTTGTTGATGTCTTATGTTTAGTTTATGTTTATGTTTTATTGTTGGGCTCCATTTTTTTGGAGGTTTTTGATATAATTTTTTGTTTCGATGCTTTTCGCTTATGTTGTTGCAATGGTCATTTATCTTGATTTTATATGCAGTATATATGTATATGATGATTATACACGCGTTGATGGACTACCGAATTTGTGGCTTAGCGGTGCATCTAATGGACTTGAATGACCCCATTCCAAAATGAGCCTTGAAACGAATGGATGTTTAATGGTACAACTAACGGACTAGTATGTGACCTAATATGTGTTAAGACTAAAAGAAGAAAGAGACTATGTCAAAGCACCTAATGGACTTGTGGGCATAAGGACTTGTGTCAGTCTAGACAAGTGAAGTTGCGTCAAAGCACCTAACAGGACTTGGGCACATGAGGATTTGTTTTAGCCTAGTTGGCATGTGTGAACCTTAGACTAGGGTTAGGCATGATTGGAAGAGGATGTCGCTAGTTCCCATGAAATGACTAAGGCAACGGATGACCAAAGTTAGTTTATTAGGGTGCTCACACTTCCTGCCGAGGACGTCAGGTTCTTTTGCTGGGGAAGGTTTGTAAGACCCTTGACATTGGGATGCCGCACACAGGGTGATGCCTGGCATTAGGTGCATCATGCTCCAATCAATGCACTAACATAGTTACTTGGTGCGTAAAACTCTAGTGCTTGGTTGGATGTTAGTGCCCAGGTTTTGGCTATGACATGGGACATAATGGACCTTGACCCAAGCATGACTCAAGTAGGGCATGCGTGCTTGAAGCAACGAATTGACATAGTAATGGACCACTAGTCAAGCGCATGATCATGCTCAAGTGGGTGCACGTTAGTTGCTCCACACTAGTTGAAGACAGGCCCTTGACTAAGTGCTACGCACACATTGTGCCGATATGTGATGGACATCAATCAGGCACAAGTATATACGTAGTGCGCATCCTTTGTATGGATGAATCGGGCCTAGCTGAAATGAGCCTGAGCATGGCATCCACGGACCGAGGGCCATGCGGTTGTTGCACAGCGCTGACTTGATGCGCGCAGGTCAGGCGAATCGCGTGCACAAGCAAGGGCAACACCTGAAATGCTAAGTCCAAGTGGACAAAATTGGATGCGCTGTGCGAACATGACAATGGACCTTCCCCTAGACACGAAATGGCACCAACTCGAGATGGACCTTTGAGTGTGCTAGGACATTGATGTTAACTTAGAATGGGGCAGTGGACACTCTTATGTTAAGGCCTTGACCAACGGATGAGTCCAAGGTTGGCACGGACAATGCATGGCACCAAGATGCAGAGCACAGACACAAGGCACAAGCACATGCACCAAGTGACAGGCGCTGAGATCGCTTGATGTCAAGGTAGGCGACACAAGTGTGCAGCTGAGCCCATGGAGGCACAAGGCATGCATTGTCCGCAATGCTGCGCACTCCATTGCCTCTGCAGTGCACTCGAAGCAGCCAATGCTGGGCGTTGATAGCAGACGGGTGCAACACAGGCTGCATACTAGGTGCACGCAGCGTGCGTGGCCCTGGGGTGACATGCACAGGCCTTGTCTGCGCACGATGCTGGGTGCGTGCAAAGCAGCGCATGGGCCGTGAACACTCGGGGAGCCTTCCGCATACGGAAAGGTGTTTGGCACGTGCGGGTCACGTGACTTGTTGGAGGGAAGTTTGAACAGGTTTTGGTGCACCTGAACCCAGTATTTGCTCCTTTTTGGGCGGGAAAACAAAAGGCTTGAATTTGATTGGAGTATGACCCAGTAACCGTCCCTAAAAAGGCACCCCTTAGAGATGAGTGCAAATCAAGCTTCCACATGATGCTGCTAGCTGTCCTAAGCAATTGCTCCTCAGCCAAATCATGGGCAACTGTTGGAACTTCTATAAATAGGGCTATTTGTGCAGATTCTTGGGCATTCCGTTCTTGTATCATGTTTTGAGTCTTGTATACAAATTTGAGAAAGAGTTGAGGGCTTTCCATTGTAAATCCAAAAGAGTACTCAAATAATAAAACGTTGTTCCTTGTGTCTTGTGTTTCATCACTTGTATTTATGCTCGTTTCTGTTTAATTTTGCTGTGCCGTGTATGCTTTCGTGTGTTTAGGTTGAGTGAGACGTAATATTCACAGGTAATAGAAAATATACCTGTGACAGTGTTCATGCAAATGAAAAGACAAGCGACCATATTATGTTTGCAACACATGGAAGCCAACAATTTTGTTTTTTTTTTTCTTTTTATTTTTTGTTTATGGAGGGCAGATTGCTAGAATGCTAAGGCTCAAATATGGGGAAGAGATAGGGAATTATTTACATAGTACCCCTAATTTTTCTTTTTTTTTTTTTTTGTGGTCAAACTCCCCTTAAATCTTAAAATCTAGAAAAGGGAGTAAGGGTTATCATTGCAAGGAATAGTAACTCTTACTTCATTTTTATCTTTTTTTTTTTTCTCATTTAATTTTTTTTTTACACTTCATGTTACAACAATGTATATTATTAAAACATTGAAGTACCTGTATAATAAATAATCAAATTTTAAAATAGTTAATTGATGACTTCCCTATATAATATAATATATCATCTTAAAACCTAAAAAAAGGAGTAACGGTTATTATTGCAAGGAATAGTAACTCTTACTTCCTTTTTCCTCATTTTTTCTCGTTTATTTTTTCTTTTTAAACTTCATGAATGAGGTATATTATTAAAATATTAGGATAATTATGTAACAAATGATCAAATCTTAAGGTGCTTAATTAATGACTTCCCTAAAAAGGGAAGGGTTGCTATTTCTAGGAGCAATAATTCTTACTCCCTTTTCCTCTTTTTTCTCATTTCTTTGTTCTTTTTAACTTCATGTTAAAACATTGTATATTATTAAAATCTCGGGTACCTATGCAACAAATGATCAAATCTCTTTAAACTTTATGCTTCAACATTGTATATTATTAAAATGTCGTGATACCTATGTAACAAATGATCAAATCTTAAGGTGCTTAATTGATGACTTCCACATATAATCTAATATATCAATTTAAAATGATGAAATTATCTATAATCTATATTTACAATAATAAAACCTAAAAAAGGGAGTAAGAGTTATTATAACATGAATTTTATCACGTAAGTATATCATGTGTTAGAATGTGATAAACTTCTAAATTTCAGGATACATCATTATATTTTATTAAAACATCGGGATACCTAGGTAACAAATGATCAAATCTCAAAAAGCACTTAATTAATAACTTCCTATATAGTATAATATATGTAACGCCCCTAAACATTTTTACTGAATAGGTTTAAGTTAAAAGGACGCTATATGGCCATACTATAATGAAATCCCACATCATAGTACGAAGCCTCAAAAAACTTATGAACTAAAATTTCTCAAAATTCCGCAAAGGTTCCCATAATAAATGATAGACAGTTCCAAATACATTAATACTAACAATTCAAAACAAGTAGTGCGGAAGTTCAAAATTAGAATAACTCATATAGTCTATAATATTTTACTATGAAATTCATTTACTATTTAAACTACGCGAAATAAACTAATTTTCGAGATAGTAAGCTGCTCCATTTTTTCTTCCTTCAGGGACTTGCCAGGAGTTACTAATCTGGAAAATAAATTAGTTGGGTGAGCAAACAACACGCTCAACAAGTACACCACATACCCTATCCGGACCAAACATATTATTTAAAACATAAAAAAAGGAAGGAATTCAATGCAGAGAAAATCCAGTTTATCCTCAACGATCATATCATAAGAGACATAAACATCATATTATATTAGAAATTCATTTCATGAAAGTTTCTCAATTTAACCCACAGATCAATCGGAGATCGTAGTTGGTATTACACACCACAGCAGGGCCATATATCAACTTTTGCATAATTCACCTTGAATTAATCGCGACACACGCTCTTTTACAACGCATTCAATTCATCGGTGACGCACGCTTTTTTAGAATGGATTCAATTTGTTGGCGACACACGCTCTTTAAGAATGCATTCAATTCATTGGCGACACATGCTCTTATAGATTGCATTCAATTTATCAGCAACACACGCTCTTTTAGAATTCATTAAATTCTTCGGCCACGTAGGCTCTTTTCGAATTTAATTCATTGAATTTGATATAACTTCAACAAGTTCACGATAATTTCATCCGCATTATCACAAGTATAAATTCTTTCAACAATTTAGATATTCTATCATCAAATCCATGTATAAATCGATATAATTCAAATCGTGAGAGTAATAATCACACACTCAATCAAACACATATGCCGACCCTATTTTAACAAAATATTGAATCACTTAAACATAAGTCTTATATGTCAAGTCATATAAAACAATTTTTATAATTCACAAACAAGTAGGGGAAGTGGTATACTTATCTTTACTATTTTCTAATCCAATATTCATACTTTATTATGAATTAGCTTCGAAAACCTATCAAGGGACAACAACAACAACAACAACAAGCCCTGTGTCTGTAAGGGCTCTCGCAAAAGCAGGGTCTGGACAGGGTACATTTACGCAGCCTTCCCCCTTCAGGGGCCAACACTGAAGAGAGGCTGTTTCCAAGGACCCCCAACCTGAGAAGCCTTAGAGTTGGTTCGCAACATAGAGCATGAGACCGGGCAGCAGGGGAGCATCAAAGCATGAGTAAAGCAAAGCACACGTTGAGCAAAACAACAAACTCAAAGCAAGCCAGAACACGCAGAAATCAAAGAAATCAAAGGATAGGTAGGCACATAGGCGCTCATGAGAGCAAATACACAACCTAAGTGCGCTAGGAGGAAGTCAAGGGCTAGCACTAGTAAGCTAGACTACCCTACTTTAACTAGAGCATCTATAACCCCTATACAAGCCCTCCATTGGGCCTTATCTAAGGCCATCTCTTCTCGAAGGTTTGGTGGGTGAGGTTTTGTCGGATCGTCTCCAGCCATCTCTTCTTTGGCTTTCCTCTTCCTCTCCTGCCTAGTGTAGTAAGGGGCTGTTCGCATGTCCTTACTGGAGCGTTGTCTGGTCTCCTTCTGACATGTCCGAACCACCTCAGACATTACTCCCTCAATTTATCTTCAATGGGGGCTACGCCTAATTTGCCTCTTATGATGTCGTTTCTGATCCTATTCTTCCTTGTGTGTCTGCACATCCACCTCAGCATTCGCATCTCCGCCACCTTCATCTTCTGTGTGTGCTGTTGTTTCATCGCCCTGCATTCCGCCCCATACGTCATGGCTGGCCTCACAACCGTCTTATAGTATTGATAACCTTAAATTTGTATATATTTATTTATATCATTTTAATGCATTTTTAACCATTTTACTTCTAATTTTAATCAATTTTGCCTGGTTTTGCTCATTTTGAACTATTTCCTATTTTCTTGTAAAAACACTAATTTTGTATTAAATCTTGCTAGTTTATCGTTAATATCAATAAGTAAAAATAAGATAAATAAAAAAATTACAAAATAATAACAAAAATTATACAAAATTACATAGAACACCTAACTTACACCCTATTTCACAAGTTTTGCATAAATTTTTAGCTAAAATTTAAGCTTTTATCCTCATTATTCATCTTTTGTGTATTGTATAATACAATTAAACATTAATTAAAGATATTTTAAGCAATCTTTAACATAAAAAACCAGAAAAAATATAAAAAATTTTACAAGTTGCAAAGCAACTTGCACCTGCTGCAGCATGTCAATTTGCAGCTCGATTTTAGCATTTGTTTTTTTACTAAATTCACTGAACCAAAGCTTAAATAAGTCATTTAACATATTTTTAACATGTTTATGCAGAGTTTGGGTGGAGAATTTCGTGAAAAAAGGAAGAAAAAAGAGCCGAAAATCAACATGCAGAAATTTTGACTGATTTCAGATTTTCATGAACAACTTGCATTTTGGCAATTAAAAATCGATTGTTTTTAGCCAAATTCATTGTAAAAACATGAAAAAACATCAATATGATGTTTTGGAGCAGAATTTGGGCGGTGGAGTGTAGAAAAATGCAAGAAAATCAATAAAAATTCAGCAACTCGTAGACAGACAGCAGCTGCAGCTGGGAAGCACAATTGGGAGCTGATTTTTGAGATTTTCTCTTAGTTTTTTATTCCAAACTCTACTTTTATAAATATGGGGGGATGCAGGGAGTAGGATCATGAAGTTTTTAGACCAAAAAATACAAAAAAAATCGAGTGAAATAGGGTCGGGTCTGTGCAGCAGACCCGACCTGTTCTTTGCTATTTTTTCTTATTTTTTGTTTGTTTTATCATTTCTGTTCATTAGTTCATGTATTTTGATATTTGTAATGTTTAATATTAAGTTTAACATGAACTAATTTTATTAATCTAAGGCTACGATGTAGCCTAAGTTGTAAAATACGCTTATTTCTAATTTAAGGTATTCAATATTTATGTTATTGCGTTGTTGAAGTGTTTATCATTGTTCTTCATGAGTTTTAAATGCTTGATCACCATTTAAAGCCTATAATGATTCATAATGAGACCGAAAGGAGATTTATGATGAGTGCTGAGGTGATAAGCACCACAAATTGGGCGAATACTCGAGAGAGATTAACGCGATTTGTGTGGTTTTTAAAAGAAAATCATAGAGCTTTTATAACTCTTTTCTTATTTAAATTCATGCACGAAAGTGATGGGTTAATATGTTAAAAAGTATGCTAAATGTTGCTCGAAAGAGAATATTTAGTAAATTAGGATTTTCAACCATCAACACACAGTAACAACTTGAATATCAAGGATAGAAAAGGCGTATTGATGCAACTAAGGTGAAATTGGATGCCTTAGACTTTATTAACTAAAAAAAAAACTTAAATCGGCTAATATTAGTCTAGTTTTAACTTTTTATTTTTATTTTATTTTATCTTACTTTATTTCATATCAAAATCCTCAATTCTTCGATTTTTTAAATAATATTAAAGCTATTAATTTCAGTACTCACTCAGCAATCCTCGTGAGAACGATACTCTACTCACTCTGTATTACTTGAAGCGACTAGTGCACTTGCTAGTAAAAAATATGCATCAAGTTTTTGGCGCCGTTGCCGGGGATTGTCTGTAATTGAGTGATATTAATACCACATAGTTTTGATACTAATTTGAAATTGTTAATAATTTGTAAATTTTGTTAAATTTGAAATATAAATTTCTTTTCATTTATTCATTTTATTTGTAAAGATAATTCTTTAAAAAAAAAAAAAAATTATTAAATAAAAAAATTCGTATATAAAAAGAAAAAATTATTTTGTTTGTTTTTATAATTTGAAATTGTTGATAGATTGTAAATTTTGTAGAAAATACGCACAATTAATCTTCATTCATTTATTTTATTTTATTGTAGATTGTTATTTTTTTAGTTTTCTGATTAATTTTAACTTTTTCTTAATTTTTAAATCCATTTAGATAAATTAGATCCACCCAGAAAGTCGAGCTAACGACTATAAACTAAGCACTTCTTGGAAGGCAACCCAAGTGTTTATATCTTTCTTTATCTAATTTTTATTTTTCTTTTATTATTTTTATTTTGTCTCATATTTATTCTTGATTAAACAGGTATTTCGCAAAAAGTTTGGGGATGGCACGATGTCCACATGCACCATCAAAGAGCAATCCTCAAACCAGGGAAGTATCTCTCTCCCGCTTGCTCTGTATATTCCTTTTAATTTTAAAAAAAATCATTGTTAAATTCTATGTTTAGGAGTAGGAAAAGCAGTTTTTATAATTTTATTTTTTTTTTTAAACATTTTTTGAAAAGTTTTCCAGTCTTATGTTTTGGAGTCGGCTTAAGTGCCTCCCAGATTTCGGAACCTTTTTATGGGGATGTAAATAGGGTCGGCCAACAAAAGGATTTTCTATGCTTTAAGTTTTACTGCATTTTGAATAATAATAATACAATAACAGCAATAAATTTATAAAAAAAAAAATCCCCTATTATTTTGAAAAGCTATCATCATGCTTTTTAGGCTATTTTTTAACTCTTTCTTAGCTCGTTTACTGTAATTTAATTGGAATAACCTAAGAATTGATTGTTTTTGTGCTTTAATAGTGAAACAAAAATCTAAGGCATTATCTTGATAAAACCATGGTATTTGAGTTCACTTGTTAGCAGAGCTGTTTTACCTTTCTTTCTTATTAAAAGATATTCAAACTCGAATAGATTGCATTAAGGATTATCATCTTATAATCAGTTTTGAAAAGTTATGCCTGAATCTAAAAAGAAAAATATGATATATAAATTAAAAAAAAAAGGGGATGAAATTGTATCTCTAGTACCACTATCTCGCATAAATAAAGATATGTGCTACCCAATATTAAGGGCGTCTCGGTGGTGGCTTCTCTTACTTATGGGTCATCGCCCAGGAGTCGGAGCGTGATTCTCACTGTAGATAAACTCAGGGGAGTCATAGAGAGGGAATCTCAGTGGTGGCTTCTCTTACTTATGGGTCATCGTCCAGGAGTCGGAGCTTGATTCTCGCTGAAGATATACTCACTCAGTAATATCGGGGACATCTCAGTGGTGGCTTCTCTTACTTATGGGTCATCGACCAGGAGTCGGAGCTTGATTCTCGCTGAAGATAAACTAATGAGCCGAAAGTGACTTGAGTAAATAAGTTCGTATGGAAAAAAAAAAAAAAAATTCAGTAAAAGTGTTTTAGTTTTGGGCATACTTGATAAGGCTTGTTATGAGTGGTATGAATTTTTTTCCTCTAATCTGTTTGAATATCTAGAGATTTGAAAGAACCGATAAACTTAATCTGCTTTCCTAACTTCTAAATCTTGACTACCTAGGTGATTGATAGATTTTTCCTTAGAAAGAATGATTTTGGCTTTAAAGCCTTAAACGTCGATTTTCGGTTATTCATTTCTGAATTACAGTACATTCGCTTTAAATAGTAGAAAAATTCTTGAAAAACATGAGATATGGTGTTGAAATGTTCAGCCTTGCTCGAGGACGAGCAAGATTTAAGTTTGGGGGTATTTTGATAACCTTAAATTTGTATATATTTATTTATATCATTTTAATACATTTTTAACCATTTTACTTCTAATTTTTATCAATTTTGCCTGGTTTGCTAATTTTGAACTATTTTCCTATTTTCTTGTAAAAACACTAATTTTATATTAAATCTTGCCTGTTTATCATTAATATCAATAAGTAAAAGCAAGATAAATAAAAAAAATTGCAAAATAATAACAAAAATTATACAAAATTACAAAGAACACCTAACTTACACCCTATTTCACAAGTTTTGCATTAATTTTTAGCTAAAATTTAAGCTTTTATCCTCATTATTCATCTTTTATGTATTGTATAATACAATTGAACATTAATTAAAGATATTTTAAGCACTCTTTAACATAAAAAACCAGAAAAAATATAAAAAATTTTACAAGTTGCAAAGCAACTTGCCCCTGCTGCAGCATGTCATTTTGCAGCTCGATTTTAGCAATTTTTTTTTAATAAATTCACTGAAACAAAGCTTAAATGAGTTATTTAACATCTTTTTAACATTTTTATGCAGCGTTTGGGTGGAGAATTTGGTGGAAAAATGGAGAAAAACAAGCTGAAAATCAACATACAGAAATTTTGACAGATTTCAGATTTTCATGAACAACTTGCATTTTGGCAATTAAAAATCGATTTTTTTTAGCCAAATGCATTTTAAAAACATGAAAAAACATAAATATGATGTTTTGGAGCAGAATTTGGGCGGTGGAGTGTAGAAAAATCAAGAAAATCAATAAAAATTCAGCAACTGGCAGACAGACAGCAGCTGCAGCTGGGAAGCACAATTGGGAGCTGATTTTTGAGATTTTCTCTTAGTTTTTTATTCCAAAATCTACCTGTATAAATAGGGGAGGATGCAGGGAGTAGGATCATGAATTTTTTAGACCAAAAAATACAAAACAAATCGAGTGAAATAGGGGTGAGAAGGGGTCGGGTCTGTGCAGCAGACCTGACCTGTTCTTTGCTTTTGTTTTTTATTTTTTGTTTGTTTTATCATTTTTTCTCATTAGTTCATGTATTTTGATGTTTTTAATGTTTAATATTAAGTTTAACATGAACTAATTTTATTAATCTAAGGCTACGATGTAGCCTAAGTTGTAAAATACGCTTATTTCTAATTTAAGGTATTCAATGTTTATGTTATTGCGTTGTTGAAGTGTTTATCATTGTTCTTCATGAGTTTTAAATGCTTGATCACCATTTAAGGCCTATAATGATTCATAATGAGACCGAAAGGAGATTTATGATGAGTGCTGAGGTGATAAGCACCACAAATTGGGCGAATGCTCGAGAGAGATGAACGCGATTTGTGTGATTTTTAAAAGAAAATCATAGAGCTTTTATAACTCTTTTCTTATTTAAATTCATGCACGAAAGTGAGGGGTTAATATGTTAAAGAGTACGCTAAATGTTGCTTGAAAGCGAATGTTTAGTAAATTAGGATTTTCAACCATCAACACACAGTAACAACTTGAATATCGAGGATAGAAAAGGCATATTGATGCAACTAAGGTGAAATCGGATGCCTTAGACTTTATTAACTAAAAAAAAAAAAACTTAAATCGGCTAATATTAGTCTAGTTTTAACTTTTTATTTTTATTTTATTTTGTCTTACTTTATTTCATATCAAAATCCCCAATTCTTCGATTTTTTAAATAGTATTAAAGCTATTAATTTCAGTACTCACTCAGCAATCCTCGTGGGAATGATACTCTACTCACTCTGTATTACTTGAAGCGACTAGTGCACTTGCTAGTAAAAAATACACATCAAGTATCTTCCCTTTAGCTTCAAGGGGAACTTTCTATCACAAAGTATCGCGGAGGCCATCCTCCACTTATGCCATCCCGCTTTAATCCGGTTGTTGACATCCCTCGTCAACTTCGCCGTTGTGCTGTATCATGGACTCCAAGTACCTGAAGCTCTCCTTCTTCGATATGGCTTCAGATCCAATCTTCACGTCTTCCCGACTAGGCGTGGTGGAGGGATCGAACTTGAGTTGCATGTGCTCGGTCTTGGATCTGCTTAGTCATAAACCCTTCGCCTCTAGTGACCCTCTCCACAGTTCCAACTTCTCATTTACCTCTTCCTGCGACTCCCCCACCAACACTATGTCATCTGCAAAGAGCATATGCACCAAGGTACACATACCTGGATGTGCCTAGTGAGCTCGTCCATAACCAGAATGAACAAATAGGGACTCAAAGTAGACCCCTGGTGTACCCCTACTGTTATCGGGAAAGCGCCTGTCTACCCGTCCACTATACGCACCACAGCCTGTGCCTCATCATACATGTCTCTAATGGCTCAAATGTATGGCACAGGGATGCCTTTCCTGTCCAAAACTCTCCAAAGGGCCTCTTATTATTATTATTTTTTTTTGCTAAGTCAGCGAAATATATAGATGAAAGAAAAGAAAACAATCTACAAGGAGCATACCCCAGGACACAGCCAAAGCCTACAAGTATGAGGCAACGTAAAAAAAACAGGCAGAGTCCATATAACATACAACCAAAGTACAAACTAAGGGAACAAAAAGAAACTAAGTCTCAAAACCCCAGTGCCGGAGCGACAAGGCATGACGGTGAGCTCCTCTGAACGAAGAACCAGCAAGTAAGCGGCTCCTGACCAAACTCGTAATCTCCTCTCGAATGACAGCAACCGATCTGGACTGAGAACGCTGAAACCGAAGGTTGCGCTTATACCAGATAGTATACACAGTCGTAGAGAGGCAGAGTCGAGCTATGATACTGCCAATCTCCCGCCCCCTGAGATGCTGAGCAGCCCAAGCGACAAGATCTCCAAAGGACCTCCCTTCGCACTCTATCGTACGCCTTCTCTAAGTCAATGAAAACCATGTGAAGGTCCTTCTGTCTCTCCCTGTATTGCTCTATCGTTCGCCTTAGGATGTGGATGGCTTCTATTGTTGATCCTCTGGGCATAAATCTGAATTCGTTCTCGTACACCTCTGTCTGTTGCCTCAACCTCCTCTTTATGACCCGTTCTCACAACTTCAGAGTGTGGCACATTAGGTTGAGACCCCGATAGTTGGCACAACTTTGAATGTCACCTTTGTTCTTATATATCGGGATCACTGTGCTCTTCCTCCATTCCTCCGGACTTTTTTCCCCTAGAAGGATTTGGTTAAATAGTTTAGTCAGCCAACTGACGCCCTTATGTCCAAGGCATTTCCATACTTCTATGAGTATGCCATCTGGGCCAACTGCTTTACCCCTTTCCATGAATTTCAGGGCTTCCTTGACTTCTTCGGGGCTAATTTGCCGACAGTAACAATGGTTTTGATGCTCCTCAAATGTCCGAAGATCACCTAAGGATATCTCTGTCCCTCCTTGTTAGTTGAACAGCTCGTGGAAGTACGTTTCCCACCTAGCCTTAATTAGTTGCCTGTCCACAAGTACTTGTCCATCTTCCCCTGTTATACATTGTACTCTGTTGACGTCCCTGGTCTTCTTTTCTCTAGCTTTAGCGATTCTATATAGGTCCCTCGCACTCTCCTTGGTCTCCAGCCTTTTGTGGAAATCCTCATGAGCTCTTGATTGTACTTCTCTTACTGCTCTCATTGCTTCTGTCCTGGCTTGCAGATACCGATGTCGCTTGTCCTCATCTCTGCTATCATCCCACTCTTTGAAACAAACTCGTTTCGCCTTAATCCTTTGTTGAACCTCCTTGCACCACCACCAGGACTCTCTGTTGCTTGGTACCCTTCACTTTGACGTGTCGAGAGCTTCCCGTGCCAGTCCTCTGACCTTTTGGGCCAGTTGGTTCCACATCTGGTTTGTATCTCCCTTGAAGTCCCACCTGAGCTCGGCCTCCACTTTTTCCTTGTATACCTTATACTTCTCCCCCTTCAGATCCCTCCAACAGGTATGCGTCTGCGCAGGTTTGCAGATTCTTTTGGCCCTCTTCTTGGCCTTTATATCCGCCCACAGCACCCTATGTTGTGTAGATAGGTCTTCTCCTGGGATAGCCTTGCAATCCCTGCAGTCTCTTTGCACCCTTTTCCTTACTAGTATGTAGTCAATCTGTGTTCTTGTCCTGCCGCTTTGGTACGTGATGATGTGTTGCTCACACTTTATGAAGAAGGTATTGGCCACCGTTAGGTCATATGTGACCGCAAAGTCTAGTAGGGCTTTGCCCTCTACATTCCTGGTTCCAAAACCGAATCCTCTGTGGAAAGAGGGGTAACAGTCCTCCATCGAGCCAACGTGCCCATTGAAATCCCCGCCAATCATCACTTGTTCAGCTTAGGGTATGCCTTGCATCATTGTGTCTAAGTCCTCCCAAAATGTTGCCTTCTCGTGCTCTGTTAGTCTAATTTGAGGTGCGTAGGCACTGATTACATTCAATACTTCTCCATCTAGGACCATCTTGATACTTATGATCCTATCACCAGCCCTTGATACTCCGACTACTTTGTCCTTGAGGCTGCAATCCACCATTATACCAACTCCATTCCTGCCTCTGTCCTTATTCACACACCAGAGTTTGTGGCCTAGCACATCCCTGGCTTTCGTACCAACCCATTTAGTCTCTTGCGGACAGAGGATGTTGATCTTTCTCTTCATCATCATTTGGACCACCTCGAAACTCTTCTCCGTTAGTGTCCCTACATTTAGTGTCCCTAGTCTCAAGTTACCTGTCCCCTTCTGCCTCGCCCTTCCCCTCCCCCTCCCCAACCTATTTGAAGATGGCCTCAATCTCGGAGTTCCATAATTGGTAACGTTCATCCACTAGCTATGACTATCGCAGGTAAGTGATTAACATAGACAAGAAGCTTATTATAGTATAGGCACATGAAAGTATCACCATAGACAACAAAGGTCACAGTATTCAGAATAAAGAAAGGAGAAAGAACCAAATGAAAAGTACCCAATAATAGTAAATTAAAGCCCTACCATGCTGTAAAAAGGATAGATCAAACCCAGGGCTAGTGCGTAGTTGATATTTTGACCTGGCTAAAACTTACCTGGGCCCGCTCTTTGTTGTCGGTTGCAGGCTGCTGGTTTAGAGTGGTGGCGATGGTGATGGTGGTGGTGAGGGGCTGGTGCAGGTGGTGGGTCGGGTGAAGTATGGTGTGTTGGTGGTGAAGGGGCGAGGTGGGGTCGGTTGGGGTTGGGTTGGGGTGGGGTGTGGGTACTAGTGGTGGTGGTGCCGGTGTGTGGGTGGTTGATGGTGGTGCGTGGGTTGGCAGGTGGTGGTGCAGTGGGGTGTGGTGGGGAAGGGGTGGGGTTGGGCGGGTGTGGTATCTGGTGGTGGTGGCGGTGTGTGGGTGGGTGGGGGCTGTGGTGGGACCTGGTGGACGTCGGTGGTGGTAAGCTGGGGCTGGTGGGCCGGGTTGGAGGCGGGGGAAGAGGGAGAGTGAGTGGAGGAGGAGGCAGGGGAGGAGGGAGAGCGAGTGGAGGAGGAGGGAGTGAGGGAGGTGGTGAGCCGGGGCTGTGGGCCTGGTTGGTGGCTATTGGGTGTTGCCTGGTGGGCCGGAGAGGAATCGAATTGACAATGGGCTCTTGATAGAGAAAGATAATTGATTGGAAGAGGGGAAGGAGAAAACCAGGGTTTAAACCTTCTATATATATATATACGCTCATGTATAACTCTAGCATTAATAATGGACCCTTTTTAAAATTAACTCATTATTTTATTGATAGCTCATTCCAAATATTGGTCAGTCTTAGTTGTATTATAATATCTTTCCAATTTATTTAAATCGGGTTTCACGTATTATAACGACTAACCAAATTTAATTACCCCGGATTTCACATATTTTAATATATAGTCCAATTTAATTAGACCGGATATTACATCCTTTCCCCCTTAAATAAAAGTTTCGCCCCCGAAACTTACATCCTCAATTTAATTAAACAGGGTATTTCATCCTCACTCCCTTAAATAAAAGTTTTGTCCTCGAAACTTATATTCTTAATTTAGTTAGACAGGATATTAACTTAGGCTCTCATCTCAACACTTAAATCTCTCAATAATTAATAGCATGTAACTCATCTTAACACCCAAATTTTTAAATAATTTATAACCTAAATTCTCATCATAAAACCCAAATTTCAATAATTCATAACCTAGTGCTCTGATACCACTTATGTAACGTCCCCAAACAGTTTTACTGAATAGGCTTAAGTTAAAAGGGCGCTACATGACCGTACTATAATGAAGTCCCACATCATAGTATGAAGCCCAAAAAAACTTACGAGCTAAAATTTCTCAAAATTTCATAAAGGTTCCCATAATAAATGAAAAATAGTCCCAAATAATCAATGCTAACAATTCAAAACTAGTAGTGTAGAAGTTCAAAATTACAATATCTCATATAGTCTATAATATTCTACTACGAAATTCATTTACTACTTAAACTACGCGAAATAAACTAATTCTCAAGATAGTAAGCTGCTCCATCTTTTCTTCCTTCAGGGACTTTCCATGAGTTACTAACATGGAAAATAAATTAGTTGGGTGAGCAAATAATACGCTCAGCAAGTACACCACATACCCAACCCAGACCAGACATATTATTTAAAACATAAAAAAAAGGAAGGAATTTAATATAAAGAAAATCCAGTTTATCCTCAATGATCATATCATAAGAGACATAAACATTATATTGTATTTAAATTCATTCCATGAAAGTTTCTCAATTTAACCCATAGAGCAATCGGAGATCATAGTTGGTATTACACCCCACAACAGGGCCATATATAGACTTTTGCATAATTCACCTTGAATTAATCTCGACACACGCTCTTTTACAATGCATTCAATTCATCGGTGACACACACTCTTTTACAATGCATTCAATTCGTTGGCGACACATGTTCTTTTAGAGTGCATTTAAATCATTGGCGACACACGCTCTTTTAGAATGCACTCAATTCATTGGCGACACACACTCTTATAGAATGCATTTAATTCATCAGCAGCGACACATGCTCTTTTAGAATTCATTAAATTCTTTGGCCACGTAGGCTCTTTTCGAATTTTATTCATTGAATTCGATATAACTTCAAGAAGTTCACAATAATTTCATCTACATTATCACAAGCATAAATTCTTTCAACAATTTACGTATTCTACCATCAAATTAATGTGTGAATCGATATACTTCAAATCGCAAGAGTAGTAATCACACAATCAATCAAACACATATGCCCAACCCTATTTTAACAAAATATTAAATCACTTAAACATAAGTCTTATATATCAAGTCATATAAAATAATTTTTATAATTTACAAACAAGTAGGGATGTGGTATACTTACCTTCACTACTTTCTAATCCAATATTCGAACTTTATTATGAATTAGCTTCGAAAACCTATCAAGGGAGAGGAATCGAATTGACAATTGGCTCTTGAAAGAGAGAGATAATTGATTGGAAGAGGGGAAGGAGAAAACTAGGGTTTAAACTTTCTCTTCTCTTATATATATATATATATATATATATATATATATATATATATATACACATGTATAACTCTAGTATCAATAATGGCCGCTTTCTAAAATTAACCCATTATTTTATTTATAGCCCATTCCAAATATTAGTCAGTTTTAATAGTATTATAATACATTTCCAATTGATTTAGACCAGGTTTCACATATTATAATGACTAGCATAATTTAATTACCCCAGATTTCACATATTATAATATCTATTCCAATTTAATTAGACCGGGTATTACATCCTGACCCCCTTAAATAAGAGTTTCGTCCCCGAAACTTACATTCTCAGTTTAATTAAACAGGGTATTACAATATATCAATTTAAAATGACGAAATTATCTATAATCTATATCTATAATAACAAAATCTCAACAAAGGAGCACGAGTTACTATTATGTAATGTAATATATCAATTTAAAATGTTGAAATCAGCTATAATCTATATCTATATTAATAAAACCAAAAAAGGGAGTAAGAGTTACCATTTCAAGGAATGGTAACTCTTCGTCCCAAAAAAAAAAAGAATGGTAAGTCTTTCCTCACTTATTTATTTCATTTATTGTTGCTTTTTTTTAAATTTTTTTTTTCTATTGAGCATTTATCATCTAAATACATTGAGGTATCTAAGACATGAAATTTTTTCACCTAGGTCTATCCTATATCAAAATGTGGTGAGTTTTAAGATACGTGGGTGATAAAATGTTAAACTTCAGGTCATGGCATTGTATACTATTAAAAAGTTGGGATACCTATTTAACAAATGTTCAAATCTTATGGTGCTTAATTGATAACATTGGGATACCTACTTGGGGTGGCAAATATGTCGTGTCATGTCGTGTTAATGTTCGTGCTATGCCAAAGGTCTTAAGAATGGGGTCAACCCGAACCTGACCCATTTATTAAACGGGTTAGGGATTTTTAACCCTTACCAAACCCAATTATTGAACAGGTAACCCGTGTTATAGTGGTGATTTTTTTCATTAAATGTTAGTTTTTTTAACTTACAAATATTTTAATAATGCACTTTATGGTTTATAATACTAATAAATACTTGTTATATTTATAACTATTAAAATAAATTATCAAACTTATATTACTAAAATAGTTCAATTATCTTAACTCAAAAAATATACAACAACAACACAATAATAATAATAATAATAATAATAATAATAATAATAATAATAATAATAATAATAATAATAATAATAATAATAATAATAATAATAATAATAATGTATTACTAAAATGCCAAACATAACTATATAAATGGGTCAATTGTGTCGAAAGTAAGTTCCATGGGTCAAATCCAAATTCAACCCAATTACCGAAAGGGGTTAAACGGGTCAACCGAAATTCAACACGGCTTCAAAACCCCGGACCCAAACTTGCTATCTTCCTGTCGGGTCCTTGTCGTGCTATTGTATCATGTCGAATTTTGCCAGCCCTAATACCTACTCCTTCACCCTTTTCCTCTTTTTTCTCATTTATTTTTTCTATTTGAACTTCAGGTTATAACGCTATATATTATTAAAACATTGGGATATCTATGCAATAAATAATCAAATCTTAAGGTGCTTATTTTATAACTTCTTACCCAGCTTCGCAGAGCAGCTCTCTCCCCAGCCGAGCATGGTAAATATCTAAGGGTTGAAAGTCAAAAAGTCAAGCAGGAAAGTAATCAGTCCCTCCGCTCCTCTTAATATAACATATTAATTAAAAACGATGAAATAATCTATAATCTATATCTATTAAAATAGAACCCAAAAAGGATTAAAAGTTACTATAACGCAAAAGTTTATCACCTACGTATATACTGTGTCAGAATATGATAAACTTTTAAACTTCAGGCTATAACATTGTATTTTATCAACATGTCGGTATACCTATGTAACAAATGATCAAATCTTTTGTGGTATAAAATAAAATAAAAAATTGATCAAATCTTAAGATGCTTAATTAATAACTTTCCTATGTAATATAATATATCAATTTAAAATGATGAAATTATCTATAATCTATATCTATAATAATAAAAACTGAAAAAAAGAGTTACTATTTCAACCTTTTCCCTTTTTTTTCCTCATTTAATTTTTCTTTCTTTCATTTTTATTCTATTTCTATTGAGCATTTATCATCTAAATACAATAAGGGACCTAAGACATGGAATTTTTCTATTTCTATTGATCATTTATCATCTAAATACAATGAGGGACCTAAGACATGGAATTTTATCACTTAGGTATATCCTGTATCAGAATGTGGTGAGTTTTGAGATACATGGGTGATAAAATTTTAAATCCCAAGTTACAACATTGTATATTGTTAAAACGTCGGGGTACCTATGTAAGAAATGATCAAATCTTATGGTGCTTAATTGACAACATCAAGATACCTACTCTTTTTCCCTTTTCCTCTTTTTTCCCATTTATTTTATTTATTTATTTATTTATTTTTTGGAAGTTCAAGTTACAACATTATATATTACTAATACGTTGGGATATCTACGTAACAAATGATCAAATCTTAAGGTGCTTAATTGATTACTTTCCTATAGGGTATTTACTCCAAAGATCCCTATACTTTGCCCATTGTGTCAATTTGGTCTTCGTACTTTTAATTGTGTCAATTTAGTCCATAAATAATTCAAAATGTGTCAATTTAGTCCATTGGTCAAATTTAAGTTATGTTACTGACGTAATTTTAAACTGTAAAATTATGTTAGATGCAAGTAACTTATTATGAATTCATCTGTGTACTCACTTTAATCCAATCGTGGCCGAACCATTAAAAATTTTATTAAAAATTTAAAATAAATTCTTCTCCAAGGACCAAATTGACAAATTTTGATTTGTATAGGGACTAAATTGACACAATGGACAAAATATGGGGATCTTTGGCATAAATAACCGTATAACATATCAATTTAAAATGATGAAATTATCTATAATCTATATCTATAATAAATAAACATAAAAAGGGAGTAAGACTTACTATAATGCGAAATTTTAACACCTTTTTTCAATAATTAGCGACAGAGTCGCGAAATAAAGCACGCAACTCGAATAAATAGCCCTAAGTCAACCCATATAAGGGCGGGGATCAAAACAATAGAAACAGTACAAACAGGAATACAAGAAGAAACAAGCACATACTAAGAGCCTCAAACACCACTGGGGAGGACTTAGAAATACGACAAACCAAAATATAAGAATGCAGGGTAATCAAGCCCCTAATTTTTTGAAGAGAAGCATTCAGCATAAGTAGATCATAACAATCAAAATCTAACCCCGGTCATTTCCCCATCTCCCATTTGCACTCCACAACAATGATGTTATCGGCATCTTTAACACTATCTCCCCTTTTCACCATATTCCTTTTTTTTGTTTGTCAGAGGCCTTCCCTGATCTCTTCACGTTGTTCCCAAGTGACAAGTCCTTTAGGAAATCTTGTAGTTTCTGCTTAGCTTGCTCTGTCATCTTGCGCTTCAGTGCTCTTCTGCCCCTTTTTTTCACACCCAACGCTGGTCATCTACATATATCCTATGCCAAAAATGTTATAAACTCTTAAACTTTAGGTTAGAACATCGTATATATACCTATGTAACAAATGATCAAATCTTAAAGTGCTTAATTGATAACTTCCCTGTATAATATAATATAGCAATTTAAAATGATGAAATAAAACCAAAAAAAGGGAGTATCTATAATCTATAATCTATAAAACTTAAAAACGGGAGTAAGAGTAACTATTACAAGGAATAGCAACTCTTTGTTTTCCCGTTTTTTACTTATTTATTTTTTTTTTATTTTTCATTTTTTTATTTTTCTATTAAGCATTTATTTTCTAAGTATTTTTAATGATGTGCCTTAGATGTGAAATTTTATCACCTAGGTACATCTTGTGTAAAAATGTGGTGAGTTTTAAGATACTTGGATGATACACTTTTAAATTTCATATAACAATTAAATTTTAGGTTACAACACGATATATTATTAAAAAGTCAAGATACCTATATAACAAATGATCAAATCTTATGGTGCTTGATTGATAACTTTCCTATATAACTACATAATATAGCCCTAGTGGTGGCATCCAAGGAGTCTGCCAAAAACATAAGCGATTGAAGGGATCATGAAGTTTTTTGGGAGTGAGATGTGTGGCTAGGTCAGGAAGAGGGCTAGGTAGGATGAGAGGTATCTTGCTTCATATGAACTTTGTGGTGATAAGCATCTGGTGTCATCATTTTGGTGCAACTAATTTGCTTTCAATTGCGAAGGTGAGCCTTGGTGAAGCTAATTAATATTTTTCTGCTATTCATACTAATTTAATTATAACATCTATCTAGTAGTGTACTATTTCTAAACTTCACATTTCAGTGCTTAGAGACCTATCTTTGCATTACCCAATATTTTTTTCCACCTTACTCACACTAAGAACATCCAATATATTAGAATAAGGTACCAATGCGTAATATGTATGTAATTTATCTGTTTTACCCTTGCTTTTAATGTAATTTTGTTACCCTTGAATGATTGGCTCTAAGTAACTCTTGTTTTCTGTAGAGGCACTTCGGAAAGACAAATTTGAGACAAGATTGCAATATTGGACAAAACTACAATTTGAGGCTCTACATAACTATTGCAAGGAATACCGTAACTCTTACTACCATTTTCTCTTTTTTTCTCATTTATTTTTTCTTTTTTTTTCATTTGTTTTTTTCTCTTTCTATTGAGCATTTATCATCTAAACAAACAATGAGGTATCTAAGATGCGAAATTTTATCACCTAGGTATCTTATGTTAGAATGTGGTCAGTTTTAAGATACTTGGGTGATAAACTTTTAAACTTCAAGTTATAACATTATATATTATTAAAACATCAGGATACTCATGTAATAAATGATCAAATTTTATTATGCTTACTTTATAACTTCCCTATATAATATAATATAGTAATTTAAAATGATGAAATTATTAGGAAGTGAAATTTTATTATCTAGGTATATCCTGTAGAAATGGGATAAACTTTTAACACATAAGAATTTTATTCCAAATCATAAGAAGTATTACTTCCGATTGAAATCAATTTATTATTACAAATCGTTAAGCACCTAACAGATATCACTTAAGAGTTGGAGGCGCGCGCTTTGCGTGCGGCCACCAACTAGTTATTAAAAATAGGGTCATTTGGAAGAATATAACAGCACGCAAAACCAATACTGTACAATACATTTTTTTTGGCTACCGCATGAACACACTACTCATAAACTAGTCGGTAAAAACATCAACAATATACTAATAACATTGTTTCGTATTTTGAAAAAGCCTATAAATTATATACATCAAAGTTATCTTCTAATTTTTAATTGTGTTAATGTAGTCATATTCTTTAGTTGTGTTATTTTAGTCTACTTGCATCAATGATGGGTTAGGTTTAGTTTACGTGGTCAATGAGATTGAACCACATACAAACTTCGATCAAACTAGTGATATGTTATCAAAGTATGTTCCTAGTCCGTGATAAATTTGGACAACTTGTCTGTTAAGACTGTAATATCGTACTTTTGATAACTTGTCTTGGTCATATAGATAGAAATCTAAAAGTATTATGTTGGTGTTGTCAATAAGATTGGATCACTGAGCAAGACTACTTGAATTACTTGTTTCTTAACTACTATCAAAAATAATTAATTATGCAAGATGATAACTTTAAATCCAGAAAATAGTCTGAACTCGTGTATGGATTCTTCGCTGCTTTGATGTGCTAAAAGGATTAGTTAAAATGCGTTGACTTGAAACTTACTTACATTGGGTAACGTCATGAAATTTGTAGTGGAAATAGTTGTTTTACATGGAATCTATAGTCCCTAACAAGATAAAGATGTCCCCTTGGTTGATTCACAGATATACGAATAGATTCTATAATCTTTGGCTGAAGTATTCCATATATTTGACATTTGAAATTAATACAGAAATTGTTTCTATATAATTAAATTGTTCGAGAAGGGCGATTCGGGAATTACGGCGAGAGATGTAAGAAAAGTAACAATAGTAATCAAAGTTACTTTGATCACGGATATCTAATAAAGGTTTATTATTGTAATAAAAGTTACTTTGAAAATTTTTGAGTGAATATATTTAATTCTAGAGTGTAATAAAACTTATTTAGTGAAATTAATTTTATTAAATAGTAATGAATTTTTATTATAAGATGATAATCAGATTTGATATATTTGAGCTAGAGTTATATTGTCCCTGAGGTCCCTGTGCAACTCTCAAGTTAAGAATAGTTTGAAAATATTTAAAAATATAAATTAATAAGATGAATTTTTTATTTATAAGATAAATAAATTTTTATGCTTAACAAATATTCATGTGATGAATAATAGGATAAATATCGTGTTTTAAATAAAAGAAGGAGAATCAAAATTAGTTGTGGAGACTTCACCACCACTCAAATTCTTATATATATATATATATTTTTGCGGCTGTATTTTGATTCGTAATTTTTGAGTTTCACGTTTTTTTATTGTGAAAATGGCTAGGATTCCGAACTTGGATTTCTCTCACAAATGAAAATCCTAAAATTATTTTAGGAGTTCTCTAAATTATTGTTTAGCATAATTTTTTTTGAAAAATTGTTTTTCGAAAAAATTGAAGGAAAAATTTTGTTCCGAAGTTTTTTCTAAATTAAACATTTTGGGAGCCTATACTTTGGTTCTAAAAGAGGATATTGTGAAGATGACCTTAAATTGTCAAGAAACTTTCTTCCAATTTTAGATCTTCAAGCCAGAGTTGTGATTCGTGTTTCAGGTATGTCTAAAATAAGTATTTGATATTTAATTTGTTTTTCTTTATTTCGTTTATTCTACGTACTATGTTTATATATGTTTTATTCAATGTTTTTCATTTGACATATTGTGAACCTATTAGAGTAAGACTTAGATCTAATTAAATAGTTTAATTAGGTTAGAGCTTTTGATTTAAAATTAAGAATTTTAAATTGGTTTTCTATTGCGCCAGCTCTAGGGAATAATTTTTGAAATATATTCCGAACACTTTCGTCTTAATCAGGATATACTATTATTTTAGTGGTTGTTGACAATCTAAGTAAATATGCACACTTTATGACCCTCAGACTGAATTACCTGGGATGCCTGTGCCCATAAGAATTTGCAGAGCCACACATTAATAGTAATGGAACTCTGTGCAAAGTTTCCTCCTGTGATATGAATTGCCACCCCTTGATCACTTATACTACCCCAAACATCTGATTGCATTTTCCAACTGAAATGGAATATTACTACCATATTAGAAACACAAGACAGCCTATCAGAAATGTCGCAAAATCTCCCGCTTAAGAACTCGAACTGTAGACCTTCTCGGTAAAACAGATCAAACTGATTATTATCAAAATGATTCGAGCTGTTCAAAGGCCCAACATGCATTTTTTCTTGCATTGGGCTTTTTCATTAACTGAGAGATATATCAGTTAATCCACCATCTTCTTTTGGTCTCTATCCTCAATTGGTTCAGTTACTTAGCTTTACTTAGACCACATATTTTGCCTGCATGGAATGCTTGAAATATTGATTAATAATGCCCCATTTTCTCTAGTACACTTTGCTAGGAGCTATTTGCAAGGTTTGTTCATCAGCTTAACCTATCATCTTCGTACCATCAGTAGTTAGATCGGCAGACCGAGGTCATGAGCCGTTGTTTGGATACTTATCTTTGATGGATGGTAGAGGAGCATCCTTCGGATTGATGCAAGTGGCTACCACTTGCTGAGTGATGGTACAACAATACTTTTCACACGACCACACAAGCTTGTCCGCACGAGATCTTACACAGCCAAGCATCCTTGATTCACTTGCCCTATCTTCCGGGTGAATCCAAGGTAGATACAGTAGATCAAAGTCTTCAAGCCTAGGTAGAAATCATTGCTCTCCTCCGCTTCCATTGACACCATGCATGCAACCAAATGAAGCAACAAGCTAACACCCATCTTTTAGTGCACAAGTTCGAGATTAGAGACCATGTATGGTTGAAGCTTCAACCCCACCGTTGGTGGAGTTTTGAACATCGGGCTTTCCACTAGTTTTCACCTCGATTCTTTCGATCGTTCAAGATCCTTGACCGTGTGGGCCCTATAGTCTTTAAGCTGGATCTACCCCACACGCCGAGAGTCATCATATACAGCCCTCGTTTCACTTTGAGACGATGCTTCTCTATGCCTACTCATAGCACGCCTCTTTCGGACAAGTGGCCCATTTGCCACCAACTCTTAGACTGCAGTGCAATTTGTAGAGGTGCATGTTCAAACGCTGCCGCTTAGATGGCACTCAAGTCGTTGTGCAATGGGAAAATCGCCGTATCGAAGAACCTACATGGGAGTTTCTTTACAATTACAGCGTCGTTTTCCTGATTTTGACCCTTGGGGACAAGGGTTAACTCAAAGGGGTGGTATTGATACGAACAGGGGATAATTTGTCTTTTAGGGCAACTTGGGAATTAATTATTAGTGTCATTATCATTAATTAATTGTGCCAAATAAGCCGACTTCACTCAAAATGTGTAAAACATATCTTCTTTGATTTAACATAATCCCAATTAAGGAATGTTCCACCTCTATTGCCAAAAAATATTTTATTGGTCTTGGATCTTTTGTCCCAAACTGTTGATTCAGTACCAACTTGACCTTTTGAATGTGTTCCCTATTATTTCCCATGCTAATCACATCATTAATATATGAAGGCCCAAAGAACAACCACCGGGGGGTTGGGGGGGGGGGGGGGGGGGGTGGGGGGGCGCGTGTGTGGCTGTGGTGTTGGAGGGGGTTAATTAGGTTATTTTGTGATAAAATGAAAATTTGAACTTTAAGAACCAAAAATAAATTCAAAGCTAAACAATGAATATAAAATATAAAAAATAAAGGTAAGAAGAAAAAGAATACATAATGATTTTTATAGTGGTTCACTTCCAACTTGGAAGCCAGTCCACTATTCAAGTAACTGCTTTTCGTCACTTGAACCTTTAACAAAGCTTGATGATCCTTTTTAAAAGTAAACTCAAGGTCTAACCTTGACAACCTATCTTTTTGTAAAAAAGCTCAAGAACCAACTTTTACAATCGACCCTTTTTGTAACCATAGGCTCAGGATCCAACCTTTACAATGAATTAAAGTAATGAAAGAATTAAAGAACTTAAATTCTTTACTGTTTCAAGAGTGTATTGACACTAGATCAAGCTTAGCCAAAGCTAAAGATATTGCTGATTAATCTCAATGATCAACAATAAAGAGAACTAGTGATGCTCAAGAAAACTTTGAAAAGAAACTTGAAACTATGACATTAAAACACAACAAAATAAGAGCTTTTTAATCAAAGAATACTTAGAAAGAATTGGATGAATAAAACCAAAGTATTCAAGCCCTATTTATAGTCAAATGAGGGGCTAGGGGATATTTGAAATGTTAGGGAAAAGATTAGGAAAGAAATCAAATCAAAAGTAGCCATTTGGAGCCTTTTCTAGGCTGTATGTCAACACACTTCCTCTATATATCAACACACAGAAGCTCTAGATGGCTATTGTATGTCTTTGTATCGACACATACCTTCTGTACGTTGACACTTAGCATGCCTGGGTGGATTTGAACAATTTTGACCATTTAGCTTGATGGACTGATTGATTAATTTACCATATTAGCTTAATGTTTTGAATTAACTTCCATATTTGGCTTGATCATTTCAATGGTAGATTGATTCGATCAAACTAAAATATCACGTATTTGATCTTGTTATTTTTGGGCATTTTTTTATAATACCAATTTGAAAAATATTCTTATTGACAAACTAGATTGGCTTGAATTTGACTTGAATATTTTTCAAATAACGTTTGGAAATGAAATTTCAAAAATATTTTTGTTAGAGCATCACATATCAATATTGAGATTTGAATCAATTGATATATCCTAATCCTAAGTCCTAAAATATAAAAACAAATGACTTAAAGTGCTTGGACTTGGATCTCGTTCTCATTATTTTAGATGAATCTTCTCTTCAACGTTGATATTTTTTTCTTCTTGATCCATCGTCTTAGGAAGCTTGATTTTAACATGATCAGCCTATATTTTTCCTTGCTTTTTTGTGAGTCACTTTCAAACAAGATTAGAACAATTGAAACATAATGACTCACTCAATGGTTGTTACCATTAAAATTACAATATAAATGGCATTGAGGGCCAACAACCTCTCCCTTTTGATGATGACAAATATTTGGTATTTTCTCATAAAAATATGAATATTGAAGTATAAAATTCACTATAAATGTACTGATCAATCAAAGCATACAGATAACTAAGTTGTAAGAAGCCATTGAGTAATATATAGCATGTTAAAAACCGAAACTCAATTGTCCCCCCTATTTTGATACATTGTAAGAATCACACATTCAATAGCTTAAGATTAACATCATTTTCACTAATTTGTAACAAATGATTGTGCAATATATAGCATGTTAAAAGTTCAAAGTCAATTTTCTAAATCACACACAAACTTCACACCGTGGTTGATGCATTTTAAGAGTTAAATAACCAATAAATTACACCCAGCATCATTTTTATAACATGATTCAACTAATCATCAATCAACTAAGTACCAATTTCTCTCCTCCTTTGTCATCAACAAAAAGAAATAAGTCAATTTGATGCATTATTTTTGATATTTCTACGCCCTTCATTCAATCATTAGTTTGCATGAATGCATTTATTCCAAAATGTGGTCATATAGCAATTCATAACAACGATAATATTCAAACTCAATAACCAATTATTAAACATTATGACTCTCAATGCTTACAGTTATGAAGACACCTCTAGATAAATCTGGAAGCTTAACCTTGTGAAAGAGAGAGATTAGATGAAAAGAGAAGCGAAGGAGATAAGAAATATAGAGAGAATTAGATGGGAGAGAGAAATATCTCAAAAGAGATTAGGTTGATTTTTCATTGAATGATTTCTCATTACACAAGATCCAACTACATATATGAAGAAAGATACAAAGGACTTGGACAAGCTAACGCCCGGGCTTACAAACACAGCTTCCACTATTGACTCACGTTGACCCAAACGAAACCACTAACATTCAGTCCTAAATTGGCGCCAAAACTACTAGCTCACAATATAAGCTATTACAAATCAAACAACTAAGCCTTATTAAATCATAATCAACTTAGAATCATAACAATCCCCTTCCCTTGAAAGCATTCTTGTCCTCAAGAATTAAAAGAGGGAAATTGGCTCAACAAAAAACGTCTTTCTTCCCAAGTAGTGAAAGAGTCATCCAATTTGCTCCAAGTCACTCGAACCTCTGGTACGCTTTTGTTAATAGCTCGCATTTGCAGGGTCTCCAATATAGCTACAGGTTGCAGAGTCAATGAGCCATTTGAACCAACCTTCGGAGGTGATAAAGAGAGACTTTGGCCTTGCTTTACCTGCTTTTTGAGAAGAGAAACATGAAAAACAGGATGTATATATGAGTTAGGTGGAAGCTCAAGCTTGTATGCCACTCTGCCAATCCTTTCCCAGACTTTGTAATGTCCGAAGAACCTCGCACAAAGCTTCACATTCTTCCTCATAGCAGCCATGGACTGCTTACAAGGCTACAATTTCAAGTAAACCATGTCTCCCACATCAAAAGTTCTGTCCACTCTCTTCCGGTCAGCATGCAGCTTCATCCGGGCTTATGGTTGATGGAGATTATCCTTCAAAGGTTGCATTAGATGCTTCCTTTGCTGCATTACTTCAGTAACCTCAGCCACATGTGAAACAAATCCTTGCAACATCAAAGGGGATGGTGGATCATATCCATACAAGGCTTTAAATGGAGTAGTTCCTAGAGAAGCATGAAAATGAGTATTGTACCAATACTCAGCCAACGACAGCCATCTTCCCCACACTGTGGGATGGCTGAACTCCATACTTCTAAGATATTGCTCAATGCATTGATTGACCCTTTTAGTTTTCCCATTGGTTTGTGGATGATAAGATGAGCTAAGAGCCATGGTAGTTCCCAACAAGCTAAACAACTCCTTCCAAAAATGAATTGTGAAGAGCTTGTCCCTATCAGAAATTATGGAATGAGGCAACCCATGTAACTTGTAGATGTTGTCAAGAAACACACGAGCCAATTTCTTAGCTGTTACAGGTCGAGCTAAAGCAATCAAGTGGCTGAACTTGGTGAACCGATCAACTACTACCCAAATCACCTCTTTTCCCTATGATTTAGGCAATCCTTCAATAAAATCCATGCTTATGTTTTTCCATACACTATCTGGAATAGGTAAGGGTTGAAGAAGCCCTTGATATCTATGATCTCCAAGCTTAGTTTGCTGACATACTTCACAACTTTGCACGAAATGTATCACTGCCTTCTTCAATCCTGGCTAACCGAAATGACCTTTGAGCCTTTGTTATGTTCCTTCCACTCCTAAATGGCCTCCCCATGCTGAATCATGTGAAGCACCAATAAGTTGGTGTCTGAGATTAGTGGAAGTTCCATTGTCCCTTGAGTCTGATAATGCCTTTAGCCATTGTCACTTCTACACCATAAGCTAAGTTGTTTGCCCTGCCACAGCTGAAAGCTGCTATGCATTCTTGTGCAAAAGGATCATCCACATTGGACCGATGTGCCTCTTCAATCCAAGCAGGTACAATCATCGAAAGTGCCCCAGAAGAGCCATGTTCACCGTCCTCTAATTTGCGTGACAGAGCATTAGCCACTGCATTCTCCTTTCCCTTCTTGTACTCGTTGTCATAATCAAGACGCAACATCTTCATTAGCCCTTTTCTCTGATCCTCATGATAATTTTCTGTTCTAAGAGATGTTTTAGGCTTTGGTGATTAGTCTTGATTGTAAAATGATGTCCATCTAAGTAATGTCTCCACTTCTCCCCAGCAAGCAAGATAGCGAGATACTCCTTTTCATATTTGGACAATGCTTGATGTTTATGACTTAAAGCACAGCTGAGATAAGCTCTAGGTCTACCTCTCTGAGAAAGCACTGCCCCAATTCCATTTCCACAAGCATCAGTCTGTAATATGAATCCTAAAGTCAAATTAGGCATAGCTAACATAGGTGCTTTACACATTACATATTTCAAAGTCTCAAGTGCCACTTAAGCTTCATCAGACAACTTGAAGGCATCTTTTTCCGATAAATCTGTTAGAGGCTGGGCCATAGTTCCATACTTAGCCACACACTTGCGGTAATATCCAGTTAAGCCCAAAAATCCTCTCAGCCGCTTCAAGGTAACTGGAATAGGCCAATCTCTCATTGCTTGGACTATTGAAGGATCAGTAGAAACTCCCTCTAAGAATATCACATTGCCTAGATACTCTAAATAAGTATGTGCAAAAGAACATTTAGCCAATTTTGAATACAACTTGTGCTTGCGCATGGCCGAGAACACTTTCCTCAAATGCTTCAAATGTTCTTCAAAGGAGGCACTGTAAATCGGCATGTCATCGAAAAACACCAACACAAACTTCCTTAAGAACTATTTGAAGACATCAATCATGAGCGCCTGGAAGGCAGCTAGGGCATTGGTGAATCCAAATGGCATAACTACAAACTCGAAGTGTCCATGATGTGTTCTGAGTGTAGTCTTATACCCATCTTGCTCCATTACTCTGATTTGGGGATAGCCTTGCCTTAGGTCAAGCTTAGAAAAGACTTGTGCTTGATGTAACTCATCAAGCAAGTTGTCTATAACTAGTATGGGAAATTTGTCCTTCACTATCATAGAGTTGAGCTACCTGTAATCAATACACATTCTTGCCGTACCATCCTTTTTCTTGACAAGAATGACTGAAGAAGCAAAAGGACTATGACTTTGCCTCATGAAAATTGTCTTGAGCAATTCTTCCAATTGTTTCTTAATTTCTGTCTTTTGAGCACGAGGGTACTTGTATGGTCTTGGCTTTACTGGCTCTGCATCATATTTGAGAGGGATAGCATGATCTAAACTTCTCTTAGGAGGTCAAGCCATTGGCAACTCAAACAAATCCTCTAATTCCTCTGTCACTGCTTACACTTCAAGCTGGGCAATCTTCATAACCTCAGTTAGTGAGATAGCAAACAACTACCCTACCCACTGTTAAGCACATTTCTTGAATCCTTTTTCCAACTTCTTTCCTTTCATAATTTGCAATTGAGCTTGATTACCATTCCTTGCAAAGTGACCTTGGAACCTTGAATCTCAAAAGAAACTGTCAACTCAGCAAAATCAAACAGAACTGGACCATGGTATCTCATCCAATCAACCCCAAGTACCATGTCACATCCTCCCAAAGGCAACATCTTGAAGTCATAACCAAACTTGCGATGTTGCAAAAACCATTGGAATCCTTGGCACTTGTTCTAAGTCATCACTCAATTTCCATCGGTTGTTGTCACTGCAAGAGGATGAGTCTTGATCACCTCATGACCCACTTTCTTAACCACCTTTGGATCAATGAAGCTGTGGGTGCTCCCACTATCAATAAGGATGATGATAGATCTCTTCCCTGCCTTTCCCTTGATGCGGATTGTGTTGTGTGTTCCATTACCAGTTAAGGCCTTCATGGAAATTCCAACTTCATCATCAACAAGGTTCTCAAATGTCTCTAGATCTGAGTCATTCCCACTATCATCTGATTCTTCACCCTTTGAGTGTTCATCGGCACTGATTCCTTCAGTTGACATGAGGAACTTTGGATAACATTTATGGCCAAACTGATAAGGTTGATTGCACTTGTAACAAAGGCTTTGAGGTTTCTTCTCATCTGATCAATTAGACTTGGGCCTAACAGTTCCTTTCTGAGACTTGAAACTGCCTCCACAACCCCTGGTTCCATCACTTGAAGCTAAGACTATTGCCTCAAAAAGCTTAGCTTGAGCATAAGCCTTAGACAATGTTGTAGGCCCCACTACACTGACAAGATTCTTAACCTTGGGCTTCAATCCACTTATGGAACTTGAGACATAATATGACTCAGTGGCATGAGGATATTCAGTTATCATACTAGCTCTAAGGTTCTCAAACCTTGTCATATATTCCTTCACAGATGTTTCTTGTATCACCTTATTAAATCTATCAACAATGTCACTAGAATCTTCATCACCATAATGCTCACAAAGTTCTTTCACAACCTTAGCCCAAGTGAGAGTAGGATTGCTCTTTAATAAATTGTAAAACCATACCTCGTGATCACCAAGAAGATAAACAGCAGCAATTTGAACCTTTTTAGCCTCATCAATGTGGTAAAAGTGGAAGTAATGATCACATCTCCTCAACTATGAATGAGGTTGCTTTCCATCAAAAGGATTAATCTGCACCCATGGTTGTCTACAGCCACTGCTTCTATTGTTGGATGTCACATTATTACTGCTTGAACGCTGCTGGTTCCACTAATTAGGAGGTCGATCAATTTGCTCTTCAATCAAACTGGCTTTTCCATGAATATCTGCTTGCTCAGAGGGGAGGAATACCTTGTCCTACATTCAAACTAGTCGGTCTTGATTGAGCTTGGTCAAATGATCGATCTTGTCTAGCAAATACCTCTTCTTCTTGACTACAAATTTGAGTTCTAATATCAGCTGCTTGAGTCACAACTTGAGGTCTTTCATTGGCTACGGAAGGTCTAGCGGGAACATTAGATTGCGACATTACCGGAGGTCTTATCTGTTAATTTAAAGTCAACGAACTAGCAGGGAGTAGAGGATCGGGAACTGAAGGTACATTTTGTCTATTGAACTGACTTTGAGTTTTGGTAATCTTCTCACTGGACATTCGTGTTTGTTGATCAATTCGCTCAGCCAATTTCTCCTCAAATTGTTGCTTTTGTTGATTTAATTGATTAGCAATGTTCTCATCATCACGCTTTGATTATAAGCTGAACCTCTAATTAAAATTTTGCTCTAGTTCCTTCATCAGGTTACGCATCCGATCCTCAGTTCTTTGTTCCCTTTCCAGCTGAGATTGATTAAGCTGAGCAATCATGGTTGTTATCTGCACATTCAAAATGTCTAGAGTGACAGCTTGCGGTACATCCTCTGCATTACCACTAACAGCCTCAGCATATGAAGGATTAGCTGCTGTCTTAGCAGCTGCTGATCTTGTAATGACACCACTAGCCATTGTTCCAAGTCTTAATGTATCAATTCAATTCTTGTTATGTGTTTCAAGGAAATTTTCTGATAGTAGCCGCAGCAATGACAATAGAATTCAAAACTGAATTCTCAAGCAATTTGCAATGTGATTCAAGATATTTGACATCAAATCACGTTCTATTTGAAAGCCAAATGAGGCTTTGATACCAATTGTTAAACCTCTAGATAAATCTTAAAGCTTAACCTTGTGAAAGAGAGAGATTAGATGAGAAGAGAGGTGAAGGAGATGAGAAATGTAGAGAGAATTAGATGAGTGAGAGAAAGATCTCAAAAGAGATTAGGTTGATTTTTTATTGAATGATTTCTCATTACACAAGATCTAACTACTTATATGAAGCAAGATATAAAGGACTTGGACAAGCTAATGCCCGGGCTTACAAACATAGCCGCCACTAGTGGCTCACCTTGACCCAAACGAAACAACTAACGTTCAGTCCTAAATTGGGGCCAAAACTACTAGCTCACAATATAAGCTATTACAAATCAAACAACTAAGCCCTATTAAATCATAATCAACTTAGAATCATAACAATCCCCTTCCCTTGAAAGCATTCTTGTCCTCAAGAATTAAAAGAGGGAAATTGGCTCAACAAAAAACGTCTTTCTTCCCAAGTAGTGAAAGTGTCATCCAAATTGCTCCAAGTCACTCGAACCTTTGGTATGCTTTTGTTAATAGCTCGCATTTGCCGGGTCTCCAATACAGCTATAGGTTGCAGAGTCAATCAGCCATTTGAACCAACCTTCGGAGGTGATAAAGAGATATTTTGGCCTTGCTTTACCCGCTTTTTAAGAAGAGAAACATGAAAAACAGGATGTATATATGAGTTAGGTGGAAGCTCAAGCTTGTATGCCACTCTGCCAATCCTTTCCCAGACTTTGTAAGGTCCAAAGAACCTCGTACAAAGCTTCACATTCTTCCTCATAGCAGCCATGGACTGCCTATAAGGCTACAATTTCAAGTAAACCATGTCTCCCACATCAAAAGTTCTGTCCACTCTCTTCCGGTCAGCATACAGCTTCATCCGGGCTTGTGATTGATGGAGATTATCCTTCAAAGGTTGCATTAGATGCTTCCTTTGCTGCACTACTTCAGTAACCTCAGCCACATGTGAAACAAATCCTTGCAACATCAAAGGGGATGGTGGATCATATCCATACAAGGCTTTAAATGGAGTAGTTCCTAGAGAAGCATGAAAATGAGTATTGTACCAATACTCAGCCAACGACAGCCATCTTCCCCACACTGTGGGATGGCTAAACTCCATACTTCTAAGATATTGCTCAATGCATTGATTGACCCTTTTAGTTTGCCCATTGGTTTGTGGATGATAAGATGAGCTAAGAGCCATGGTAGTTCCCAACAAGCTAAACAACTCCTTCCAAAAATGAATTGTGAAGAGCTTGTCCCTATCAGAAATTATGGAATGAGGCAACCCATGTAACTTGTAGATGTTGTCAAGAAACACACGAGCCAATTTCTCAGCTGTTCCAGGTCGAGCTAAAGCAATGAAGTGGCTGAACTTGGCGAACCGACTACTACCCAAATCACCTCTTTTCCCTCTGATTTAGGCAATCCTTCAATGAAATCCAAGCTTATGTTTTGCCATACACTATCTGGAATAGGTAAGGGTTGAAGAAGCCCTTGATATCTATGATCTCCAAGCTTAGTTTGCTGACATACTTCACAACTTTGCACGAAATCTATCACTGCCTTCTTCAATCCTGGCCAACCGAAATGATGGCCTCCCCATGCTGAATCATGTGAAGCACCAATAAGTTGGTGTCTGTGATTAGTGGAAGTTCCAATTCCCCTTGAGTCTGATAATGCCTTTAACCATTGTCACTTCTACACCATAAGCTAAGTTGTTTGCCTTGCCAATGCTGAAAGCAGCTATGCATTCTTGTGCAAAAGGATCATCCACATTGGACCGATGTACCTCTTCAATCCAAGCAGGTACAATCATCGAAAGTGCCCCACAAGTGCCCTGTTCACCGTCCTCCAATTTGCGTGATAGAGCATCAGCAGCTGCATTCTCCTTTCCCTTCTTGTACTCGATGTCACAATCAAGACCCAACATCTTCATTAGCCCTTTTCTCTGAATCCTCATGATAATTTTCTGGTCTAAGAGATGTTTTAGGCTTTGGTGATTAGTCTTGATTGTAAAATGGTGTCCATCTAAGTAATTTCTCCACTTCGCCCCAGCAAGCAAGATAGCAAGATACTCCTTTTCATATTTGGACAATGCTGGATGTTTATGACTTAAAGCATGGCTGAGATAAGCTCTAGGTCTACCTCTCTGAGACAACACTGCCCCAATTCCATTTCCACAAGCATCAGTCTCTAATATGAATCCTAAAGTGAAATTAGGCATACCTAACATAGGTGCTTTACACATTGCATATTTCAAAGTCTCAAATGGCACTTAAGCTTCATCAGACCACTTGAAGGCATCTTTTTTCAATAAATCTATTAGAGGCTGGGCTATAGCTCCATACTTAGCCACAAACTTGCAGTAATATCAAGTCAAGCCCAAAAATCCTCTCAGCTGCTTCAAGGTAACTGGAATAGGCCAATCTCTCATTGCTTGGACTTTAGAAGGATCGGTAGAAACTCCCTCTGAGGATATCACATGGCCTAGATACTCTAAATAAGTATGTGCAAAAGAACATTTAGCCAATTTTGAATACAACTTGTGCTTGCGCATGACCATGAACACTTTCCTCAAATGCTTCAAATGTTCTTCAAAGGAGGCACTGTAAATCAGCATGTCATCGAAAAACACCAACACAAACTTCCTTAAGAACTATTTGAAGACATCATTCATGAGCGCCTGGAAGGCAGCTAAAGCATTGGTCAATCCAAATGGCATAACTACGAACTCGAAGTGTCCATGATGTGTTCTGAGTGTAGTCTTATACCCATCTTGCTCCATTACTCTGATTTGGGGATAGCCTTGCCTTAGGTCAAGCTTAGAAAAGACTTGTGCTTGATGTAACTCATCAAGCAAGTTGTCTATAACTAGTATGGGAAATTTGTCCTTCACTATCATAGAGTTGAGCTGCCTGTAATCAATACACATTCTTGCCGTACCATCCTTTTTCTTGACAAGAATGATGGAAGAAGCAAAAGTACTGTGACTTTGCCTTATGAAACTTGTCTTGAGCAATTCATCCAATTGTTTCTCAATTTCTGTCTTTTGAGCACGAGGGTACTTGTATGGTCTTAGCTTTACTGGCTCTGCATCATATTTGAGAGGGATAGCATGATCTAAACTTCTCTGAGGAGGTAAAGCCATGGGCAGCTCAAACAAATCCTCAAATTCCTCTATCACTGCTTACACTTCAGGCTGGGCAATCTTCATAACCTTAGTTGGTGAGATAGCAAACAACAACCCTGCCCACTGTTAAGCACATTTCTTGAATCCTTTTTCCAACTTCCTTCCTTTCATAATATGCAATTGAGCTTGATTACCATTCCTTGCAAAGTGACCTTGGAACCTTGAATCTCAAAAGAAACTGTCAACTTAGAAAAATCAAATAGAACTGGACTATAGTATCTCATCCAATCAACCCCAAGTACCATGTCACATCCTCCCAAAGGCAACATCCTGAAGTCATAACCAAACTTGCGATGTTGCATAAACCATTGGAATCCTTGGCACTTGTTCTGAGTCATCACTCAATTTCCATCGGTTGTTGTCACTGCAAGAGGATGAGTCTTGATCACCTCATGACCCACTTTCTTAACCACCTTTGGATCAATGAAGCTGTGGGTGCTCCCATTATCAATAAGGATGATGATAGATCTCTTCCCTGCCTTTCCCTTGATGCGGATTGTGTTGTGTGTTCCATTACTAGTTAAGGCCTTCATGGAAATTCCAACTTCATCATTAACAAGGTTCTCAAATGTCTCCTGATCTGAGTCATTCCCACTATCATCTGATTCTTCACCCTCTGAGTGTTCATCGGCACCGATTCCTTCAGTTGACATGAGCAACTTTGGATAACATTTATGGCCAAACTGATAAGGTTGATTGCACTTGTAACAAAGCCTTTGAGGTTTCTTCTCATCTGATCAATTAGACTTGGGCCTAACAGATCCTTTCTGAGACTTGAAACTGCCTCCACAACCCCTGGTTCCATCACTTGAAGCTAAGACTATTGCCTCAAAAAGCTTAGCTTGAGCATAAGCCTTAGACAATGTTGTAGGCCCCACTACATTGACAAGATTCTTAACCTTGGGCTTCAATCCACTTATGAAACTTAAGACATAATATGACTCAGTGGCATGAGGATATTCAGTTACCATACTAGCTCTAAGGTTCTCAAACCTTGTCATGTATTCCTTCACAGATGTTTCTTGTATCACCTTATTAAATCTATCAACAATGTCACTAGAATCTTCATCACCATAACGCTCACAAAGTTCTTTCACAACCTTAGCCCAAGTGAGAGTAGGATTGCTCTTTAATAAATTGTAAAACCATACCTCGTGATCACCAAGAAGATAAACAGTAACAATTTGAACGTTTTCAGCCTCATCAATGTGGTAAAAGTGGAAGTAACGATCACATCTCCTCAACCATGAATGAGGTTGCTTTCCATCAAAAGGATCAATCTGCACCCTTGGTTGTCTACAGCCACTACTTCTATTGTTGGATGTCACATCATTACTACTTGAACGTTGCTGGTTCCACTGATTAGGAGGCCTGTCAATTTGCTCTTTAATCAAACTTGCAGTTCCATGAATATCTGCTTGCTCAGAGGGGAGGAATACCCTGTCCTACATTTAAACTAGTAGGTCTTGATTAAGCTTGATCAAATGATCGATCTTGTCTAGCAAATACCTCTTCTTCTTGACTACAAATTTGAGTTCTAATATCAGCTGCTTGAGTCACAACTTGAGGCCTTTCATTACGGCAGGTCTAGCGGGAACATTAGATTGCGACATTACCGGAGGTCTTATCTGCTGATTTAAAGGCAACAAACTAGCAGGGAGTAGAGGATCGGGAACTGAAGGTACATTTTGTCTATTGAACTGACTTTGAATTTTAGTAATCTTCTCACTGGACATTCGTGTTTGTTGATCAATTCGCTCAGCCAATTTCTCCTCAAATTGTTGCTTTTGTTGATTTAATTGATCAGCAATGTTCTCATTAACACGCTTTGATTATAAGCTGAACCTCTCATTAAACTTTTGCTCTTGTTCCTTCAGCAGGTTATGCATCCGATCCTCAGTTCTTTGTTCCCTTGCCAGCTGAGATTAATTAAGCTGAACAATCATGGTTGTTATCTGCACATTCAAAATGTCTAGAGTGAAAGCTTGCGGTACATCCTCTGCATTACCACTAACAACCTCAACATATGAAGGATTAACTGCTGTCGTAGCAGCTGCTGATCTTGTAATGACACCACTAGCCATTGTTCCAAGTCTTTATGTAACAATTCAATTCTTGTTATGTGTTTCAAGGTAATTTCCTGATAGTAGCTGCAGCAATGACAACAGAATTCAAAACTGAATTCTCAAGCAATTTGCAATGCGATTCAAGATATTTGATATCAAATCACGTTCTATTTGAAAGCCAAACGAGGCTCTGATACCAATTGTTAAACCTCTAGATAAATCTTAAAGCTTAACCTTATGAAAGAGAGAGATTAGATGAGAAGAGAAGTGAAGGAGATGAGAAATGTAGAGAGAATTAGATGAGAGAGATAAAGATCTCAAAAGAGATTAGGTTGATTTTTTATTGAATGATTTCTCATTACACAAGATCTAACTACTTATATGAAGTAAGATATAAAGGACTTGGACAAGCTAATGCCCGGGCTTACAAACACAGCCGCCACTATTGACTCACCTTGACCCAACCAAAGCAACTAACATTCAATCCTAAATTTGCACCAAAACTACTAGCTCACAATGCAAGCTATTACAAATCAAACAACTAAGCCTTATTAAATCACAATCGACTTAGAATCACAACACACACGTAAGCAAACACCAATTTATCCCCCTCTTTGTTATCAACAAAAAAGCAATAAGTGAGGGAATTTATACATTAAAGGTCAAAACATAAAGGTAGCATTTGAGAATTTAGCTCAATATGTTAAAAGATAGTTTCAACTCTTTTTTTACTCATATTTTTGTCTGTCTTAATGAGATGAACATAAATTTTTTTTTTTACAAAGCTAGTTTTTAAAATTTGCTCAGAGTTTTGCAATTCTCATAACACATTTACAACTTGGATAGAAAATATGAAAAAGAACGTGATAGAATATTCAAGTTAAACAAACATTGGAGAGATCAAAGGTAACTCAATTTTAGTATTTCCTTTAAAAACGATTTCCAAATACTAATATTCATTGGATTTGATAAGAATACTTGAACAATTGTGCTCCATCATGTTAAATATTTGAGAATCGTTTTCAATATAACCATGCATATGAAATTAATGCACACAAGTATTGATATTTCACCATGTTAATTCTTCTTTTAGTGTGACCAAATAGTTTCATATAGAGGCCTCGTAAATTTCTAATTATTGATCATTTGTGGAGAAAAATTTTACAATGACATCTTCTTGAAGCAAATGATCACGAATGATATGATGTCTACCTCTATATGATTGGTTTTAAAACGTTGAGACGAAGTTTTTGTTAAGCATATTGTACTAGCATTATCACATATAATAGGAGCATGATCAATAAAAATGTGTTAATCAAATTCATGCATTAACAAAATGTTTGAGCACAATGACTTGCTCAAGCAATGTATTTGACCTCGACAATGGAAGAGGCAATGTTCCCCTCTTTGTTTTGTTTTTTTAACCATGACACTAAAGCATGACCAATAAATAGACAAATTCCATAATATGATTTATAGTCCACTTTTGAAACAAGTAAAATTCGCATCACTATATCAAACTAGATATAGGAAATCCCACCTGGGATAGAACAAGTCTAAGTACCAACTAGGCATTAAAAAAATTCTTTTTATGGCACAATATAGTGATTCATTTGGACATGCATGAAATCAATCATATATGCACACATTAAATAATATATCAAGTCTACCTGTGCAGTGGAAAAGAAGGGATCGAATAATACCTATATTTAGCTATTTGATCCATCTTTTTACCTTTTTCATCTATGTCTACATTGAGTTTTGAGCCCATCGAGGATGCAATTACTTTTGAATTTTCCATACCAAGCTTTTTAAGTATTTCCTTGATTTACTTTGCTTGGTTGATGAAAATTCCTTCCTTGCCTTGCATGATTTGCAATCCAAGGAAATAGTTGACTTCTCCCAACATGCTCATTTTGAATCCCTACTTAAAAGATTTGCAAATTCTTCACAAATAGATGGGTTAGTAGCTCCAAACACTAGATCATCAATATATAGAGTGTTTGATAAAAAGTGCGGTCTCAACCTTTTTTCTTAAAAATCCGTTTTGCATTAAGAATGAAGCCAATCTTTCATACCAAGCTCTAAGAGCTTGTTTCAATCCATAAATATCCTTTTTTAAATTTAAAAATATGGCTGGAAAATTTGTCATCCTCAAAATCGAGTGGTTGTTTAACATAAACTTTTTTTTTCTAATAAAACCATGCACTTTTCATATCCATTTGAAAAACTTCAAATTTTTTGAATGAACCAAAGGCACATAGGAGCCTAATAGCTTCTAATCTAACAAGCGGTGCAAAGTTCTCTTTATAGTCTGTAACTTCTTCTTGGTTATAGCTTTTAGCTACTCTCCTTTCCTTGGTTCTTACCCCATTGAGAGGGATCACTGATGGCTTGACTTGTTGGATGATCCTTCAAGAATTTCCAATAACATGCGGCACGTCTTCCTCTTTGGATTCCACATTTTTGACTTTTCTTTCGGTTCATCCATTGAACTTTGAGTTAAGCCTTTCTTGCTCATCAGATGAGGGCATGATGTTTGTTGGTTTGATCACTATATCATCATCATCACAAGGAATTCTAGAGGAAAAGTTGTTAGTTTCAACAAATATAACATGTATAAACTCTTCCACTACCCTTGACCTTTTATTATAGAATCGAAATATTTTGCAAGCAAGAAAATATTCAATCAATTGCTTTCATCTGTTGTTGGATCAAATTTACCGAGATTCATTTTTACTATAATCATGGATGAAGTATTTACACCCAAATGGCTTGAAATATGCAATATTTGGTTTTCTTCCTTTGTAAAAGTTCATAGGGTGTTTTCTTCAAAGAGGCCTTATTAAAGCTCAATTTAAGATGTATCAAGCAATGTTAACGGCTGAATTTGCGAATTGTTTTCACAAAGCATGGTTTTTACCATTTGTTCAAGCGTTATATATATAAAGTTAGAGCGAGAGAGAGAGAGAGAGAGAGAGAGAGAGGAGTAGAAAATTATGGTGGATTCCAATTTAATCACAATATTTTTCAGAATTACCTTTTTCAAATTCCAATCCATGATTACTCCTATTGAAATGATTTTCCAATCGTTTTCATTTTGCACCTTTTTGCAAAATTTTTCAAATTGATCAAATGCTTCACTCTTATGAGAAAGGAATAGGCATCAAGTAAAATAAGAGTAATCATCAATAATTACAAGTCCATATCACTTTCAACCAAGGCTAAATGACAAGTAGGACCAAATAAATCTATATGTAAGAGTTCAAGATGCCTTGATGTTGAAACATTATTCTTGGATTTAAACGAAGAAAACGCGAAAGATTTGATTTTTATTTCATTTTGGTGGTTTAGGACATTCCTTCCTGGCATGCGATATTCTCTCTTATTGCGATTTCTGGGCGATGGCACGTGGGGTCTGCAGGCGGCGCGTGCGTTTTTGTGCCACAGCTTCTCCTAGCATGTGAGGGCACGTTCAAGGTTGTATGGTGCTGGTGAAGCTAGTTTTGGCCTCCTCTTGATCCCCTCTTCATCCTGGGATGATCGGGGCACCAATCCAATCACTGGTCTGAGGGCGGAAACCTAGGTGAGCAAGGTTGCTAGACGTGGATGTTGATGACTTGCGTAGGATGCATCACCTAATGATTTATCATCTGAATTTCATCTATCATCATCTTGACAACTTCATCTATTTGATTTCTTGCTTCTTGGACTGGTGGCGGTTCGTGGTGGTTGGTTTTTTCTCTCCTTGGGTTACCTCTCTCTCATGGATTATCACCTGGATTTCTCTTCGTTTGGAGCATTTGGTGGTATCATTTTCACCTTTCTCTCCTCATCTTACTTCATTGTGATTCCATGATTACTTTGGCATGCTTTTTGGATATAATTCATTGTGTGCTTAGGTCCCCTGTTTTCGTTTTCATAACACAGCATCCATTGCTGGTGAGTTTGATTCTTGAGTGTCATTTCTTGCTCTGATTTGGCATTGTTTCTTCTGGCTTCCTACTGTCGTGATTGTGTTTGGTAGTAGTTTGTGGTTTCTCTCTCTTTACCGCCATTTTCGCTTGAGTGGTGGTGGAGGACTCTTGGCGGTTGTGGACGTAGAGGTTGAGGGATTAGTCGTGGTTAGTCATGGTTTGGAAGTTAGTTACAATTTCTGTATTTGTTGCTTTTTTCTAGCATTGCTTTGTCTTAAATTGCATGCACTGTGGCTGAATCAGTTGAACTGGGTTCTTGCCCCCGATCTTGGGCCACGGTGGATTGTTCATCACCTCTGGGTGGTACTCTTTGATTTATTCCCCCGAGGCTTGTGAATGGGAAATTTGTTACCACTATTACTAACGAGGATGTAGCCCAGGGCCTTGAAAGAGGGGGGGGGGGGGTGTTTTGTGTTGTTGGCCCCATAATTGGAGGGACATGTTGCTTACTCTCGGTGTTTTGCCTTTGCTAAGATGCTTTGGGGGTCAAAAGGTGTCGAATGTGTAATTGCAGATAAAAAGGTTTGCTATTTTCAATTGAAGTCGGTGGCTGAGTCGGATCATATTTTACAGCATGGACCTTGGACCCTTATCGGGCACTATCTTTCCCTTGAGCATTGGCAGCCTAACTTTTCTCCCTTGCATGACCTTCCCTGGATCACTATTTGGATCCAACTACATGGCCTCCCGACCTCCTTATGGTCGGAGCAATTCTTGAGTCTGATAGCTAGTGGCATAGGACACCCTCTTTTCATGGACCAACCAACAGTAGATGGAACTATAGTTAGCTATGCCCGTGTTTGCATTCAACTTGACGCTTGGACCGACCCTCCAAAGAGACTTTCAGTTTATTATAATGGTCGGATTACACTGATGATTGTTAAATTGGAAGGTATGCCAAAAGTATGTCATAAATGTCGGGTTTTCGGCCATTCGTGTCACACCCCATCACTATCCTCCTTGAGCAACCAGAGGTGGAGGCGAGGAATAAACCCCAGTGGCAGCGAAGATCACGCAAGGCAGTTGAACGGAGAGGTGATGTTATGGATAATTGGCCAAGGAATGAGGCCACTCTTAATGGGCCACACATTGGACTAGTTGATGAGGAGGGTGGTAGTGTGGGTGTTGTTAGGCTTGGAAGGACTCAGGGTATCGGGCCAAGGAGGGAGGTAGTTGTTGGGTTAAGGAGAGGTGGGGATAATGGACTAAGGAGAGGTGGGGGTTTTGCTGCTGGGCCTCGGTCTTTGATTGGGCCACGACTATCTCTTTCTGGGCCAACATTGGGCCGCGTGTTTCTTCAGGTGGGCTAGATGGTTTGTGCTTCTCTTGTCCTACTAGACTTCTTCTTTCTATAGGAAATGAGCCCGTTTTGGAGGGGTTTTCCTCTTATGATATTTGTACTAGGAGAAATGGGCCCGTTTTGGAGGGCCTATAGTGGTATGGGCCTGTTTTGGAAGGGCTTTCCTCCAATGACCCATCTATTGCTACTCCAAGAGAGAATGGCCGAGTTTTGAAGGGGCTTCCCTCTAGTGAGCCACCTACTCCTAGCACTGGGGGAATGTGCCTGTTTTGGAGGGACTTTCCTCTAGTGTACCATCTATCACTACCCTTAAATAAAATGGGCAAAATTTGGAGGGGCTTTCCTTAGGGGAGTTTGGCCATGCATGGAAAATGAGGGTGGAGTTGTTTTTGGATCCTTTGGGGCATGTGAGAGGCAAAAAGAGGAAGGAGATTCGGGTGGGCCTGCTGGGCCATGTCTTACGCATGAGGCAGACGGGTATGGGCCGAGACCCTCGCATGGTGAGGAGGAGGATGTCGTTGGGCCGCATGATAGGGAGTAGAGTGTTATTTCTCCCGACACTCATGCTGTCCTTTCTGCTTCTAGCTCTATTTCTCTTTCCCTGAGGACTCTTACTAACTTTTTTCCCATTTCCTCTCTGTGTGGCACTCATGATTCGGATCCTACTAGTGTTCCTCTTGAATGGAAGAAGGCTCAGGATGCCATTCTCGGAGTTACTACCCCTATTTTAAGTTCTTTGAACTAGTCAGCCAATGTGCCAAGCCTTTATGTGTCGAACCGATTCGAGAGTTTGTTGGATGCCTCCCCTTCCTGGTGTGTTGTGGCTCTCATGGTTGCCCCGTATGTTAGACATGTTGCTTGTTCGGCTTCTCAACGTGGGGGTCACCTTGCCTCTTAGATGGTTTATCATGGTGGTCGGCTTGGAACATAGGGGTCTAAATAAGCCCAATTCTTCCTGTGCTGTTTAGGATTCCAGTCGATTATCTATCATTGGTTTGGTAGAGACCAAAACCAAACCATCTGATGTTGAGGCTGCGACTGCTCATTGTGCTGATGGGAGGAAATTTCTCTATAGTGGGGTCCATCCATCTCAGTGTCGCATTATCGTTACTTGTGACCCGGGTGTCTATAGCCTTAACCTGATTCAGGGAGGTGATCAGATCATTACTTGCCATGTTTCTTATTTATTTGGAGCTGTGGGCTTTCTCGCCATATTTATTTACGGCTTCAATGAGCCTGGGCCTCATCAGATGTTATGGGACTATCTACGAGATATTAGTGCTAGTCTTTTGGGTGAGCCTTGGTTCATTCTTGTAAATTTCAATGCCATCCTTAGTCCTTTTGATAGATGCAGCAGCTAAGAGGGTTGGCCTGGTCGTATGGACGATTTTTAGGATTGCGTTACCGAGGCCGAACGTATGACTATTTCCTCTTCTGGACTTCATTTTACGTGGTCCAATGATGCTGAGAGTGACAGATTGATCCTCAAGTGGCTTGATTGGTGCCTTCTCAGTGAGGGTTGGCTTCATGTCTTCCTTGTTGCCTCTGCTTGGATCCTTGCTCGTCATATTATTTCAGATCGTAGCGCTAGTGTTGTGAGAGGGCTTAGGGAATGTTGCGCCCATCAACTTCTTTTCATGTTCTTTAACTTTTGGACTGATCCAGACGACTTCCTTCCCACTGTTTGACCAGTCTGGGACTCTTGTATTGAGGGCACTTCGATACATCAGCTCACTCAGAAGCTAAAGTTGCTGAAGAGTGAATTGAAGGCCCTCAAGACCCGTCACTTTAGCCATATTTTAGCTAGAGTTTAGGTTGCTCGAGATGCATGGGAAATGGGTCAGAGGGCATTAGATGAGGATCCTGAGTGTCCTACACTTCGATTAGAGGAGCGCCGCATATTCCGGGAGCACTTCGGTCAGAGGGCTGTGTAGTCGTTTGTCCAGGGCCGTCAGATTTCATACAGCATCTTATTGACTCAGGAGCTTATGCCTGGTTATCACCTTCAAGTCTCACCTTGTTGTGCACTGAAGGTTGATATCTACAAAGATTTTTATACTGTCCATTGGGATTTCATTCTGGCCAGTTTGAGGAGTATGGGGATTCCCAAGATCATGGTTGGTTGGGTCAGAGAGTGCCTTTCTACAATCTACTTTTCGGTCGCCATTAATGGCGTGCTTGAGCATTTCTTCCGCTCCAGCTGAGGTGTTCATCAGGATAACCCACTCTCTCCTTATTTATTTGTTATTGCTATGGAGGGTCTCCAATGTTTGCTTCACCGGGCTATTGATGACCCGCGGTTTCATTATCATCCTGGCTGCCATCACATGGGGTTGACACACTTATGCTTTGCTGTTGACCTGATGATCTTTTGTTGGGGTGATTTGGGTAGTGTTACGGTTGCTCGTGAGGCTCTAGATCGCTTTGCTATTCTCTTGGGCTTTCCTCGAATGTAGCGAAGAGTACTGTTTTTCTGACTGGAATTGATTCTGTGACTCAAATTAGTATCCTTAGCATCCTGGGATTGAATATTGGGTAGTTCCCGTTTCAGTATTTGGGGCTACAACTCATTACTCTCAGCTGCCGTTTGTAGACTGCAAACTGCTTCTGGATTGCATCCTTTCCTGTATTTGGTTATGGACCTCTCGTTCTACGTCGTATGCTGGCCGCCTGCAGCTCATCTGGTCTGTCCCTTTTCCTATTCAGGTCTACTCGTCATTGGTGTTCATGCTCTGGCGGTGATTAGGAAGATCGAGTTGACCTTAGCGACTTTCCTTTGGCATGACTTCTCGCTGACCTTGTGGGGTGAAGGTAGCTTTGAGGCATCTGTGCTATTTTGGACGGGATGGCGTTCTAGGACTTCATTGACTTGCTGAGTGGAACTAGGCTTCGATTATGAAGCACATCTGGTTTCTTCTTTTTGATCCTTCCTCACTCTAGCCATGTTGGGTTCATCTAAACTGGCTTCAAGGGAGGAGCTTTTGGATGATTCGGACAATGAGTTCAAGTTTGTGGTGCTGTCGTCAGATTCTATCAGTTCATCGGCTCTGTTCGAGTGTGATCTATCATGTCATAGGCGATGGGCTTGATATCGCTCTATGGATTGATTATTGGATGCTATGCAGTCGTATTTTAGAGCACTTCGCTGCTTGATTGCTTGCCTCTTCTGGGCTTTGGTGGGATTCTCGGGTCTCAGCCATTCTTGAGGGCGATCGGTGGAGATTTCCACTGGGTTGTTTAGAGCTCCGACCCATCTGGGATATGATTGGCTTCCATCCTCAAGGTGTGGCGGATCCTACAGGTGGTTGGTTAACCCTTGAGGGAAATTCACCACCAAATCCGCTTGGGAGATGTTACGAAGCAGGAGAGAGGAGGACTCTATCCATCACATTCCATGGTTTCAGCTTCATACTCCGAGGCATTCCTTTCGCTTGTGGCTGGCTTCTGGGAAGTGGCTATGGACTCGAGGCAGGCTTCTCCAATTCAAAGCACCGGGGGGGGGGGGGGGGGGGGTGTTCAGACTATGTGTTCTTTGTGGCCTTGCTGAAGAGATTCATGAGCATCTTTTCTTCACTTGTGCCTTTTCTGCTTCAGTCTGGAGCTCCATCACTCCAAGTACATCCATTGTTTGGCCTGCCCTTCCTTGGGATGATCTTGTTACTTTGGCTGCTCAGCACATCAGGGGACGAGAGATCGGCAATATTATAGCTTGACTCTGCCTCTTGGCGATCGTGTGTACTCTATGGTACGAGAGCATCCTTTGGGTTTAGCATTCTCAGTCCAGATCAGTTACGGCCATAAGATAGGAGATTTCGAGTTTGGTCAGGAGTCGCTTGCTTGTTGCTTCTTCGTTCAGAGGAGCTCACCTTCTTGCCTCTTTGCTTAGGAAATTGGGCCTTGAGTCTTAGTTCCCCTTTGTTTCCTTTAGCTTTTGCTTTAATTGTTTTCTTGTATGGACTTTGTCTGCACTATGTCCTGATGTTGGTCCATCATTGTAGGCATCGACCATGTCCTGGGATATTACCCTTTGTAGCTATACTATATTTATTTCAACTATATATTTCGCTGACGTTCAAAAAAAGGGTTTGAATGACGATCTAGTTTGTTTTCCATATTGACATTCATCACAAATATGATCTTTTTCAAATTTTAACTTTGGTATCCTTTAATAAAATCATTTTTTTTATAAAATTAAGTCTATACTAGCATGTCCAAATCTTCTATGCAAAATCCAAGGATCATTTTCATCCAAGACACTAAAGTATTTTAATGAATCTACAAAATCAAGGTCAATCATATAGACATTCTCACAGCATAGATCAACAAGCAACATTTCATTTGTTTGAGCACGTTTAACTATGTATCAAGATGACCCAAAATTCAGACAATAGCTTTTATCGCATAATTGACTAATGCTTAGAAGATTATGCTGAAGGCCTTCAATAAGTAAGACATCTTCAATGCATGCAGAAGAGTTAGGAGCAATAACACTGAGATTTCTTTTTCTTGATTTCATATAATTTTTGTTCAATTGTTCTCCAGTTATATAACTTGTTGAACTACTATCTAAGCACCATTTTCAATTTTTCTTCTCAACCTTCAAGCATACCTACATAACTTAATAATCTTTTGGTACCCAAATTTTCTTCGGTCCTTCATTGTTAGTTTTGTACTTTGGTGGTCAAGATCCTTTTGAAACCCAAACCATCTTGGTTTTTCTCAAATTCTTTTTAAAAGGACGTTTGTACACAATATGCCCATGGTCAACACAATAGTGACATCTTACATAGTTCGTTGGTGGTTTGATGAAAAGTACGTTAAAATTTTTCATTAGAATATTTCCAATATATTTGATTTGCTTCTCAATTGTAAATTGGTTTTGGAGAGGAAAGTATCTTGTCCAGCGTTTCTTACCCTTTGAAAAAATTTGTTTGGGATTTTTGAAAGTTCTACTCTTTCTTTTAAAGACTCATTTTCTTTCAATAGTGATTCATCTTCCTTGGATTTTCCTTATTCATTTTTATATGATTGAAGCTTTTCTTCCAAGGACTATTTTTCATTAGTTAGTTTTATGATTTAATCATTCAAAGATTCGTTCTTTTTCTTTAAGGATTCATTTTCTAGTTCAAACAATAAATGTTGTTTTGACTTCTTTTGTAGGCCGTCTTTTTTTTTTTTTTTTTGAAAGCCTTTATGAAAGGATTGTGTCGCTTTTTTCATTTTTTATATTTCTCATATAATTCATGAAATCCAACAACAAGTTCAACATAAGATAGATTGGTTACCTCATCTTCTTCAATACTCTCATCATTAATGGCCATAAGACATAAATTAACTTGCTCCTCTTTACTTGTATCAAGAGATTCTTCCTCCGACTTTCTTTCAAATGTGGCTTCACGTTTGTCCCAAACTTCCTTTGTGGGCTTGCAACTTTTAACATGATTGAAGACATTGGGAGTAATCACACATAATAATTGGAAGTGAGGTTTAGTATTTTTCTCAAGCTTTGTCTTGTCATGTTGAATAAGCTTATTTTCAAATTTATTAAGAATTGCATTTCCTTCATTTTTTGAAGGAATAAAATTGCCATTTTTTGTAATTAGCCACAAGTCAAAATCAATAGGCGTAATAAAAAGTCGTATTCTAAGTTTCCAGAAGCAAAAATTTTCACCGTAAAAAACAAGAGGCTTGTAGGTTGTCATAAAGATCACCCTAAGATTGTTAGACAAAAAAAGAAATGACAATACTTGCTCTAATACCAATTGAAGGCCCAAAGAGCAACCTAAGAGGAACGATAATTAGTATTTTCGGGATAAATAAAAATTTAAACTTTACGAACCAAAAAAAAAAAAAAAAAATTGAAAGCTAAACAATGAATATAAAATGTAAAAAATAAAGGCAAGAAGAAAAACAATGCATAAGAATTTTTATAGTAGTTCACTTCCAACCTGAAAGCTAGTTCACTGCCCCAAATGACTACCCTTTGTCACTTGAGCCTTTAATTAAGCTTGATGATCCTTTTTAAAACTAGGCTTAGGATCCAACCTTTACAACTGGACTTTTTGTATGTGGGCTCAATACCCAACATTTACAACTGACCCTTTTGTGATCGTACGTTCAGGATCCATCCTTTACAATGAATTAAAGTAATGAAAGAATTAAAGTATTTAAATTCTTCACTCTTTCAATAGTGAATTGACATTAGATTAAGCTCAGTCCAAGTTAAGGAAATACCAATTAAGAAAATGATCAACAATAAAGAAAACTAGTGATACTTACGAAAACTTTTAAAAGAAACCCAAAAATAAAACGTTAAAGCACAAGAGAACAAGAGCTTTTTAATCAAAGAATACTTAGAATGAATTGAATGAATAAAACAAAAACATTCAAGCCCTATTTGTAGGCAAATGAGGGGCTAGGGGATGTTTCAAATGTTAGGGAAAAGATTAGGGGAAAAAAAAAATCAAAGTATAAGTAGCCGTTTGGAGCTTTACACACAGCCTCTATGTGTTGACACACGGAAACACCGAATGGTTATTGTATGTCTATTTGTTAATACATACCTTCTGTGTGTTAACATCCAGCATGCCAGGGTGGATTTGAATAATTTTAACCATTTAGCTTGATTGATTGATTGATTTACCAAATTAGCTTAATTATTTGAATTAACTTCCATATTTGCCGTGATCATTTCAATGGTCGATTGATTCAATCAAGCTAAAATATCACCCTATTAAAATTTGATCTTGTTATTTCTGGGCATGTTTTTCATAATACCAATTTGAAAAATCATTTTATTGACAAACTAGATTGGCTTGAATTCAACTTAAATATTTTTCAAATAACATTTGGAAATCAAATTTCAAAAATATTTCAAAAATATTTTTGTTAGAGCATCACATCAATATTGAGATTTGACTCAATTGATATATTCTGATCTTAAGTCCTAAAATATAAAAACAAATGGCCTAAAGTGATTGAACTCGGATCTTGTTCTTTTCATTTTAGATGAATCTTCTCTTTAACTTTGATCTGTTTTCCTCTTGATCATCATCTTTGAAAGCTTGATATCAACATGATTAGCCTTTATTTTTCCTTGCTTTCTTATGAGTCATTTTCAAATAAGATTAGAATAATTTAAACATAATAACTCACTAAATGATTGTTATCATCAAAATTACCATGGAAATGGCTTTTAGGGCGAACAACGTAAATTATCATGACTAAATAAACCGAACCAGTTAAAAATGTGAATAGTGAATAATTGAACCATGATTAAGTAAAACTGAGATTAATAAAATACACTATAAAGTTTTGATTCCAATTGCAGGATGCTTGCTTAAGTTCATAAAGTGAATTACGAAGCCGACATACCTTCCCTTTATCTTGATTTTCAAACCCAGTGGAAGTTTCATGCAAACCTCTTCTTCGAGGTTACAATGAAAGAAAGCATTATTTACATCTAATTGATGTGTTATCCAATTTCGAGTAGTTGCTACCCTAAGAACACATCGCACAATAACATGTTTAACAACGGGGGCAAAATTGTCATGATAATCAATACCCTTAACTTGAGTCTATCCTTTAGCCACTAATTGAGCCTATTCAATGGTGCCATTTGACTTATGTTTCACCTTGAATACCGACTTTGAATCGATAGCCTTTTTCTAGACAGGCAATGATTCAAAATTCCAAGTCTTTTTAAGTTGCAAAGCATATATTTCCTTTTTCATAGCATCCCTCCAATGCTCATACTAAATGGCATGAAAAAAAATTCTTGGCTCTTCACCAAATGTGATGGTGCGGACATAAGATGGATGGGGGTCGGAAAAATGAGTGTCTGACACAAATTGTGATATAGGGTAAACATACCTGAGATTGATGACGAAGTGGTAGATTGAGTATTGACTATAGAGGAAGGTACATCACAAATGTAATCCTGATACTTGACAGACATAATGTAAATACATGCTCCTCAACCCAAAATTTTGGTTTCAACTTGTGGTGGCTGACCACCATTGGTCGGTTGAATACTATCCAAGGCCTCCTTGGCGTCAACCATGCCAATGGCTTTGGTTAGTGAGGCTACTGCCTCACCCAAGGCTACAATAATCGGGTCAAAAACATCATCAACAACCCTACTTCCATGCATATTTGACTCCAACAAGAGGTGAGGAAAGATATCTTCATAGAAATATTACATCTCGTAAAACATGAATTTTGCCACTACCAAGATTATAAACCTTGTACCCCTTTTTCCCATGTGAGCAACCAATGAAAACACAACAATCGACCCTACTCCCTATTTTGTCTCTAGAGTGATCTTGAACACAAGTATAACATAGAGACACAGTGCTCATAATGCGGAATTTCGTCACATAAAACCTCAAATGGACTTTTATTTTGAAGAATGGGACTGGGTGTTATATTTATCAAATAATCCGTTGCCAAAACACACTCACCCCAAAAATTTATTATATTTATCAAATAATCCGTTGTCAAAACACACTCAAACCAAAACTTTATGGGAAAACTTCCCTTGACAAGCAAGGCCCGTGCTATTTCACTTAGATTTCAATGTTTTTGCTATACCACACTATTTTGTTGAGGAGTGCCCTTATAAGAAGTTTGAAAGTGAATACCATACTTCACATAGTATTCTAACAAAGGGGCGTATTAAAATTCTTGTCCATTTTGCTTTGCACTTGTTTTACCTACATTCCAAAATTCCTGCGCTCCACGTTACCAAAATCCATAAGCAAAGATGGCACTAAGATTTATCCTTCATGAGAAAAACCCATGTATATCTACTAAAGTTATCAACAATCATCAAGGAGAATTGAGCTCTAGTTAATGACAAAGTATAATAGGATCGCTATATAACATAATAAATAAGCTCAAAACATGATCTAGTCTTTATAAACCAAGCAGGAAACGGTAACCAGGTCTTCTAAGCCGGTGCCAGGAACCACAAACCACATCAACTTTATTTGGAACACTTAAATGGAAAAACACTAATAATCTAGAAAGCATAACATGACCCAATTGTTTATGCCACAAAACTACATTTTAATTACTACGGACAACGTGAGCTGCCAAATGAATGAAACGGCTATGCCACAGAACTACATTTTAATTACTATGGACAATGTGAGCTATAGACCCACCACCGCTCACTTCTATGACATATAGCCCATCTCGCTATTTAGCCACTCCAATCAACCTCCTTGAGTGTTGGTCTTGTATCACACAATAATTTCAGAAAAAATGTCAATGCACAATCTATTTCTTGTCAACTTACTCACAGATGGCAAATTGCATAGAAAATACGGAATTTTAAGAGCGGTATTAAGGACAAGATCCTTAGTGAGGAAAAATTTTCCAATATGAGACAAGGGCAATGAAGAATCATTAGGACACCTTACTAGTATTATATCAATATTCACACATTGATCCTCTAAAATACACTCTAATGTGGCCATGTGATCAGATGCACTAATATAACTATTCCAATAATCCGAATTAATAAAAGTTTTAGCCGTACGATTAACACTTGGAGAAGCTAAATTCGGTCCAAGTAAAGCCAATATTTTTGGGTATTAACAAGCTGACACCCCTAATATGGGGCGGTGCCTAGTTCTTCCAACCTAGTGGATATCCTACTAGCTTAAAACAACAATCTTTAGTGTCGCCCTGACGCTTATAACGAGTGCAAGTAAAATGACTGTTATGACGAGGAACATTTGCAGACAAAATATTAGTACCACTACCGCTATTGTAATTAAAATGAAAACCAAACAAACATGAAAAAGGGACTCACCGTGACTAGGGAGAAAGCTTAAATTCAAATCGCATGTCTTTGACTTCAATCACTCACCATTTTTGAAAAAAAGGTTGCCATATTTTGGTGTATAATTCTTCGATTATACCGTGAGTTCAGCTTGTGCTTCAATTAAGAAGACTTGGTTAAATATTTTTGTGGAGTTTTGTATATATATTGATAGAAAATTAAAGGGATGTAGACCTAACTCAATTGGCAGTTACAACGATGGAGTAGGGCCCACATACACCTTTCCTCATATACTTAAAAAGTCATGAACGGGGGTGGAGACAAACCTAAGAGCTCCACAGTCCACTTACAAGCCTGAGCCAATTAGGTTTTTGAGCCTGGTACCCTTGACTTATAATAAATTGAATGAGTTCAGGTCTGAAAAGAATAAGGTGGAGCAAACCGTATTCAAGTCACTGGACTAGGACCAATTCAATCAAGGTTAAGCCTTTGCCATCAGAGCCCTAATTAATGGCGTGAACCAAAGTTCACCTGACTGATCAAGTAGTGACAGTAGTGATAAGATCAACACAATCAAGGTCACCATCGAAAACCTTAAATTAAAGCCTCAATTCTTAACTCATCGAAATTTGGGAATAGACTGAAATAGGAAGTTTATACCTGAAGCCGAAAAGACTGTATTACTGCAGAAGCAAGTACATGAAGTTCTATGATAAGCTAAGCTATGTTGAGTTATGCTACACCAAGAAAAGAGCACAAGTGTGCTTTAAAGAAAAACTTGAAGAAGTTTTGTATTGAGTGTGTGTACTACTTTGGACTAATAAAGAGTCTCTTATTTACATAAAAACTAAAAAACAGTTGTCCCCTAATTGCATTGCCTTTTCTCCTCACATTAGGCTTTTTAGCTCTTTATTGCATGTGAATGATCAATCAACATGTCCATGATTTAATTTTCGAGGGAATTCCTTAGAGCCCATGCCTGAATTTCTAGCTGAAGTCCACTCTAGGAGCCCCATGTTTTCTTGGATTATGCTTAATACCCAAGCATCTACGATTGGACTCTAAGTAACTATATTGAGCTTGGAAACCAACTGTCTTGTAGCCTTTTTGGAAGTCTCCTGAGCTCGAGCTCCCTTTTCCCTTCATCCACCTCGAGCCTTGAGTAGTTGATACTCTAGTCAAGGTGATAATCCTCTCAGGATGCTGAGCTCGAGATGTCGTTATTTTAGCATCTAAAGGTCCAGTTCTTCTTGAGGAGGACCTCACATGTAATTCACGTGGCACTTTGCTCAAAACGGCATCATCCTAGTTTCCTCGAATTTACTGTGTAATAGAATGCCCCTTTTAGCCTTGGTAAATTCAAATTTACAATGGGTAAAAAATATGCCTGATTTGACCCTTAAGGGCAACAGGGAGCTCAAGAGAACACTATTTGCCATTTGTTCTTCCTTCCTGCATGTCTATAAGTATGATAGTTAGGGCTTGAAATTTTTGCTTTTTTTGCTATGTGCTCTCTCTCTATACTGTAATCAAGTGCTCTTGAAACACTTGCTCTCTATAATTTTTGAATCTTCAATTCTTTATTCAATCCACTTCCATCCCTTTGTATCTTCTTGAAATCAATCTGACAATGGCCTAAATTTCTTTTGCCGTATCTGCTCCCCTTCCTCGGGCTAGTAGCCCTATTGAGTAATTGACACATTTGCTCTAATCTGACTCTTTTGAAGGCCCAATGAACAACCTAAGAGGGGGGTGAATTTGGTTCGTTCATGATAAGTGAAAAATTAAACTTTAAGAAACAAAAATTAAATTGAAAGCTAGAAAATGAATATGAAGTGAAAATGATAAAGGCAAGAATAAAAACAATGCACAAAGATTTTTATAGTGGTTCACTTCCAAACCGGAAGCTAATTCACTTCTCAAATAACTACTCTTCGTCACTTAAGCCTTTAACTAAGCTTGATGATCCTTTTTCAAAATAGGCTCAAAATCCAACCTTTACAACCGGTCCTTTTGTACGTAGGTTCAAGAACCCACCTTTACAACCAATCATTTTTTAACCGTAGGCTCAAAACTCAACCTTTACAATAAATAATTGAAATAAACTAATGGAAGAATTAAAGCAATGAGACTCTTCACTCTTTCAAGAGTGAATTGACAATAAATCAAGCTTAGCTAAAGCTAAAAATATGCCAATTAAGCTCAATAATCAAAAATAAAGAGAACTAGTGATGCTCAAGAAAAACTTCAAGAAAAAGAAAAGATTAAAACATTAAGGTGCAAGTAGAACTCAAGAACTTTTTGATGAATAAAAGCTTGAAGAATTGCATGATTTTATCAAAGAATTTAAGCTCTATTTATAGACCAAGATAACATAGGAGCCATTGGGAAACTTTAAAAAAAATGGAAAGAAATCGGATATAAAATGTAGCTGTTAAAGCTGTTGTAGTGGGTTGGCTACTGTATGTCTGTATGTCGACACATCCCTTTTGTGTGCCTACACTCAGCATGCCTTGTTCGATGTGAACGTTTGTAACCATTTAGCTTGATTGATTGATTGATTTATCATATTAGCTAAGCTAAATTTATTGATTAATTGATTCACCATTTAGCTTGATTGATTGATTGCTCTATGCGGCGGACATGCTTCTCAGGTTGGGGGTCGTCAGAAGTAGCCTCTCTTCAGGGTAGCCCCCTGAAGGGGAAAGGCTGCAGACATCTACCCCCTGACCCTGCTTAGGCGGGATCCCTTCGAGGCATTGGGTTTGTTGTTGTTGTTGTACCATAATAGCTTAATTTTTGTATTAATTTTCTTGTTTTCCTTGTTCAAGAATGAATGATTGAATAAATTAAGCTAAAGAAAATCACCCTAATAAAGTTTTGATCTTACTAGTTTTTTAGCATGCTTACCAATTTAAAAAATATTTTTATTTACAATCTTGATTAGCTTGAATTTCACTTGAGTATTTTATAAAAGCGATTTAGAAATAAAATTTCAAAAATATTTCAAAAATATTTTTGTTATAGTATCACATATCAATATTAACATTTGACTCAATTGATATATCCAATCCTAAGTTCTAAAAACAAATAAAAATAAATGACTTGAAATGCTTGGACTCGGATCTCGTTCTCTTCATTTTGGATGAATCGTCTCATCAACTTTGATCTCTTTTCCTCTTTTATCATCTTAGAAAGCTTAGTATCAACACGATTAGCCTTAATTTTTCCGAACTTTTTTATGAGTCACTTAGAAACAAGATTAAAACAATTTAAACTCAATGACTCACTAAATGATTGTTATCATCAAAATTACAACATAAATGGCCTTTAGGGCCAATAATCTCCCCCTTTTTTTATGATGACAATCATTTGGTTTTTTTCTCTTGGAAAAATGAAAATTAAAGTATAGAATTCACCATAAAAATATTGACTACTCTAATCATACAGATTCTCACTTTGTATGAAGTCATGGAGTTATATATAAGGTGCTAAATGTTCAAACTCAATCGTCTCCCCTTATGTTGATGCATTGTAAGAATCATACATTCAATACTTTAACATCAACATCATTTTTAACATTTCTCAATCAAACACAAAATTCATACCATGCCTGATGCATTCTTCGAGTTAGATATTCAATGGCTTACTCATAGCATCATTTTTATAACATTAAACAACTAAACATTAAGCCCTTACTCTCAATAGAGGATGTCTTACCACCCCCACATTCCCGTAGGTGACTCCATCAAATCAAGTGTGCTGCCCCGCACCACCATCATAGGCTATCGACTGCATTAAGCGCATAGAGCTCATCCTCAACATCATGGTAGGTTGGTTAGTACATCAAGTGTGCTACCTCGCACCACCACTATGAACTATGGACAACATTAAGAGCCTCAAGCTTATCCTCACGTCATGGCAGTAGCGGTGCATCCATTAGGTGTTCTGCCTTACACCACCACAAAGGGTTATGGACGACATTAATAGCATAGAGCTCAACCTAAAATGTCATAGCAGATTTGACATATTCAAGCCACCAGAAGCAATATCTCGGAAGGGGCTAGGGTGGCTTAATCACAAATAGCTCAACCTTGGCGTTGTTTGATCCATTGAGCATCGAGAGCACTCCCCAAATGGTATCCACAAAGATTAAGACACACAAGTGGGCTTAAGCCGTTCACTCTGCTGTACCACATATCGCCTTCTTAAAAAGGCCTTCAGTAAGGGGATCTACAAAATTCTTCTCACTCCTTACAAACTCAAGTGAGATCACATTATTTTCAATAAGATGCCTTACTACACCATGCCTCACACGAATATGCCAGCGCTTTCCATTATACACCTCACTTTGAGCAACTCTAATGGCTACTCGTGAGCCATAGTGCATCGTGACTAATGGCGTGGGCTGACCCCATAATGGAATGTCTCCTAGCACATTCGTCAGCCATTCAGCTTCCAAACCCGCCATCTCTAGAGCAATAAATTTCGACTCCATAGTCGATTTAGCAATGTAGGTCTGCTTACAAGATTTCTAAGAAATAGCACTGTTAGCAAGCATAAAAACATAGCCACTAGTAGAGTTAATCACATCACTGTCAAATACCCAATTGGAATCATAGTATCCCTCTAAAACAATAAGGAATCGTTTATAACAAAGATCCCAATCCATGGTACTTCGAAGGTATCTCAAAAGTCTAACCGGAACAACCACGAGCTTATCACTTGAACTATGGGTATGACGACTCAGTCTACTAACAGCATAGGCAATATCAGAATGAGTGCTATTCATTAAAAACATCACGCCACCAATGATTTTTGCATATTCGACCTGTGACACACTATCACCTATGTTCATTTTCGCACCAACATTTGGGTCATAGAGAGTTTCAGCGGTAGTGTCCTCAAATTGACCAAACTTCTTCAATATTTTCTGAACATCATGGAATTGACTTAAGGTCAAACCCTTAGGTGATCTAACAATTTTAATGCCAAGTATCACATCAGCCTTGCCTATGTCTTTCATATCAAAGCATGATCTTAAGAAACACTTAAAAGCAATTACAACATCCACACTAGTAGCAAAAATAAGCATGTCATTGACAAATAAGTAGATGATCACACAGTCATTATCACCATGCTTAGAGTACACACATGCATCACCACTGTTCACAATAAAACTTCTGATTCCATTGTTTAGGAGCTTGCTAAAGACCATACAAGGACTTTACAAAATTTATGCTACATTCCTGGAACCTCGAACCCCTTGGGTTGTTCCATACAAATTTCCTCCTCAAGGTCACCATTCAAGAATGCGGTTTTGACGTCCATTTGATATACTACAAGGTTATGTACAGACGCTCGAGCAATCAACGCTCTCACATTGGCTGTCTTAGTCACAGGTGAATAGGTATTAAAGAAGTCTATACCCTATTTTTTTAGTGTACCTCTTAGCCACTAATCTGGCCTTAAATTTATTAATTGATCCATCAGCCTTCAGTTCCTTTTAAAACACCCATTTACACCATATGGGTTTGGATCCCCTAGGAAGGTCCACTAACACCCATGTCTTATTATTCATAATTGAGTCTAGCTCATTTCAATGACCTCCCTCACAAGTGGAGTGTCTATGCATCTCATGGCTTTATGATAGGTCTTAGGATCTTCCTCTAACATGAATGTGCTTACAAAAATGCTCATCAAAATCAGGATGCTTAGACAGAATGCAAAAATGAAGTAATGTTCAAAACTAGTCTCAGTTCGAGCCCTTTTACTTCATCTAACTTCCAAAACCTAGAGTTCGAGGGGCGAAAGACTAGATGCATCAGGTAAACAAAAAAGCAATGGTACATGCACAAATTCTTTCATGGGAAACACATGCTTGAAGAACTCAGCATCTCGAGACTCCACGATCTTCCCGAGCGCTCCGCTTGAGCTATTCAATAACATGAATCTATATACAACACTGTTCATAGCATAACAAATAAACCCAGCATCTACGGTTTTGGGACCTATTTAACTTATTTTATATTCCGATACCCCAACTTTTGCTAGACACCCCCACACTTTGAAGTATTGAAGATTATAGTCCTTCCATAATTAATATGGTATTCTATCTAACTTCTTATGTGGAACCCCATTAAGCACATGACAAGCCGACAACTTAACCCCCCCCCCCCCCCCCCCCCCCCCCAACACAAGCTTAAGGGTAGGCCAGAGCTAATTAACATAGCATTCATCATCTCGTTAAGGGTTCTATTCCTTCTTTCGGGTATACTGGTTTATTGGGGTGTATAAGGGGCTAATAATTCATGAATAATGTCACATTTGTCACAATGCTTCTTAAAGAAGGTAGTGTCATACTCACCTCCTCTATTAGACCAAATTCTATTGATTCTATGGTCTAATTGGTTCTCAAATTCTGCCTTATACTTGAAAAACATCTCCTCAGCCTCATCCTTAGAACTCAACATATACACCTTGGTGAATCTCGAGTGGTAATCAACAAAGGTAATGTAATACCTCTTACGACCTCTACTCAGGGTGTTCTTAAAGTCACCTAAGTCACTCTGCATGAGTTCAAGTAGGTTAGATGTTCGCTCAATTGATTTATTAAAAGGCTTCTTAGGGTGCTTGGCCTCTATACATATTCCGCATTTGTCAGGTTCGGTTAGACTACAGTTGGGAATTAAACTCATTTGATTAAGTTTCTTAATGGAATTATAATTAACATGTCCGAGCCTAGCATGCCACAAATCCAAAGACTCAATAATATAAGCAGATGTATATGCATTCTCATTCATTTCAACATCAAGTACGAAGAGACCCCATTACGAAAACCCTTCCCCATAAAGTAGGTATTTTTGGTGATAAAAAGCTTATCAGATTCGAAGGTTGGTTTAAAACCAGATTTGTTAAGCAATGCACCAGAATTAAGATTTCTTCGTAAGTACAGGACATGCAGCACATTTTGCAAAGATAAACACTTTCTGGAGTTACATTTTAGAAAGACCTTTCCCTTGATAAGAAGAGGGACTGAACTAGAATTGTCTATGAGTATACACTCCCCCACATCGGCTTTTTCATAATCTCAGAACAGGTCCTTAATTGTGCAAATGTGCCTCGTGGCACTAGTATCTATAACCCACTAAACCATGTTTCCAATCGTACTCACCTTGGAGATCATGGCCACAGAGACATCTTCGCTCTCGATGAGGTTAGCCTAGGGTTTGTGTTCTTTAGGCTTTCCTAGTCCAAATGTCTTCTTACAGTCTCTCGAGGTATAGCCTATCACGCCTTAGGTCCAGCATGTTCCCTTAACATGTTTCTATCTACCTTTAGGGTTGTTATGAGGTCTCTTGACATGGGTCTACTTCTGCTTTGACTTCGAGCTCGAGCTCAAGCCTTGGCCTCGGTTGGAACATCTCTTGTTCCGTGGCTTCCTAAACCTGTCATTATTTCATGTACTCTTAGACTCAACCATGTTGAAAGACATATATGAGTGCTTAAAGAAACTCTCCTTTGCCTGTTTTCGGTTCTGGTCCTAAAGATTAATATGGAAAACTAGCTCTTGCAAGGTCATGTCTATTGTTTTGTGTTATAATTGAGCGTTACTGTTTTTCACGAAGGATGCAATTTCTCACTGAGACAATTCACCTGAAAGGTCTCACAAATTTTCATTCATTCGTTATGTATGTCAGAACACAGATTCTCATATTCATAAATCTAATCAAGGGCAGGTTTGTCATCAGTCATGGTGAAAGACAACCACTTAGCGCATACATACTTTTTAGTGGCGCTAATCATCCGTCCCATCCAAGACCGAGTACATCGAACTTAAGTTCGGTCACTCTACCGCGCCTAGTACAGAAGATGTCAAGATAGGATCTGAGACCATATCGAGGAAGGAAAGTTTCAAATACTTGGGTTCCATGGTACAGCAAAACGGTGAGGTTAACGAGGATGTCAACAACTGGATTAAGGCAGGCTAGTAAACATGGAGAATGGCTTCCGGGGTACCTTTTGATATAAAGTTACTGCTAAAGCCAAAGGGAAAATACCACAAGACAGTAGTGAGACCGGCTATATTGTATGGGGCAGAGTGTCGCCCTATGAAACAACAGCATACACAGAAGATGAAGGTGGTAGAGATGAGGATACTGCGATAGATGTGTGATCACACAAGGAAGGATAGGGTCAGGAATGACGATATAAGAGGAAAATTGCGCGTAGTCTCGATCGAGGATAAATTAAGGGAGCAACGCTTGAGATGGTTTGGACATAATAGGCGGAGACCGACCACAGCTCCAATAAGGAGATGTGAACAGCTACATACTATGCTAGGCAGAAGAGGGAGAGATAGGCCAAAGAAGAGTTGGATGGAGATGATCCGACAGGACCTAACCCACCTAAACCAAAGGGAGGGGATCACCTTGGACAGAGCTCGCTGGAGAGCGAGCATAAGGGTAGCCGATGTAGCGGCTTAGAGTAGTGATGCATATCACTGCTAGCATAGGGTTTCTTGCACGGATTTAACCCCTGCGGCTTGCTTATTTGCTTAGTTGCTCCTCGATTTACTCACCTAGTATTGGCCTTGTACTATTTGTCTTATTATGTGCCTTGAAGTTCTCTTCGACATGACCTAACCCCTTTTCAGGATGCCATGCTTCCAGGACGAAAAGATCTTTAGGTTGGGGTTCCTCAAAAACAGCATCTTTTTTCACTCGGAAGGGGGAAGGATGCATACATCCACCCCTCCGGACCCTGCTTATTGCGGGAGCCCGTGAGGCACTGGGACTGTTATTGTTGTATCATCCATCCCATACTTATTACACAAGACCTTCCAAATTTCCTTAGCATTTTTCATCTTATTATAATATGGCAAAATGGGACTGTAATGTAATGCAGCAACATTCCCCTACAGGTTCGATTATTTTTCTCAAAGTCTCGGTACGACCTAGGAGGAGCCCTGTTACTCGAGACGTTGTAATGGACATCAATTCCAAGGAAAAACTCATCTTATTAGATTAAATTTTATAGTTTTTCCCATCTAATGGTTCAATCTTTGACATGTGGGTATGATAAAAACAGCGCTGGCCATGTTTTGATTACTCGTTGTATTAAACGACTTAGATTGTTAGGAAAATATAGGCAAATGAGCAACCAAATTCTCAAATTTAAAATATCAAGACTAACTCGAGATTGGGGCAAATAAAACATAACAACACAATGACAAAGATGAACTCAATAAACATCTTATTACACTAACTTGACTTGAGACAAGATAATTAAACAATTGAAATTAAAAGATTTAGAGAGCAAAGAGTGAATCGAAGGAAGTCACCCCGCCATGGAGTTCATCACTGCCCTAAGTCATTTATGCCCCTGCTAGGGTTCAAATGGAATTGCTAGGCACTCCGACTCCCATGGTCAACATGGCACCCAACACAGGAGTCTACTATCGGGTGATAGGTTGGAGTATATGCCCTAACTTGTTCAGTAACCACATTAAGAACGGAGAGAATTTACAAAGGAAGAAAAGAATAGTTTCTGTAATTTTCATTGTTTTTCTATGTATAAAACAAAGCCCCAAAGCATGGTATTTATAGGCAAAAATACATAGCGTGCAAGCAAGAATCGGTTAAGGCTTGTGGAAAAGGAATCCGGCCTCAATTAAGAAAGTGGCGGATATGGAAGAGTATAAAATCCAAGCACAATCGAGGCAACAATCGGATATGGAAAGAAGTGGGCTGTTATGCGGTTAAACGTGTATCTTGAGCTTGAGTTCTTGAGCCTAGACAATGGACAAAAGCTCAAGCTAAACAGCCTAGAGGTTGGATACAACGGACCCTCGAGCTCGAGCATAACATCCTCGAGCACGGACCTAAGAACTCCCCTAGAGTTCACTCAAGATAAATTAAAATATAGTGTCTCAAAAAAGAAAAGTTTGGGTTAGAAAAAGTCCACACCACACAGTGAACTGACTCGGCGAGGCGGGTGCACACTCGTGTGTGGTACACAAAACCCACTCTAGTCTCCTCAACACTTTATCAAGTACAAGGAGAGGGGGATATATAAACTATTGTTCCCTTTACTACTCTTCCTATGTGGGATAGAGTTAAATTCACAACAATCAAAAATTGAAGCACACTACCCTAATATTCCAACAATCCCCAACATGGCTCAATTTTTGTGTACAGGAAGAAAGAAAGGAGGTTATTGACCAATGAGACCCACACTTGACGATACCAATGTCTTTTGGATTTGAATTAGCACCTAGTGAACATGCATGTCCCACAACCACCTAATGGTGAACATAGTCTAGAACAATGAGCGGTCATTGCGAAAAGCACGAACATCCCCTTATGTGGTTCTTGGGTTAAAACGCACTCCACGATCAGGATGTATGAGGTCCTTCTCAACAAAATAGATCCAATATCTGGGTATTTAGAAATGCTCTAAAGAGTAAGCCCTTACTCTCAATAGAGGATGTCTTACCACCCCCACATTCCTGTAGGTGAGTCCATCAAATCAAGTGTGCTGCCCCACACCACCATCATAGGCTATCAACTGCATTAAGAGCATAGAGCTCATCCTCAACATCATGGTAGGTCGGTAACTCCATTAAGTGCGCTGCACCGCACCACCACTACGGGCTATGGACAACACTAAGAGCCTAAAGCTCATCCTCATGTCATGGCATAGCGGTGCATCCATCAAGTATGCTACCCTACTCCACCACAAAGGGCGATGGACGACATTAAGAGTGTAGAGCTCTACCTAAAATGTCAAGGCATATATAACAGATCCAAGCCAGCAGAAGCATTATCTTTGAAGGGGCTAGGGTGGCTAAATCATAAAAGCTCAACCTTGGCTTCGTTTAACCCATTGAATATCGAGAATACTCCCAAGATGGGTATCCACCGAGATCAAGACACACAAGTGGGCTTAATGTCACGGGATGATCGCAGATCACCCGCGCGGTGCCCAAGCCCCTGAGGCTGGGGCCGGGCCAGCCTACCCTCTATGGTCAAGAAGCAGCAATATGCACCTTGAATAGACGAAATACACGGCATACCATGGACATACCTGAACACAATTAATGTGCATTAGTATCAAACAGGCTAAGGAGACCCCATATGGCATATGTCTGCTTATTGAGCACCAGAGATAGTGTCAGCCAAAGGCGGCCCGTGACATTCTCCCCCACCTAATTCTGCAAAAGTCCTCGTTGTGGGTGCCTGCCCATCGTCGCATCCTTGCATCTCTAGCAGCCTTGATTGGACACGGGACGACCACATCGTCATCCCCTCCAACGTGACACCTCTGAAAAACTATTGACACTCGCTCGACTATAAGCAGCGTGCCCAAAAAGCAACCTGCCAGCTCCATGCACCATAGTGCACCACGTACACGTCTCGCTCCACGATGCTTGTTGGCTCTTCACCTTACGAACTTCGCACTGCACCCCAAGGATCGGCCCAATCTCCATGCAATAAGCTAGCCATATAGTTAGCATGCCTGACCGGCACCCAACACGGTGCGCCTTCCCCCACAACCGGAACCGCGAGCCACTCAACTTCATTCCGAAAGTCCCTCGTTAGAGTGCCCATCCCACACAAGGAGTGTTCATACCCACGGACAAACCCGCTCGACTCACCTAGGACACGAACAACTCCCATTCCCCAGGAGTGTCCACCACCACGGACAAAGCTCGGTCCCACCACAGCTGCTTACTCGCCCATCATGAGCCTCGCTCTGATACCACTTGTCACGGGATGAGTGTAGATCACCTGCACAGCGCCTAGGCCCCTGAGGCTCAGGCCGGGCCAACCTACACCCTATGGTCAACAAGCAGCAATATGCACCTTCAAGAGATGAAATACACGGCATACCACGGACATACCTGAACACAATCAATGCGCATTAGTATCGGACAGTCTAAGGAGACCCCATATGGCATATGTCTGCTTATTGAGCACCGGGAACAGCGTTAGCCAAAGGCGGCCCATGACATTAAGCCCCCATTCCCTACTGCCTTCTTTGAAAGGCCTTTAGTAAGGGGATCTGCCAAATTAGTCTCAATTCTAACAAACTTGAATGAGATCACATTATTGTCAATAAGGTGCCTTACTACACCATGCTTAAGGCAAATATGCTTGCGTTTGCCATTATACACCTCACTTTGAGTAACTCCAATGGCTGCTCGTGAGTGACAGTGCATTGAGACTAACGGCATGGCTTTCCCCATAATCGAATGTCCCCCAGCACATTCCTTAGACATTCAGCTTTCAAACCTGCCATCTCTAGAGCAATAAATTCCGATTCCATGGTCGATTTAGCAAGGTAGGTTTGCTTACAATGTTTCCAAGAAATAGCACAATCAGCAAGCATAAAAACATACCAACTAGTAGAGTTAATCTCATCACTTTCAGATACGCAATTGGCATCATAGTATCCCTCTGAAAAAGTAGGTAATCATTTATAACAAAGACCCTAGACGATGGTACCTTAAAGGTATCGCAAAAGTCTGACCAGTGCAACCCAACGCTCATCAGTTGGACTATGCGCTACAAAAAAAGTGACCAATAGCGATATGGCTATTTTTTTGCTGTTGGCTATCTTTTTGTTGCTATAGCTTTTAGTAACAAAAATTTGTTGCAACGCTGTTGCTGTTGCAGCTGTTACTAAAGGCTATAGTAATAGAAAACGTATGTTGTTGCAATTGCACCCCAACAACAACAAATAGGTGTTTGTTTCTAGTTCTATCGCTATTACCTTTAGCAACAAATGTCCATCTGTTGCTATTACATATAGCAACAAAATGCATATCTATTGCCATTACCTATAGGAACAAAATGCATTTCTATTGCTATTGCCCATAGAATAATATTGTATTTCTGTTGCTATTGCCTGAAGAAGAATGTTATATTTCTATTGCTATTGCCTTAGTAACAACAATGAATTTGTGTTGCTACTATTTTTAGCAGCTTTGCAATCCTGTCACTATTGCTATTAACAACATATTTCTTCTGTTGCTATTACTTTTAACAATATTGCAATCTATTGCGACTGTGTTTGTTAACATTAAAATATTTATTGCTATTACCTTCACAAACATCACTTTTGGAATATTTGCATGCTCCAACTAGCTTGATTTCGCATTGTTCAACCAATTAAAGTAGATAATTAAATATGATAACGATAATATTGTTGACAAAAACTTTCCACCTTCGAAATGAAATAACAAAACCTAAACCCAATAACAGCAACATCATACCAACCAAGAACTTCTTCATGCATTATGTCCAACCACAATCATCCATAAATTCACGCTCAAAGGCAAAGTTGATCAAAAGACAATATTCAAAATAATCCTTCCTAACATTTGCAAGGTCATCAAAAACATATAATGCTCGACAAATGGCTGTGTTAATAGAAATAATCCAGCATAATTTCTTGGCAAATGTACAACAATCACTCATATGGCTCATCTCCCAGTGCATCATCGTCATCTTCCTAGCCATCGTCCACATGTTCCTCATCAAAAACTTCATAGCTTTCTCGAAAACAAAGACAAACATTCAATTTTTAGCCATTGCCAGTACAAACAGAATTTTAGCAAGAACAGTGCTAACATCTTTTCATAATTATAGTTTCAAACAATAGCTAAAGGCAACATTCAAATTTTGAACAACAAACTAAATTCAACTAGAGGATGATGAAGTTACTCATAAGGACTTTATCTTATAAACAAATTTACAAATATGTTTTAAGGTGCTGAGGGGCATAGTCAATGCCATCAATTCAACTTGATCAGAGCTCAGCTCCTATTCCTTCTTGTCCTTAATAAGATATTTCGTTAACATGGTAATTCAAGATAATGCCCTTCAACACCCTAAAGCTCGAACTAATCATCATAACTCCAAACGTAACTTGATTATTCTTATACACATTTCAATACAACACCTCCAAAACACCCACACATGTAAATGAAGCAAAGGCTTCAAATTGCCTTCTAGTGAAAAAAGCATCATTAATTACTTAATATATATGACTTGCTCTTCCACAGATAAATCCCCTTCCTAGGTGCAATAAATGAAAATACAAAGGGTAAAACCTATGTGATATGTTATGACCTCTATAAAACATCCAATCCACTGTCATAATTTAACCCAATAGCACCCCATTCATGTATGCCATTCTCTTATAGTTTCCATGAAAAGATGTTATTCACCCTAATCAATGATCAACAATCCATAAAGATAAATAGAATTTTAGACTGTAATTATCCCAGTATGGACTTTTTTGTAACATATTTTTAGATAACCATTACACAACTGGCCATATTATATACAACACATTTTGTAACTATAGAAATTTACTTAGTCCAGTTACAACAATTAGGCAACAATTACTCATAAATCAATTTGAAAAACAAACATCAATCCAAAATCAGAAGAAATTTTCGAACACAGAGATAGAAATCACAACACAATTACTCACAAATTAACAAATATAGAAATTTACCTATTCTACTAAAATCTATACTCCAAACACAACAATCAGGGGACAATTACTCGTAAATCGAACCGAAAAATGAATATCAGTCCAAAATTACAGAAAATTCTAACACAAAGATAGAAATCATAACATAATTACTCACAAATCAACCCAAACAACTAAGCAAAGCAAGAGCAAAGCAAAACTATCCCTATAACGTTGATTTCTTGTCAGAGTCTAAATTCAATCCATGTATTTGACTAAAAATATTTCTCTCTTTTCTCTTTCTCTAAAATTTTTATTGAAATTTTTGAATTTTAAAAACTATTCTAAGGCCTTTCCTAATGTCTGCCTTCAAATGTATGTAGGAAATCTTTATATCAGAATAGAAAGAAAATGTCACACAATCCCCAACAGTAAGGTCACATGCTACAAAAGCTACTTTACTGCTTCTCATCATTCAATTCGAACAACACAAATTAAACTTTGTATTAAGTGATTCCAAAGAAGAGCGAAAGTAAACGAACCTTTCTTCCATTTTTTGTCATAGTTGCCATTAGAAAATCTATCTTCTCCCATGCAGATTTCAAGCTTTGATTTACATTTTTAGGCTCATCCTCTAACTTCCTATTTTTTTCTTGCTCTTGAACTAAGAGAGAGCGCTTCACACTAGATTGAAGGACTTCAGCACCTATCCCATAGGTTTTCGCATATCCATTTTTGTCCTCTTCGATAACTTCTACAAATATTTTTTTGCCTTCCTTTATTTTTGTTGCCTCATCAATATCCTGTGGAAGATCTTCTAATCTTCTATCAATCTTCGCCCTATATCATACTAGGAAATGATGATCATAACTTTTACAAGTGACATGGAAAAAAGTGAAATACAAAATAATTATAGATAAACCATACAAGAGCAACAGCAGTAGATCTAGCATCAAGTTTGGATAAAGACTTTGACATATGGATTTGTTGAAACACTACAAGCTCATCTAGTTCTTTCCCATAAACTACCATCTGTACACACATGGAACATATAATTTTTAATAAAAATTCCTCAAAAACAAATCTTATGGTTCAAAGCAAACTAAAAGACTAAACCAACCTTGTCTTTGCGTCTTCAAGCAAGAGTCTTGGTGCTACAATAATACCTCAGTTTTGATTTTTTTTTTTTTTAAATTGTTAATGCCTCCCTTGTGTCATTCCTCAACCCAAAAGCATGACAAGTGAATATATATATAAAGGAATATATTGCGATATTGTGCTTATGGAAACATATTAGTATACCTGTCCTTCTTTAGAAAAGAAAAATTCCACAAAATTCTTCCATTGTTGAACAGGTGTACCAGAAGGCCTATTCTTTAAAGCTTGGTCTTTTGTGTTTCCTTCAATGAGTTTGTTTCTCCATGTATATTTGTTACATCTCCAAGACTGATCCATCTTCGATTTTGCCCATTCATATGGCTCGCTTCCCTCTGGGAAATAGTACGATTGCTATATGCAAACAAAGAGCAAACAATATGTACACTTTATTGGCTTATCCTTTCATTCGACAATTACTATTATTTTCAAATCGATGTTGCTAAGTCTTTTAAATTTAGGTGATAGGTAAAAAATGCATTGCCTTCACTACATCCCATATGTGGGTAATTCTCCATTCTGGCATACTCGTTCAAAAATTAACATCGATTGGCAATATTTTAGGATCTCGTACATAAATTCCCATTAAGGAGGACATTTTCCTTTGTGAATTCGAATATGGTTGGCCCTTGACGTTAACATCAACAAAAATGAGCTCCTTAGGGGCGTGGACTTTATTTCTTCCCCTTCGCTTTATACTTGGCTGGGATCCTACAAAATCAATGTTATTTTATTAGTATAATTTTTAAACCCAACACTTATAAGTTATGACGGAGTAACATGACCTGAAGCTTGACCATCATCGGTCGCTTGTGTTTTCCCTTAGGATGAAGTAGGAACATGGCTTTCAAAGCCTAAATAAATGAGAAAATCACCTTAAAACTCAAAATTCCTTACAAATGAGAAAAAGGCTAATAATTAGAGAGCATGATTGAATTGTAAAATAATATATATATATTAAACAAGATGCAGCACAAAAGAAATTATTTAACTTTCTCCTTGTCAATTTCCAACATGTCCCTCCACTTGAGGAGAAATGGTATCACCACATTCAGAAGCTTAAAGATGAGAAACATATCAAAAGTTAGAGACCACAATTAAATTATAAATAGAAAAAGAGCCAACAAATATTATGGATGAGCTCACCATCTGGAGTCACTAGGATATCTGAATCGCTCCTAATATCTTCTAGTACTTGCTAAAGTTTCCTAGGGCTACATCTAAGAATAGAGGTCTGAAAAAAGGGCATGTTGAGCTTGGGTAACAGGTTTTCAGAGGCTTTGATTTTGCTTTTATTGGATTCTGATTTTGGTTTTCTTATAGATTCTAGGTGATGGTCTCTACAGCACTTCCACATTGTGGCAGATTTTTAATGGGAGGCCTAACATCACTTTTGTTGCTGAGTAAAGTGGAAGAAACCAACCGAGGACTATACTGCATTTGTAGAGAAGATTGTTGATATTTGTTCCTTTTAAACACCGTGAGATTCTACATAAAGATATCAACTCAGTTTTAATAAGTAATGTTACAATAACAAATACAAAAATACTTTTGAGATATAACCCACACCTTTAAATCAGATAATGTTACCAGCTTTGTCTTATCCTTGTTCTCAATGGTTGCCATGGCGTCCTTAACAATATAGAGTTAAAAAATGTTGCAATATAATAGTCTATACAATGATAGAATTCAGCACACCAAGCTCAATGACACACTATTATAAAGCGAGACATAGAGCTACGTTCGAAATAGACATAACACAAGAAAATAAAAAAAAAATTAACGGAAGTGAAACTAGAAGTTGAAGCAAAGATCACTAATAGTAGAACATTCAGAAGCATTTAAAAAGTACATAACCATCCAATATTCAAAAAAAGTAGTCAATATACCATGGAGTTCTATAGACACAATTAAACAAAATATCACATCATTCAAATACAAAAAAGTTTGTCATAAGCATATAAAGATATTGATAACATATGTCCTCAAACTTTAGTATCAACTGTAATCATATAGGGTATCATATTCTTCATTATCACTGTACCAGAAGTACTCCTCATTATTTTTGTCAAGTAAATCCTCATTTAAAGCTATGTCAACCATAGCCCCTTCAATATCTTCTCTAACAATGTCAATATCATCAACATTAATATCCATCATTGCAGTAGACAGCTCACAGCCTATTTTAGGTACATTTTCCTCTCCCATATCAAATAAGTCTCCTAGTTTTGTCTTAGTGACAACATGCCAATTTTTCTTTCATCGTCAGGAGGGTAGAACACTTGCGATGTATGGGAAGCTAGCACAAAAGGCTGATCTATTTTCTACAATGCTTTTAGGTTGACAAGAGTAAATCCAAGTTGATCTTTCTTGACACCCTTATTAGGATCCACCCAATCAGAAGGAAAAAGAATGACCTTTCTTCCTTGATGATGGTTCAATTCCAATATTTCAGTTAACACACCTTAACATGCCGTCAAATGACTTGTATGTGTACTAGCAGTGACAACACCACCAAAATTTTGAGTTACAGCTTTTGTGTCTACACTTTTGACATGAAATCTAAAACCATTGCAAGTAATTTGTGTCATTATATTTATCTGCATGCTAGGCCAATTACTCAACCATTGTAGGTCTTCTACTACAACATGATCAGTAGGTAGATGAAGCTTTACCTAAAAAGTTAAATATAAATTAGACTAATACATGTAATTAATACGTTGGAGTCATGATAATTTTTATGCCCAATGTTATACCAACTTAGAACTCACATTAGACTCAAACCAAGTACAAAAGTCTTTTGTGTGAATTTCTTCAATATCTAGTTGTCGCATCTATGTATTTTCAATTGAAAGAAGTTGTTTGTGCTCTCTGTAGAAAACTCACCATGACATAATCAAAATGGATGATTGAATGTTATAAGAGCATTGAAACGTTCTGAGTCATGGAATTGACTTACTAAAAGTAGATGTGGATTTCGTCACAACTGAACAAAACAAACTTATGTGTTTTTTCTCTCAATTCGTCACAAGCAACTACATCCTTCTTGGAGGTGCAACGACTTTTGAGGGAGAATATTGATAATTCTTCATTTAAGTCTTTATTTCTCTTAGAACGAGTCTCTCTTGTCTCAACACTATGCAAGCACCTCGAGCAAAAATTTAAACACTCTTCCGCAAGGTATCCTTTTGTAATAGATCTTTCGGGCCGACTTCTGTTACCCACATAATCATTAAGCCTATGAAGAGACCTAGAACAATAAATACTAAATAATTAATCAGACATGATTAGAAACGTATGTCTTGATTATTTTTAATGCTACAAAATCAAAAATACAAAACCCTCTATTGGATACATCCACTGGAAATGTACCATGCCAACTACTTTTGCCTCATATGCCAAATGAATGGCTAGGTGCACCATTATACCAAAGAAGGAAGGGGGGAAATATTTGTTCAAGATCACAAATGACGATCTTCATGCGATCTCTTAGGCACTCAAACTCGTGTTGTGTCGCTACCTTTGAACATAACTATTTAAACATCTGCATAGCTCAATTACCACACGACTAACCTCCTTATTTTTTCTTTTTTGCACTGCTAATGGCAACAATTATTGCATCAAAATATGATGATCATGGCTTTTCAATCCATATATCCTACGTTCCTTCTTGTGTACACATCGTGCCATGTTGGATGCATATCCAACAAAGACCTTAATTCTAGCCAACACATTCATAAGTTCTTTCTTCCCATCACCACTTAATGTGAAGCAAGATGGAGATAGAACTATCCTTCCTCTTTCTTTTTTTGGGTGAAGATGCTTGCGAATATTCATATCATGAAGATCAAGGCGTGATTGTAATATATCCTTTGTTTTCCCTTCAATATCAAAAAGAGTCTCAATCAAACTTTCCGAGATATTTTTCTCAAATATGCATAACATCAAAATTATGTCGTATCAGAAGATGTTCCCAATATGGGAGTGGGAACAATACGCTCTTCTTCTTCCAGGGTCCAACTTTATCTGCCCTTCTCTTCTTCTTTTGTTGAGATGCAAGACCCTTTCCTAGAGTCACATTTAACCCTGCCATATGTTCCAACAACTCTGACCTCGATATCAATTTCGGCGCATGCCTCCTTTCACTAATTCCCCTAAATGACTTTCTAGTATGATGATATTTATGATAATCGTCAAGAAAGCGTCAATGTTCCTGATAACATATTTCCTACTCCTTTTCAAGTAGTGAGAACATATATCTATGTTACAATGGAAACATGCAAATTTCCCTTCAACCCTATACCCAGACAAATTACCATACATCGAAAAGTCATTGATTATCCACAATAATGTAGCTCGCAATGCGAAAGTCTCATTTTTCAAGGCATCATACATCTCACCGCCAATATCCCACAACTCACTTAATTCCTCGATTAAAGATTGCTGGTAAACATCAATATCATTGCCTGGTACTTTGGGCCCAGGTATTACCAATGATATCATGAAGTGCTCTTGCTTCATACACATCCATGGGGCTAAATTATACATCATTAGCCAATACTATATTTTGTACCCATTAACCCAAAGGGATTGAGCCCATCACCTGATAGACCAAGCCTAACATTGCGTGGGTTTGGAGAAAAATTAGGGTACCATTCATTCAAATGTTTCCATGCCGCAAAGTCCTCTAGATGCCTTAGCTTTCCGTCTTTCATGCGCTCATCTACATGCCTTCTCATATATCCTGCTGTTTTTATGACATGCACGTCTGCTTCATCCTTGGTATCAAGGGAAAATGGCAAAACACTTTGTTTGGAACTTTGGCACCATTAACTAGTGACACCAAAACTGCACCATATGTAGTTTTCCATCTTGATGAACCACAAACAGGACATGTGTCATAGTCTTTCAACTCCTTCCATAAAAACACACAATCGTTGGGACAAGCATCAATCTTTTCGTAGCCTAGACCCAACTTTCGAATTATGCTTTTTATTTCATAAAAAGAGTTCGACAATGTCTCACCTCTTTGAAAAATCTTCAGAAAAGCATCAAATCTGGGATTAGTCACTCGCTGCAAGCATTTGAGATGTTATAATTCAACTATAAATGAGAGTTTTTTAAATTCATCACATCCAGGATACAAGGGAGTATCTGCATCTTTTATGAGTTTATATAAATTTTCAACTTCAACATTGTGTCCTTGTTAGGTGATTCTGATGATTCACTCAAATTAGGACTATGCAATCCATAAGAATATTCTAATATTTCATGCATACCATCATCTGACGATCCATCAAAAGTATCCATCTCAATCGCAAAATCATTTAGCTTGGGATTCTCCATACCATTTGCTTTGTGCATAATTATCATCCATGCTTTTAAGTGTAAGGAGAAGTGATAAGTCTAATTTAGTATATAATTATTTATACCATTTTAATATAATTTTAACCATTTTTGCATCAAACTTCTATCAATTTTGCCCGGTTTTGCTCGTTTTTAACTATTTCGCTATTTTCTTGTAAAAACACTCATTTTATGTTAAATCTTGCTAGGTTTAACCATTAACATTAACAAGTAAAAGAAAGATACATCAAATAAATACAAAAAATTAACAAAAATAATTCATTCTCACGCCAAAATGCAGAATTTTACATAAAATATCAACTTTTCAGCTACAACCTGCGTTTGGGCTGCAAAAATACAATGCTTTTTGCCTAAATTCATTTTATAAATGCAATTTAACTTATCCTAGCTCGGTTTTGCAGGTTTTGGCTGTGCTTGAGTAAAAAAATCAGATAAAATAATGAAGAAATGAGCAAGTAGCAGCAGCCGTAGTTCCCAGCAAATAAGAAGCATTTTTGATGATTTTTTCCAATTTTTTTTATCCTTTCTCAAACACTATATAAAGGGGTGTTATGTAGTGTTGAATATCATCCTTCATTCGAACAAAAACACATAAAAAGTGTAGAAGAAAGTAGAAGAAAAACGGGTGAAGGAAGAAGAAGGAGGGAAGAAAGTTTGGTTTGTAATTTTGTATTTTTAGTTCTTTCTATCCCTTTTTCTTTCCTAAGTTCATGAATTTTGTGTTAGTTATGCTTTATATTAAGTTTATCCTGAACTAATTTTGTTATTCCAAGGTGACGATGTAGCCTAAGTTGTAATATATGCTTATTTCTAATTCAACGTATTCATTGTTTTGTCATTGCATTGTCGAAGTGTTTATCATTGTTCTTCATGAGTTTCAAATGCTTGATCACCATTTAAGGCCTATAACGATTCATAATGAGTCCCAGAGGAGATTTATGATGAGTGCTAAGGTGATAAATACCACAAATTGAGCGAATACTTGAGAGAGATTAACGTGATTTGTGTGATTTTTTAAGAGAAAATCATAGAGCCTTAAAAAAATTTTTCTTATTTAAATTCATGCACGAGAGTGAAGGGTTAATATGTAAAAGATCATGCTAAATGTTGAGCGAGAGAGAATATTTAGTAAATGAGGGTTTTCAACTATCAACACTTAATAACAACTTGAATAACGAGAATAGAAAGGCGTATCGATGCAATTAGGTGAAATCGGATGCCTTGGATATTATTAAATCATAAAAATTTTATAAATTAGTTAACATATTTTATTTGTTTTTAGTTTACTTTATTTAATACCGAAATCATAAATGTTTCGGTCTTTCAAATATTATTGAAGCTACTAATTTTGATATTCATTCAATACAATTCTCGTGGGAACGATACTCTACTCACTTCTATATTACTTGGTATGACTAGTGCACTTGCTAACCCATACGCAAAGTCTGCATCAAGTTTTTGGCGCTGTTGCCGGGGATTGTCTCTATTTGAGTGATATCAATGCCAACTTGTTTTGGTGCTAATTTGAAATTGTTAATAATTTGAAAATTTTATTTAAGTGTAAGAAATTTTTCATTTGATTCATTTGTAAAGATAAATTCTTTGAAAAAAAAAGCAAAAAATTCGTATAGAACATACCCCAAAAATTATGTTTTTGTTAAAATTTGTTAGTTTTGTGTTATTTTGTTGTTTTTCTTGTATTTTTTTCTTACTTTCATCTTTGTTTAACTTAAAAAGTCCATTTTGTTTAAATTTTAAAAGTTAAAATTGTTATTTTAAAGTTTTTCAAAACATTAGTGCTACTATTCCCCCCCCACCCCCTTCCCCGAACCAATTTTTTTCTCAATTTTTATTTTAAAATTGTTATATTTATAAGTTCTCTGATTAATTTTAACTTTATTTTAACTTTTAATTCACCTATATAAGTTCTTCAAAGTTAAGCTTGTTTTCTTTAAGTTTTTCAAAACCTTTAGTATTACTGACACCCTTCTCTTAAAAATTGGTTTTCGAAGGTGATTGTATTCTTAATCTTTCTCACTAATTTTATTTTTCCTCTAACTTTTAAGTTTATCTATTTATTTATTTATTCAAAAAAAAAAAAGAGAAGAGTGCTAAGAGTGATAGCTTGCTACAGCTTTATAAGACCTCAATACCAAGTTGTATTTGATGCATTATCTGCTCAATTTTTACTAATTGAAGACATGATTACTGCTAGTACTCTTAGATGTGAATTTTGCAAAAGTATCCATACTATTACGGAATGCTAAATAGGTAATAGCTTTTCTTCATCAGATTTTGAGCAATATAACTTTATGAGACCTCAATATCAAGCTATACTAAAAAGAAAATTGAGCATTCGTGAATATAATGAATTATCTGCTCAACTTTCACAAATTTGAGAAATATTAAATGAGATGATTGCTACTCGTGCTCCTAGATGTGAATTTTGTGCATGTAACCATGCTAGTATGGAATGTCAATTAGGTAATAGTCTTTCCTCATGGGGTTATGAATAAGGTAATTACATGTCAAATTTTAACCAACCCCATTACAATCTCTACTCTAGCACTTATAGTCCAGAATAGATAGATCCTTCTTGGAATCATCACGAAGCATCTTGATCACCCATTTATCCGTCTCAAGAAAAGAACAATGACTTAGAAGAGACCTATAGGAACTTCATGGAAACTGTGAGTGACCTAAAAAGCCAAAGAACCTCCATCCAAAATCTTGAACCATAAGTAGGGACTGCAATAGAGGAACAGTTGGAGAGGTCTGAAGAATCCCTGTCTAGCAATACCGTCACCATTCTAGGGGAGCAAACCAACGCCATAATATTGAGGGACGAAGACACATTAGAAAAGCCACCTCAATGTGACATAATCCCCTTAGTCAACTCAGAGCCACTAAGGACCAACCCTATCTTTACTGACCCATCACCACCAATCATTGAATTCGAATGTCGAGCCTATCTAACATGGTTAGAAATTTTCAGAACCATGGATGCCTCAGAGAAAAATAGCAGAAAAAATCGGAAAGGGAAATTCAAGCTGCAGCAAATCAGGCTCAAAGAACCCAAGATTAGAGAAGGTGGAGGAGGTCGTGTAAAGAAGAGAACAACAAAGAGTTACGGAAGAAAATGGTCATTATAGATGAATGGTGGAAACTCTACTTTCGTTCAGGACACCGGATAGATCCACCTAGAAAGTAGAGCTAACGACTATAAACTAAGCGCTTCTTGGGAGGCAATCCAAGTGTTTATATATTTATTTATCTAATTTTAATTTTCTTTAATTATTTTTATTTTTCTCATGTTTATTTTTGATTAAACAGGTATTTTGCAACAAGTTTGGGGGTAGCACAATGCCAACGTGCACTATCAAAGAGCAATCCTCAAACCGGGGAAGTATCTCCCACCCAATTTATCTTTTTAGTTCTTTTTTAAAAAGTAAAGTTTGGGGGTGGAAAAAGTAATATTAATAATAAGTATAATAAAATAATAATTAAATTTTTTGAAAAAAAAATTTGAAAAGTTTTCCTGTTTTATGTTTTAGGGTCAGCTTCAGTGCCTCCCAGAGTTCGAACCCTTTGTATGGGGATGTAAATAGTATCCGCCAACAAAATTGTCTATTTTCTACAGTTTTAACCTTTAGTCTTTTAAAAATTTCATTAAAACAAAAGAGAGAACTTATCATCATGCTTTTTAGATAATTTTTCTACTATTTTTAGCTCGTTTACTTTAATTAGATTTGAATAACCTGAGAATCAATTGTTTTTGTGTTCTAATTGCAAAACACAATCTAATCTAAGGCACTATCTTGATAAAACCATGGTATTTGACTTCACTAGTTAGCATGTCTGCTTTACTTTTCTTTCTGATTAAAAAATGCTCAAATTTGAATAGATTGCATAAAGAGTATCATTTATATAATAAATTTTGAAGAGTTATGCCTAAATCTAAATAAAAGAAAAATATAATAAGGAGAGTGAATTACTAAGCACCGGTATCTTCTGGATATGTGCTATGGTGTGATGGTTTCGTGCCTTGGTACCTCGAGCAAGTAGAGCCGTAGGGGTGTTTCAACACCTGGTACCCTGGGCCAACTAGAACGGGAGTTGCTGCATTGAAAGCTCGCTACGAGGGGTACTTAGAAAGCTAACAAGAAACCAAGCACAAAAAAAAAAAAAAAAGGGAGAGGAATTCATCTCTAGAACCGCTATCCCATTTACAAATATTATAAGATATGTGCTACCTGTTAAGAGGGCGTCTCAGTGGTGGCTTCTCTTACTTATGGGTCATCGCCCAGGAGTTGGAGCTTGATGCAGACTCTTTTACATATTAACCCATTACTCTCGTGCATGAATTTAAATAAGAAAAGAGTTTTTAAAGCTCTATGATTTTCTCTTGAAAACCACACAAATTGCGTTAATCTATCTCGAGCATTCGCTCAATTTGTGGTGCTTATCACCTTAACACTCATCATAAATCTCCTCTCGGACTCATTATGAATCATTATAGGCCTTAAATGGTGATCAACCATTTAAAACTAATAAAGAACAATGATAAACACTTCAACAACGCAATGACAAAACAATAAATACGTTGAATTAGAAATAAGCGTATATTACAACTTATCGTAGCTTTAGAATAACAAAATTAGTTCATGATAAACTTAATACTAAACATTATAAACACAAAATTCATGAACTTAGGAAAGAAAAAGGGATAGAAAGAACTAAAAATATAAAATTACGAACCAAACTTTCTGCCCTCCTTCTTCTTCCTTCACCCGTTTTTCTTCTACTTTCTTCTACACTTTATATGTGTTTTTGTTTGAATGAAACATGATCTTCGACACTGCACAACACCCCTTTATATAGTGTTTGAGCTAGGATAAAAAAAATTGGAAAAAATCATCAAAAATGCTTCTTATTTGCTGGGAATTGTGGCTGCTGCTATTGCTCATTTCTTCATTATTTTATGTGATTTTTTTGCTCGAGCACCGCCCAAAACCTGCAAAACTGTGCAAGGATAAGTTAAATTGTGTTTATACATTGAAGTTAGGCAAAAAGCATTGTGTTTTTGCAGCCCAAATGCAAGTTGTAGCTGAAAAGTTGATATTTTATGCAAAAATCTGCATTTAGGCGTGAGAATGAATTATTTTTGTTAATTTTTTGTATTTATTTGATGTATCTTGCTTTCACTTGTTAATGTTAATGATAAAACCTAGCAAGATTTAACACAAAATGAGTGTTTTTACAAGAAAATAGCAAAATAGTTCGAAATGAACAAAACCGGGTAGAATTGATAGAAGTTTGATACAAAAATGGTTAAAATTATATTAAAATGATATAAATAATTATATACTAAATTAGACTTATCAAGAAGTTTCACGCTATCTTTGTCCAACTCATATCAATTTGAGCAAGTTTTACATGGGCAAGGTATTGACTCATCTACACCCACAATAGCAAGCACATCATTAGCCACTTCCACACCATCGCGACATTTAAGTGAAACTCTTGAGCTCTTTACCCAAACTTTGTTTTTAAACACATCCATATCATTAAAATAGGACAGAATAGTACTAAAATGCTAAACACTCCTAGTTAAAAGAATCTTAGTTTGTTGGATGAGATCCTCAGAGTCCATGCCACTTGATTAATGGTAAAGAATACTAGGATCGAACTATCCTACGAATCCAATTGAAGGCCCACAAGATGTCAAACTTAGACGCATCAATCTTATAAAGCAGTAGACTTATTGTCTTGAATAACATCAATTAAGTAAATGTTGATATACCTAGTCCATCAAACAACTTTTTTCAGTTTTCATATGGTGTTTATTTGATTCACGGCATATATGCTTACTAGAAGGGGCTTATAACTTTCTAATGTGTTGGGTTATGTCTCAAATTTTTTGTCGTCATTTCGAACAGAGGTCTACGATGGAGTAGAGGGAACGGGCCCACTCGGGCCCGAGACCATTGCCGCCGGTGGTACGGACCTTTCTTAGCGGGCCGGGTTAGTATACCCGCTTGCTCTCTAGGGTTTCTCTTGTATTTAAGGAGGCACTATAAAACCTTCCTCTTAGGGTTTTTCAGACGTTTTTGAGAGTGAAAAAAACACTGTTACAGAGATAGAAAGTGAGAGTAAAGAAATTTCTCTTGTAATACTCTAGTTTTGATCTAATAAAGTTTGCTACCTCCACTTGTGATTTTTCCCTCTCTTTGCGAGTTTTCCACGTAAATATTGTTGTCTTCGTTGCTCTTTCCCCTTTACGTTCATATTTATTTTTTCAATTTTCATTTAGTATCTAAGTCGAACCCAGATCTTGGGTATTTTTGCTTTACATGATGCTTTATGAACTATTCTTAGTAGCATATATATTACTTTATTGCTTGTACAAGTATTACGATCCTCAATCCAATCTTATGCTCCCATCCTACAGGCAAATGACACAAACTACGACAAAGAACATTGTACTCTAAGTCTTTTTCTGGAATTTAGCACCAACATACATGGAAAGCTATTCAAACTCATAGTTTATAAGAACTAGACATAAAAATCATCTAAATTTTACAACTAAAAACTCATTACTATAATTCAAAAAGTTATCAAACTCCTTTATAATAAAGAAACTAAAATTATACTACAAAGATGTTTGGACAAAGATAGATGATAACAACACAAAATTAGCGTTAATGATAAGAATATTAAACTATCCAACTCCTGTTGTGTAACAAACTAACCCTAATTTCTGTAACATATGAAACAGCACTAGACCTGCCAAAATAAGAAATCGGAGTAGAAGCAAATGAGAAAAGTATATCCGCATTCAGAAAAATGATTATACAAAGCCTAATCAACTATATTCTGCATCAGAAAAACGATTCTACACACACAAAATCAGAGCTGAAGTGAATGAGACTTACACAACGCAAAAGAGACTAAGAATAGTAGCAACAGACCTAAAGATGAGCGAAGTAGTGATGCGAAAGAGAAAACTGAGAGCTCAAGGATCCCATAATTAGAGAAGGTGGAGGTGGTCGTATAAAGAAGGGTACAAGGAAGATCCACGGAAGAAAATGATCATTGAGGGTGGATGGAGAAAACTCCATTCTCCTTCAGGATACAGGATAGAACATCATCAAAAAGTCAAACTAACGACTATAACTTAAGCGCTTCTTGGGAGGCAACCCAAGTGTTCTGATCTTTACTTCTTTTATTTTAGTTTCCTTTTTTTATTTCTCGGGTCTTTTTTCATTTTGTTCAAATAGGTACTTTAAAACAAGTTTGGAGGTTATATGATGTCAACAGTCACCATCAAATAAGCAATCCTCAAACCTGGGAAGTATCTCTCACCGACTGCTTCCTTCTTTAAATTTCTTTTAACATTGAGGACAATGTTAACTTTAAGTATACGGTGGGAGAGAGACAAATTTTAAAATTTTGAACCAAGTTTTTCAAAAAATTTTCCTATTTTATCTCTTAGAATCGGCTTTAGTGCCTCCCAGAGTTCGGAGCCTTTGTATGGGGATGTAGATAGTGTCGGCCAACAAAAAATTTGTCTATTTTCTACAGTTTTGGTTATTAGTCTTTTTAAAATTTCATAAAAAAATAAATAAAAATAAAAAGTAGAAGAACTTATCATCATGCTTTTGAAGCAATTTTTCTACTCTTTTTAGCTCGTTTTCCTTAATTAGATTTGAATAACCTGATAATCAATTATTTTTCTGTTCCAATTGCAAAACACGATCTAATCTAAAGCACTATCTTGATAAAACTATGGTATTTGAGTTCACTAATTAGTATGGTTGTTTTACTTTTCTTTCTGATTAAAAGATGCTCAAATTTGAGTGGATTACATTAAGATTATCATTTACATAATAGACTTTTAAGAGTTTTGTCTAAATCTAAAGGGGAAAAATAAATAGAAGAAAGCATATCTAGCACCTCTATCCCACATAAACAATTTTAAGATATGTGCTATCCATTAAGAGGACATCTTAGTGGTGGCTTCTCTTACTTATGGGTCATCGCCCAAGAGTCGGAGCTTGATTCTCACTGAAGATATACTTGGGAAGTCATAATGAAGGCATCTCAGTGGTGACTTCTCTTACTTGTGGGTCATCACCCAAGAGTCGGAGCTTGATTCTCGCTGAAAATATACTCACACGGTAATATTAGGGGGTGTTTTAGTGGTGGCTTCTCTTACTTATGGGTCATCGCCCAGGAGTCGGAGCTTGATTCTCGCTGAAGAAATACTCATGAGCAGAGATTGACTTAAGCAAATAAATTTCTCAAATAATAATTAAAAAAAGAAGAAAAAAATATTGTGAATAATTTTAGTTTTGGGCATACTTGATAAGTCTTGTTATGAGTGGTTTGATTTTTGTCTTCTATTTGGTTTGAATATCTTGAGATTAGAAATAATGGATAAACTTAATTTGCTTAGCTAGCTTTTGAATTCGGTTACCTAGGTAATTGATAGGGTTTTCCTTAAAAAAGATGGTTTTGCTTTTAGAACCTTAAACTTTGAGCCTGGGTTATTCTTTTCTAAATAAGAGTGCACTTGCTTTAAATTGTGGAAGAATTAGTAAAAAGCATGAGATCCTATGCTTTAATATTTAGCCTTGACTCGAGGATGAGCAAGATTTATGTTTGGGGGCATTTTGATAAGTCTAATTTAGTATGTAATTATTTATATCATTTTTATTCATTTTTAACCATTTTTTATCAAACTTCTATCGCTTTTGCTCGGCTTTGCTTATTTTTGACTATATTGCTATTTTCTTGCAAAAACACTCATTTTATGTTAAATTGTGCTAGGTTATATCATCAAAATCAAAAATAGGAAGCAAGTTACATCAAACAAAAGAAAAAAGTTGGGCAAAACACATGGTTACGACAAGAACAACAAGAACATGCACAATTCACTTCAAATTGCAAGGATGGATTAAAAAATACATTAACATGTCCAAGAAGATGTCAAGACTGATTTTGGGGTGCCAAAGGCGAGAAAAAAATGAAGAAACACAGCAAGAACAACAAGTTGCAGAGAATGAACAACAAGCCAGCACAATTCAGTTCAACTTGCACATTTGGGTGGAAAAATGGACAAATAAGGTGAAATAACTTCTTGTAAACTTCATGAACATGTTAAAATTTATGTTAAAACTGATTTTGGGTGGTGCAAAGCAAGAAAAAATTGAAAAATCAGCAACTTGATTCATAACTGTAGAAACTGGGTGGCACGAGCAGAATGTGGCACAATAAGAGGTTTTAGCTTGCAATTTTTTTAATTTTAGGTAATCTTAACCTTATGTACTACAAATAGGGAGTTTTTGGAAGTGTTGTAGCATCCCTTAGTCTAGAAAAATCAAATACAAAGTAGAGAAATAGCTTAGAAAAACCTAGAGGGAAAGAAGAAAGAAGGAAGGAAGTTTGGTTTGTAATTTTATATTTTTAAGTTCTTTCTATCTTTTTCTTCTTTAAGTTCATGAATTTTGTCTTAGTTATATTTTATGCTATGCTTATCATGAACTAATTTTGTTATTTCAAGGCTATAATGTTGCCTAAGTTGTAATATACGCTCTCTTCTAATTCAGCATATTCAATGTTTTATTATTGCGTTGTTGAAGTGTTTGTCATTGTTTTTCATGAATTTTAAATGCTTGATCACCATTTAAAGCCTATAATGATTCATAACGAGACCGAGAGGAGATTTATGATGATTGCTAAGGTGATACGCACCACAAATTGAGCGAATACTCGAGAGAGATTAACGCATTTTGTGTGGTTTTAAGTGAAAATCATAGATCTTTAAAAGCTCTTTTCTTATTTAAATTCATGCATGAGAGTGATGGGTTAATATGTAAAAGAGCATGCTAAATGTTGCTCAAGAGAGAATATTTAGCAAATTAGGGTTTTCAACCATCAACACGTAATAACGATTTGAATAACGAGAACATAAAAGCGTATTGATGCAATTAAGTGAAATCGGATGCCTTGGATCTTATTAAATCATAAAAACCTTCAAAAAAAAAAAATACACCAGTAACCTTAGATGACAATTTTTGTTCCCTTTTATTTTATTTTATTTTATATCAAAAACCTCAATTTTCGATCTTTCAAATAATATTAAAGATACTAATTTCAGTATTCGTTCAATAATAATTCACGTGGGAACGATATTCTACTTACTACTTTATTACTTGATACAACTAGTGCACTTGCTAAGCAAACACCAAATAAGCATCACAATGCTTGTTAAAGAAGATAGTGTCATAGTCACCTCCTCTATTAGACCTAACCCTTTTAATTCTACGGCATAATTGGTTCTCAAATTCTGCCTTAGAACTCATGAGATACACCTTGATGAATCTCGAGTAGTCATCAACAAAAGAAATGTAATACCTGTTGCCACCTCTACTCAGGGTGTTCTTAAAGTGACCTAAGTCACTATGTAGGAGTTCAAGGAGGCCAGATGTTCGCTCAATTGTTTATTCAAAAGGCTTCTTAGGGTGCTTGGCCTCGACACATATTCCACATTGGTCAGGTTTAGTTAGACTACAGTTGGAAATAAAGCTCATTTGTTTGAGTTTCTTAACGGAATTATAATTAACATATCTGAGCCTAGCCTGCAACAAATCCAAAAATTCAACAATATCAGCAGATGTAGATGTATTCTCATTCATTTCAACATCAAGTACAAAGAGACCCCCATCACGAAAACCCTTCCCCACAAAGTAGGTATTTTTGGTGATAAAAAGCTTATCAGATTCAAAGGTTGGTTTAAAACTAGATTTGTTAAGCAATGCACCAGAAATAAGATTTCTTCGTAAATACAGGACATGCAGCACATTTTGCAAAGATAAAAACTTTCCAGAGTTAATTTTTAGAAGGATCTTTCCATTGCCAAGAATAGGGACTGAACTAGAATTACCCATGAACACATACTCTCCCACATCGGCTTTTTCATACTCCTAGAATAGTTCCTTAATGGTGCAGATGTGCCACCTGGGACCAGTATCTACAACCTACTCAACCATGTTCCCAACCATATTCACCTCAGGGATCATGGCCACAAAGACATCTCCCTTCTTAGTGAGATTGCCTGGGATTTGTGTTCTTTAGGCTTCCCTGGTCCAAATCTTTTCTTGCAGTCTCTCGAGGTATGGCCTATCTCGCCAGAGGTCCAGCATGTTCCCATAACTCATTTATGTCCACCTTAAGGGTTGTTCTGAGGTCTCTTGCCACGGGTCTGCTTCTACTTCGAGCTCAAGCCTCTGTTGGAACGTCTTGTTCCATGGCTTCTTAAACCTGTCTTTCTTTCCTGCACTCTTAGACTCAACCAAGTTAGCAGACATAGATGAGTGCTCAAAGAACTTCTCTTTTGCTTGTTTTTGGTTCTGTTCCTCGAGATTAATATGGGAAATTAGCTCTTACAAGGACACATGTTTCATTTTGTGTTTTAATTGAGTCTTGTAGTTTTCCGACATAGGAGAAAATTTCTCAATGAGACAATTTGCCTGAAAGATCTCACACATTTTCATTCCTTCATTAAGTATGTCAGCTCATAGATTCTCATACTCATGGATCTGATAAAGGACAAGTTTATCATCGGTCATGGTGAAAGACAACCACTTAGCGCATACATACTTTTTAGCGACGCTATCATCAATCCCATACTTATTACACAAGATCTCCTAGATTTTCTTAGCATTTTTTTATCTTATTACAATCTGTTAAAATGGGGATGTCATTTAATGCAACAACATTTTCCTACAGATTCGATTATCTTTCTCAAAGTCTTGGCTCAACCTAGGAGGATCCCTATCACTCGAGAGGGTGTAATGGACATCAATTTGTCCAAGGAAAAACTCCATCTCATCGGACCAAATTTTATAGTTTTTCCCGTCTAAAGGTTTAATCTTTGACATCTCGAGTATGATAAAACAAACTTGGCCATGTTTTAATTACTCATTGTATTAAATGACTTAAATTGTTGGGAAAATTTGGTAAATGAGCGACCAAATTCTAAAATTTGAGATATCAAGAATAACTTAAGATCAGGGCAAATGAAACTTAAACGACATAATGACAAAACTGAACTCAATAAACCTCTTATTGCACCAACTTGACTTAAGACATGATAATTAAAAAATTGAATTTAAAAGATTCATAGAGGAAAGAAGAATAGAAGGAAGTTTCCGCACCGTGGAGTTCACCACTGCCCTAAGTCAGTCATGCCTCTGCTATGGTAAAAATGGGATCGTCAGACACTCCGATTCCCAGGGTTAACACGGCACCCAACGCATGAGTTTACTCTTGGGTGATGGGTTGGAGTACCCCCTAACTTGCTTAATATCCAGAGTAAGAATAGAGAGAATTTCTGAAAGAAGAAGAGAATATTTTATGTACTTTTTAGTGTTTTCTGTGTACAAAACAAAGCTCCAAAGCTCGGTATTTATAGGAAAAAAATACTTAATGTGCAAGCAAGAATTAGTTAAGGATTGTGGGAAAGAAATTCGGCCTCAATTAGGAAAGTGGTGGATACAGAAGAGCACAAAATCAAGGCAACAATCGGTTAGGGAAAGAAGGGGGCCTTGACTCGGTCAAACGTGCATCTCAAGCTCGGATTTGCAGCCTCTAACTTGAGCCTAGACAACGGCTAAAAGCTTGAGCTAAACAGCCTTGAGGTTGGACACAAGGGACCCTCGAGCTCGAGCACAACAGTCTTGAGCACGGACCAAAGAACTCCCCTAGAGTTTGTTAACGATAAATTAAAATATAGTGTCTGAAAAAATAAAAGCTCGGGTTAGAAAAAGTCCACACCACACTGCGACGTGACTCAGCGAGGCGGGCACAAGTGGGTGTGTGGTACACAAAACCCACTCTAGTCTCCTCAAGACTTTACCATGTACAAGGAGAGTGGGATACATAAACTAGTCTTCCCTTCACTACTCTTCCTATGTGAGATAGCATAAATTCAAAAGACTCCGAAATCGAAGCACGTTACCCCAATATTCCAACATCTTGACATGGTATGAGAGCCTTGTGACTAAGAGGTCACAAGTTCAACTCCCTATAGCCCCCACTTTAATATTACTATAATTTAAGCACAAAGATGAAGTGGGCTTGTGCAATCCACGCTTCAAACTCAAATGGGCATTTGCGTAAGGAGGCATGTTAGAATATAAAACAAATCTGGGCCTTCACTTGTCAGCTTAAGCTTTTTGAAAACATGGTTGTTTGATGCATCAATAAATTTTTTATAAAGAGTAGTTTAATGATCATTTTAGTAATAACAAGAATCAAATTAATTATCTTAATTTTCTCCTAAACTTCTTCTCTCTCCTCAGTAATCACTCTCCTACCATCTTCTAATATTTTTTTCTCGTATTTCCCTCTAATCTTCTTCTCCTCGTATATTCTTTTCCTCAAATTTAGATAAAATCTAAATAGATTGTATTAATGCGATGCGCTACATGACCGGCTAAGGCTTGGTTGTATTTTTCCCTTAAACTTGGTATTTAATTGCTATTTCATGCTCCCTGTGGCCAACTTATGGGCTTTAATGCTCCCGTTTCATTCTTTTTCTTAGACTAGAACTTTATTTTATTTTATTATTATTATTATTATTATTTTAACCATTGTTGCTAATACAATATAGTGCGTATTTATTGAATTTTTCTTCCCCTTCCCAGGCCGGACCCATTCTTATTCTGTGTGGAATGTCTTATTACTCTCGACCCATGTATCTATGCTAGGTATGTATCATTGGACAACTGCCCCTTTAACTTTTACTATTTGCTATCTTATGTATCATTAAACCAAATATTTTCTTAATGGAAATTATTACTTAGGTATACTAAGGTTTGATCATTTATCATCTACGTACTCTGACTTTTGATATACACAATAGGGTACCTTAGGTTTAAAAATTTCATGACTTAATTATCATGAAATTTTAAAATCTTATCAATCACATATCGTTCTTCTCACTCGATAGATTTTCCATTTGCTAAGTGGAACATGATTATGATACATAAGTGTTTTTCATTAGGATTTTATGGGTTTTGCCAAAAAGTGCTGACATAACATAATCCAGACAACTTATAGTCTACATCAATCTTTGGTGAATATTTTATAATTAGATGATTTTTGTTGAAAATATTGACATGAATTATATATTTGTTATAGAGAATCCCGATCAATAGGTCCAGAACACCATAAACTCATAATTATAGAGTTTGAGGGAGAAAGAAGATAGAAATTGAGGGAGATAGAAAAGAGAGAATCAAAGAGGGAGAGAGGGAGATAGAGAATAGTAAGGAAGAGAGAGAGAGAGAGAGAGAGAGAGAGAGCGATTTTGATTAGCTTTCCAAAATTATCTCATTACAAGGCATAATGCCCCTATTTATAGAACTAGGGGGGGTAACTAACTATAGTAATACTAATCTAATTTGGTAGTAAAGGTAAAATTAATATATTATCCCTAATATAATACTATCTACTAAAATATTAGTTAATCACATGTTTAACATGTAATTAACTTATTTTTCTTGTATCAATACCTTCCCCATATAGAGATCCTTATCCTCAAGGATCTAGGTATTGATATCTTAATTGATAACCCCTGGGGGTCAAGTACTAAAATTACAAATTTTACCCCCTTAATGTTTGTAAAATTAACAATAATTTTAATAATAATTTTTCTAAATATTTATGTAAACAGTAAGGGAAAATTTGTAATTTCGTTCAAAAATTTTCAACCCTTTCACGCGTCCCCTTCGATTCCCTAACCCCTGCAAAATCTCTACCCCCTGCGAAACCCTGGCTTCGCTCACTACTGGGGGTCGGGTTCCGGTGATCCCTTGACGACAGTGGAGATGACAGTGCACCAAAGGCTACCTCTTACCTCGGCTTCCCTTCGCCGATGTTCCCTTCGACCTTCGCGTCACCTTGACCACCATTTTCTCCACCATCTCTAGCGGGATCTCAAAATCCTTGGTGGTGGTGTCAATGGTGACACCATTTCTGGTCTCGTCGTCGCCGATCTTCTGCCTGCGGTCCTTCTCTGTGCTGATCTCCTCGAGATTCACAACAGCTTCATTGCTTTCTTCATCGGTGACGATTTCGGTGTTGTCAGAGTTGAGGTTTGGTGTCAGAGGTCCCGAAACCTCAGTCTCCATCTCATTTTTGGTCAGATCTGGCTCTGAAGCTTCGTTGGAGGTCAGATCTGATAGCTCCGGTTAGCTGTTCTCCTTCATCACCACCATGGACCAGCGGTCCATCTCCGATTCCATTTTATTCTCCATCAATTCAACCTCCGGCACCACTTCCACATCCGTGCTCACAGGGTGTGAATTGATTTTCTTCAGTCACCTTATCAATCCTTCTCGAGAACTTGGCCCAAGCTTTCGTCCACGGATCCAAATTTGGATCCTCCAAATCTATTTTATGAAATTGCTTAGCCATCTCAGTTCCCTTGCGTCTCAAATCCTTGAATATTTGATTCTTTTGCTCTGTGCTCAGACTAGCAGCTTGTCATTTTCAGATCTACAAGGATTTGGTTCCTTTGCTCTAGGCTCAGGGCCCTGGCACATTGGTGGCACAGGTCCAGAACACCATAAATTCAGAATTATAGAGTTTGAGGGAGAAAGAAGATAGAAATTGAGGGAGATAGAGAAGAGAGAAATTAGAGAGGGAGAGAGGGAGAGAGAGAGATTTTGATTAGCTTTCCAAAATTATCTCATTGCATGGTATAATGCCCCCTATTTATAGAACTAGGAAGGGGTAACTAGCTACACTATTACTAATCTGATTCCGTAATAAATGTAAAATGACTATATTATCCCTAATATAATGCTATCTACTAAAATATCAGATAATCACATGTTTAACATGTGATTAACGTATTTTCCTGTGTCAATATTGATGTATTACATAGTACATTAATATTTTCTTTATAAAAATTGGCCAAGATCTCTAAAGCAGTATTGCTCAAACCTGAGAGTACCTAAGTAATAATTTTCCTTTCTTTACTATATTATTTTCTTAATATATGGTATATGGTGTATTAGAGTTAAGCCCAATTTTTCTCATCAAAGTAGTCAAAAATGGACAAAGTAGTCATCCAAATCAAAATTTGCAACATTTAATAACCCAACTATCGGGAATATTTAAAAAATATTTCCTAAAGTGGCTAGAGCAGGGGCAGCGAAAGAACAAAATCAAAATTCTTAAGTTTAAATCAAAAGCTCTAATCTAATTAAACTATTTAATTAAATCTAGATCTTACTCTAATAGGTTCATAATATGACGAACAAAAAATATCATATAAAATAGATAGAAACATGATATGCAGAATAAACAAAATAAAGGAAAAACCAACTAAATATCAAATATTTAATTAAAACTTACCTCAAGCATAAATCCCGATATCGACATAAAGATTTGAAATTAGAAGAATATTTTTTGACATCTCAAGGTCTTCTTTGCAATTACCTCTTCTAACATCGGAATTGTAGGCTTCCAAAATATTTATTTTAGGAAAAATTTCAAACCAAATTCTGTTTCCTTTCGATCTTTCCGTAACACAATTTTTAACAAATATTATGCTAAAAAATAAATTTAGAAAACTCCTACAAGCAATTTTTAGGATTTTTGTTATGAGAGAAAAACCAAGTATCAAAAAATTATTTTCATGATAAAATAAGCGTATATATAAGAAAATAAACCCAGCTGAAAACACGTATCATACACATATAAATAAAAGAGGGAAACAAAAATGCGTCAGGGGATATATGATATACCCAGCTTGATATTCATTTTCATTTTTTTTAATTTTAAAATATGGGCGACAGTTGTAGCCTTGCGGCTGGGCGCTGTAGTGGCCCCCTTTTTCTTTTTGTGTTAAACGCGATCTATATATATATCTTGAATATTTGTTTAGCATTAAAATTTATTTATCTTATAAATAAATAATTTATCTCATTAATTTATTTTTTAATATTTTTAAAAGATGCTTAAGTTGAGGCTTGTGAAGGGACTTCAAGGATAATCTAACTTTAACTCCAATTGGGTAAAATCTAATCATTAACTCTTGATGACATTGATTATCATTTAACAACACTTAATTCCACTAAATAAATGTGTATAGAATTAAATATATTTACTCAAAAATTCCTAAATAACTTTTATTATTACAATCAACCCCTTTGTTATATATCCATGAGCAGAGATAACTTCAACTACTTTTGTTATTTTTCTAACATCTTTCACCGTAGTTCCCGACTTGCTCTTCTTGAACAATTCAATAACACATAAAACAATTTATGTACTAATTTCAAATGTTAAACATATGGAATACTTTGGCCAAAGATTCTAGAATCTGTTCGTATACTTGCAAATCAATTAAGGGCACATATTTATCTCATAAAAGACCTTAGATTCCACGTAAAACACCTAGTTCCGCTAAACTTCATGTCGTTACCCAACGCATATAAGATTTAAGTCAACACGTTCTAACTAGTCTTTTCAGCAAATCAAACAAATGAATAATCCATACACGAGTTCAGACTACTTCCTGCATATAGAGTTATCGTTTTACAAAACTAAATATTTTTTATAGCAATAAAGAAACAAATACTTCAAGTGGTCATGCTTAGTGTTTCAATTTTATTGACAACACTGGCACAATACTCTTTGATCCCTATCTACATGACCAAGAAAAGTCATCTGAAATATCATATTATAGTCTATTAAAGCATTTTCAAATAATGTGATAAGAATTATGAATAAAGTGTTTAAAGTTGGTCCTAAAGTTTGTTTGATATGTTTTGAAGTGTGTTGGGATGTGTGTCGACACACAGGACTAATGTGTCGGCACACATTCTTACAGAATAGAGATGCGGAGGTGTGTGTCAACACACAGGGCCCGTGTGTCGACACACAGATAAACAAATTCTTATCGCAGAACTGTGTGTCGACACACAGCCATGTGTGTGTCGACACACACGGACAGTTTTTACCAGATTTTTGCACGTTAACTTCCAGCCATTGCGCCCTTTCTTTAAGGTATGTTTTGGGACGTCTCTTTACGCTAATTCTCAGATATATGTTCCATCATGTGTTTGATTAAATTGTTGAATCAAATTAATTTAAAGATCTTGTTCTTTGTTCTTGAAAAGATCATTCTCATACATCTCTTCTATATCTCCCTTTACATACGCTCACTCTATTTGACATTAGGTTATCGTTGTATCCCCGAGACTATTTCATACCCTGAAATAAGTCTTAAGGAAAGTGACATCATGCCTTGAAACCTGTAGATCGATTTGTTACCCGTTTTACTTGTGAATTTCAAGAATTGCACCAACAATCTTAAGACTTATTTTTCTTGTTTTGTGATCTTGGTTTGATATGGCTTCGTCACTGAGGGAGATGATAGCGAATTTTGTAAAGTTGGACCATTTTGATGGTGCTAATTTTCGCCGTTGGCAGAGCAAGATGCACTTCCTTATCACTACCCTGAATGTGGTGTATGTCCTGAATACACCATTCCCTGCCCCCGCTACTGAGGAGAAGGAGACGCTGGCCGAGCAACGAGCCCAGCTGAAATGGGATAATGATGATTACATATGTAGAGGGCACATACTCAACGGAATGACGGACGCCTTTTTTGACATCTAATCCAACGTGTCTACTGCAAAGGAATTGCACACTCTAGAGGCACGGTACATGGCGGAAGACGCAACAAGTAAGACATTTTTAGTTAGTCAATTTAACAATTATAAAATGGTGGATGATCGTCCTGTCATGGAGCAATTCCATGAAGTTGAAAGAATCTTAAATAATTTTAAGCAACATAAGATGAATATGGACGACACCATCATCGTTTCGTCTTTGATTGACAAACTTCCCCCCTCTCGTAGAGACATTAAAAAGTCTCTCAAACACAAGGAGGAAGACATGTCAATCGAAGAATTGACTAATCATTTGAGGATTATGGAAGGTTACAGGTTACGAGATAGCAAGGACAGCCCCAGTGACGTTGGAAAAATTAACACTACAGAAGAAGGCCAGACAAGAAAAGGAACCAAAAGAACCAGACACTTCCGTAAAAACTGAAATGAGAAGAAGGCCAAGTTGGTCTGTTGGGAGTGTCACAAGCCCGGTCATCGAAGGAGGGACGACATCCGCCTTAAGAACAGTAAGGGAAGGGGCATGATCCTCGCAACAAAAATTCGAACGATAAGTTCATGACAATGATCTCGGAGATCAATCTAGTTGAGATCGATGTCCCTTGGTGGGCTGACTCGGGGCCACAAAACATGTGTGCAAAGACAAAGGTTTCTTTAGGGACTTGGAACCCGTGAACAAAGGAACTGTGTTGTTCATGAGTAATGGAGCGAGTATACCAGTTGTGGGCAAGGGAAAAGTTGATTTACTTTCACTTCTGGATAAACCCTTACCCTAACTGATGTGTACTATGCCCCGGATGTAAAGAAGAACCTTGTGTCTGGTGGCCTACTGAATAGATTTGGGTTCAAGTTCGTCTTCGAGGCTGACAAAGTTGTATTGTCAAAGGGGGGCGTCTTTGTTGGAAAAGGGTACCTGTGTAATTGTATGTTCAAACTGAATATTGATAATAAGATTGGAAATTCTATTTATATGCTTGATTCTACTTACTTATGGCATCATAGGTTAGGACATGTGAATTATCATAAAATGCGTGAAATGGCTACTTCGATGTTGATACCACATGTTGATAAAGTAGATGATAAGTGCAAAACATGTATGCTAACGTAAATAACGAAACTACCGTTTCCATCGGTACAAAGAGAAACGAATTTGCTTTACTTGATACATAGCGATCTATGTTACTTCAAAAGAACTCCCACTATAGGAGGAAAACAATACTTTATCACGTTCATTGATGATTTTTCAAGATATTGTTATGTGTAACTAATTGTTCCTGCAGATGAATTGCTAGAAAGATTTAAAGCATATAAGGCCAAAACAGAACTACATAGTGAAACCTTCCTCAAACGACTTAGGTCGGACCGTGGTGGTGAGTACGATGACCCTAAGTATTTTGAATCCACTGGTATCATGCATGAAGTCACCGCACCTTATATGCCACAACAGAATGGCGTGGCTGAGAGAAAAAATCGGACTCTGACTGAAATGGCGAATTCCATCTTGTCATGCTCTGGTCTTATCGATGGTTTTTGGGGTGAGGCTATGTTAACAGCATGTCACATATTAAATCGTGTTCCAAGCAAGAAAAGCAAAATAACCCCATATGAACTTTGGAACGGTAGACCCCCTAATTTGAAATATCTTAAAGTGCGAGGCTGTGGGGCTGTTGTTAGAGTTCCTGAACCTAAACCTAAGAAGTTAGGTGAAAGAGGCATCGATAGCATATTTGTAGGATATGTACAACATAGAAAGGCATATCAGTTCTATATAATTGAACCAAATGATTATATCAGTGTTAATACGATAATAGAATCGTGGGATGCCATCTTTGATGAGAGTTGGTTTACCTCTATCCCGAGACCAAGGGACTACGTACCGATTGATAACAACACACCAGTGCTATATGGTGATGATGATCACCATGAGAGGGAACGTATCCCTGATATTACTCTAGAACTCCGAAGGAGTAAGAGAGTAAGGAAAGAGAAATCTTTTGGAACGAACTTCTAGACCTTCTTAGTAGAAGGTTCAATGAATGATGTGGACCCTGTGGTACCATGATGTTATGTCATGGAGGCGGACCCAATGACATTTGATGAGGCAATGAGGTCTCATGATGCCTCTTTTTGGAGAGAGGCGATAAATGATGAGATGGATTCCATTATGGGCAATAACACCTGGATAGTAGTGGATCTTCCACATGGTAGTAGGCCAATCGGGTATAAATGGATCTTCAAGAAGAAAATGAAAGTCGATGGAACTATAGAAAAGTTCAAAGCTCGATTCGCTGCTAAACGGTTTACCTAAAAACATGGGTTAGACTACTTTGACACCTATGCCCCGGTGGCTAGGATATCGACGATAAGAGTATCAATTGCTCTTGCCTCTGTATATAAACTCATGATTCACCAAATAGATGTAAAAACGGCATCCCTGAATGGTGAATTAGAAGAGGAGGTGTACATAAAACAACCGGAAGGTTTTTTTGCCCTGGGCCAAGAGAGGAAGGTATGTAAACCCATACGCTCTCTGTATGGGCTGATGCAAGCCCCAAAAGAGTGGCATCAAAAGTTTGATAGTGTTGTTCTGAACTGTGGATTTGTGATAAACGAATCGGACAAGTGTGTCTATAGCAAGTTTGAGAATGGGAAAGGTGTCATGATTTGCTTGTATGTCAATGACATGCCCTTATTTGGTACAGTTTTGGAACAAGTGGAGATAACTAAAAGGTTTCTCTCTGAGAACTTTGTATGAAAGACATGGGTGAAGCTGAGATAATCCTTGGTATAAGGATTGTAAGGGATGGAGATTCCATAACCTTGACACAGTCTCATTATGTAGAGAGTGTGTTGAAGAAATTCAACCATGGTGCATGTGCACCGGTGTTCGCACTGGTGGATCTTAGTGTGAAGCTTGTACCGGATAGTGGCTCTCCTGTTTTACTGTTGGATTATGCCCGGGTCATTGAATGTCTTATGTAAGCCATGACGAGCACGAGGCCTCATATTGCCTATGTTGTTGGAAGGCTAAGTAGATATACTAGCAATCTGAGTAAGGAACATTGGCATGCGATTTATAGAAACCGAAGTACGTTAAGAGTACCATAAACTATGGTATTTCGTATGTCGGGTATCCCTCCATTTTAGAGGGATATTCTGATGCCAGTTGGATCTCCAATATGGAGGATCATGCTTCCACGAGTGGACGGGTTTTCTTACTCGGTGGAGGTGCTGTTTCTTGGGGTTCTTGGAAACAGACCTGTATTTCTGATTCTACGATGGCGACAGAGTTTATAGCTTTTGCTTTCAAGGCAAAAGAAGCCGAATGGTTAAGGATCGCTTGTACGAGGTTCCTTTGTGGCCTAAGCCGATTTCACCAATATCTATCCATTGTGATAGTCAGGCTACTGTCACGGGCCGCCTTTGGCTGACACTGTCTCCGGTGCTCAATAAGCAAACATATGCCATATGGGGTCTTCTAAGCCTATCCGATACTAATGCGCATTGATTATGTTCAGGTATGTCCGTGGTATACCGTGTATTTCGTCTCTTGAAGGTGCATATTGCTGCTTGTTGACCATAGGGGGTAGGCTGGCCCGGCCCTAGCCTTAGGGCCCGGGCACCGCAGGGGTGATCTGCGCTCATCCGTGACAAGTGGTATCAGAGCAGTTACAAGAATGGCAGGAAGCGTTGCTGTTGAAGATGGGAACGTTAGTACGTCACAAGTTGTGGAGGAACAACCAAGAGAATGGCCTGAGACACGTGGAGGAGTGTCAAGCAAGGGTAAGGACCCGCATGTGAGGCGGAGTGCGCTTACGAGTCTTGACATACGTGATGCCAGGATGGAGTTGGAATCGGGTGTAGTCCAAGAGGTCCATAAAACCGTGGATACTTTGTGTGGAAGTGCTACGGGAATTGGGGGCAAGTGAGTTAGACATCGCAACTGTTTCTTGTGTGGAGAAAACCACTACGCACGTGACTGTCCAAAAAGGGTGGCATTGGAGGCGCGGGTGGCTGCACTTGAACAAGGGACAGAACCGGTAAACAAGGAAGCTTGCACAGGACCATTTGTGGGCAGCACGCAGGTTGGGGGAGACTTGCGTGGTGCTGGGTAGTGTGATGCCTAGGACCGTGGCCGGACACAATGGACAGCGTCGGGTGCACGGGTCCTAGGAGTTCCAGATGAGACACGGGCTGCGTTGGTTCAGACGGAGCCCCATGTCAGGTCGCAGGACAATGCCCAAGTGCAACGGACTGCACAGGGTACACAGGTCCCAGGAATTCCCGAACATGACACGGACAGGGCACAGCACGTTGTGCATGTCCGGACACAGACGCAGGGTGCTGCGCATGTCTAGGCACAGGCCCCAGGTGCTGCGCGTGACAGGGTGCAGGCCCAGATCGCAGGGGCACGAAGTCAGGGTGCTGGGCATGTCCAGACATGGGCCCAGACCCTAGGGAGCAGTACGGACAGTGAACCTGTCCAGAGGGCCAAGGCACATGGAGGCGTGGAGGCCCGAGAGAGTACACATGAGTTTCCCTTGGGTGCACGCGTTGCGCAGGCCTTGGGGGCTCATGGGGCTGAAACACTTGAGAGTGTGGAGGTCCAAACATATACCTGTGATGAGGAGCGTGGGTCAGCCGCGGGTGTGCATGGGGCACAGGCCAAGGGGGTCCACTAGACTAAGGCACAAGGGTGTGCTGAGGTCCAACAGGGATCGTGTTGGAGTGTGCTTAGGTCAGCCAAGGGTGCGCACATTGCGCAGGCCAAGGGGATCCAAATGACCAAAGTGAGCAGGTTCGTGGAGGTCAAGCAGGATGCACAACATGGTGCACGAGGGACAACCATGGTACGGGAACGTACCCAAGATCAGGGGCATGCGTGCATTACGGAGGCCCAAGGTGCTGACTGAACCAAAGCAATGGAGCATGCAGAGGTTCAGACTTGTGTTACTAGAACCGAAGCACAGGTGGTGCACGGAGCTTCCGAGAGTGAGGCCTACGTTGGGCATGGTGGGCACAGGGCTGCGCATGTCAGGGCGCAGGTCCTAGACCAAGCACAACCTAAGGCACTGGATTCGGAAGGCACTGGTGACAACAGAAGCAAGGCACGGGTTGCTGCGCAGGTTCAGGCGCAGGCCCATGTCATGACACAGGCGCAGGGCGCTGCGCTGGTTCAGACGCAGGCCCGGGGTGCTGCGTTGGTTCAGACGCAGGCCCAGGTTATGCAGGAGCAGGCCCAGGGTGCTGTGTGTGCTGAGGCACAGGCCCAGGATCATGGAACTGAGGTGCGAACAAGCACTAAGGTTCAGGATGTGGTGACAGCGACTTTGGCGCAAGGGTCCGCTAGGGTCCGGGAAGGTGCGTACTTAGGTGTGCATGATTCTTCAACAGTAGGACACTCAAGATGGGGACAAAGGGTTGTCAACACAAGGGTGTATGCTGCTGAGACCGAGGCACTTTGTGACATGAGTGCCAAACATGACTCCGGTTCAGAACAAGAAGCGGAGGGGCTCGGGTTGGGCCTTGACAAGAGGGTGGGGTGGATGAAGACGGGGTCTCTTTCATCCAGGCTCATCTATGATAGGGGACGTGCAGTGCCATCTCTTATGGGGGGTTGGCATAGCACATCGGGTTTGACAGTGGTCTTAGAAGATGGTTTCAAGACGGCGTCGGGGATGAACTCCTTTGATGCTCTAAAACCACTTTCACTTCCAATGAATGATGCTATGGAGATGACTCAGACTAAGGAGGCGCAAAGTGAACTTGAAGCTCTCAAGGACAAAGAACCACCAGACAAACCGAGGCAATCACCTTTGAAGACAGAGGTGGAACCCAGGATCATGGACCAAGCCAAGGGCACACATGTGCTGCATTGGGCCGTGCTGAGGTTGCCCAAGGTAGTGCATGGGGTGTGCATGGATGCGCATGTCCTAGGCATGAGAAGGCATGACTTAGGAGTGGGAGCGCAAAGCTTGGGGCTCGGATCACTAGACTTGACATTGGGTGCACATGGAGTGCGCACCAATGCATTTGGGTTGCGCATTGAGGCGCAATGCTTAAAATGTGATGGGCATGAGATGCACATCTTGACCCGAGACACTTCTTCCATAAAATTGTTGAAGTCTGATGCGGTGGAGGACAAAGCCAAAGAACTTGACATTGTCAGGACCTATACGTAAAAGGCATGGCAAAAGAAGAAGTGGGACGAGCTTAAACCTCCGTGGGAGGAAGTTGACAACAACACCAAGTTGGGGCCTGGGACAGGGTCTCCAGCCACGGTGAAGTTCAGCCAGGACAAGGCCATGACAGCACAGGTTGGGCGCTGGGCCGCCTCTGGGCTAACAGGGGACGCGCACTGGGTGCGCAAGACAGGACATGGGATGCGCTGGGCTGCGCATCACTTGCATTTGGATGCGCATGACTTGGGACTTGATGCGCATGACTTCTACTTGGGTGCGCACGACCTAGGCATGGGTGCGCATGACTCGCATTGGAGTGCACATGGGTTGCACATTTGTTTGCATGGGATGCCCACGGCTGTGCATCACTTTGCAACATGGGAGCTGTTCAAGGTTGCACCGGACAAGGAGACGCTGAGGCTTAGGACAAGGACATTGCCAAAGAATGCTTGTCATGGGCCATGGACGCTAGAACCTCTACAAGACTGGGGCAAGCTGAACTTGAGGCACTTGATGCGTGCCAACACTGATGACCTTGCTGAACAAGACTTGGAATGCAGGGGAAGGACTAAGTACATGGAGTACTTGGTTCGTTGGAAGGGCCTTCCAAACATTGAAGTTTCGGGAGGCATTTGAGGCATTCAAAGCCACTTGGCATTGACGAGGGCGTCAATGGCTTGGGTGGGGGAGAGTGTCACGGACCGCCTAATTTAGTAGGATTTTTACTTAAGTAGGCCTTGTACTTAGGAATATTCTAGAAGGGCCTAGGACATGCTAGTGCCTTCAAGAATATTCATAGCTTATGTTTTGAGGTTGAGTGCATGCATGTACATAGGTAGAGTTATGTCTTTTGGTGAAGAGATGTATTCCTTTAATTGTAAATATGCTTGAGTATAAATAAAGATGGCATGGCATTGCCAAGGGGAGACGATGATCAACCCAATTAATCCAATCTCTCTCTCTATTGTTCCAAATACTTAAACGTGTGAATCATACTTGTGTCACTAATATTTTCCCTTGCCTTCTAAATGCCTTCCTTGTGTTAAATACTTCCGCATTATATTATTTCCGCATAAACATAACCTCCGGGTTATCGAGAAGCCTGACTTAGCGAGGTACTTTCGGAGTGAAGTTAAGTGGTGCACGGGCTTGACAAGGGTGTCAAAAACCGTCCCGTGACAGTTGCTTGTCACAGGATGAGCGCAGATCACCCGTGCGGCACCCGGGCCCTGAGGCTAGGGCCGGGCCAGCCTACCCCCTATGGTCAACAAGCAGCAATATGCACCTTCAAGAGACGAAATACACAGCATACCACGGACATACCTGAACACAATCAATGCGCATTAGTATCGGACAGGCTTAGGAGACCCCATATGGCATATGTCTGCTTATTGAGCACCGGGGACAGTGTCAGCCAAAGGCGGCCCGTGACATTCTCCCCCACCTAATTCCGCAAACGTCCTCGTTGCGGGTGCCTGCCCATCATCGCATCCCTGCATCCCTAGCAGCCTTGAGTGGTCACGGGACGACCACATCATCATCCCCTCCAACGTGACACCCCTGACATGCTATTGACACTCACCTGATGATAAGCAGCGTGCCCAAAAAGCAGCATGCCAGCTCCATGCACCATAGTGCACCACGTACACGTCTCGCTCCACGATGCTTGTTGACTCTTCACCTTGTGAACTTCGCACTGCACCCCAAGGATCGGCCCAATCTCCACGCAGTAAGCCAGCCATACGGTCAGCACGCCTGACCGGCGCCCAACACGGTGCGCCTTCCGCCACATCCGGAACCACGAGCCACTCAACTTCACTCCGAAAGTTCCTCGCTAGAGTGCCCCTCCCTCACAAGGAGTGTCCATACCCATGGAAAAACCCATTCAACGCACCTAGGACACGAGCAACTCCCATTCCCTGGGAGTGTCCACCACCACGGACAAAGCTCGGTCCCACCACAGCTGCTTACTCGCATATCCTAAGCCTCGCTCTGATACCAACTGTCACAGGACGGTTTTTGACACCCTTGTCAAGCCCGTGCGCCACTTAACTTCACTCCGAAAGTACCTCGCTAAGTCAGGCTTCTCGATAACCCGGAGGTTATGTTTATGCGGAAATAATATAATGCGGAAGTATTTAACACAAGGGAAGCATTTAGAAGGCAAGGGAAAATATTAGTGACACAAGTATGATTCACACGCTTAAGTATTTGGAACAATAGAGAGAGAGATTGGATTAATTGGGTTGCTCATCGTCTCCCCTTGGCAATGCCATGCCATCTTTATTTATACTCAAGCATATTTACAATTAAAGGAATACATCTCTTCACCAAAAGACATAACTCTACCTATGTACATGCATGCACTCAACCTCAAAACATAAGCTATGAATATTCTTGAAGGCACTAGCACGTCCTAGGCCTTCTAGAATATTCCTAAGTACAAGGCCTACTTAAGTAAAAATCCTACTAAGTTAGGCGGTCCGTGACACTACGCTTTCTAAAGCGTATAGTGAGGTGTACAATTGAAAGTCTAGACACATTGGTGTGAGACATAGTATAGTGAGGCTTCTTATCCGAGAAGGTGTCATCACTGGGGATTTTGTAAGAACAAGTCAGAATCTAGTGGATCCATTCACGAAAGGCCTTGTTAGAGACTTAGTTCAGAAAACATGCACAGGGATAGGGTTTAAACCTATTGTTTTTAGTCACCCATGATTACCCCTCAACTCGACTCCTAGTTAGACGCTAGGTCTCGGGTTCAATGAGTGGGTTTTATCATCAGTGTGGCTGCAAGCACAAAAGAATTTTCCATCCCGTGTGCGAAGTGCTTGGTTGACTGCGTCAGAGATTTAAAGGATGAGTGTATGCTCTTAATGGACCCGGACTTAATATTTTGTAACTGAATGTCGCGTCGGAGGACATGATCAGTTAGGGTCTACCTTAGTGAGTGTGAAGTTTGGCCGCTTCAAAGGGTGAATTTTGACAAAGGATTTGGCCCTGAAATACTCGCGAAAGGTATGGGACAAAAGGTTTCATATGTGTCAATCTGGGGAGGTGTAGGGTATGTACGGGGAGTAGATTTCCTAGTGCGTAGTGATGTATTCAGTTGGTCAAATGGGTAGTATGGTTCAAAGCATAGTCTACCATTTTCGATCTGATCAATTGTAAACACGTTATCACTAGCTGAGGGTTAAATCGAAAGACACCCTCATTGATGCGCGATATGGCGTCCTTTACCTTAGAGATGTCGTTTGTGAGAATGATTGTATTTTGAAAATAGTAGGGGAATGTTGATGTATTTTCAAATAATGTGATAAGAATTGTCAATAAAGTGTTTAAGGTTGGTCCCAAAGTTTGTTTGACATATTTTGTAGTATGTTAGGATGTGTGTCGACACACAGGACAGGTGTGTCGACACACATTCTCACAAAACAGGGATTCAGAGGTGTGTGTCGACACACAGGGCCCGTGTGCTGACACACAGATAAACAGATCCTTACTGCAGAACTGTGTGTCGACACACAACCCTGTGTGTGTCGACACACATGGACAGTTTTTACCCAATTTTTGCGCGTTAACTTTCGGCCTTCGCGCCCTTTCTTTAAGGTATGTTTTGGGACGTCTCTTTACACTCATTCTCAATTATATATTCTCTCATGTGGCTGATTAAATGGTTGAATCAAATTAATTTAAAGATCTTGTTCTTTGTTCTTGAAGAGATCATTCTCATACATCTCTTCTATATCTCCCTTTACATACGCTCACTCTATTTGACATTAGGCTATCGTTGTATCCCCGAGACTATTTCATACGCTGAAATAAGTCTTAAGGAAAGTGACATCACTCCTCGAAACCGGTAGATCGATTTGTTACCCGTTTTACTTGTGAATTTCAAGAATTGCACCAACAATTTTAAGACTTATTTTTCTCGTTTTGTGATCTTGGTTTGATATGGCTTCGTCACTGAGGGAGATGATAGCGAATTTTGTAAAGTTGGACCGTTTTGATGGCGCTAATTTTCGCCGTTGGCAGAGCAAGATGCACTTCCTTATCACTGCCCTGAATGTGGTGTATGTCCTGAATACACCATTCCCTGCCCCCACTACTGAGGAGGAGGAAACGTTGGCCGAGCAACGAGCCCAGCTGAAATGGGATAATGATGATTACATATGTAGAGGGCACATACTCAACGGAATGACGAACGCCCTTTTTGACTTCTAATCCAACGTGTCTACTGCAAAGGAATTGTGGGACACTCTAGAGGCATGGTACATGGCGGAAGATGCAACAAGTAAGACATTTTTAGTTAGTCAATTTAACAATTATAAAATGGTGGATGATCCTTCGGTCATGGAGCAATTCCATGAAGTTGAAAGAATCTTAAATAATTTTAAGCAACATAAGATGAATATGGACGACACCATCATCGTTTCATCTTTGATTGACAAACTTCCCCCCCTCTCAGAGAGACATTAAAAAGTGTCTCAAACACAAGAAGGAAGACATGTCAATCGAAGAATTGGCTAATCATTTGAGGATTGAGGAAGGTTACAGGTTACAAGATAGCAAGGACCGTTCCGATGACGTTGGAAAAATTAACGCTATAGAAGAAGGCCAGACAAAGAAAGGAACCAAAAGAACCGGACACTTCCGTAAAAACCGAAATGAGAAGAAGACTAAGCTGCTCTGTTGGGAGTGTCACAAGCCCGGTCACCTAAGGAGGGACTACATCCGCCTTAAGAACACTAAGGAGAAGGGGCATGATCATCACAACAAAAATTCGAACGATAAGTTCGTGGCAATGATGTCGGAGATCAATGTAGTTGAGAGCGATGTCTCTTGGTGGGTAGACTCGGGGGCCACAAAACATGTGTCCAAAGACAAAGGTTTCTTTAGGGACTTGGAACCCGTGAACAACGGAACTCTGTTGTTCATGTTGTAATGGAGCGAGTATACCGGTTGTGGGTAAGGGAAAAGCTGATTTACTTTTCGCTTTTGGAAAAACCCTTACCCTAACTGATGTGTACTACGCCCCGGATGTAAAGAAGAACCTTATGTCTGGTGGCCTACTGAATCGGTTCGGGTTCAAGTTCGTCTTCGAGGCTGAGAAAATTGTATTGTCAAAGGGGGGCGTCTTTGTTGGAAAAGGGTACCTGTGTAATTTTATGTTAAAATGAACATTGATAATAGGATTGAAAGTTCTGTTTATATACTTGATTCTACTTACTTATGGCATCATTGGTTAGGACATGTGAATTATCATAAAATGCGTGAAATGGCCAGTTCGATGCTGATACCACATGTTGATAAAGTAGATGATAAGTGCAAAACGTGTATGCTAACGAAAATAACAAAACTACCGTTTCTATCGGTACAAAGAGAAACGAATTTGCTTGACTTGATACATAAAGATTTATGTTACTTCAAAAGAACTCCCACTATAAGAGGAAAACAATACATTATCACGTTCATTGATGATTTTTCAAGATATTGTTATGTGTATCTAATTGTTCATAAAGATGAATTGCTAGAAAGATTCAAAGCATATATGGCCAAAGCAGAACTACATAGTGAAACCTTCCTCAAACGACTTAGGTCGGACCGTGGCGGTGAGTGCTATGACCCTAAGTATTTTGAATCCACTGGTATCATGCATGAAGTCAGGGCACCTTAAATGCAACAGAATGGCGTGGCTGAGAGGAAAAACTAAACTCTAACTGAAATGGCGAATTCCATCTTGTCATACTCCAGTCCTAGCGATGGTTTTTGGGGTAAGGCTATGTTAACAGCCTGTCACATATTAAATCGTGTTCCAAGCAAGAAAAGCAAAATAACCCCATTGGAACATTGGAACGATAGGCCCCCAAATTTGAATTATCTTAAAGTGTGGGGGTGTAGGGCTGTTGTTAGAGTTCCTGAACCTAAATGTAAGAAGTTAGGTGAAAGAGGCATCGATAGCATATTTGTAGGATATGTACCACATAGAAAGGCATATCGGTTGTATATAATTGAACCAAATGATTATATCAGTGTTAATACGATAATAGAATCGAGGGATGCCATCTTTGATGAGAATCGGTTTACTTCTATCCCGAGACCAAGGGGACTACGTGCCGGTTGATAAGGACCCACCAGTGTCGTATGGTGATGATGATCACCATGAGAGGGAACATATCCCTGGTGTTACTCTAGAACTCCGAAGGAGTAAGAGAGTAAGGAAAGAGAAAACTTTTGGAACGGACTTCTACACCTTCTTGGTAGAAGGTTCAAAGAATGATGTGGACCCTGTGGTACCATGATGTTTTGTCATGGAGGCGGACCCCATGACATTTGATGAGGCAATGAGGCCTCATGATGCCTCTTTTTGGAGATAGGCGATAAATGCTGAGATGGATTCCATCATGGGCAATAACACCTGGATAATAGTGGATCTTCCACAAGGAAGTAGGCCGATCGGGTGTTAATGGATCTTCAAGAAGAAGATGAAAGTTGACGGAACTATAGACAAGTTCAAAGCTCGATTGGTTGCTCAAAGGTTTACCCAAAAACAAGGGTTAGACTACTTTGACACCTATTCTCCGGTGGCTAGGATATCAATGATAAGAGTATTAATTGCTCTTGCCTCTATCTATAAACTTGTGATTCACCAAATGGATGTAGAAACAGCATTCCTGAATGGTGCATTAGAAAAGGAGGTGTACATGAAACAACCGGAAGGTTTTGTTGTACTGGGTCAAGAGAGGAAGGTAAGTAAACTCATTCGCTCTCTGTATGGGCTGAAGCAAGCCCCGAAACAGTGGCATCAAAAGTTTGATAGTGTTGTTCTGAACAATGGATTCGTGATAAACGAATCGGACAAGTGTGTCTACAGCAAGTTTGAGAATGGGAAAGGTGTCATGATTTGCTTGTATGTCGATGACATGATTTTATTCGGTACAGATTTGGAACAAGTAGAGAGAACTAAAAGGTTTCTCTCTGAGAACTTTGCTATGAAAAACATGGGTGAAGCTAGGGTAATCCTTTGTATAAGGATTGTAAGGGATGGAGATTCCATAACCTTGACACAGTCTCATTATGTAGAACGTGTGTTGAAGAAATTCAACTATGGTGCTTGTGCACCGGTGTTCAAACCGATGGATCCTAGTGTGAAGCTTGTACCGAATAGTGGCCCTCCTTTTTTATAGTTGGATTATGCCTGAGTGATTGGATGTCTTATGTACGCCATGACGAGCACGAGGCCTTATATTGCCTATTCTATTGGAGGGCTAAGTAGATATACTAACAATCCGAGTAAGGAATATTGGCTTGGGATTTATAGAGTACTGAAGTACCTTAAAAGTACCATAAACTATGGTATTTCTTATGTAGGGTATCCGTTTATTTTAGAGGGATATTCCGATGCTAATTGGATCTCCCATGTGGAGGTTCATTCTTCCACAAGTGGATGGGTTTTCTTACTCGGTGGAGGTGCAGTTTCTTGGGGTTCCAAGAAACAGACATGTATTTCTGATTCTACGATAGCGGCAAAGTTTATAGCTCTTGCTTCCGTGGCAAAAGAATCCGAATGGTTAAAGGATCTCCTGTACGAGATTCCTTTCGGGCCTAAGTCGATCTCACCGATATCTATCCATTGTGATAATCAGGCCACGCGTTCTAAAGCTTATAGTGAGGTGTACAATTGAAAGTCTAGACACATTGGTGTGAGACATAGTATAGTGACACTTCTTATCCGATAAGGTTTCGTCACTGTGGATTTTGTAAGTACAAGTCAAAATCTACCTGATCCATTCACAAAAGGCCTTGCTAGAGACTGAGTTCTGAAAACGTGCACAGGGATGGGGTTTAAACCTGTTGTTTTTAGTCAACTATAATTGGCCCTCAACTCGACGCCTAGTTGGACGCTAGGTCTCGGGTTTAATGAGTGAGTTTTATCATCAGTGTGGCTGCAAGCCAAAAAGAATTTTCCATCCCGTGTGTGAAGTGCGTGGTTGACTGCGTTAGAGATTTAAAGGATGAGTGTATGCTCTTAATGGACCCGGTCTTGATATTTTGTTACTGAATGTCGCGTCGCAGGACATGATCAGTTGGGATCCACCTTATTGAGTGTGAAGTTTGGCCGCTTCAAAGGGTGATTTTTGACAAAGGATTTTTTCTTGAAACACTTGCGAAGGGTACAGGACACAAGGCTTCATATGTGTCGATCTGGGGAGGTGTAGGGTATGTACGGGGAGTAGATTGCCTAGTGCATGGGGATGTATTCAGTTGGTCAAATGGGTTGTATGGTTCAAAGCATAGTCTACCATTTTCGATCCGATCAATTGTAAGTACATTATCACAAGCTAAGTGTTCAATCGAAAGACACCCTCATTGATGCGCGATATGGTCTCCTTTAACTTAGAGATGTCATTTGTGACAATGATTGTATTTTGAAAATAGTGGGGGAATGTTGATGTACTTTCAAATAATGTGATAAGAATTGTGAATAATGTGTTTAAGGTTGGTCCCAAAGTTTGTTTGAAATGTTTTGAAGTGTGTTGGGATGTGTGTCGACACACAGGACTGGCGTGTCGACACACATTCTTACAGAATAGGGATGCAGAGGTGTGTGTCGACACACAGGGCCCGTGTGTCGACACACAGATCAACAGATCCTTACTGCAGAACTGTGTGTCGACACACAGGTACAGTTTTTACCAGATTTTTGGGCTTTAACTTCCGGCCTCCGCGCCCTTTCTTTGGGGTATGTTTTGGGACATCTCTTTACACTAATTCTTAGATGTATATTCCCTCATGTGGTTGATTAAATGGATGAATCAAATTAATTGAAAGACCTTGCTCTTTGTTCTTGAAAAGATCATCCTCATACATCTCTCTATATCTCCTTTTATACACGCTCACTCTATTTGACATTAGGTTATCGTTGTAGCCTAGAGAGTATTTCATACGCTGAAATAAGTCTTAAGGAAAGTGACATCACGCCTCGAAACCTGTAGATCGATTTGTTAGACGTTTTACTTGTGAATTTCAAGAATTGCGCCAACATAAACTTATCAAACAATTTTTCCAAACTTATCACCGGCTCCGAACATACTTTGACAACGTATCACCAATTTGATTTAAGTTTATATGTGGCTCAATCTCATTGACTTTATAAACCAAACTTAAATTGTCATCTTGGAACATAACAAAACAGTAAATAAATAAAATAATTTTCCCTATATAATAATTAAACTACCTAATTTGGTTTCCAGGACATAGATTCCGACTCCAACTTCTAATAGAAATCATATTGATTTGTTTAAAATAGACATATTGCTCTCCCAAGTTGTTTGAAAATAACAAATCGGTCACCTGTATGGAAAAAAAAATTCACCTTACTTAAAAACCCATTTTGGTCATTACGATGATTCAAAAATTATAAAATTCATCACCCAAGTAAGAAATAACAAATTCAATTATATTTTTTTTGCCTTATTTTTCATTGGTCCCCACCTTTTGTTTTTTCCTAAAATGTTTTTCATATTTTATTTTATAATGAAGTTGGTTATCATCTAATCACTGATATTAGGTAAGAATTAAAGAATAAGTATCATAAATGACATGTGCATTAGAAATGATAAAATAAATAATGAGAACCACTTTAGTTATTCAATACAACATATTTTAAAATACTTTAATTGTTCTCATTTTTTAAAATATTTTCCCACCTTTAAAACACTTGTTATTCCTTGATTATTTTTTAGTACTTTATCATAATTTATTTAATATGAAAATTGATTTATCATCCTTTACTATTTATCTAATGCGGCAACAAATGAGGACCAACTTAGTTATAAATAAAGCATAAATGATTATTTTAGAAAAAAAAAAAAAGACGAGTATCAATAAACTAAAAGCATAAAAGAATATAATTAAATTAATTTTTAATTACTTGGGTTGTAGTTGAATCATTTTTAAACCAATAGTAACCAAAAATGGAGTTAAGTATTAAAATTTTCCTAACATTACTGGGTTAATAAGCTTGTCCATTTTAAACTACTTGGATAACGAACTTGTCTATTTTAAATCATTTATATAACCAAATGAGATTTTTATTAAAAATTAAAGGACTAAATCTTTTGAACTTTAAGCTGAATGACTAATGTGTTCATTTTTTCTAAAACCAAAATGAGGCTTAACAAATGGTGTATGATGCCAGATGTAAGACCCTTGACATTGGGTTACGGCACACAGGGTCAGGCTTGAGGTCAAGGCATCACACCACGATCATTGCACAAGCTTGGTGACCTGGTGCACAAACCCCTAGTGTGTGATGGGTGTCGGTGCCTATGTATGGTAGCGACACGAAACGTAATGATTTAGAGGATTGCCTTTCTAAGTGGAGTCTCACGCCGTTAGCTTTCATGGGCCTTCGTTATACTTGGCTAAGGGTGGTGAGGGTGATGATGTCCTTCTTAGGCGGATTGATTGGTGTTTGATGAGTGAGGACTGGCTTAGTTTCTCCCCTCTTACTCTTATGGAGGCTTTACCCCTCACCACGCTTCCTATCATAGTGCTTTGGTGGTTAGAGGGCTTGGGGAGCACTGCTTTGGGCGTGTTCCTTTCAAGTTTTTTTTTACTTTTGGGCTGATCATGAGGACTTCTTGCCTACTGTTCGTCAAGTCTGGGACATGTGTGTTGACGGCATTCTCACGTTTCAACTCACCCAAAAGCTCAAGAAGCTGAAGGGTAAGCTTAGGTCCTTCCCTATATCTCTTGTGGAAGCTCTTCTCTACATTGTTGTTTCTGATCACAATGCTTTAGTTGTTATAGGACATGGGGAGTGCCGCTTTAGGCATATTTTTCAAGTTCTTTAACTTTTGGGCTGACCATGAGGATTTCCTCTCTACTTTGCGTTGAGTTCAGGACATATGGGTTAAGGGCATGCCTATGTTTCGGCCCATCCAGAAGCTCAAAAACCTGAAGGGTGAGCTGAGGACCCTCAACACCAAGCTCTTCAGTCATATTTCTTCTTGTGTGGAGGTGGTGAGTGAGGCTTGGGTTGCGGGTCAGAGGGCTTTTAATTCTGATATTGATGATGCTTACTTGAGGATGGAGGAGAATCTGCTCTTGAGGGAGTATTTAAGGCTTTACCATGATGAGGAGGCTTTTTATCCTCAGAAGTCTTGGATTCAATGGCTTTTTCAGGGTGATTAGAGTACCCTAGCTCTTTTATAGAATGGTACTTCACATGTAGTTGAGGAACTGAATTATTTCTATTGAGGATGCAGATGGAGTCAGGATGTTTAACGAGGATGAGATCCCTATGGCTAGAGTGTCATATTTTCGGGAGCTGCTGTTTGAGCCGAGTGGCCCCCTTCTAGAAGATATCTCTAACTTATGTGAGGGTTGGTTGGATGAGGATCAGGCTCGTGCTCTTATTTCGCCAATTTTAGACTTTGAGATTTGGGATATTGTTTTCTCTATTGGGGATGATCGCCTTCTTAAGCCGGATTGTTATACCTCCCTCTTCTTTAAGAGGGCATGGGAGATTGCAAATTCAGACGTGGTTAAAGCTGTTCATTCTTTCTTTGTCAAGGGTAGCATGCTGGGTGTCTTGAACATGACCTGTATCGGTCTGGTACCGAAGGTGGAGAGTCCGCTACCATTGCTGATTTCTGCCCTACTATAAGTGCATCACTAGGTCCTTGCTAATAGGTGAAAGAGTGCGCACCCTAGTTTGATCCACAATTCTTAGATTGCTTTTGTTCCAAGCCGGAGATTCCTTGATAGTGCGATGTTAACGTAGGAGCTTATGAGAGATTATCACAATCATGTTTCATCTCGGTGTGCATTGAAGATGGATGCTTGTAAGGCGTTCGACACTGTGAGATAAGGCTTCATCTTTGCTAGTATGAGCTGCATTGGTATTCCTAAGGTCATGGTGGGCTGGGTCTGTGAGTGTCTCTTCACTGCTTCGTTCTCTGTCACCAATAATAGCGAGCTTTAAGATTTCTTTAGTTCTAGCCGGGGTATTCGTGACATGTGGCTCCCCCAAATATCTATCCAGGCAGTGGCCAATCCTGTACCCAAGGATGTCAACAACTGACTGCTAAGTGTCATAGTCAATGCCGGTAAGAAAACAATGCTCCTCGCTACATTCTAGACTAAGCTCGAAAGAGCAGCGAAGCAATCCAGAGACTCCCTCACCATAATCTCCAAATCTCTTCTATAGAAGATCATGAGATCAATGACAAAACTCATATGGGTAAGACGAGTCTGATGACAACGCGAATGAAAATGGAAACAATGATTAGGACCTGTCTGACAAAGAATGCCCCAAAGTCCCTCCATAGCTATAACAAACAAATATGGGAAGATAGGATTACCCTGACGAATATCCCGTCTAGAACCAAAGAAACTCCGAGGCTCACCATTAACGACGACAAAGAACCGAGCTGTGCAGTTTGGGAACTGTGGATCATACCCGAGAGCACACCCTTCAACCTATTAGCAATGATCTTCGTGATTCACTAATAAATCACATTGGAACAAGAGATAGGGAAAAATTTAGCAAAGGTCGATGGACACTCCACCTTCAGCATAAGACTGATATGGGTTGTGTTTAGCGCACCCAGCATGCACCCTGTGATAACGAAGGAAGAATGGCTCTAATCACATCAGAACCTGTGATCTCCCACTCCCTCTTAACGAAGAGGGACGTATAATGATCCAGCCTAGAGGCGTGATCATCCCCTGTATTCAGACAACATCCCGGATCTTTAGAGTCTAAAATTGGAAAAATAAGAAACCGAGCTTGATCCTCATCTGACTGACCCTCGAATAAGTCAGAGGTATCCTCCTAAAGGGGCCAGTCGGCTTAAACAATAGCTCCCGAAAATATGACACTCTGGCTTTAGAGATCTCGTCCTCATCAAACGGCCTAACACCATTAGCACCCTCAATAGAAACAATGTGGTTCCTCGGCTGCCCGTGAAAAGAACCAATTTATGAAAGAAACGTGTGCTCTGATCACCTGGAGAGAGCCATGGAATTCGAGACTTCTAACCGTAGAATGCCTCTTGGGCCTTAACAACCTCAGAAGGAATGGTAGCAGAACTTAAATCTTCCTCATCACAAGCATACAAATCAACCAAAACACTAAACTCAGTTAAGCGCAGCAAAACCCGAGAGTAAGAAACAGAACCAGAGCGAACAACGCGGGTAGCAGAAAAATCACAAGTAGTCATGGGCCCCATAACAGGCCATTTGCACCACGACCAGCCCTAGCATTGCCCCCCAGACCCAGCAACCAAACCCCCACCCATAGCCCCTAACCACCAGCATCAGCGGCAGCACTTCTGTTTTCTAGCCATTGGAGCTGGAAGACATGCGATTGGAGGAGTAGCAAAATTCAGGACATAACAAGAGTGCCAAAGAACTTCACATTTCTGATACACTTTCGGCCTTCCTTCAAACTTAACGGTTACATGAAAACTTCTGCCAATACATTCAACCTTCATTGTTTTTTTGGCCAGACAAACCTTGGCAACGATTCCACACACACACCCTAGCATAAATCAACATGGTATCGTTCAGAGTTGTTTTGTCCAAGTAGAGAGGCCGGCCAGCCCCAATTACAATGGAAGCTTAGCACCCTTCCATCCACATAGATACTAGGAGACCATGAAGTTGAATCGGTATGGGAATCCGAGCAAGGTCATTGTAAGGGATAAAATCTGGTTTCCAATGATCAAGAGAGAGAAACTGGCTCTTGCGATACCAAGGACCACAGCTCGGCACATTTTCTGCCTCCACAAGCGACTTAATCCAAAAGAAATAAACATCTCTATTAGAGATAACACGTTCAAGACCCTTCCTCCCCAAAAGCATATTGGCAATAGCAACACACCGAGAATTCACAACCCAACAACTAATGGTGCGATGGACAAGACATCAGTTCCATTTCTCATGTCTCGGGGCCACATCTTCACCAGTAATATAGTTACAATCTCGCCATTAACAATCTTACGAGGGATAAAGCGCAGAGCACCCTAATGAGGGGCTATCTTAACCAAATCGGCCCATGACGTGGGTCCCAGAGCACCCAAAACGCCATCTGAAATACTGCCTGAACCACCACCATCGTGACACCCAATCATCAGAGGAGCAATAGGAGCTCCCCCACCACAAGAAAACTCCAAAGAATGCACCTCATCCATGGTGCATCAGAAAACAGGGAAAAAACAGCCCAAAGAACCTAGAAAAACGCAGCCTTTCCAGAAATTATTCTAGTGCCACTTCGAGGACCACCCTCCACCAGCTAAAATTCGAATTTCCACACCAAAAACGGAAAGGGTGATTTTAAGGACTGGATCCTAAAAATCAGTGCTTACCAAAACACACCAATTTAGGGAGATTGATTTGAAAACTTACCAAAAGTAAGCCCAAAACCCTAGCTGCGAAAGAGAGAGAACATGCAACCTAATAAGCAAACCACCAATAAACCACCAGCTTATGGACCACCAAAGCAAAAGTGGCGGAAGCAGCAACCATTGCTCAAGATTTCAGTAGCAAAACCACCAGAAAATGCATCCTACGCACCCCACCATAGCCAACCAAAACGGTTCTCTCTCACTTGTGTTTAACCCACAAAACGGTGATCGGATTGGGGCCCTGACCCATCCCCGTGAAAGAGGACGTGATGAGGATTCCGAAGCAGCAAACACCACCACTGTCCCACGTGCCATGCTCTCGCATGTGCTGCTTAAAGATAGCTGGAAATGCCCACGAGCCACCACCGGATTTCACTTCCCCAGATTTCTAACTTTCTCTTTCTAGAAGTTGTCCCAAAAAAAAAAAAAAAATAAATAAATAATCCCAACCTGAAAATCAAATTATATTCAACTTCGAACAACATTTATCGTCAATCCTGAAGCCAAATTAGATTCAAAGTAAAACAACATTTAACCCAAACCCTAAAAACAAAATCAAATTCCAAATCAAACATCATTTAACCCCACACTTTACCATATAAGATTCAAACTCATACTCCGACCCTCAAAACCAAAAAGATTCAAACTCTAACAACATTTAACCCCAACCCTAAAAACCATATCAGATTCAAACTCAAATAACATTTAACCCCAACCCTAAAACCAAATCAAATTCAAAATCAAAAACGTTTAACGCCAACCCTGAAAACCAATTCAAATACAAACTCAAACAACGTTTAATATATATATATATATAGGTTTCCTCGGGCCGGATGGAGATTGGCCCTCGAGTGCAAAGGCAGGAGGGAGCTTTACTGCAAGACCTACCCATCAAGCAGGGACAAAAGTCGACCTTAGTGATCCAACGGTGCCGAGTGGAAGGGCCATTGCTCAATGGATAAAAGTTACTCTAGGGATAACAGGCTGATCTTCCCCAAGAGTTCACATCGACGGGAAGGTTTGCCACCTCGATGTCGGCTCTGCCTCTCTCACGGTTGAAGAATAGATAATGAATATTTATACTGGAACGAATGGTTATCTTGATTCATTAGAAATTGTCCCTACCCCAACTCTTGAAACCAAATCGAATCAGGTTAAAACTAAAACAACATTTACCCCCAACCCTAAAAACCGAATCAGCTCCAAACTCAAACAACATTAAACCCCAGCCCTAAAATTTAAGTGTGTTTGAAAAAGTTAGTATATTTACACTCACAGTTGTACATGTAAACATTTTTGTTGACGTTTTTGAGCGTCAATAAAATTTAAGTGTCACTAAATTTATTGACACTTGGTCCTAGTAGGGACGGTAATGGGAAGGGTAAAACCCACATCGGTATCCACCTCGTTTAAGGTGGGTATGGATATAAGTGATGCGGTTAGCGGGTACGGACTGGGTGTAACCACCCCGTACCCACCACGGGCATAGGATGGGTACAGGTATAGTATTCCACCCGCCTCGCCTCACCCCATCCCATACCTACCCCACCCGCCACCTTATATCCACCATATCCACTCCATTTTGTATTTAGTTAACTTTCGAATTATAAAAAACGTGCTTGAATTCAATTACCTAAATTGTTTATCAATGTTATACAAAAATATAATTTAGTTGAAAAAAAGTATTAAATAATCACTATTGGCGGGTATGGATAATTATTTTGTACCAATATTTGGAAAGGTATGGAGCGCATGATGGATACATGTTAGATAGCCACAGGTAATAATGTGGGTAGGGGTATGGGTTTGTACCCGTCAGATTGGTATGTGTATTCACTTTATACGTGTGGCAGGTATAAGTGCGGAATTGGATGGAGGAAGAATCCCCATACCCGCCCCGTCCCATTGCCGTCCCTTGGTCCAAGCGTCAACAAAAAAGTGTTAACAAATGTCGTTTTTTTAATTGGTAGCTTTTGAGATGGTACATAAAATAGTTGGGATCCTAACCCCAAGACAAAGACTAGTGATGAGCCCTATCGTAGATTTGCAACACCGGGTGACTCTTCAATCAAAAATAGTAGCATGGATGGCCCATAGGCCAAATGGCATGAGAGAAAAATCTTGAGAATAAAAGTGGATTTGAAATGTAAATGTACAATCCAAAATTAAAAACTACTTGTGGCAACTGTTTCATAATGGGATATCGATCAATCAAAACCTAAAGATCGAGGAAATAGGGTTAGTAATAGGTGTACTAGATGTGGCCAGGGACCAAAGGAGTTGTATCACTTGTCTATGTGGTGCCTAAAGTCAACCAAAGTATGGAAGCTAGCAAGAAAAGCCAAATGGATTGCATGCAGTATGACGAGAAGAATTCTAACACTACAAGAAAGCTGGCTTTTAACGATAAAAAATAATGATTGATTTTTTTTTTTTTGTTGTTAAAAGTGTGTGTGCAGTGTTTAGTTGCGACGGGATTAAAACACCGTCACTAAAAGATGGTACATATTGGGCTTATAATGACGGGAACTAAATAAGATCGTTAATTCTACCCCACAAACGGTAGTTAATAGGCTCAAGTAAGCGACAAAATTTTGGTCCAAAAAGTTAAAATTAGTTAATTTTTAAAAATTAAGCACTTTTTTTGAAATTTATTATTTTCCTTTTTTTATTTTAATAATTTTCTAATTGGCATTTCACCCATCCATATAATAATTTAAGTTCAAGAATCAGATAATATCCAACGAATACTTAATTCAATATTTTACTCTTTTAGTATATTTCAATTGTACTTGATAATTTTTTATTTAATCTATAAAATATAATTTTTTAATTAAAAAAAAAATAATAAGTGAAATAATTTTTAAAAATAGACACAAATTGAAAGCAAATTTTAGACAAAATTATTTTCCTCCCTCCTTCCCTGCGTATCCATCGTACTATCACTCTTCCTCTAGCCTCTGTCAAAACCCTAACCTTGTTTCAATTCTTTTGCAATATTTTGACCTGTCGAAACACTAGCTCTTCATATTTCCCCAACCGTCACTCAAAGTGCAGAGAAGCAAAGAAGCAGTGAAGCAGTGAGGCAACGAACCAAATCGAAGCAACAAAGCAGGTGATTAACAACCCTAAATCGATTCTTTACTGTATTGATCTCTTGCACTCAATCGATTTTTTGCTAGAATGGCAAAGCTTCAAAGCAAATTTGTCTTGTTCGTTGGTAGTTCATATTGTGTTTCCCGAATTAACAAATTAGTTGGTAGTCTATGTTTGTTATAAGCCAATGACTGTTCTTTGTTGGTAATTAAAAACCCTAATTCCGTTCTTCGCTGCATTGAACCACTATACCCAGATTTTGATTTTTATTTTTTTGCTAGATTAACAAAGTTTCAAAGCAAATTTTTCACTTTTATGTTGGTGGTTCATGTTATGTTTGCTGAATTAACTAATTAGTTGGCAATTCGTGTTTGTTATAGGCCCATGACTATTGTTCGTTGGTGATTAACAGCCTAATTCGGTTGTTCGCCGTATTGATCCACTATACCCAGATATTAAATGATTTTTTTTCCTTAGATTGGCAAAGCTTTAAAAAGAATTTGTCCCTTTTATGTTGGTAGTTTGTGTTATCTTTGCTGAATTAACTAATTAGTTGTTAGTTCTTGTATGTTATAGGTCCATGTTTGTTGTTCGTTGGGGATTACAACCCTAATTCAACTGTTCGCTGTATTGTCCCACTATACCCAGATTTTGAATGATTTTTTACTTGATTGACAAAGCTTCAAAGAGAATTTGTCCCCTTTATGTTAGTAGTTCGTGTTATTTTTGCTTAATTAACTACTTAGTTGGTAGTTCGCGTTTGTTGTAGGCCCATGTCTATTGTTCGTTGGTTATTAAAAACCCTAATATGGTTGTTCGTTGTATTAACCCACTATTCCCAGATTTTGAAAGATTTTTTCCTAGATTGACAAAGCTTCAAAGCAAATTTGTCACTATTATGTTAGTTGTCCATGCTATGTTCGCTGAATTAAGGAATTAGTAGGTAGTTCATGTTTGTTATAAGCCCATGTGTATTGTTCATTGGTGATTAACAACCTTAGTTCGGTTCTTCACTATACTGACCCATTATATGCAGATTCTGAATGATTTTTTGCCAGAATAACAAAGCTTCTAAGCAAATTTGTCTTGTTCGCTGGTAGTTCGTGTTGTGTTTGCTAAATTAACAAATTAGTTGGTAGTCCATGTTTGTTATAGGCCCATGACAGTTGTTCGTTGGTAATTAGCAACCCCAATTCCGTTCTTTGCTATATTGAACCACTATACCCAGATTTTGAATGATTTTTTGCTACATTGACAAAGCTTCAAAGCGACTTTGTCATTTTTATGTTGGTTGTTCGTGTTATGTTTGCTAAAGTAACTAATTAGTTGGAAGTTCGTATTTGTTATAAGCCCATGTCTGTTGCTCTTTGGTGATTAACAACCCTAATTTGGTTCTTTGCTGTATTGACGTACCATACCTAGATTTTGAATGATTTTTTTCCTAGATCAACAAAGCGTTAAAGAGAATTTGCCCCTTTTATATTCGTAGTTTGTGTTATGTTTGCTGAATTAACTTATTAGTTGGTAGTTCGTGTTTGTAATACGCCCATGTCTGTTGTTCGTTGGTGATTACAACCCTAATTTAGTTGTTCGCTGTATTGTCCCACTATACCCAGATCTTGAAAGATTTTTTTACTAGATTGACAAAGCTTCAAAGAGAATTTCTCCCTTTTAGGTTGATAGTTCGTATTATTTTTGCTTAATTAACTAATTAATTGGTAGTTCATCTTTGTTATAGGCCCACATTTGTTGTTCGTTGGTGATCAACAACCCTAATTTATTTGTTCGTTGTATTTTCCCACCATACCCAGGTTTTGAATGATTTCTTGCAAGATTGATAAAGCTTCAAAGAGAATATGTCCCTTTTATGTTGGTAGTTCTTGTTATTTGCTTAATTAACTAATTAGTTGGTAGCTCGTTTTTGTTATAGGCCCATGTCTGTGATTCGTTGGTGATTAACAACCCTAATTCGGTTGTACGCTATAGTGACCCACTATACCCATATTTTGAATGATTTTTTTTTTTATATTGACAAAGCTTCAAAGCAAATTTCTCTCTTTTATGTTAGTTGTCCATGTTATGTTGGCTGAATTAACAAATTAGTTGATAGTTCGTGTTTGTTATAAGCCCATATATGTTGTTCATTGGTGATTAACTACCTTAATTCGGTTCTTCACTATATTGACCCACAAGCGAATTTGTCCCTTTTATGGTAGTAGTTCGTCTTACGTTCACTGAATTAACAAATTAACTAGTAGTTCATGTTTGTTATAAGCCTATGTCTATTGTTCGTTGGTAATTAAAAACCCTAATTCGGTTCTTCGCTATGTCGACACACTATACCCAAATTTTGGATGATTTTTTGCTAGATTGACAAAGTCTCAAAGCGAACTTGTCCCATTTATGTTAGTAGTCCGTGTTATGAATTAACAAATTAGTTGGTAGTTCATGTTTTTCTAAGCTCATGCCTATTGTTCATTGGTGTAATAACCCTAATTCAGTTCTTCATTGTATTGAACCACTATGCGGAGGTTTGAATGATTTTTTGCTAGATTGACAAAGCTTTGAAGCGAATTCGTCCCTTTTTTGTTAGTAGTATGTGCTATGTTCGCTGAACAACAAATTAGTTGGTAGTTCGTAATTGTTATGGGCCCATGTCTATGGTTCGTTAGTGATTAACAACCCTAATTCAGTTATTTGCTGTGTTAACTCACTATACCCAAATTTTGATTGATTTTTTTTGCTAGATTGACAAAGCTTCGAGGTGAATTTATCCTGTTTATGTTAGTTTTCCGTTTTATGTTCGCTGAATTAACAAATTAGTTGATAGTTCGTGTTTGTTATAAGCCACCTTAATTCGATTCTTCACTATACTGACTCACTATACCCAGATTTTGAATGACATTTTGCTAGATTGACAATGCATTGAAGTGAATTTGTCCCTTTATGGTAGTAGTTGATGTTATGTTCGTTGAATTAACAAATTAGTTATTAGTTCATGTGTGTTATAAGCCTATGTCTGTTGTTTATTGGTGATTAACAACCCTAATTCAGTTCTTCACTGTGTTAACCCACTATACCAGAATTTTTGGATAATTTTTTGCTAGATTGACAAGGCTTCAAAGTGAATTTGTCCCTTTTGTGTTAGTTGTCCATGTTATGAATTAACAAATTAGTTGATAGTTCATGTTTGTTCTAAACGCATGTCTGTTGTTCGTTGGTGTAATAACCCTAATTTGGTTATTTATTGTATTGACTCACTATACCCAGATTTTGAATGATTTTTTGTTAGATTGACAAAGTTTCGAAGCGAATTTGTCCCTTTTATGTTAGTATTCCGTGTTTTGTTCATTGAATAACAAATTATTAGGTAATTCGTGATTGTTATGAGCCCATGTCTGTTGTTCGTTGGTGATTAACAACCCTAATTTGGTTCTTTGCCATATTGACTCACTATACCCAGATTCTGAATGATTTTTTCCTAGATTGACAAAGCTTCAAAGCAAATTTATCCCTATTATGTTGGTTGTCCGTGTTATGTTCGTTGAATTAACAAATTAGTTGATCGTTCGTGTTTGTTATAAGCCCATGTATGTTGTTCTTTAGTGATTAACAACCTTAATTCAGTTCTACACTACATTGACCCATTATACGTAGATTTTGAATGTTTTTTGCTAGAATGATAAAGCTTCAAAATAACCAAAGAGGGTGCCAACACGTCGTCACAGAATCCTATAAGAACTCTGAAGTTAACCGTGCTTGAGCAAGAGCAGTATCAGGATGGCTGACTTCCTAGGAAGTCCTCACCCTTAGGTTAGGAGCACTAGGAAACAACCTCTATTCAAGGGTAATACCTGAAAGGGAAAGACTATGTACATCCACCCCCTAGACCCTACTTAGGCAGGGGCCCTTGGGGCGCTGGGTATGTATGTATGTATGTACAAAGCTTCAAAGCGAATTTTTTGCTTTTATGTTGGTGGTTCATGTTATGTTTGCTAAATTAACTAATTAGTTGGCAGTTCGTTTTTGTTATAAGCCCATTTCTATTGTTCTTTGGTGATTAACAACCCTAATTTGGTTCTTTGCTGTATCGACCCACTATACCCAGGTTTTGAATAATTTTTTCCTAGATCAACAAAGCTTTAAAGAGAATTTGTCCCTTTTATATTTGTAGTTTGTGTTATGTTTGCTGAATTAACTAATTAGTTGGCAGTTCGTGTTTGTTATAGGCCCATGTCTATTGTTCGTTGGTGATTACAACCCTAATTTAGTTGTTCGCTGTATTGTCCCACTATACCCAGATTTTGAATGGTTATTTACTAGATTGATAAAGCTTCAAAGAGAATTTGTCCCTTTTATTTTGGCAGTTCGTGTTATTTTTGCTTAGTTAACTAATTAGTTGGTAGCTCGTGTTTGTTATAGGCCCATGTTTGTTGTTCATTGGTGAACAACAACCCTAATTTAGTTGTTCGCTGCATTGTCCCCCTATACCTAGATTTTGAATCATTTTTTACTAGATTGACAGAGCTTCAAATGGAATTTGTCCCTTTTATGTTGGTAGTTCGTATTATTTTTGCTTAATTAACTAATTATGTAGTAGTTCGTGTTTGTTATTGGCCCATGTCTGTTGTTTGTTGGCAATTAGCAACCCTAATTCGGTTGTTCACTGTATTGACCCACTACCAAAGAGGGCACCAATACGCCGTCACCGGATCCCATTAGAACTCCGAAGTTAAGTGTGCTTGGGCGAGAGTAGTACCAGAATGGGTGACCTCCTAGGAAGTCCTCACCCTCAGGTTGGGGGCACTAGGAAACAACCTCTCTTCAAGTTAACACCCTGAAGGGGGAAGGCTGCGTACATCCGCCCCCCCGACCCTGTGGAGGCGGGAGCCCTTGAGGCACTGGGTATGTTCCTTTACTGTATTGACCCACTATACCCGGATTTTGAATGATTTTTCCTAGATTGACAACGCTTCAAAGCAAATTTGTCCCTTTTATGTTAGTTGTCCGTGTTATGTTCGCTGAATTAACAAATTAGTTGATATTTCGTGTTTGTTATAAGCCCATGAATGTTGTTCATTGGTGATTAATAACTTTAATTCGGTTCTTCACTATATTGACCCATTATACCTAGAGTTTAAATGACTTTTTGCTAGATTGACAAAGCATTGAAGCGAATTTGTCCCTTTTATGGTAGTAGTCCGTGTTATGTTCGCTGAATTAACAAATTGGTTGGTAGTTCATGTTTGTTATAAGCCTATGATTGTTGTTCATTGGTGATTAGCAACCTTAATTCGGTTCTTCACTGTGTTGACCCACTACACCCAAATTTTAGGGTATTTTTTGCAAGGTTAACAAAGCTTCAAAGCGAATTTGTCCCTTTTATGTTAGTAGTTTGTGTAATGAATTAATAAATTTGTTGGTAGTTCATGTTTGCTCTAAGCTCATGTCTGTTGTTCGTTGGTGTAACAACCCTAATTTTGTTCTTCGCTATATTGACCTACCATACCCATATTTTGAATGATTTTTTGCTAGATTGACAAAGCTTCGAAGCGAATTTGTCCCTTTTATGTTAGTAGTCTGTCTCATGTTCGCTGAATAACAAATTATTTGGTAGTTCGTTATTGTCATAAGCCCATGTCTGTGGTTCGTTGGTGATTAACAACCCTAATTCGGTTCTTTGCTATATTGACTCACTATACCCGGATTTTGAATGATTTTTTTTGCTAGGTTGGGGGCACTGGGAAACAGCCTCTCTTCAGGTTAACACCTTGAAGGGGGAAGGCTGCGTACATCTGCCTCCCCTAGACCCTGCGTAGGTGGGAGCCCTTGAGGCAATGGGTATGTTACTTTCTTTTATTGACAAAGCTTCGAGGTGAATTTATCCTTTTTATGTTAGTTGTTCGTTTTATATTCATTGAATTAACAAATTAGTTGGTAGTTCATGTTTGTTGTAGGCCCATGTCTGTTTTTGGTGATTAACAATCCTAATTCGGTTGTTTGCTGTATTGACCCACTATACCCAGATTTTGAATATGGGGTTGTTAGCATTGATCCTAAGCATAAGTTGAAAATAGACAAGCCATTTACTTTGGGAATTCAGGAAAGACAGGTATTTTACATCATGGACAACGAGAGGAAAGGTTGGTATGTTGTTGTTGAGGATCAACCACGTGGCTTATACGAGGTCGAACAAAATGATGAGTCCAATAATGTTGATCCTTGTGTAGCATATTAACAAGGAGAACTTTTCAAGCCCAATTTGATCTCAGTCAGTGCTTCGACTTTGGATGATATGGTCAACTGGATGATGAGGGATATAGAGCCAATGACTGTTGGTCTTTCTGAGATCAGTGGGACTAGAAATAGGAAGAGAAAGAAAAGAACATGACTTTATTTTCTTGTTTCTTGATTTATAATTTTGATTTTTCTCTGTCTTATAGTTTAGTAAAGAATAATAATATGACTTTTCTTCTACTTGTGATTTTAGTATAGTTTATTCTTTTTGTTTTAACACTTGAATAGATTCTAATTTTGTCTTAACACTCTTTCAATCTTTTCCTAATTTTATTATTATTGTCTTGAGTTTCTATCACATTAGCTGACTTGTCTTCTTGAATTTTTTCTATTGGTGAAGCAGTTTGATACAACAACAATGACTTTCCCAGTGCCACAAGGGCTCCCACTTGCGCGGGGTCTGGGGGGTATATAATGTACGCAGCCTTACCCCATCAAGGTGAGACCTTGACGAGAGGCTGTTTCCGAGTGGTGAAGCAGTTTGATAATAGTGTAAAATAAAAGGTGATGAAATCATGCATGCCAAATTGTTGTGTTGTTATTGTTCCCTAAACCCTAAACCCTAAACCCAAAACCTTCTTCTACAATCAACCACCATGATACATAGGTTACAGAAGCCAATATTATGTCTTCACCAATTAGATCACGTGAAGCTTCATTTGAAGCCCCTGATCTAACATCTGATCATATTAACTCCACAAATGCTTTGCAAATTGAAATAGAGTTGGAGAATCATCAAACTGAAGATGAAATTGATGTTGATAAACAAGGTAATTGTTTTCTTACTCCTTTTTTTAAAAGGTAAGGCTTTGATTTTTTTGTTAGCATATAATCGCCTTTTCATTATTGGTAGGTTCTACTGAAGATGGCGATGGAAAGAAGAAGAAAAGACATGGAAAGAGCAAATGCAAAAAGGTAGCAACTCTCATACCTGAAAGTAATTTTCCTATTAAAATTGAGTCTTTACAATCAAACAATAGTTAGAATGTCCACTAGAGAAAAACATTATAAAACAAAATATTGAAATTGTCAATTGCATACTATATCTTTGAAAATCCGCCCATGAGCTTTGCTACAAGTACGATGAAGCAGTTCTTTCGAAAGCACAGTCCTATTTTTGGAGTTTCTAGCACTCTTTAACTATGTTTCAAATATTAAAAAGTTAATATGTCCATGAAGAAAATTTATACCTGGAACTTCTCAGATGTATAATAATTTTTTACAATCCATATCCAATCCTCCTTATCCCACCCTTCTGGAAGCGGATCTGTTAAGGCCTTTTTCAAAGCTTCTTCCATAGTGAAGTTGGGAGGTGACGAAGGCTGATTTTTTTGTTTTCGGCAATTTTAAAATCTCAAACCAATACAAGTTCCCTCTCCAATTTTTCCACAAGTACCGCATATGATCTAAGATCTCTTAGTGATACTCCTTCAAGTTAACATTCTCGTCATAAAAATTGTCCTAATTCAAATAAGTAAGCTCAATTTCTTTTCATGCTAATCAAAACTTGCCATTGTAAATTAGACATCTAACAATCATCGTATAATTATTCACAAATGAAAATATAAACTACATTACACAGTTAAGTTACTAGGACTACTGCAAACATGTAGTCTTTCTCTCTTGCATCAATTACATCCCACGAGCGCTTCCTTCTTGGAACAACATTTCTATCACGTACGATTTTCCCCAAGTGTCGAAAAAATTCATTTACATTCTCCCCAACACCGTGATTATGGAAAACAGAATGGGAAAGGTCCTAATCTTGGGGAGATATTTCTGACTACACATTCAAAGGGTGATAAGTGGGCGACACTTGAACTTAATCAGCAATATGTATGTAGAATTTAAATAATTAATTACTTTTGTGAAATATACCTTACTTCATTCTTAGTCCACCACATTTTTTAGGCAAAAAATTGTTTATGACATTGAAGAGGATCCCACCTTATCTAATATTGAAGTTACTGAGAAGGATTCCAACAAACGTCGAACTCATGGCTATGTGTTTGGTTATGGGGGAGGAGTAAGGCCCAGTAATTTGAGAGGACCATCTTCTACCAAGCCCGAGCTTCTTGAAAAACTTTGTCAATCTAAGAAGGTCAAGAACTTCTTAAGGAAACTAAGAAATTTGCTGATTTGGCAACTGAGTAAAAGCACTAGAGGATGGAGGTCGTAAGAACGGGTCAAGTATTCCGTCTCTATCTACTGAGATGGACGACTATATTGATTAGGTATTATTAGGTATGTGGTAATCTTCTTCTTTTTCTTATTTCTCTCCCCCCTTTTTTTCCCCATTTGATTTTGCTTATGTATGCAGAGATACTCATTAAGAATACATTATTGAGCTATTTGGAATTATTGTAGATTTGGACTCTGTGATTGGGTTCTATGTGGAGTTTGAGAGTGTTGTGGATTTATTGCTCAAATTGTGAACTATAGAGTTTGAGTTTGTGATTATTTTTGTATTCATTAATAATACACTATTCAAAGGGTTTTTACTATTCCAAGATCTAGGCCTAAGGTCCTATGATGGGTATTTTTATGCTGCCAAACTCTGGTGTGTTAGGCTCTATGGAGCATCCGTAATGTACGGAGCAAGGAGGTTTTGAATTGCCATTTTGAAGCAAGTATGGATAGTAATTTCACTTTATTTTGGGCTTGTAGGGTTTTTTTGATTTGTCATGGCATGTGGGCGTTATTTTGTTTTGTTTTGGTTTTGGTTGTCCGGCCTCCCGAGGCCCTACTTGGTAGGTGCGTCCTATTTTGTATTGGGAGCCTTCGCTTTTACCAATTCAGTTGTTTGAAATTGTTGATGTGTTTGGACTGTATGATTGAGTTTTATGCGAGTTTGAGATTTGTGGATTTAGGACTTTGTGTTTCAATATGGAGTTAAGAGTTTGCATTCATTTTGAAATCATTAAGAACATTTTTTTTTTGGGTCAGTCTATCATTAAGAACACATTATTGAGTTATTTGGAATTATTGTTGAGTTTGGACTATGTGATTGAATTGTAGGTGGGGTTTTAGAATATTTTGAATTTGTGACACTGCGATTGAATTCTGTAATGTTGGGATTGGGTTGGCGATTGTTTTATATTAAAAAGCACACGAAATGTTTCCTTTTGGGCCAGTTTTATGCTAATTACTTTAATATAGTTTTTATCTATTGTATTTTTTTATTTTATTGCTCGATCTGTGGTGTGCCTGTACTATTGATTACTGATGCTCAGATGATAAGAATTTACTAACATAAGTGTTGTATTTCTTTGTCAGGTGTTGGAAGACTGCACTGCAAATTCTTGTTATTGTTGGAACTTTTATTTGTGAACTTTTGTAGGATTTGTGATTTTTGCTAAATTGTTAGGTGACAAATTTTACAATGTATGTTTTTAGTGTTTTTTGTATGCAAATTAGCTTTTGTGAGTACTTGCTGTTATGAATTGTTAGAATTTAATTGTAATTTTTGCTTGTATTGGCTAGTTAGTGTCTCAATTTTGTGTTGTAAGCTTTGAAATGTTTGTTGGGTCGGATTTTAGGCTCCAAATGCTGTTAAGGGTCAAATCTGGTCAAACTTGGTGGCGGTTGCTGATTTTTGCGGCAAAAGCTGTTAGAATGGTTTAGTTTGGTTTTAGCTAGATGCAATGTATCCAAATGTCTATAAATAGGGTCCTAAGCATGTAATTCAAGTATCCAATGAATATAAACTGAATTTCCTTTTGGAATTCTCTCTCTTTTCTCTTCTCTTTCTCTAATTCTCATCCCCTTTCACTTCTCTTCTCACCTTAACTCTTTCTTCTACAAGGTTAGACTTTCAATTCCTAATTGGAAGTTAACAATTAGTATCAGAGCTAGTTCAAGCAATCAGATGATTGATTGAGGATGGCTAAATCAAAGGAAAACATGACCGATGGTGTAAGAACAAGATTTGGAGCTGGAGGTGCTAGTGCACCTGGTTCTGGAATGGATTTTGTTGCTGCAGTTACAAGTTCTGGTGCTAATGTATCAAGTGATCATCACCAGGAGTTGAATGACAAGTTCGAACAGCTGAATGCTAAGTTTGATCAGCAGCATCTCGAGAATATGCAGAGGAATGATAGCATTCAGCAAATGTTGAAGTTGATTTTAGATAAAGACTCGAATAAGGAAGAACGACTGCAACAAATTGAAGAGAAAATTGAAAAATTGCAAGATCAGGTTAATGAACAAAGAGAATCAAGTGTTGATGCGATCTTGAAGCCTGCAAGTCAGATCTTTCATCAGAGGGAGACCGATCAGCAGCAAGATAATGTTGACAGGCCTAAAATTCTAGTGAGGAACCGAGGAAAATCTCCGATAGTGCAGCCGACTGGTAGGACCTTCAATTAACATCAGATCAGCTAAAAATCAATCCTTGCAACCTGAATTTGACGTAGATAATCAGGATCGAGCCTCTGGACAAGTACATTACAGACCTGAGGCTTTGAATGCAGACCGCAATAACAAGCCACAGAATTCAGCTTGGCAACGTAGAACTGATTTTGATGAGCTTGAACATCTGGACAGACCTCCTGATCGACAGTACCAGCATAGAACAGTGAGCAATGACACTATATCTGGTGGAAGGAGTGGTAATTACAGGCAGCCAGGAGTTGAAATCGATCTTTTTGATGGAAAGCAACCGGAATCATGGTTGAGAAGGTGTGCCCGTTACTTCCTGTATTATAATATACTTGATGATGAAAAACTCCAGCTAGTTGCAGTGCATTTACATGGTGACCATGAGGTGTGGTATTATAGTTTTGTTGAAGAGCAAACCGAATCTTTCTTGGGGACAATTCGTAGAAGAAATGTGTGAACGTTATGGAGAAGGTGAATCAACGGATGTTGTGGATAACTTTAACAAATTATCTCAAACTTCAACCGTGAAAGAGTATATGCTTAGGTTTGAGAACTTAAGAGCCAACTTGCTATCAATTTTGTCTATAGCTCCTGAGGATGCTGGGTCATATTATGTTTCTTGCTTTATAAGTGGATTAAAGCCTAGACTCAAAAATATGGCGAAAGCCATTGGTCCTAAGACTTTGTCAAGTGCTTATAACAAGGCAAAATTGATTGAAACTACTCGAGTACAACCGAGTGACAAGTTTAAGCAGTCTAGCAGCAAGTTCAGACCACAACCGAGAGCAAATTCTAGTGCTGGTTTTAAGCGTGCTATTGACAAGAGTTCGGTAAGACTTTGCTTTCGTTGTAACCAATAATATCAGCCTGGTCATAGGTGCAAAACACAAGCATTAATGTGTGCTAAAGGGACCCGTGCTGAAGCAGAATCTGGCAGTGAACACTCTGCTGCAGAAATTGACAGTGTTGGCTATTCTTCACAAGAGGATTTGAGTGAGGATGAAGTAGAGATATCAATGAAGGCTTTAACCGGTAGTGGAGCTCATAACACTATCAAAATCAGAGGCAAGACTGGAAAACATTTCATCATTATCCTTATTGATAGTGGGAGTACACATAGCTTCATTGATCCAAAGTTGATTAAGAAGGTTAAGCATGAAGTGACCAAAACTCATCCCTTGGCGGTGATGGTGATTGACGACAAACGAGTGCAAGATGGAATCAAGAAGAAGGCAATACAATGGATTGGTCAATTGTTCATGGTAGCCTCGGTAGAGCTGCAACAGGACATTCTTCCAGAAGTACAGACCTTAGTTGATGAATTTGGGGACATTTTTGAGGAGCCTAAGAGTCTTCCTCCTCAAAGGAGTGTAGACCATGCCACTCCATTGCGTTGTAATGCTAAACCATTCAAGATTAGGCCATATCGATGCCCACATGGCCAAAAGACAGAGATTGAGCGGCAGGTTGAGGAGCTTCTTCACATGAGCTTCATTAGACCGAGCCGTAGTCCTTTTGCTTCACCTGTGATCCTCGTGAAAAAGAAGGATGGGTCGGCCAGAATGTGTATTGATTACCGTAGGTTGAATGCTTCAACTGTGAAAGATAAGTTCCACATTCCGGTCATAGATGACTTGCTTGATGAGCTACATGGAGCATGCTTCTTTTCAAAGCTTGATTTGAGGCAAGGATATCATCAAATCAGGGTCCTCGAGCCGGATATCTACAAGACAGCTTTTCAAACTCATCATGGCCGTTTCGAGTTCGTTGTTATGCCTTTCGGTTTAACAAATGCTCCGGCCACTTTCCAAGCAGCCGTGAATGACGTTCTCAAGCCTTTTCTAAGGAAGTCAGTGCTCGTTTTCTTCGATGAATACTGATTTATAGCTCAACATACGAAGCTCATCTCACTAAGTCAAGTTCGTTTTCCTCAGTCAAGTGTTCGTTTTGATGCGACAACACAAGTTCTTTGCAAAATTGTGCAAATGTTCGTTTGCTCAAAGTAAGCTTGAGTATTTGGGTCATGTCATCTCTCAAGAGGGAGTATCTACTGATCCTAATAAGATCCGTGCAATGCAAGAATGGCCAATCCCGATCACCTTGAAGCAATTGAGAGGTTTCTTGGGCTTGACCGGGTATTATAGAAAATTTATTAAGGGTTATGGTTCTATTGCCAAACCTTTGATGGAACTCTTGAAGAAGGATGCTTTTGCATGGAATAAGAGATCACAAGTTGCATTTGAAGCCCTTAAAGCCGCAATGTGTGCTGCACCGGTTTTGGTAATGCCAAACTTCACCGAAAGCTTTATTTTGGAGACCGATGCAAGTGGTAATGGTATTGGGGCTGTTCTCTCTCAAGGAGAAAGGCCTATTGCTTACTTGAGCCAAGCTCTAAGTCCCAAACATCAGGCTATGTCGACTTATGAGAAGGAGTACCTTACAATTCTCTTAGCCGTGGAGAAATGGAGGCACTATTTGGAGGGTCACAAGTTCATCATTCGAACGGATCACCAAAGCCTCAAGTATCTCCTTGAACAAAAGATCGTGACGAGAATTCAAAAGAAAGGTCTCATGAAGATGCTAGGCCTTGATTATGACATCAAGTATAGAAGTGGCAAGGAAAACGCAGCTGCGGATGCACTGTTAAGGCGTTTTGAAGATGCTGATCAGGGTACTTGCATTGCTATTTCCGTGGTGGTACCTTCATGGGTGGAAGAGCTACATAAGTCCTATGAGGGAGATCTTTTTGCTCAGGAGAAAATAGCTGCTGCTATACTTAATTCAGATGCAAAAGACACTGCTGCAGGTGCTGAAATTACAGTGCAGAAAGGTCTGATTCGAATCCAAGGCAAGCTGTTCGTGGGTTCTGCCACTGATTTGAGAAAACAAGTCATCCAAGCCTCACACGATGCTGCTTGGGGAGGCCACACTGGTGTAGAAGGCACCTATCAAAGAATTAAAGCATACTTTACATGGCCGAGCATGAAAAAAGATGTGAGTGATTATGTGAAATCTTGTGAAGTATGCCAACCAACGAAGTTGGGAGATCATCGATACAAAGGACTCCTTTAACCTCTTCCTATTTCGGATGGAGCTTGGATTCATATTAGCATGGATTTCATTGAAGGATTGCCGAAATCTGAAGGCAAGGAGGTCATATGGGTAGTGGTGGATCGTTTCACCAAGAATAGCCATTTCATTGCTCTTACTCGACCTGTTACTGCTGAAAAATTGGCAAGGATCTTCCTTGACAACATTTACAAATTACATGGATTACCTCAATCCATTGTGTCAGATCGAGACAAGATCTTCACAAGCACTTTTTGGAGGGAGTTGTTCAAGTTGATGGGCACCACATTGGCACTTAGTTCCTCTTATCATCCTCAAACGGATGGCCAAACTGAACGAGTCAACCAATGTGTGGAGCAATACCTCCGAAGTATGGTCTTCTTAAGGCCCAAAGAGTGGAATCATTGGCTTTCGCTGGCTGAGTTTTGGTTCAACACTCACTTCCATACATCAATTGGCACTTCACCCTTCCAAGCTTTGTATGGCTACCCCCCTCCTTCACCTATGATGCTGCAACTACCGAGAAACATTAATTTTGCAGCAACCAAATTAGTGCAGCAGAGGAGACAGTTTACGCAAGTGCTTAAGGACAATCTCCAACAAGCTCGAGCTCGGATGAAGTATTATGCAGATAAGAAAAGGGTAGACAAAAGCTATGACATCGGTGACATGGTCTACCTTAAATTGCAACCTTATAGACAGTCCTCCTTGGCTGTCAGGCGTAATGCCAAGCTAAGTGCCCGATACTTTGGCCCGTACAAAATTCTGGAGAAAATTGGCAATGTTGCTTATAAGCTAGACTTACCTTCGCATTAATACATTCACCCTGTGTTTTACGTGTCCCTACTTACAAAGAATGTTAGAAAGGGAGCTGCAGCTGCTCGGGACCCTTCTGTTGCAGAGTCGAATGGATTGTTGATGTTGCAGCCAGCTGTTGTTAAGGCCCGGAGGTCACTGCAGCAGGTTCACAGTGCTATAAACGAGGTGTTGGTGACTTGGTGCAACTTGAACAAGAGCTTTATGACTTGGGAAAATTGCAATTTCTTGAAGAGTCAATTCCCAAATTTTACTTCTTGAGGACAAGAAGATTCACAAGTGGGAGGGATTGTTATGAATCGTTAGAATTTAATTGTAATTTTTGCTTGTATTGGCTGGTTAGTGTCTCAATTTTGTGTTGTAAGCTTTTAAATGTTTGTTGGGTCGGATTTTAGGCGCCAAATGTTGTTAAGGGTCAAATCTGGTCAAACTTGGTGGCGGTTGCTGATTTTGGCGGCAAAAGCTGTTAGGATGGTTTAGTTCGGTTTTAGCTAGATGCAATGTATCCAAATGTCTATAAATAGGGTCCTAAGCATGTAATTCAAGTATCCAATGAATATAAACTGAATTTTCTTTTGGAATTCTCTCTCCTTTCTTAGCTAGACTTTCAATTCCTAATTGGAAGCTAACACTTGCTTGTTTAAGTTTCAATGACATCTTTTTTTTTTTTTAATTAGAATTCATTGCTATATTGAATGATATGTAAGAGTTATTACTGTATGGTTATACTTTACTATTCGACAGGTGTTGTAACTGAAGTAAAATGTAGTTATACTATATTTATGTACAGGTGCTATAAACAACTTTAAAATTATCCTTATATGGATGTAGAAGTGTTGTAAACAACCAGAAAATTAGCATTATATTTCATAAATGCATAGGTATTTATAAATGTATACATAGACTTTATGAATATATACATATACTATATGAATGCAGGGTCTTTAACTTCGATAAAGTTTTTCATTATAATTGTATTTGATGGGAAACATTTTAAAAACAGCTTGGTTGTTATTAATTAGTGGAAAATGTTTTAACAATGGTTTATTGTTATTGCTATTTTTTATCAATGATGGTCGATATTGTCGTTATTATTTTCAATTAGTTGCGAAAAAATATTAATGACGATTTTTGTTGTTGTTAAAACTTCTTCCTATATGGCGGTAAATATTTGTAACGATGACAATTGTTGTCGTTATTAATCAACTTTTTAATGACAATGCTACTTAACGTTAAAGACTTTACTTTTAACAACTTGTGCTGTCTTTATTGATTTCACTTTTAACGACAGACATAGTATAAGGTCTTAGATACTTTTAACGACGGCTCAGTTTAGCGGTCGTTGATCCCAGATAGTATTAACGTCGGAAGCAATAACGATGACAAACAACGGGAAGTTTCCCCCGTAGTTAATAGTATTAACGATAGTAAACTGGGCTTTTAACGACGAAAATCACTATCGTTAATGCCCCTTTTTCTTGCAGTGTAATTACCTTTCCTTAAGACCAAAAAAGGGGAGGGATTTGAAGGAGAATTAGGTGAAAGTAGCTTTTATAATATAGCACATATAAAGAGCTAGATATCAATCCCTGTTTAGGTACCAAGATTGGTCGAAAATGAAACTTTGGCTTAAATTCAAGTTCCTTTACTTTGAATGCAAGTGAATACACAAACTTTATGCGGGAGCAAACTAGGTTAATACAGGCGATAAAAACAAACACAGGAGGCAGAAACTTTGAGTCGGCCAAACAAAATTGGCAAATAGGATGATAAAATTAAGCTTTGATGGTTTTGAAATCAAAGAGAAGACAAGAAGTTATATCATAAGACATAACAATGGGATAATAGTTGTGGCAAGATCTAAGAACTTGTGAGTCTAATTCTAGTTGTAGAGGTGGTGGCTGATGTGCATTTGAGCATAGCAAGTATACTAAGTCGTATCAAGTAATAAAGTATGAGTTGAGTATCATTCCCATGAGGATTGTTTAGTGATTAAGTACTGAAATTGGTTAGCTCTAGTTCCATTTGAACGGCTGAATCTAGGAATTTGAATGCACCCTTTTGATAAGAATTTGATTGAATCAAAGTCCAAGGCATCTGATTTCACTGAATTGCATCGATACGACCTCTAATTTTTGGTATTTGGGTTATTTATCTATGTTGATTGTTGAAAACTCTAACTTACTATATATTCTTCTTGAGCAATATTTAGTTTACTATTACGCCTATTAACCATCAATCTCTTGCGTGGATTTAAATAACAAAAGAGACTTGAAGATCATTGCCACACAATTCGTGTTAAGTGTTCGCTTAATTTATGGTGTCTATTACCACAACAATATTCATAAATCTCCTCTCGTACTCATTATGAATCATTACAATTTTTTAAGTAGTGATCTAGCACTCAAAAAGCATGAAGATCAATAATAAATACTTTAATATTGAAACAAACAACAAATACTTCAAACTAGAAAACATCGTGTCTTACCACTACAGCTACATTGTAGCCATAGAAAAAGAAAGTTAATTCATAAATAAGATAAATAAAACAAAAGAAGAAGAAGAAGAATATATAAAAGAAGATATAAGATAGAAAGAACTTGGAATCCGTTGAAGAACCCTAGCCAATCTTCTCTGTTTGCCTTCGTTTTGCTTCCTCTTTATGCTTGCTCTCAAAGATCACGTCCAAGCTACTGCCCTAAGTCTGGAATATGATGATGATTTCGTCGCTTTATATTGTTTCTATGGGCATTAATTAGGGTTTGTAAGTGTAGCATGAATAAAAAGCCCCAAATTGCCAACAAACTCTATCCAATTATTTTTTGTTTATCCTCCTTTTTCCTTCCAGCCATCCACCTCATATTTTCTATCCAAGATCTGATTTTTATCTTTATTTAAGTCTTCTAGATCAAAGAATAAAGATTTACATGAATAAGGACCTTAATATGCAATCAAAGTACTAAAATTCTACGGATAAAATCCTTAGCCAATGTTCCTTTATCTTTTTCTTCTCTTCCTCCTTGTGGACACCCTTTTTGAATGTGATGGATTTTTTGGTGAGTTCTTTGGGCTTCTTTCTTTTGTTATGGGCCTCAGGATTGGACTTGAGTTGATTTCGTGGCTTGTTTGTCCTTAAAGCTCGTATTTTGCTCCTTTCCCGCATAAAATGCAATAATGTGCAAAAGTGTGTAAAAGTAAGCGATACTTATATAATTTAAGTGTAAGATAGTTAATAAATAAGTCTAAAATCATATAAAAAGTATATACAAAATTAGATTTATCAGTGGCTGCGAGTGACTGTAGCCAATGCTCTTTAGTTGAGCTTTAAGCTTGTGACTATCGAGGCCACGAATGAAAGTACAATTGTTCTTGGAAAATTAAAGTATATACAAGATGTATATTTTATTTAGGCATATCTCAGGGAACCTAACATGAAGGTGGATTAGATTACTAAGATAATAGTCTCGTTAAGTGCAATAAACTAGCACGACGTCTCGCGCCAACACCCAAAGGAGATCTCTCTGCTTGATCCTTATGTTGCCCCTTTTTAAGGAAAGAGTATAGTATCCAATCGAGACCATTTACAACACTCTCCCATTAGATATTTTTCTTTACAATATTGCGGGACAAACTCTCTTGAAAGAGTATAGTATCCAAGTTATATACGTTTCCTAAACTGTCTCATTAAAAACCTTGCCAGGAAAAAAAATCTAGTGAGAAAAACCATAGCGAAGGTAAAAACAATACAGTACGTATTTAACTCTCCCTTATGGGCGCATATTAGCCAGGGATGTCTCGGAGTTGGCGAATGCCAATCTTGTGCCAATTTCTTCGAAAGTTTGTTGTACATGCTTTATCAAATAACTCTTCCAGGTTCTCGGGTGAATTTTTTAACATTTGCTTCATCTTTCTTCTGATACTCGATAGTGCGAACTTCGTTTAAATGTGCTTGATTCTCTGAACTCTTCTTAGCTTGAACAATGCTGACTTATCTTTACATAGTACTATCGGACTCCCCCTGATCGTTGGAAGCTTGTGAAATATGTTGGACCAAGGGCCTTGACGTTACTCGTTCTCTATTAGCTCGAAAAGTGCAAATGTCTCAATTGTAACTGTAATATTGCCAAAACATAGCAATATAGTTATACAACAAAATAGCATTCATTTTATATACATATATATGTATATATATACATGTATATATATAATATGTATATACATGTCTTTTACATAATTTCTAATTTTTTAAGATATTTAATAATATCCAAACTCGACTATAAAAATTGTACCTAAAAAATATCTAATGTTCACAACACAATTTAATATTTTAAAAAATTACATTTAAAACTTTATAATAAAAGGGTTCTCAACTTCAAATCAATATAATGGTACAACTCCGTTTACTTATTTTAATTTTGAATAGTCGAAAGTAGCAGCAGAGATGTCGAAATGATAGTATTAATTGCACCCGAAATCGAATAGTCATACTCCAATGAACATGAAAATTGTCAGTGTGAGGATTCAACACCCTCATCATAGACCTTATTACATGATAGGATACATGAAAACCAAATAACATAGTGTTTTATGTGATAACATTTATTTTTAGTAGCAAAACACCAAATCACGTGATCAAACCATACAACTTGCTCGATCCTTGTTTAAACAAGTGAGGCTGGGGCCTGAGCCCGAGCCCGAGCCTGAGCCTGAGCCTGAGCCTGAGCCTGTGCTACCTCACCTTGACCCAACACCCCCTCATGGCAACAAATAAAACTAGCATGCTTCCTCATAGGGCCATGACACTCAGGGCAAAGTAGGCTCTTTGGGATCCTTCCGGTGGTTGGGAACTCAAACCTAGAACACGGATACTCCTTTACATGGAGTGACCGGTAGTGGACCCCATACCCTTGCTCAAATCCCTCTTTTGCTGCCAACTCCTTCCACATCTCATACTCCTTAAGCGTGGTTAATGCAGTAGATCCAGGCCCATTGACCGAGATCATTGACCCTTTGGCAAGAAGAGCCCATCCACCATGGTCCTTGTCATAGCTAAGGAGCTTCTTAATCTCTTGGATGATCACATCAGAGTGGTCATCAGCTTTTTCCATCTGTATCTTCGAGTTTAGCATGCTATCAAGTCTGGTCCAGAAGAACCACACCATGGTTAGGTCTTGCCAGCAGTGGCTCAGTTTCTCTATCATTATGGCGGCACAAATTTTGCGGACCATGTCTCGATGGCTGCTCTTCCCTACATAGACCATCTCTAAGGGGATACGAGCTTGTTGCGCCACCAAGCGAGCCTCTGTCGTGAACCGACGAATCCACTCAATGTCTGCTCCCCCAAACATGAAGATGTACTTCCCCTCACGAATCTGGCAACACAAAAACTGCATTAAACCTCTACGTAATTATAAGTTGAGAACTCTAAAAATATGAATGTAATAAGAAATTAAGTTTCATGACTCAAAGTGTAAGACTAATGAATTACTTCATCTAATATATATCAATAGGTTTTTGTATAGTTCTCAGGTTGGTGTATACATAAATGCTAGGAGCTGACGCAATGATGCTTATACAACTAGGTCTTTTTATTTCTGTACTTTATCATTTTATGACAGCAGACAACTGAATTTTCATCCATTAGTGCATTACACAATGATTTAAGAGAGTGAACCTTGGTAAAATTAGGGAGACGTTCAAGTATTAGAAATAGCCATCGATTATGCATAAAAAGTATCCTACTCGGATTTCACTTTGATAGGAGTTGTATGCACTGGGTTGCAATTTATAGAGACTTAACCTGATAATGCATTAATATCACTTGACAGCAACATTTAAGATACGTCTAGGTTATGTCACATCAAAAAGTCTGCTAAACAGCAAGCCAAGGCAGTGATTCATTGTGACCAATCCATTCATAGGGCCCCATTTAAATAGGGGCTCATATCACATGCTGGTGATTGATATTCATGTAACTATATTTATATGGCTCTTTCACATCCTTACTATTAGTATGTAAAGCAGCACAGATAAGAGAAAATTAAAAATGGATGATTCAAGAGCCTTCCTTTAAACTCTTAATGCTAAAACAACTAAGAAGTAAAGGAGAAATAGTTAATCCTAATTCTCATACTCTAAGAATATAGGAAAACACAAAAAGAAAAATAAAATTATGAAAAATTGAATTGACTGAAACCCTCGATTTCCTCTTTTAAAGAGATAAATAAAGATGAATGACAAAATCTACTAATCTAAACTAAGTTTCCTATTGATGTTAATTTCTCAAGCTTGTTCACCCTTGTGCTGTGCATCCCACCATCCCGCCAAGAGGATCATCCAACCAAGTTCCATCTATCAAGTAACCCGCCAAGTGTAAAGGTGAGGTTGCACATCTTCCCCGGGTTGGAGTGAATTCGCCACCGGATTAGCGGAATCGTTATCTTCAAAGTAAGCGACGAGATGTTTGATTTTGAAGACATATTAGGTCTGCATTCCACTTGGCAACTATAGATGATATGGATTGTCATTGACCTTCTCTATGATCCTCAAAGGACCAATCTTCCATGCCGTCAACTTGTTATACTCCCACACCGAAAACTGTTCTCTAGCCAGTATTGCCCAAACTTGATCACCAACCTGTAGCTGAACCGCCTGATGTCTCTTTTCACTCACCAAATTATACTCGGCACTTGCCTCAAGAGACCGTGCTCGAGTATGCTCGTGTATCTCCTGTAGGTTGGAGATGAACTCCTCTGCGTTGCCATGAGAACAAATAAGGTCAAGTACAGGAGTAAGGTCTATTGGAGAACGCGAGACAAAACCGCAAATAGCTATTAATAACGGAAAACCCTTGCTCCTATTTACTGAGCTGTTATAAGTGAACTAGGCTTGGTACAATTTCTGATCCCAACCTTTGATGTTCTTGGCAACAAGACAATGGAGTAAGTTGCCTAGAGATCTATTCATCATCTTAGTCTAGCCATCCATCTAAGGGGGATGAATAGTGCTAAAGGCAAGAGAGGTGTTCGCCATCTTTCACAACATCTTCCAAAAGTGGTTCACAAACCGCACATCCCTGTTCGAGACAATGCCAGCTGGTAACCTATGAAGTTTGTACACTTCTCGGAAATACAATTGAGCCACATGTATTACATCAGTGGCCTTCTTGCAACTTACGAAGTGTGCCATCTTCGAGAATCGATCCACAACAACGAAGATTGAATCAAAACCCCTCTGCGCCCTCAGTAACCCTAGCATGAAATCCATAATAACATCTGTCCGTGGCTGACTTGGAATTAGTAATGGAAGATAAAAACCTACATTGAAGGCAAAAATAAGTAGCGCTCACCAACTTGCGCGTCTTGTCTCTCCCCATACGTCCTTCATTGTGCCTTTCTTAAATAATCTTAAGGTGCAAACTTAAATCTAAAATACACAACTAATGTTCCCTATAAGTGAAATTTGTCATGTATCAAGTAACCTCGGACTAATCCAGTTTGCGCTTCTCGCCAAATCTCCCCAAAGACAAGATCATCCCTGTATTACTTCGACAACTTGTCAAAACCTAGTACTGAAGCTTGGTTGTTAGTCACGATCAACATACGCCTACTCAAGGCATCAACATCCTTGTTCAATGCTCTGGAATTGTGCTTGATCACAAAGTGAAAGAGCTGGATATAACTTGCCCACTTCACATGTCGGTTAGAAAGCTTGTCTTGACTATTGATGTATTTCAGTGCCACATTATCTGAGTACAACACGAATTCCTTGTTGGCAAGTTAGACTTCCAATGTCTCAAAGCTCTCACCACTGTGTACAACTCAACGTCATAAGTTCAATAGTTCAACTTACTTCCATCAAGTTTCTCACTGAAGTAAGCTACAAGACACCCCACCTGACTAAGCACTACGCCAATATAAACCTCGGAGGCGTCAGTGTGCAACTCGAATGTCTTTTGGAAATTAGGTAAGGCTAATACTGGTGGCATGGTCAACCTTCGCTTCACTTCTTCGAAGGCATGAATTGTTTTCGGAGTCCAACTGAAGCTACTCTCTTTCAAGCAATTTGTAATTTGCACCATGACAGAGTTGAAACCTAGCACAAACCTATGATAGAAAGAAGCCAAGTCATGGAAGCTATGTACCTCACTTATCGACTTTGGTTGAGGCCAATTTTGGATTGCCTTTATCTTCCCTTCATCAGCTGCTATTCCATACTTTGATACAATGAACCCAAGGAAAGTCACCCAGTCCTTCATGAACTAGCACTTCTTCAATGTGGTGAATAAGTGCTGCTTTCTCAAGGTATTTAACACCTCCAGAAGATGCTCCAAGTGTTCAACCCAGTTCTAGTCATAGATCAAAACATCGTCAAAGTAGATGACAATGAACCTCCCAATAAACGGCCGAAGCACCTGGTTCATGAAACTCATAGATGTACTAGGCACATTAGATAACCCGAATGGCATCACAAGCCACTCGTACAATCCTTTTCGGGTTTTTAAGGGTGGTCTTCCACTCATCACCCAGCGAGATATGGTTCTGATGATATGTGATCTTTAGGTCTAACTTGCTAAACACTTGCGAATCTTGTAGCTAATCAATTAAGTCATCAAATAGGAAATCGGTAACGTATCGTGATCTTGCTTATGGATCTGCCGTGTTTGAACATCCTCCAAGTACTGTCCTTTAGCCTTAGAAGATCTGGAACCACGCAGGGAATTAAAATCTCCCGAATAAAGCCTCTGGCAAGTTACTCCTCAATTTGGCGCCTAAGCTCCTCATGCTCCACTGGACTCATCCGATAGTGCAGCCTATTCGGTAAGGCGGCTCCCGGCATCAGATCAATCCAGTGTTGGATGTCCCTCAAAGACGGTGAGGTATCCGGTAACTCCTTCAATGGATCCTCAACCCCTCTTGGTATCGTTCCTGGTTTCCCCCAACTCTCCTTGCCAATCAACAAAACAATAAACTTGTTCTAAGCGACCTCCTTGTAAAACATGGCCCTTCTGTGTAGATTTGGATTCTTAGCTGCGAACGTACATTGCGCCTCATCCTTCTTAGTCAACAAGATGATCTTTGTGCCCTCAAAAACAAAGCTACATGTGTTCTTCCTCTCGTCAAGGGTGGTGCCTCTGTCATATTGCCATGGAAGCCCAAGCAACAAGTGGAACGCATCCATGGCAATCACATCGCACAAAAATCCATCCTGGTACTTTGCCCGATAAAAAAATTAACCAAACAAAGTTTTAATATTGCTACCTTGTTTTCTTTCGTGAAATGAGACAATTTTCGAGGGTTTGGATGCTCCTCCATCTTCAACCCAAACTTCTTGACTGTCTCCTCCAAAATAACATTCTCACAGCTACCCAAATTAATGACTAGGCAGCACACCCTTGCGCCAATAGTACAAGTCATCTGAAAGATGTTATTTCACAGCTAGCCGTCTCCCTCTGCTTCCTCAAGTGCAATGCAGACTCGCCTGACCACTAGCAGGTGGCCCTCATCTCCCACAATGGCTTCTTTGTCATCCGGCACCAGCTCATCATTAACCTCTTCTTCTACTACCACACCATCCTCAGTATGGAGATCTTTGATGTGCAACCCCTTGCCTGGTCGGTCACCCTTGGCAGCATGGTGTTCCATCTCTCTACACTTGAAAAAAAGGGGTCCTTGAGCTAACTGCCAAGTTCTGTTACTTGGTTTGCAAGGGTTGGCGACGACCAGCTTACCTTTTTACACCCAAGTTGGTTGGTAAACGTACCTAACCACACCCAATGCCCTAGGAGTTTTCAAGTACCGCCAGCTTGACGTTATTTCTATTGCATTTTAATGTTCAAAGCCCTTTGGCTTGGTTCCAAGACTGAAAAGATGTCAAACATATTTAAAGCCTCCTGTATTGACTCTTTTAACCCACCAAAATACCTATCTGCCATTAGCTCCTTTGATTCTGCCAAGTCATTCCTAGTGACTATGGAGTAGAATTCCATCCTGTACTTCTCCACTGAACGAGAACCCTGTTGCAAGTTTTGAAGGCGTTGGTACATCACCCTAGCATGATTATAGGGAAAGAAGGCGTTCCACATATGGTTCATCATTTCCCACGTGTCAATCTTCGATTTACCTTGCCTAAGACAGGTATGCTTAACCTACTACCACCAGGCGACGACTGTACCCCTCAATTGAGTAGCAACCAAAGCCGCTTGCTTGTGCTCCGGAGTTGCCTTAAACTCGAGGACTTCCTCCAAAGCAGCTAGTCAACCCCAGAATTCCTCTGGTTGTCTCCTGTCGGCAAACTCCAAAATTTTAATCCGAAGCCCAAATTTCCACCTCCGATCCTCTAAGTAATTGGAAGCTCCGGTATTCGGTCAAGTTCTCCTCATGTTCCACGGTTGAGTTTCAACCTCCGGGAACATATTGCGAAAGCTCTCTTCCTTTCATCCTCTCCACCCACCTCTGGTGGATTTTGAGGCTGAGTTGTAGGTGTTTGGTTGTGATTTTCCCCCAGTTGGACCAAACACAGCTAGATTTGCTAGGATTTCTCCTCCATATCTTTGAGTCTCCTCTCAAACTGTAGTTGCTGATCTTGCTTATAAATTTCACCAACTTGGGTGTGCCACTATCGCCCACGGGCCATCTCAAAAAATGTTATGAGCTTTGACATCAACTGATGCAGCGCGGATAAGAAGAAATTGGGAAAGGAAGGATCAATAGCCTTCATTTAAATTCTTATTGCTAAAATAATTAAGAAACAAAGGGGAAATATATAACCCTAATTATCACACCCCCGAGAATAGAGGAAAACACATAAAGAGAAATAAAACTATGAAAACTTGAATTGACGAAAATCCTAGATTTTCTCTTTCTTAAATAGGGGAGCTAATTTTCATATAGTAAAAGACTAGAAATCAAAGAGATAAATACAAAGATAAATAACAAAATCTACTAATCTAAACTAAGTTTCCTAATTAACGTTAACTTCTCAAGCTCATTCACCCTCCTGCCGCACGTCCCGCCATCCTACCAAGATGATCATCTTGCCAAGTTCAATTCGCCAAGCAAGTGTAAAGGCAAGATTGCATCAGTATGAGGTTGCAAGAAGAAAAGCAGCTAGTTCTAGGTAATTGAATCAATGACATCAACAAGAGATAATCAATAGCTTAAATGTACCTGACTAAGCTGAATCAAATCTAGATTGAGCTTAAATGAGTTAAGCACAGCCAAGCCAAGCTCAATTTCTTAATGAGCCATGCAACTTAAGCCCCAAATTCTCAGCTCAACAAGCTTCGAGCCCAGCTCAAGCTGTGTACAATGTTTGTAAGCTAGCCCTTAAACTAGATGAGCTTGGGTTTCGATTCAACTCATTTACACCTATACTATCAATAAAAGAGTGCAAGGAAGAGTGTACCCAGCTCAAGATAGTAGGATCAATGCCATCTACCAGCAACTCAAGCCTCCAGCTCTCTTCGAGCCATAGTGTCTCTTCCCTTGCACTTGTGAATGGGAAGGCATTACTACCCCATATCCACATCATGTGTATGGCATTTGGGCATAGCACCCTTCCTTGTGGGTCGAGCACCACAAGGATTGGCTTGCTCCCGAAGTGCCACTCCTCTCTGGCAAACCTGACCACTGCTTTGTCAATGATTGATGGGTGGTGCACTGAGTACCATGGCATAGTGGCTTGCAAAGTCTCGAACTGAGCCTGGATCTGGTCTGTCCATGGGACTGAACGATCTAGGATTGGCATCCAGACAATTTCGTATGCATGGATCCTAGACTCGTTGTAGATTTGCTCAAGGATAGAGAGTTCTTCTTGGGAGATGTCGAGGGTTGATATCAGCAAAAGGACATTTTTCCTCCTTAGTACATCTAGGTAGACCTGTTTTCATATGAAACTCAAATACATGGTTATCCATGCATGCACTATCAAAAAAGGAACAAAAGTAACACATAATCAATTATTTTAAAAGTTTTCTTTATTAGGAAAAACTGTATGAATGAGTTTGTACTCTTTTGGTTTAAGTGGAGTTGAAGATTTGAAATCATTAGTACCAAGAAACCAATTATTCTAAAACTTAAAACTACTAGATGAAGATCTAAAAACACTCTAATAATAATCACGTGCCTTTATGCCTTCAACTTTATTAGTGTTTTACCACTATATCATGCTAGCTCATCAGAATGGATGGTTTATATACTCTAGGATTGCTGTCACGTGAATGGCGTGGGATCTAAATGTGGACGGTGGACAAATCTACTTCTTGCTTTGAAAAAAAAAAAATTATATATATATATATATATATATATAAAGTGTGAGCTATTAGGATATGAAATGGACGCTTCTCAGTTAAAGAGACTATAATATAATGTCATTAAATCAATTACTCCAAAAGCCTTAACTTCTAGACAAATGCCCACAAATTGTTTTAAACTTTTAACATGTCCCATCATGTGAATGCCATTAGTTTGAGTCGCAGATAGTGTACATATCTCCTTTATACCATGCCTAGAATTATATTAATATAATAAAAATGAGCTAAAGGGATTCAAACTAATATAATACATAGGCATACCTCATACCTTCTGCTTTAATTATACTAGCAGTGAGGGTAGGGCTATAGAGATTCAAACTCATGATCAGCTCCCTAGTAATCTTAAAATTCATTTTATTCTTGAAATAGAGGTGTAGATTAGTATATATGTAAGAGAAGCAGACCCGTCGCTTGGTGGTTCCATCATGGAGTGGAGAGATATCGTCCTTGGCGTAGATCAATGCCTTGAGGACTTTCATGTTGTCAATGTGTATCATGTCGTATAATATGTTCTTCAGCGTTTTATAAGCTTCCATCTCTCTTTTCTCCTCTGCATTACAAAACATACACATTCTTTATTTCCAACTCATCATCTAGGTTCAGCACGTGTATGTGTCCACATGTCAAAATTCCTTAGCTGCTTGGGATTGAGAAGCTTTAATCTCTACCCCAACAAATCCCACTCGAGAGATCCATAAATTATACCAATATTCAAATATTTATAATGACAATACGACATGACTAGTCTCGAGATTTTAGGGGTTTAAAGCTAGTTGATTGTTAGACCTTTTCCTCAAATATTTTGATGCCCAAGCCAACTTCAGGACACCTTACATTATAATGCCGGTTACTATATGAGCGTTTATAATATGTGTATATGCATTTATATTAGAACTCCAAAATTAAGCGTGCTTGGGTGAGTGTAGCACTAAGATGGGTTACCACCTGGGAAGTTATCGTGTTACACCCCTCAGGTTGGGGATTTTTGGAAATAGCCTCCCTTCAGAGTAGCACCCTCAAGGGGAAATGCTACATACATCTACCCCTTCCCCCAAAAAAAGACGTTGCGTAGGGGGGAACCATTGGGGCACTGGGAATGTTGCTTTGGTGCTTGTTGCTTGTATTTATATCGTACGTTGTTTGTTAGTTCTCTAGCTAGTTATGGTTGGTCATGTATGATAAAATCAAACTAATAATATAACCAAAGTCTTAAAAACGCAGTTAATAAATTGCGAGTCACAATGAACTGTTTCAGTTGTCTTTGGTCTTAACGGGTATATATCCGACTTACCTATCATGGTGTGCAGGTCAGTCAAGGTCTTGCGAAGATGGTCACAGATGGTGTTGAGCTTGTGCGCCATATTAGATAGCTCCCACGATTCTGTTGCAGAAGTCGCATATCTGAAAGCAATGGTGCACGGAACCCAAGATGGTGAAAATAACCGTATACCTCTTAATTTTCGATCCGACCCTAAAAGTTGGGGTTGTAATTCAAGGATTTGGTGACCCGAATTCGAAATAGTTCTCAACTCAAGTTGATTATAATCACTCAACCTAACCAACCGACTTTTTATTCTTGTCTGGAAAATGCATATCTTTAGACGTTTGAACTGTGGATCAAGTAATAATTGAGATAGTAGTCACTTACAATTTGTGCATTACTCCTTTTTGAATGGAAATAATATGTTGGCTTTAAACTTGTAATTTGTGCTCTAAAATTAGAGAAAAGACTGCAAACTAACAAGTTATTTGAATAGTAGATTTATTGTTCAAGTTTATTTGGAACTTTGTAACATATAGAATTCACTAGTTTTAAAATTAGTTGGCTTGGTTATCATTCACCTATTGAAATTATGCATAGTGCTATAAATTTTTCAAGGGAAAATGAAGAATATGTGAAAATGCATTATTGTTTATGTCCTAATAGGCTGATTTGAGAATAAAAATTTATAGTTATGGTTAAGCATTCTACGACCTTACTTGGATAGGATCTGTTCTATGGCCTCGTATTTTTGTATCCTTGTTGTTGGTCACTATTCCATGACCTGAACCCATAAATGGTCGAAATCCAAAGTAGTTGGACAATAATTTGACTTCAACAACACTTTTTTTTATGTGCAGATAAATGAGAAAATTGACCTAAGTATTTGTAATAAGTTGATTCTACAACTTGTCACCTGGATTGTTGCACAAACTCAAACCATAGTTTAGTTCAAGCTTAAGTAATTAAAGTTATTTCGAATTGTAAGTTGGATATACCCATGATGTCCAGCACTAGTTATGGTAGTGATCTGAGCAGCAGCACCCACAGCACTTTTAATTGTCCAGTACACAGCAATGGGAAAATAATTCACAGCACCCTTGACAACAGGGTCCTCTTCTATTATAAAATTAGAAGGCAGCTCCCGAAACTCAACAATGCACCTCGTGACATCAAGCATAGCCTTAATAAGGTTATTGATGGCGTCAAACTGGGGTCGGAATGTCCCCGCATGTTCGACCACAGTAGGGAGTTGCTTGATGAGCGCCATAGATTTGGCTAGCGAGTTTGTAGAGTAGATCTGGGCCAGAAGCCAGAACTCGCCATAGGTTAAAGCAAAGGAGGCTAAGGTTAGCATCACTTTTGACTCCCATGAGAAGTGTTGCAATAGGGTTAACACTGTGAGTGTTGCTGTGTGAGCGTCTATTCCACTCAAACACTTGCTTGCTATCTGCACAAATTCCATAAGCGCCATGAACTTGTTAGCTAGCAAAAACAAAGTAACAAATTTAACAAACTTTGCATTATATACTTGACTTAAAGCAAATTTACCAAAAACCATTTGTTCAGCGAAATGCTTCCCAAGATTTGATGAAGCAAATTATTATTATAATTAAGACAGATAGAGGAGGCTAAAATTATTTGTTGCACATAAATTTTGCCAAATTTATAGCAATTCAAACAACATTTGATAGGGGTTGAGGCTTTGATCTTGACTGTTGGATGAGGCCCCAATTGAATCTTGAAAGTCAATCACCAAAAATGGTTAAAACTGGCACCAAATTGATCTTAATTGTTTAACTCTTGTAATGAAAAAGGAGTCTCATCGAAGCTTCCATTATCAAGTTTTTACAGGTATCGGATCTAGGAATACCAACTAGCTACTAGAGGTGGACACGAGGATAAAGCTTTAGTCCAAGAGTTAACTACAAAGGTGGAATCTACTAGAGCTTGCTCATTAAAGAAGAAAAGTCGGCTCTATATGCCTTTCAGAATGGAAAGCCTTGCCCCAAGCATATGCTGTCTCATGAATTAGTTAGGGTAGAGTCTTTTTATTCCTATTAGTATTTCTATGATATGGATAATCTTTTCTACAAAGACCAAGCCCACTGCTTTACGATAATAGTTCATGAAAGATCCAAAAACTTCAAGCACGAGTTTGTATCTACTCATGGGCAAATCTTATCTTCACTCACATCTCCTCTTATGAGAAAGATTCATTGTCGGACGGATTTGGAGTTACCACGGTTGAAGTTCATATTTTTTATGATCATCTTTTAGTCCTGAACATTCCATTTTACTTGTCTAATATATATGATAAAGTTTCATTAGTTAATTACAAAAAGTTAATTAATCAAACAAAATGAATAAAAAACATATACCCAATTTATGTAGCTAATAATGTTGTAGAAAATCTTGCATCAAAAAAAAAAAAAAAAGTAATTTTTTGAACTAGTTCATTTTTCATGAATTAATAATTATGTACCATGTGTACATAGACGTGGCCAATTAGTCTACCCGTGTCGACCCATGATCCAACATGTGGGTCAAAAGTATACAAACTAGCTGGGAGAAAAAATATCTAACTCGGTTTAGCCCTCGGTACGAGTCTGGGACAGGTTGGGTCGGACCGGGCCGCGGGTCTAACGGGTTGACACCAAGTCAAACCCGGGTTAGACCCTTGTTTTACCCTTTTTCTGTTGCTTTTGTCAAATAAATATAAAATATATATTAATAAAATTATAATTTTATTAATAAATAATATAAAATATATATCTTTTAATATGAATAGGCCGAACCCGTGCGCCATGACATGGGTCCAACCCATTATGGCCCAGTAATGGCTCGTGACAGGGTCAGAGCCATGTTAGACACGGGTTAGAGCCGTGTCAGACACGGGTGAGGAAAGGGGGTTGTTGGGATTCAAATTTGTGACCTCTCGGTCAACAAGGCTCTGATACCATGCCAAGAAATCAACTGTTTCAAAAGCTTAAGGTAATAGGTGAAAACATAGGTCTAATTTTATACTCTAACACAAATTGATAAATGTTAGAGTATACAATCAATCTTGGGCCTTCACTCATTAGCTTAAACTTTTGGAATAGTTGATTCCTTGATATGGTATCAAAGTCTTACGAGTTCGAATCCCAACGACACCCTATCAATATTAAAATAATTAAGCAAAAGGTATGAGATGGACCTATGCAATATCACATTTCATGCTCAATGACCATTTACGTAAGGGGGCATGTAAGATTAGGAAAACAATCTTGAGCCTTCACTAGTTAACTTAAACTTTTGGTATAGTTGGTTCATTGGCATGGTACTAGAGCCTTCTTGAACAAGGTCATGAGTTTAAATCCCAAAAGCTCCCTATTAATCTTACCATAATTTAAGCACACAGTATAAGGTGGCTTGTGCAATATCCATGCTTCAAGCCCAACCCATGTTAACCCCACAAGTCGAGTCAGGTCTGAGTCTAGCGAAAGAAACAAGACTCGGGACCCGGTCCCCGACAGGACCGGGTCGACTGCCACCCCGGTGGATAGGGCTGGTCTAGTCATTTCCCACCCGCAACTTGACCCGTGGCCTCAGCTATAAGTATACTAGATATATATTTGGGTATATATATTTTGGATACTATATGCTCTTCATGTTATAATATTTATTTCCTTATTTCGTGAGGGAAATGATATTGATTACCTCGCATGAGACTCTCTCAATTATAAGCGGCAAATCAGGTATAGTCTCCGCAAGGGCAGCGCTAGCTCTTCCTTCCATCGCTTCCTTCTGTGCTTGAGCACCCTACATATATCAATTTCCATTACAAATGAGATAATAAAGAGACAAGAGCATGTAAAATCATCAAATCGAATCACGGTCCAGAGGTGCGCTCATAGTGTTGCCGTAGTGGATGTCGCATGTGTTACATAATGGGTCACAATATTAACATTGGTCTTACTCAAGAGGCATAATCAAAAAATACATAATTCTAAAGTAATGTTGCCAAGGTTTTTGAAAAATCATGTGTCAGCGTATCAGTATTGTGTTATGCCCATATCTATACTTGTTAGTTTTTAAAGTCAATATACCAAATAGCTTAAAGTGCATTACACACTTGTATCACATTACATAATAGCCTGAATTTAATTGTATAATGCAAAGTGAAGATAGTCATACCGGGAGAGCCCCTAAGTCAACAGCTTGAGTGGAGCGAACAAGGATGTCCTCAACAAGAGGGAAAAGGGGCTTGACATCTACAGAGTGTCCATCGGGAATGTGGGTTTGTTCTATTTGTTTAGTAAGCACACGATCATCTGACGTTAAGAACACGCCTCGGTCACCTTGCCTCGACTGGCTTACCGTATGCCTCGGTACGATCGGCGCAGGACGTGGGTTTGCCATTGGGGGTTGCATGGGATAAGTACGAGAGAAAGAAAGAGAGGGAAAGAGAGAAATTATTCAGCCAAGGTTAAGTTGGCTTCTTTTTTTTTGTGTTTTGCCTCGGGAAGGTTGAGTTGGCCTATATATATAGGGTAGGGGAATAAACGAAAGAGTAGAGAGAGGGGTAAAATCAAATTGTTTTTTACTACTACATATCATGTTCATGGGAGTTTCTGATTAAAATACATACATACATATATATATATATATATGTTCAAGTATTTAAAATATTTTCCAAATACTGTAAATATATTATTAGTTATTAAAATATTTTTTCTTATTTAATATATTTTTTAAAATATATAAATTAATATAGATATGTATGTAAATTATTTTATAAATATATTACCTAGTTCGAGTTACTTTAAAATATATTAACAAACTTTAGGGTACATGAACTAAGTTATCTTAATTGTTTGATTTCTGCTTATTTTCTACTTAAAAAGAAAAGTGCTAAATTTCTGTTTCTACTTAAAAATCGTGGTTGCCAACACCCTCCCAATCTCATAGAAATGCTTTTTCTTAAAAAAAAAAAAAAAAAAAAAAAAAAAAAAAAACCTTTGAACCTAAATGAAGCAATCCCAAAAAGGCCGTGAGTTTTCTTAAGGGATTATATTTTTCTTATAAGCAGTATTTCTTAAATATTTCAAAAGTCACTTTATATACCCCTCGCCCACCTAATTTGGTAAAGTCTTGAAGGCCCAGAATACACATTGAGGGCCATGTGCGCTTGCACGCCTTGCCTTGCTGCATTGAGCTGGTGTGATGTGGACTTTTCTATCTGTAGTTTTTATTTTTGTACCTGTCATAAGACTTACCTATTAAAGAAATAAAACATAAGATTTCAAATATGCAAAAGAGAATTAGGCCATGGTCTTGTTTACCTTCGTCATATTTGCCACCTTCTATAACACAACCAGATTTGTCAGTCCTTATGTATCCCAAAATATCTGTTGGAACTAACTAACATGTTGATTTCTACCTATAAATGCGACTCCGCTTTAGTGAGAAGATACAAAGAAAATCATTTCCTTCTCTTTTCTTGTACTGCTTTTCCTCTATACCTTCGCTCAAGATTCTGCTTCCTGTATTACTGAGCGTATTAAGGTGGGTTCTAATGCACCGCTCTATATTATGCTTTAGTGGTGGACATGGTATTAACATTGGGAAATGCAATGCCATTTTGTACTATTGTTGCAATGTGGAGCCATAAACAAAGCGATGAACTCCATGAAACGACTCTTCTTAAGTATGATCTCTTAATTCAATGTTTCTTGTTTTTCTCCACTTATTAACGGCCCTTATTGTTTGTTTGTGCTTGAGAGTGAGGAATTCATGCTCAAGGCCATTTTTGTTCAAGTTCGAGATTGGTTTGGATTGAGCTTGAAGTTGCTTTCTATCGAGGTCGAGATTGGCACTATTCTACATTTGTTATGTTGGAAGTCTAAAGTTGGTGCTTCTAGGTTCGGTTTGCTCATTTCAAGTTTCTTTTGTCTAGCTTGAGTTTGTTTAATAACACATTAAGAATGTATTCTCCCCAGTAGCCTCTATATATATGAGTCCATGGAGTGTGGATGCGAATTGTAATCTCAATGTGTGGTTGTGGGATAGATAAGGTGCCTTTAACCTATTGTTTGTATCCAACAATGTCGTATTAGAGGGGTGGCTAAACTCATTAAATTTGAGAATACCGAGCAAAATTAGGAGGAAATATAATAATTTTATGAACTTTTCCGATAAAATTACATCAAATATATTAAAATCATCAAAAACTCGAAAGCTTAAAGGCTAACTAAAATAGCTTCGGGGTCTATTTATAGGCAACTAATCAAAATTAACCGAGAAACATATAATAATATTATGCAAACGTAGCACAATAGGCAGGAATAAAGAACAATTCCTTGCTTTCATAGAAGTTAAAAATGTTGGATGGAAGCCTGTGGCTTTTGAGTGTCCCCACAAATTATACAACTTTCACTTTGTCTTGTGTTTGAAGTTGGAATTTAAAACAACAATTAATCTAAAAAACTCCACTATATGTCAATATATTAAAATATAACCCAACTATATTTTCTAACAAAAAATAATCCAATTTTAACTTTTTTACCAAAAATTAACCCAACTTTAACTTTTCTACCAAAAAATAACTAAACTCTAAAATTAATCTAAAAATAATCCAACTCTAAAATTTGATTTAAAAATACTGGATTGTGATGCTCCGATAGTATATTTTTCTTTTACGTATTTTTGGCTTGGCTTGTTCTTTGTAGGCGGCCTCATTTAGTAAACGAGCTAAGCGAGTACAGATATGCATCTCGGCAAGATAAATGATATCAATATTGAGCTAGTCTCATTTAGTTAACGAGCCGAGCCGAGCCAAGCCAATCAAGCTGCAGTTCGGCTCGGCTCATTTGCAGCCCTATTTCTCTGGTTGTATTCCTCGGTTGTTTTGTTTGTTCTTTGCCCTGGGATGTTGCCTTTTTGTGGGGTTGTACATAATTATAAAAAAAACGTATTTTTAGTTTGGTTAGGAGGGAAAAGAAATCAAGCCAAACCAAAAATACATAGAAGAAAAATATATTATCGGAGCGTTATACCACACGCCATGCTTAGCCATCAATTTTGTATTTTTTGGTACAAAAGTTAGAGTTGAGTTATTTTTTGGTACAAAAGTGTTGGGAAATAAAAATTAAAAAAAAAACTACGAAACAACACACGAAATTTTTACGTGGAAAATGCTCTCTCAACTAGAGGGAAATACCACGACTCGATTGAGTGTCAAACTTTTACTATAAATTTTGGATTATAATCTCTAATTGAAACCCAAACCCAAACTTACATTCATTCTTATTTAATTTTCCTCTCTATTTCTTTTTCTCTCTACTCCACTCTACGCTTCACAACATCATTTTATAAAAAAATACAACAAGATAAAAGATGACTCAAGACATACTAGTTTACTTGTAAAAGTAAACGTTCTAACCTATACCTATACCCTAAAACTTATGTAAGTGAACTTTCCATTTTTCTTTTCCTTCTTTTTCTTTTTTTTTTTCTATTTTTATTTTTCATACAATTAATTTTGAGGTCAAAGAAATACCCAAGAAATCTCCCTCTTACCTCAAAATTAATTTTTCGCACACCAAATTTTTCTTTTTTTCTTTTTTTTCCTTCAACCCATATGAAGTCTTGATGCTCTAGTGCCAAATCGAAGCTTCTTCCACATCCACAAAGCGCACTCTTTTTGAAGTCGAATTGGCCCCATTGTTGCGCATCCAAAGACTTTCTTCAAGCACATACCAATTCTTCAAGTTCTTACTTGCTTTCATCACAACTAATTGCCCTTTCGTAACCGTCATTCTTCCATTTCGAGCAGAGTAGCCATAACCCAACTCATCAAGTCTTCCCAAGGAGATCAAATTTTTCCGGAGTCATGCACATATCGAACTTTGGACAACGTTCTCAACTTGCCATCATGCATCTTAATTTGAACGGTCCCAACGCCTTCGATCTTGACCTCATCATCATTGGCTAATGTCACTGTCCCATCACATTCCTCATAAGAAGCAAACATCTCATTTTTTGTGCATATACGATGGAAGCACCCTGAATCGAGGATCCATGAATCCTCAATTGTTTTTCTATCTTGCACTAAGAAGAGGTCATCTCCATCATCTAAGGCTACATTGGCGGATATCTCACCCTTTTCTCCCTTACTTGTCTCCCCCTTGCCCATCTCCCCCTTTTCACGAGTTTTCTTTAACTCTTCTAAGTTGGCTTCCATTTTCTTGCAAAACACTTGAATATGGCCCATCTTATGTTGCTAAAATCCATCCTAAGTCTAGAACTTGACCTATTATAGTCTCTACCGCCATATCCACGAGTGCAACCCCTCCCCCTACCCTAACTAGCCCCCAAAGCGGCTCCTTCATCATTTCTAAATTTATCCCCTTTCACCAATTTTTCATTTTCTAACAAGACCACTGTGGTTTCATCCAATTTTAAACTTGTTTTTCCTACCAACAATGTTTTCATCATGGTTTTATACAACTTTGGGAGAGAAGCCAACAAAATCAAAGCTTTATCCTCTTCCTTGAACTTTTTGTCCAAGCTAGCCAATTGAGAGATCAATCTATTGAACACATTTAGATGATCTCTCAAATCGCTACCCTCTTCCATCCTCAAACGGTATAAATCCCTCTTCAAATACAACTTATTTGTGAGGGATTTCGACATATAAATTTTTCCAATTTATCCCACAAAGATTTTGGCGATTTCTCATCTAGCACAGTGTACTTAACATCCGGGGCAAGAGCGAGACGAATAGTACTTACAATTTTTATTTGTAATTCCTCCCAATCATCATCACTTATCTTCTCGGGCCTTTTATCAAGTAGGACCTTGTATAATCCTTGTTGAGCAAGGAGATCTTTCATCATACTCTGCCATAAAGGAAAATTGTTCTTGCCATCAAATAATTCAATCTCGAATTTGGTACCTCCGACTAAACTTCCAATCTTCGACATCTCTAGGTCTTAAGATTGAACACGCTCTAATACCACTTGTTGGGAAAATAACAATAAAAAAAAAAAACAATGAAACAATGCACGAAATTTGTACATGGAAAACCCTCTCTCAACTAGAGGGAAAAACCACGACCCAATTGGGTGTCAAACTTTCACTATAAATTTTGGATTACAATCTGTAATTGAAACCCAAACCCAAACCCACATTCAATCTTACTCAATTTTCCTATCAATTTCTTTTTCTGTCTACTCCACTCTACATTTCACAACACATTATTTTATAACAAAAATACAACAAGACAAAAGATGACTCAAGATATACTAGTTTACTTGTAAAAGTAAACTTTTCAATATATACCTATACCCTAAAAACTATACAAGTGAACTTCCAAGTTTTCTTTTTCTCCTTTTCCTTTTTTTTTATTTTCATTTTTCATACAATAAATTTTGAGGTAAAAGAAATACCCAAGAAAAAGTTAGAGTTATGGAGTTGGGTTATTTTTTGGTTAGAAAATAGAGTTCGGTTATTTTTTGATATATTGACATATAGATGGATTATTTTTAGATTAATTGTTGTTAAAACAACATATCTTCACATCAAGAAGTCATATAGGTACTTGTCGGGTATTTTTAGATTATTTTTAGATTTGCAGTTGTATTATAATAAGGTGCATGTATGGTTGTCAAAGATTTGTTAGATATTGAAAAAAATAATAATTTACGGCCTTGATTTGTTAAGTATTGGAAGAAAAAAAATTTCCCTCCCATATCCCCTATTTCTTTATGCCCCATAAAGGGGTATGGATCAAAATTTGAGATGATACAATGCATTTGTCTAAAAATTAAGATATCTCGAGCTTAAAATGACTTAAATGAACTCAAACCCGATCATAACAAGCCTGAATCCTGAAAACACCTAACTCGATTAACTAAAAATCTACGGTAACTTGAACACAAAATGATTCGACACAATATTCGACCCGATTTGATTCGAAAATCGAATAACTTGAACTCAAATTGAATCACTTAGACCATAATAATTCGAATGCAATGTGAGCTACTTTGACCAAAATCCAACTGTAGTCCATTTAAAACTCGAAATACTCCAACTCAATTAACCAAAGACCCTTGATGATTTGAATCATTATGCAATTATAATTCCGACATCCAATTCTTTTGATGAACCAAACAATGAAATTTCAATTCCATCGAAATTCTAATTTTATTGGAATTAATTCCAATTTCATATACCAAATAGAGCCTATATCTTCTGAAATATTTATGAATATGTTCATATGTTAAAAATGGATGTGATGCTTATTTATTTGATTTGATGATTCAACAATTAATCCAACAGTAACCCATTTATATCTCAAGATATCAAAAACTAACCCAACTGCATCTTCTAATAAAAAAATAACCTTAACTCCAACTTTTCGATAAAAAAAAACTCAATTCTATTTCCTAACCAAAAAGAGCTCAACTCTAACTTTTCTACCAAAAAATAACCAAATTCAAAAAATTTGATTTTAAAAAAAATAACGAATTGATGGTTGAGTATGCCGCTTGGTATGACACTCTTACAATATATTTTTCTTTTATGTATTTTTGGTTTGGCTAGGTGGGAAAAGAAACTTAGCCAAACCAAAAATACGTAGAAGAAAAATATATTATAGAAGTTTTATACCACGATCCATACTCAGCCACTAATTTAATATTTTTTTAAGTCCAAATTTTATAATTTGATTTTTTTAATAGAAAAGTTAGATTTGAGTTATTTTTTTGTTAGAAAATAGAGTTAGGTTATTTATACAATGAGATATAGTTCGGATACTTTTAGACTAATTATTGTTTTTTAAAATCAAAATTGTAGAGTTTAGCTATTTTTTGGTAGAAAAATTTGAGTTGTGTTAATTTTTAGTTTTAAAATAGAATTGAATTACTTTTTGGTACATTCAAATATAACTCGATTACATTTTTGTTTGATATTTTATGTCCAGGAAACAGAGCACTTTCCAGGGCATTTTCTCAATCTTAATTATACTCCAGACAAAAGTTAAAGGATACATGATTAGATATTGTCATGTATATGCCGAGACCACCTGCTGTTCCCGGCTTCTTTCCTTGACGCTTTATTTTCCCTATGGTAAATCTTCATATCCAGAAAGGCATATTATTAAAGGGAAAGAATATATAAAGTACTAAATCAAAAAAAAAAAAAAAAAAATCAATGATACACTTCATGTTAAAAAAAAAAAAAAAAAAAAAAACCCCAATGCTACACAGAAAATATACAAAAAAAAAAAAAAAAAAAATTTATACACAGTGTTCAAAAATCTGCCCCCCCCCCCCAAAAAAGGCAGTATTAAAAAATATAAAAATAAAAATAAAACACTTATAGTCTAACATGGCAATAGAATAGAGAATGAAATTAAAATAGAAATTCAGCTCGTAATTGTTGGAAACAGGAGTGTTTTCCTGTTCCTAATAGAAAATCTAATAGTGAAGCAGTCACTTTATATAACCCATTTCTCTTCCTTTGATAAAGTCTTGAGGGCTGGAGTAGGTCTTGAGGACCACCAGCATGTGCCTGCCCCGCGCAGCTAGGCCAGGTGGCTTGCCATGGTGTGGTGTTTAAGGTTATGTTTTTAGAGCTCCAAATTACCCATGTTTGAGGTTGAGTTGTTCGAAAGCCCTCGGTTAGTCATTGTGGGTTTGGTTTGCTCATCTCAAATTAGTTTTTATCTATCTTGAGTTGGAATGTCGACCCAATAACGTAATTTTCCCAACTGTAGTACAATGCCCTCCCGTCCTTCTATAAATCAATCATGGGTATATAAATGGAATCCACAAACCTCTTTGTTCAATGGTATACAAAATTTTTCTTATCTTGGATGATTAAATGAGATAGAATATAGCTCTATTTAGGAAATTAACTTTCCAAGAAACAAAGTTCTCACTGTATAAAGTTGACCTTGGTACCGCTTTTTGGCTATGTGAGAATCTGACACGTTTTATCGTACCAAACAACTGCAAAATACTCATTTATATAGGCCCCATACATCGTAGAATAAGACTATCTCTGATATCATGACATGACTCCACTTGCTAAACGATTTGTTAAAGGAGACATATCCTCAACAAATAAGTTTTACCGTACTAATAACTCCAAGCAATGTGAAACTCTAATAATACACAAGAATCAAGTGTATACGGCCATGAAATTCAGGTAATTCATGCTTTCGGCTTAATCCCATCAATGTATACGAAGTCTGGGAGATCATATGAGAGTTTCTTTTTGCTGTTTATGGACCACAAAGAGACAAAAAGAGGTAAGGGGGGAAAAAAGGATGAGTTTTTACTTTCTTTTTCCTGTTCAATGAAGGCTAAAATAAACTACGTTTGATAGACCCATTTAAATACTTGCTTAAGCCAAGCATTGGATCAACGAATAGCAAAAGAAATGAAGAATATTATCCTAGGCATGAATCATATTTTTCCAGCCATGATGTGTTTCTTTTAATTTATACCCACCAATCAAGGATGTCTGGCAGATCTAATAAGTGTTGGAAAAGTTAACATAATATAAGGATATTAATTTTACGGAAGATAGTAAACTTCCTGATTATGTGTTAAAATGGGAAAAACAAGACTGAGGCAAAGACAAGAAATAAAGAGAGACCAAATTTACTTGGAAAACACCAATATGCAGAAAAAGCAGGGGACTTGATATGTTTAATATATATGAAATGATGCAGCCAAAAAAAAAAAATAAAATTGATTGGGAACGGAATGATTCAACAACTTTCTTTTATATTTCTACTGCTAAAGCTAATAAAAAAACAAAGGGAAAATTCTAATCTTAATTCTTACAATCCAATAACAAGAAAGAACGAATAAATATCATTGAAATCTAAAAAATTAAATTAATGAACCCTAATCAATCATCCTCTTTGTACAGAAGAGCTTTCCTAGTAATATTTAGGCTCTATTTGTTTTGACAGAAAAGTAATAGAAATTAATTTTTCTTCAGAAAAGGTTTTCTTAGGAAATATAAAATCTGAGGGGGATTTTTCGTTGTTTGTTTCAAAGGAAAACTTGATTATGCATTGTAATGTCCTTTGGTATATTTGAAGGGAAAAAAAACATTTTTACCAATCATTTTACATTTTGTTATAGGACAACATAAGTAGCAATACAATATATTGGAAAAGCAACAAAAAAAATAACACAAATTAACTATCGAAGCTCAATAAATTAGGAAAATTATCTCTTAGGTATCATAAAGTTTGAGCATTTATCACCTAAGCACCCTATCAATTTAATATATATGATGAGGTACCTTGAAACAAGAAATTTTATCACTTACGTACATACTGTGTAAAATCTGGTGAATAATTAAAATTTGGCTTGTTTTTTCCAGAAAACTCATGTGATATAAGCTATGTCCATAACACCAAAAGATTGTCCGCATTCTGACAAAAATTACCCATATATTATCAAAAAAAGTGTCACGTTAGCATTTTCGGACAACTGATAGAGGACACATATAGATTGTTGAGGTCATGTTCCACGTCAACAATTTTTATTTGAAATCTACTAAAGTTTGCAAAGGATACTTGATTGATGACGACATTTTTAAATTTTAAGGTAGATCATTGTATATTACTGAAACTTTATGGTACCAATATAATAAATGCTACAATATTAGGGCATCTTGATAACTTCTCTATATAATATTATATAGAAATTCAACTTGATTGAAATTGTTATGTTGCAATAATAACAAAGTAACATCCGAGCTACGTTTAACTATTCAATCCAATTATTGTCCGATTTTATGACGTTAAATGTCTACTGTCCATTATGATATATTTCGATTCAATCCAGATTTGCATGACGATTACCGCGAAAGGTTTTGCTCCACTTAGAATCATGATTTCCTCCATTTCAAAAGGAAAGTCATTTTCCCCCATCTTTTCTATCAATAAATGCGTAACAAATAATGAAAAATGGGAAAATCACTTCCTAGAATCTACGTTTCTATCAAAACAAACGGAGCCTTAAAGACTAAAATAATATGGATAAATAAAAATAAAATAAACACAGCTTTATCTAATATAATCCTATCTTCTAACCTACATTAAGCTCTCCCCCTCAAAGTTAGATTCCTTTGCCCGGCATGTCCTAACTCACCTGTCCTAAATCTTGCTAAGATGCAGGTTGTTAGCCCGACTTACCGAGACACAGGCGGCATCCCATTTTGTTGAGACTCTGGCTGCATCATCCTCCACGACTCCGAGTGAATTCACCCTCGAATTTGCTAATGGTTCATATGAATCATTCTTTCCAAAGTAGGAAATAAGGTGCTTAACATTGAAGATATCAGAAGTCCTCATTTTACTCGGCAGTTGTAGGTGGTATGCATTATCATTGATTTTCTCAATGACGCGCAATGGTCCAATCTTTCGTACTGTTAACTTGTTGTATTCCTATGCAGAAAACTGCCCTCTTGTCAAAATTTCCCATACCTTATCGCCCACCTAAAGTCTCACTGCTCAGCGTCGATTGTCACTAGCCACCTTTTACGTAACGCTTACCTCTAGCAATTGTGCTCGAGTCTGCTCATGTATCTCTTGAAGATTTAAGGTGAAGTCCTCCACCTTCCCATGTTGGTGAATAAAATCTGGAACTGGTGGAAGGCCTATTGGTGAACGAGGAAGAATATCGTAGACGATCAGAAAAGGCAGAAGCCCGTGCTCCAATTTACCGGCGAATTCGACCCGATACAACTTTTGATCCCAATCCTTAATATTATTGGCGACAAGACACTAGTGAAGGTTACCCAAATACCTATTCTTCACTTTCGCCTGACCATCCTTTCGCGGGGGATGAATAATGCTGAAGGCGAGAGAGGTGTTCACCATCTTCTACAACGTCTTCCAGAAGTGGTTCACAAAGCTTACATCGCTATTCGAGACAATGCAAGAGGGTAACCTATGAAGCTTATAGACCTCTCAGAAGTATAATTGCGCCATATCAACTGCATCGAAGGTCGTCTTGCACCCTAGAAAATGTGCCATCTTGAAGAATCGATCTACAACAACGACCAAGATTGAATCAACTCCCCTCTGCTTCTTTGGTAATCCTAGCTCATAATCCATGCTAATGTTTGCCCATGGTTGACTAGGAATTGGGAGTGGTAGATATAGACTTGCGTTACTTTTCACCCCTATTGAAATATGGCAAATCCGGCATTTCTTCACAAACCTTTCGACCTCTCTTCTCATTATTGGCCAATAATAGGTACTACTCACAAGCTTGAGTGTCTTATCTTGCTCCATATGCCCCTCATTGTGCTTCTCCTGAATGATCTTGATGCGCAAACTCAAAGTTAGAATGCACAACGAATTCCCCTTGAAGAGGAATCTCTTGTGGATGGAGTTACTTGGTACTGTCCCTGACTTAACTTCTCGCCAAATGTCCCTAAAGATAAGATCATCCCGATACTGTTCCACCAACTAGTAAAAACCAAGCACAAAAGCTTGGCTATCAGTTAAGATCAATGTACCCTTGCTCAAGGCGTTGGCAAGCCTATTCAACGCTTTAGACCCGTGTTTAATCGCAAAGTGAAAGAGTTGAATGTAGCTCACCCACTTTGCATATGGATGCTTATCTTGCCTATTGATTTAATTCAGTACAACATTCAGTTGAGTTGGTTCATGTCTCGCAAAAGCCAATAAAGGGGCAAACCCTAGTAGACTTTGGAGCAAACCTCCCAAACATTCAAACCGGCGGCTTAGATAATAAGCCTGAACAACTCCTAATAGTGGAACTAGTGCCTTGGAAACTGATCTTTGATAGATCAAGGGCCAACATTATTGCTAGGGTAGAAATTATGATAGAATCCCCAAAAGGGGCCATCACAAAGTTGGCTATCATCTTAGTGGGCAGATGCTATAATAACATGGCTAAATACGAGGCTCGCATTATTGGCCTTCAAACTCTCTTAGAAATGCAAGTCCACAACGTTCTTGTCAAGGAAGATTCACAACTGGGGATTTTCCAAGTGAATGGAGAGTTTCAATGTTTTTAGTGATACCTCAAATCAATATTTGTCAGTAGTACATAAGCTATTGAATAAAATCAATAAGGTGCAACTTGAGCACATCCCTAGAGCGCAAAACAAGGTAGCCAATGAGTTGGCTCAATTAGCATCAGGGTACAAGTCACCTAGAACTTGATGTGAAGAAACTGTGGTCATTAAGACTAAGGTTTTTGATCATGAGATCAAGTGGATAGAATCCTTTGATGGTACACCAAGTGAATGTTTGGAGCGCTATGAAGCACATCAGACTACCTTGAGTCAGCAAGGGGATTAGAGGAAGCCTTTAATGGATTACTTCAACAACCCTCAAGAGTATGCTACCGATAGCAAAATGAAAATGAGAGTTCACAGGTTCCATCTTGATGGCGAATTTGGAGAACTATACGAAAGGGACGCTAGTGGAGTGCTTTTCATGCGCCTTGACTTGGATAAAGCAATGCTAGTAATGGTTGGAGCACATGAAGGTATCTGTAAATCTCATCTGGATGGCAATAGGATGCATTGGCTCATCATGTGTTATGGCTATTGTTGGCCATAAATGATGGATGATTGCATGCCAAATGAAGTAGAGATGCCAAAGTCATGGGCGTGTATCTAAATTCCCTGCTGCTGAGATGCATGCCATTATTAAACCATGGCCATTTAGAGGCTGGGTAATGGACATAATAGGGGAGATTAACTCTCCTACCAGCAAGCAACATTCTTACATTCTTATGGCCAATGATTATTTCACCAAATGGGTGGAGGCTAAACCTTATAGGAGCATCAATTAGCATGATGTGATTGATTTTATCAAAGAATATATCTTGTGTAGGTCTAGTATTCCAGAGACTATCACCGTGGACCAAGCTAAAGTATTTAACGGAGCTGAGGTAAAAGAGTTTACCAAGAGTTTTAATATAGAAATCTTGAACTCAACACCTTATTATGCTTAGGCTAATGGTCAGGCAGAATCAACTAATGAGATTCTAAAAGCCAACATTGAGAAGATGATTGAGGCCAATTCCAGAAGATAGCATGAGTTGCTACCAGATGCCCCTTGGGCTTATATATGGAGGTAACAGTTCAATCTATTAGATTAGCTCATCAAGCGAAGTTTTCTAAACTTGAACAGGAACAATCCATATTGGATGAGCTAACCAATTTAGACCAAGTGAGGCTTGATGCTCTGCACCAATTGGAAACTCAAAATAGAAGAGTTGCCAAAGCCTACAACAAAAGAGTGAAACCTAGGTCTTTGGACTTGAGAGAACTAGTTTGTAAGGTGGTTTTACCCATTGGCCAGAAAGATTGTGTCTTTGGAAAATGGTCTCCAAATTAGAAAGGCCATTTAGAGTCATTGAAGTATTTTGAGGGAATGCTTATTTACTCCAAGATATGGATGGAAGGACTCATCCAAGGGCCTTCAATGGTAGGTTCCTAAAGAAATATGTGCCATCTATCTGGGATTCTAACAAGGACGTCTTTAGGTATAGATTTATAGAATTAGGGGCTCAGTTTTAGTACCAATGCCTAGAGGATCAATCTCAAGATCCTTAGGTAAAATAAACGAAGGAAAAAAAATAATAATAAAAGAAAGAAACCACCAAACTGAGAGACGTATTGACTAAATGGGTATTTCATTAACTCTAAGAGAATACATGTCTTGCATATACAAGCATTGCAAGACAATAACATAAGTACATCCAAAATTGTCCATACAATGGGAAATTTGAACCCTAGAAGGTGTTAAAGTAGCCCCCGAAGTTTGAGCCTCGGTCATAAACTTCTTTCTGAAACAATCAGAAGCAGCCACATCTATTAAGGTCTCGAGGTGCCGCTTTTGCTTTGGAGTTTAATGGATTTTAGTAATAACTACCAAGGTTGATGACACAAAGGCATTCCATTAAAGTATTAAAAGGATTACGAAAAGGGCAATCGATTTATTCACAAAGATTTAACCTTTTCAGTTATTTTAAGCCTTTAAGGGAATACATAGTGGAATCCAAGGCCTAGGGGTAGTCCCACCAAGACATCCCTGGATAATCAGGGTTTGAAGGGTACGCAGGGTGATGGAGAAGCCGCATTATTGCTTATTACTAATGAAGCACTCCTAAGGTAAGGTCCTGTACGTTTGACCTAGTTCTAGGGCTTGTGGCTTAACAGGGCTGATTCTTTGATAGGGTGAAGCCCCTCCTCCATTGAAGAACCGGCAAGGTCATCCATCCGATTCATGTAGCCATTGGTGTGCCGCTCCAGCTAGGCACTGGCGCTACAGGCACCAAAGCTTATGGGGAGGGTTTTTCTTGTTAAGGAAAATGGACAATCTAGTGTTTCTAATGCTCCCAAGAGAGATAAAGGACTTCTATTGAGGAAGTGCGATTTCATTTGGCTTTAAAGTACATCAGAAGGGTTTTGCTTCCAAATGAGATTTGTTATAAAACACAAGAGCGCAAGATAACAACAAGAAGCAAACATAGCAAAAGTAAAAACTCCAAGCCCTAATAGTCATACTTATAGACATAGGAAGGAAGAGCAAAATACATGTTCTCTAGAGAAGACACTTGTAGCCATTGAGGGTCACACTACTCATATTTTACCCGTTGTAAATTTGAATTTACCAATAGCTTAAAGGGGGAACATTTTCTTATGGCATTTCTTTACCCTTTTTGGGTAGAGTTCCACGTGGCCATCACATGAGGTCCTCCTCAAGAGGAGTCATGCCTTTAGGTGCTGTGATAAAGACGTCTCGAGCCCAGTACTTGAGAAATATCTTTACCCTTGACAAGGTTAATAACCACTTGAGGCTTGAGATGGTTACAGAGCGAAGTAAGCTCGAGCTCGAGAAGTTGCCAGGAAGGCTGCAAGAACAGTGATTTTTGGGCTTGAGGTGGTTACTTGGGGCTCAATTTTTGCTGCTTGGGTCTTAAGCTTAATTCAAGAGAACGTGGGACTTCTAGAGGAAACATTTACTTAAAATCCGAAAGTGGGCATCAAGGATTTTCTTAAAAAAACTCAAGGCATGTTGATAGAAGATAAAAGTGAGCAAAGGAACAACTTAGTAGCCAAACATGGGTGAAGTTGCCATGAAATTAGGAGAAGCCGTTGTTATATAAACAAAGGACTCTGCGTTAGTCCAAAAGAGTACACGTACACTCAATACAAAACTACTTCAAGCTTGACTTTATAGCACACTTGTGCTCTTTTCCTAGGAGTAGCAGAACTTAGCTAGGCATAGCACAATGTAGATCATTGTTGTACTTACTTATATTGTAATGTAGTTCTCGGGCTTCAAGTTTGACATTCCAATTTTAATTTGTTTCCTCCAATCGACAAGTTGATATTGGAGGCTTTAGTTTAAGGCTTTGACAGCCAAGGCTATGTCCGTTGATTGCATTGGTCTTAACACTACTGTAATTGCTTACTGCGTCAGGTGAACATAGGTTCGCGCCATTGATTTGGGCTTTGACAGCCAAGGCTTGTCCTTTGATTGTGTTGGTCTTAATCTAGTTCCTGACTTTTAAGTGTACGAGGAAAGGTGTATGTGGGCTTTGCTCCTTCACTATAACTGCCACTTGAGTTAGGCCTATGCACTTTAATTTTCTATTATAAATATATACAAAAAAATCAACAAAAATATTTAAAAAAGTCTTCTTAATTGAAGTATGAGCAGAACTCATGATATAACCGAAGTCAGATACACCAACATATCCCAACCTTTTCTTCAAAAATAGTGAGTGGTTGAGGTCAAAGACATGCGGCTCGTAATTAGGCTCACTCCCTAATTGCAATTAGCCCCTTTTTGCATGTTTATTTTATTTTCATATTATACGGCAACCGCACCTACATCACTTGAAACAAAATAGAGCAAACACCAACTGATGCCACACCAAAAATGACAAATGATTGGAAATGCAAGGATTCAACAGCTTTCCTTCAAAGTTGTATTGCAAAAGCTAGTAAGAAACCAAAAAAAAAATAATTATAATCTTTATTGTCACAACCCGAGAACAAGAAAAAACAAATAAATATAATTGAAATCTAGAAAATTGAATGAATAAATCGTAATAAGCCATCCTCTTTGTGTAGATGAGCTTTCCTAGCTTATACTTCAAGACTAAAACAAAACATATAAACAAAAATAAAATGAACACAAGTTTATCTAATGTAATCCTATCTTCTAATCTACATTAAGCTCTCCTCCTCAAATTCCTTTGCCCGAACATGTCCCAACTTGTCCACCCGACATCTCACCGAGATGCGGATTGTTGGATCGATCCGCCAAGACGTGAGCTGGATCACATCCTGCCAAGAGGTAGGCTGCATCGTGAAAAATGATGCCCTTGCAGGGATACGAGTTCATCGTAGCTACTGGTGGGTGTACAGGTGTTGTATCCATAAAGAATTGGTATAAAGCTAAAATTAATATGTTTTCAACCATTTTTTTGTTTCGGTTTTATAGGACAGACTGAGCAATTAACTAAGCTAACAAGAAAGCAATTGAATATAAAGTAATCAACCAATTAGAGACGTTTAGGGAATGAATTTGGGTTAGCCAATTGAGGATCCATGTATTACGTCTCATTACGACAACAACTTTAAGAATTTAGGCTACAAGCTCGCTTTAATTTATATTAATATTCATTTAGGACACAAGGTAATGAATTACTCTAAGGGAAATACCCCATCTAACGACTCAAGGTGTTGCATGGGTCATCTCAATAGCATTGATAAATTCCTTTATAAGTTCTAATTCATATTAATTTACTCTAAATATTTGCACTCGAGGTTGGGACAACCTCAACTGTCAATCACTCTTAAAAACTTGTTACACAAAAGTCTAGGCTACAAGCACAATACATCACACAAGTAAATTGGAAATTCAAGACTAGCTATAAGCATATAAAAGATAAAACAATAAAATAATCAAACATCCCATAAGGACGCAGAAAAGTGTGATACAATCATTATCAAATAAAAATATAAAACTTAGAATTCAGACGGCTAACCATTCTTGATCCGTGAACTATGAGTCTACTTCGACGTAGGAGTTTTACAGATCCAAAATAAAGATGAAAAAGGGAAAGAAAAACTCATGAAACTATTGATTCCCTTGATTGATATTGTCACAATCCTCGCTGCAATTCCCTAAATCTCCAACCACTTGTTCTTCGTCCTTCTCGAGTTCTTCGGTCTCTTAAGGTGGCTCGTGGGAGGAGAAAATAAGAAAAGAGGCAAAAATCTCCAAAACCCTAAGGGTCCTCTTTTTTATAGTGGGGCATGTCTTCAAGACTTCTTTCGCCAACATCCGATTGATCCAGTCCCTTGCCTCAGATTAACAGCATGTAACTTAAAACATGCCAAAGATTTTTGATCCGTAAGGAGTTACGAGGTGAATTGCATATCAGAACCAAGCTCTCGAATATCTACGTGATCCTAGTGGAATCATCACTACCCAATATATTATTGGGTCATGGATACTCTTCTTTGGACCTGAGAGAAGACTTTTCTTGGTCTAATTTGTACTTGGTTGGTCCTTTTTGCACACGTTGTCGAATTTTCTTTGCGACTTCTTCAAAAGTGCTTGTTTTGTGAGTTTTTGTTTTTTTTTTATTCTTTTTGAGTATGCTCCATCGCAACACATTCTCTCCCTATTAATACAAAACTCCCATTAAGATATACATACATTTTCGGAAATAAAATTATGAGTGAGAGCAAAAGACATAAAAATGGGACACGTCAACACCTCCAAACCAAGTCCTTGTTCTCAAGCAAGACTATTTTAAACATACTGAAGATAGTGAAAGTATTCATCATACATGGGGTTGCACCAATGAGTTATGACATGTATTTTCAAACGAATCTAAGTATTGACCAAAAACAAAGAACAATATGCAATATTAGCAATACTATAGCTCCAACCCAATGATTGACTAACTATGCGCTAATTAGCACTTGAAACTTTTCACTTCCTTTTTTTTCTTTTTTTCTTGCTCATATGTCATGACCGCGAAGGATTTTATGCATTTTTGGTTGATTTTAGCTGTGTCATTCTCGTTTAGATACAAATTGCTTCTCTGGCAGGAATGGTGGTTTAGATAGTTCGCCGCTAAGGTGTGTTTTTGCGGGAAGTTGCTTGTAATTGAATTTTGAGCTTGTTTTACATTCTTTGTGTTAGCCGTCTATTTTCCTTAGTATAAATAAGCTAATATCTTGTAACTGGAAGGCATTCAAATGAAATTGATCTAATTCTCTCTCTCAACCCTAATTTTCTCACAAATTTTCATCTCTTTCACTTCTTCCTCATCCAATACTCTTATATCTCAAGTGTTTGATTCAAGTTTGATCTTAAATCATAACAATTGGTATCAAAGCTAGTGTTTGCTGCTGATTGATTACTTGATCGATTGATTGGAGCTGGCCAAACTTAAGATGATAGTACCAATGGCTGGTGGAGTAACTACTCGAGCAACTACTGCTACAAATGCGACTTATGCAGCAGTTATGGGTGCAAACACTAGAGCTAATGTGGAGGTCAATCAATTTGAGCAATTGAGACTTCAATTGGAGGAAATGTTTGCAATGATGCAGCAATTGCAAGATCGGAAGGTAGTTGAGAAGTTAGATCAGTATTCTCAGCAAATTGAGTCAAAAATGAATGGATTGCAATAGCAGATCACACGGCAGAAATCAACCTCTAGAGTAGGAGTGTTATTTGCTGCTTGTCAGCATGATCGTCTTCCTGACACTATACATCCTTAATCTTCTGGAGCCAGTGAGAATGGATCTGCTGGTGGAAGGACTCAAGGATTTAGACAGCGTGTGGAGATTGATACATTTGATGGAAAGCAACCTCAGTCATGGATCATGAGATGCGAAAGGTATTTTCGATTCTACCACATTGATTAAACTAAGATAGTAGAATTGGCTGTGGTATATCTCCAAGGAGATCCGGAAGTTAGGAATTATAGTTTGGTTCGTAGTAATCCGTGTTTGTCATGGACTGAGTTTGTGAATGAACTCTGTGAGAGGTATGGGGAGGAGTATCCTAGTGAGGTGATTGATCACTTCAATAAACTGGTTCAAACTTCATCTGTGAGAGAATATATGACTTGTTTTGACAATTTGAAGCTAGGATGTTAACAATTAATCCCGGAGCTAGCGAGTCTTATTACATATCCAGTTTCAGAAGTGGCCATAAACCTAGGATTAAAAACTTGGTTAGGGCTTTGAATCCTAGATCCTTGACTCAGGCCTTTTTTACAACTAAATTGATGGAGGCCATGGTATTTACTGGTTTTGATGGACCTAAGTCCAAGGCTGTACAATCATCATCTCAATAGTAGGCTACTCTTGTGAATAATTTGGAAGAAAAGAAGAATCAGAGGCCGTGTTTCAAATGCAACTGGAAGCATTTCTTTAGACACAAATGTACTCCTAAGCTACTAATGACTGTCACTAGAGCAGATGCTTGTGAGGACAATGAGGTTAATGAAGTAGAAGAAATCTCTGAAGAGCAGGAAGAGGAGGATCATGAGGAATTTGAGAATGATGAAATGGAGATATCTGGTAGGGCCCTTACTGGAAATGGCTCTCATAACATGGTAAGAATTAAAGGAAAGGTGGGACACAAGCAATTGTTGATCTTGATTGATAGCGACAGTACACATAGCTTTGTGAATCCTAAGGTTGTGAAGCAGGTTGGGCATGAAATGATTAAGACTAGCCCCTTAGCTGTCATAGTGGTTGATGGGAATTCCATGATCACACAGATGAAGTGTAAAGGGTTCAGTTAGAGGATGCAAGGACATCGGTTTGAGTATGATTTCAGGGTACTTAAACTGGGAGGTTGTGATATGGTTCTCGGGGTTGATTGGATGAAAACAATTAGTCCCTTAGTCTTTTATTTTGCTCAATTATATGTATATTTTGAAAGGGGAGGGCGGAGTGTGGTGTTGCAAGGGATTATGGAGAAGGGCCAATTGCTGATGATGAATGTGAAGAGCCTTGAGAAGATGACCAGGAAAGGGTTGTATTAGTGGATTGTTCAGTTGTTTTCCATCACTCTGGTTCTGAGGCAGCTCATGGAACTTCGGGTCCCTCCATTGGACAGTTGTTACATGAGTATGAGGATGTTTTTGCACTGCCATCGACCTTGCCTCCTAAGAGGATTCTGAATCATGCTATTCCTCTTAAGGTTAATTCCAATCCCATGAATTTAAGACCTTATAAGTACCCTAACTCACAGAAAAATGAAATTGAAAGACAAGTTGAAGAGCTGTTGCAGACAAACTTCATTAGACACAGCCACAGCCCGTTTGCTTATCCGGTGATTCTATTTAAGAAGAAGGATCGTTCATCTTGAATGTGTGTAGATGACAGGAATCTCAACTCTCTTACCATCAAGGATAAGTTACCGATTCCTATTGCAAGAGATTTGCTTGATGAGTTAAATGGTTCACAGTATTACTGTAAGTGAGATTTGAGGCAAGGATATCACAAGATTCGAGTGATGGATGAGGATATACACAAGAATGCCTTCAGGACACATCAAGGCTATTATGAGTTTGTGGTTATGCCTTTTGGCTTAACCAATGCTATGGCTACCATGCAAGCATTGATGAACCATGTGCTTATATTTCAATTGAGGAAGTTTGTGTTGGTGTTCTTCGATGATATACTGGTTCATAGTTCCTCCATAGAAGCACATGTCAAGCATTTGAGGCAAGTTTTTAAGATCACGCGTAAGAATAAGTTGTATGCTAAGGTGATCCAGGTTTCGTTTGCTCAGACTCAAGTGGAATAATTGGGACACATAGTTTCCAAAGAGGGTGTTACAACAGATCCTAGCAGGGTACAAGCAATGAGAGAGTGGTCTGTTCCTCAAAACCTCAAACAGTTGAGAGGTTTTCTTGGATTGACTGGATACTATAGAAAGTTCATTGCCGGATATAGAGTGTTGGCCAAACCCTTGACTGATCTCTTGAAGAAGGATGTATTCCTGTGGTCTGAAGTTGCTCAAGAATCATTTGAAAGCCTCAAGTTAGCCATGTGCTCTGCACCAATCCTGATTATGCCTGATATTGGGAAGCCTTTTATACTGGAAACCGATGCCAGTAGCATGGGAATTGGGGCAGTCCTATCTCAGCAGGAGAGAGCAGTGGCCTTCATCAGTAAGGGCCCTAGTCCAAAAAATCAGCAACTCTCAATTTATTAAAAGGAGTATTTGGCCATCTTGTTAGCAGTTCAGAAGTGGAGGTACTACCTTGAGGTACATCATTTTATTATCAGCACTGACCATCAAACTCTCAAATATCTTCTGGAGCAGAAGATCACCACGAGAGTGCAAAGACAGGGACTTATGAAGATGTTGGGATTGAGTTATTCTATTGGGTATCATAGTGGAAAAAAAACCTAGTTGCTGATGCCCTTTCACGCAGGTTGGAAGGGAGTGAATCTGGCTCTTGCTTTGCTATTTCCTATGTCTTGCCTGATTGGATAGAGGAAGTCCTATGAAGGGGACAAGTTTGCTACATATTGTATTACAGCTTATAGTGTGAACAATTCACCCTTGGAAGAAGCTGAAGTCACTGTCTTGAATGGAATTGTGAGGATTAAAGGTGAGGTGTATGTTGTAGCTTCTACTAATTTGAGAAGACAGATCATCCAGTCCTTCCACTCTTCTACTTGGGGTGGACATTCCAGTATAAATGGTACCTATAAGAGGCTGACGCAATAATTTTGTTGGGTTGGAGCAAAAAAGGGGGTTGAAGCATATATGCAAAGATGTGATGTCTATCGAAGGACTAACACAAATCATGTTTAGTACTGAGGCCTATTGCAACCATTGCCCATTCCTGGCAGAGCTTGGTAGCACATAAGCATGGATTTTGTGGAAGGATTGCCAAAGGCTAAGGGCAAGGAGCTGATATGGGTTATTGTGGATCGGTTTACAAAGTTCATCCACTTCATTGTTTTGAATCATCCCATTTTTGCAGAGAAATTGGCCAGGATATTCCTTGATCAAGTCTACAAATTGCATGGGTTGCATCAATCCATTGTGTCAGATCGAGATAGGATGTTCACTTGTCTATTTTGGTGGGAGTTGTTCTTGTTGATGGGTTCTACTCTTGCCTTTAGTTTATCATACCATCTTCAGTCAGATGGACAAACTGAGAGGGTGAACCCGTGTGTGGAGTGCTATCTAAGGAGTATGACATTCACTTATGACAAGCATTGGTTTCATTGGTTATCTTTGGCTGGGTTTCAGTATAACACTTCATTCTACCATAGGGACCACTCCCTTCAAGGCCTTATATAGGCACGATCCTCCTTCACCTCTGGTGCTGCAAGGTTTAATATCTCATGTGGTAGAGATCAATGATATTCTTTCACAAAGGAGGCAATTAGTTCTGCAATTGAAGGACAATCTTCAGCTGCTCAGTCAAGGATGAAGCATTATGCCGACAAGAAGCATTCTGACAAATCCTTTGCAGTTGGGGACTTGGTGTATCTCAAGCTCTAACCTTACAGGCAGACTTCTGTTGCAATACACAAAAATTTGAAGTTAGGGGCTCGTTTCTTTTGTCTTTACAAGGTGTTAGAGAAATTGGGAAATGTGGCTTATAAGATGGAGCTTCCTCCTAACACTTTTGTTCATCCTGTCTTTCATGTTTCTCTTTTGAAAAGACATAGGGTAGAAGGGAAAGATTATTTAACTAAGCCTCTGGAAGCAACAAGCAATGGAACATTAATATAAGAGCCTACAGCAGTTCTGGGATCTCGTTTGGGGCAGCAGCAAGGCAAAGAAGTGAAGGACGTTTTCATTCAGTGGCCCAATTTATCTCCTACTTAAGCTCGCTAGGAGAATTTGAGGTTCATGCGTAGCCAATTCCCTTCTTCTTCATTATTGGGGCAAGAATGATTTTGAGGAGCGGGTATTGTCATGACCGTAGAGGATTTTATGAATTTTTAGTTGATTTTAGCTGTGTAATTCTTATTTAGATTCAAATTGCTTCTCTGGCAGGAATGGTGGTTTAGGTAGTTAGCCGCTAAGGCATGTTTTGGCGGGAAATTGCTTGTAATTGGATTTTGAGCTTGTTTTTTCATTCTTAGTGTTACCCGTCTGTTGTTTTTAGTATAAATAAGAAAATATCTAGTAATTCAAAGGCATTCAAATGAAATTGATCTAATTCTCTCTCTCAACCCTAATTTTCTCTCTAATTCTCATCAGTTTCACTTCTTCCTCATCCAATACTCTTATATTTCAAGTTTATGATTCAAATTTGATCTTGAATCATAATATCATTTTAGTTTGAACAAAATGTTTGGATTCTTGAAGAATTTGACAAAATGAACGCTAAAGATGCTAGAAAATCTTAATTTCTTTTTTTAGAACATAGTTCGCTTACTCGTTTTTTTTTCATCCTTTTTTTTCATTTTATTTTAGTGAGTTTTAGCCAAGCATGACTCTCCACGAGCCGTGTAGCAGGCTTTCAGTCGAAGGCTCCTGATTTAGTTGGCTCAAGGCATTGAGTGACGAGCACCCCTTGGGCTTAATTACCGGAGTCAAAGAAATTCACAACCTAAGCTATCACTAACACATACGTCAAAGAAATGCAACAACTACAATAAGCATTGGTCCTATATAAGTGACTAATCAACATCGTTCCCCTTAAACTTTCCCTATGGCCCAAGTAACAAGCTCAAAACAGTAGCCCTCAATCTAGTTAGACCTGGGGTACTATGTGTTAAAACACCCCTACGGATCTACTTGTTCAATATATAGGGCTATGAGAATAATCTAGTCACTGGTACTAGCGGGCTGTGGTGACAACTACATATTAGCACCTCTTTTTTCATTTTTTTCTTACATATGTCGCCACGAGAAAATATGAAAGGTAGACTTGTAGTTTTATCATTATTAGAAGCAAAATATTCTTGCATCAATTCCTAAAATCATCCCTACTAATGCAACTACAAGTAATGAGCTTGCAAAAGTAAAGAAAAGAACAAAAAAAAAAAAAAGTCATTCATGCAAAAAGAAGGCATAGCTGGAGAATTACAAGCAAGTGCCAATAATATAGCAAATGTTGCACAATTTTTTTTCTGTAGTTGATACAAATGAAGTACGAACCAATTACTAGTCACATACTTTCAAAGCAAGCAATTTTAAGTTTCAGCTAGTTTAAAACATGATCATGCTCCATGCTGTCACGATCCTTGACCGTGACCTTGTACTGAACAACCCATTTTTACTTTTATTATTTTGTATCGAATATGTAATACAAACTTGTAAAAATTAATTAAGTTTAAATTAGTTTAAATTTTGAATTTGGGAATGGAGGGAGCCGGTTGGGGTAGATTTAGGAGGCAAAAGGGGTTAGTTTGAATTAGTTTAAATTTTGACTTTGAATTTGTAATTAGGAGGGAAAGGCTAGTAGGGAGCCTCCCCCAAGCTCTATATAATATCTTTGTAATGCTTGTATTTGCCATGGATGAATTAAAATGAAGAAATCAAATGAAAAATTCAAACTCTCTTCTCTCTTTTTCTTCCCTCTAACCGTCCCCCCTTCCCTCTCTTACTTCTAAATTTCTCTACTCTTCTCTCCTTTCCCTTCTAACTCTAAAATCCTCTCTTCTTCTTCTATCTACTAAACTTCTTTTATTTTCTCTAACTTTTTCTCCAACTCTTCTCTTCTAAAATTCTCTTCCTTTCCCTAACTTCATCTCTAATTTCTTCTCATCTCATATTCTAAGTCTATTTCTCTTCCTTCTCTAACCTCTATTTCACCATCACGAGCCTAGGTTCGTGAATATCCCCATCACTAACCCTTGGGTTTCTGACGCATGCAAGTGAATCAAATTCCACCCCAAAACCCAAATCTTGCATTGTCCTTAATGCAAGAAACCACAAAGTAAAACACAAGGAGGAAAAGAGACGTCCTAATAAGGATCATAAGGCGACAATGGAAGTCTGGGATTGAAGCATTTCATACAACATCACAAACAAAGAAAGGTGAGGGAGCACAATAAAAAAAGTAGTATAAAATAAGTATAGCTCAAGATGGATAACCAAATCACAGAAGGACATCTCAAAGAGAGGAAAACAAAATGACAAAGAAAAACTAAAACAATAACCAGGCAGGGTTGCCTCCAGGATCACTAAAGTTTACATGTTTAGTTATACAGGATTGAAATTGGAGCTAGCCTAGTAGCATAGGCAAATCCTCGAAGAGAATCAACTAATAGTCTTGGGATTGCTCCCTCATGGCAACAGAGAGTTGTGGGCCAAAAAAACAATTATTAGCAAAGAGAGTAATGTAATTAGAAGCAATAGTGATCCTAGATAAGTGAATGAGCTCCCAAACAAATGGACAATCAAAAGAAGGGTTCACAAGCTCACTATTGATACTCTTTAAGGTTTCAGAAGTTGGGTTCATGATATCAACTCTCGTGTCATTACCCAAAATGGATGCCTCGACACATGCTGCGCAAGCCTCAGAGCTAGAAAGGTCACGATCCATTGGTTCACCTCTAAGAACATCAGGTAAAATGGACTCAAACATAGGATCAATCATATCCACCTTGTAACACCCTTGGTCATCGTCATCCAAACCATGCTTAGTAGCATTTGAAACATTAATCTTGACCTTAATTTTCCAAAAGAAAAGCTTTAACACTCCCGTCCTTTAATGAATGACAACATCAGTCATTGCTAAAAATGTTTGGTCCAAAATGATAGGACTCTTGTTCATTTGGTATGGAGTGGAATGCATGTTAAGGACGATGAAATAGACTGGAAGATAAACTTTCAAAATTTGACAAGCACATCCTCTAATATCCCTCTAATCTCAAGTCTATCGGTCAATTGCAATGTGATGTTGGTTGGCTTAAGTTCTCCCACACTTAATTCTTGATAAATCAAGTACGGGATGTGATTGACGCTAGCTCCCAAGTCAAGAAGAGCTCGACTCTTTTAATGTTCTTTGATGAAACAAGGGACCGTGAAGGCCTGGGATCTCTTAGCTTAGGTGGGATACCCTAAACAAGGATACTGCTTACCTTCTTAGTGAGCCGGACCTTCTTAAGCATGGGTGCTTGCACACGTTTCTTTTTCACACAAAGGTCCTTCGAGAACAAAGCCACATGGGAACCTTTTTAATAGCATCAATCAAAGGCAAGTCAATCTTAACATCCTCAAATAGGTCCATGAGATCACGTTGCTCTTATCGTTTGATCCTATCATGGCCGAGGGTTAAGGTACGACATGTTTGCTCCTTTTACATGGTTTAGTGCGTGTGTGGTCATTGTAAATATAAAATCAAACAAACATGCAAAAAAAGAAAAAGAAAAAAATCGTCCTGGAGCGAGTCTAAACCAATTACCTAAAAGAAGATTGATGCTTTTGATGAATATGACTTGGGTTTGCATTTAAGTGTTGATTTTGCACTTGCTCCAATTAAAGAAACTTAAATTATATATTTAAAATAGTTCTTGGTTTTAATAAATATATTTTTTTTTAATACTAAAATCCACCTACATTTTAGGTGTGGTTTCAAAAAACACATAACATTGCTAATTTTTCAAAGTCACACCTAAACTTTTTAAAATTTTTCAATATCACACCAAATGCTAACGATATTAATTTTCCGTTAAAATGAATAGGAAATTACCAAAATACCCTAAATAAAACTTTATTTTTGGTTTTTAATGAATTAATAATTGTGATTTTTCAATGAATTATAAACAACTTTATGAATAAATAATATATTTAAAATTTTTAGTGGCAAAAAGCTATAGCAACGCGACAAATCCTTAACAATTTTACAAACTTAGAGGTGAAGGGTAATTTTGTTATTTGTAAAATACATTACTTAATATAACCTAATGGAATTAAGTTAAACTTGATGTTTTAATGCATTTATGCCCTAAAATGCATCGTTTTAATAGATCGAAGGATAACGGCATCAACATTAGGTGTGACATTAAAAAAATTTTGAAAGTTTAGGTGAGAGTTCGAAAATTTTGAAAAGTTAAGTTGTTTTTTGAGACCACATCTAAAATGTAGGTGGTTTTTCTTTAAAAAAAAAAACCCTAATAATTGCATAGTAAATAAAATGGACTTGGCCTAAATGGCAATTGCAGTGAAAGAGATAGTAACTGGGGTGGAGACAAGTTCATGAGCTCTATAGTCCACTCACAAGCCCAAGTCTAATGACTTTTAGGCTTGGCACCATTGACTTATGATAACTTGAATGAGTTAAAACTTGACAAGATTGAAGTAAAGCGAACCATATTTGGGCCATTGGATTAGGACCAATGTACTCAAGGTTTAGCCATAACCGTCAAGCCTTGAAACAGTGACTCAAATGTAAGTTCATCTGACTCACTAAGCAACGACACCAGTGCTAAGACTAACACACTCATGTTGCAAGCTTGGCCATCAAAGCCATAAACCAATGACTCAAATCTTTAACTCGTCGATTGTGGGAAGAATTTAAAATAAAGAGTTCATACCTAAAACCCAAGAATTGTATTGCCTTGATAAAAATCAAAGTAAGAAGCTACAGGCTAGTTTAAGTTATGCTACTTCTGGGAAAGGAAAGAAATAAACCACAAGTTGTTGTAAAAAAATTTCGCTAAATTACCAAAAAAAAAAAAAAATTTTGTTTTAAAATCTTGAAAAAGGTTTGTGATTGGTGCTGGACACCTTACAACATAAACAATGCCCTTTATTTATATACCTAGTTCTTACTATTGTGCCCTAAGCACAAGGCGTATCCGTCCCATATTCAGCCTCAATACTTCTTTCCCGCAAAAAAATGGCATTAAACATGCATTGATACACGTGCTCAATGCCGTCTAGGCTCCAGAAACTCAACCACTTTCTTCTAGATATGCTTGAGGTGCATGTTCCTTGATATGCACTCCAAATAACTGTCTCGAGACTAGAAACCACGTTTCTTCCAACCTTCTTGGTAATCCCTCGAGCTCGAGCCCCCTTTACTCCACACCGCCATCTTGAGAGATTGTTATTAATCAAGGGTTAACTTGTCAAGCAGATAGATACTAGACGTTGCTATTTCTATTTTAAGCTATTTATGCCTCAAGCATGACCGCACGTGTCACACGTTTCCATTTATTCTTAAATGGCGTCGTCCTAACTCCCTTAAGTTTTGAGTACAAACAAATGCCCCCTTTTCATCATTGGTAATTTCTGTTACCTTCGAAGCAACGCTATTTGATGCTTGAGTTACCTTCGTTCCCATGTGTTTATAAATATTAATGCAGGGCATTTGAAATTCCTTACTTTGTGCACTTCTATGTTTCTCTTGGAATCTTAAAGCACTCAGACTTGCTCTCAAGCATTCATTTTCTCCCTCATTCTTGTTCTAAGCACTTCTTTTAGAGCTCTTTAACTCTTGACCATAAGAAAGGTCCAGATCACTCATTACGTCTCCATCCCCATCCCTACGGCTGATAGCCCCATTCTGTTTTTCACGCATATTGTTCAATCAAACAACTCAATGGTCCTGGATTGGCTCCTGGTCCCAATGAATTCCACATCTGTTGAGGAGGACTCATTTTGTACTTCTGAGAAGCGTCCCTTTTCTTTGTATGAACTATGTATCCTTGGTCCAATCTTCAACCCTTCAGAAGAGGTGCCAAGCCTTAAGGTTATCTTTCATGGCACTTTAGAGTCTCTTTTACTATGCTCTTGTTTCTGCAAGTTAGTCATGGGGAGAAAGACGCATATGGAAAGAGTCTGCTCCTTCAAAGTGTGGATCTTCTTAACAAGGTAATATGCAGATGTGGTTGACTAGCTGATGCTTCTCTATGCACAAAAATGGAAGGATCTCTACATCTTTGAGCCCATTAGATTATCTAAGGTCTTGCCCAGGTATGATTTTCCCATTATGACAGCCCTCACTTGCTGCTAGAACACATGCTATAATACTTTTGCCTTGCCTAGGGTTTTTTTTTTTTGGGATTTCCTAGAGGATATTGTGGCTCTAGTAGGTCATTCACCTACAAGAAAGATAAGGTTTCATTTTACTTCTCAGTGAACAAGTATTTCTTTGCTAACTCTTCCAATACCATTCATAAATCAATTAAGATGGTGGCCAATCCTTTGCTTTTGGGACCACTTCTTTTGGCATAAGTATATGGATGCCATAGGGACATCATAGTTAAAAAACTATGTTGTCCAAATGGGAGAATATCATGATCCTGGTATATTAGATATATTGGGTTAAATACTAATAATTCATTGGCTGTAATAAAGTAGTATAAGTAATTAGTACTAGTCAAAGTAGCGCTTTCTTTAGTTGTTTAGCAGTTAGCTTCCTTTAATCGTAGCCTAAAGAGTCTAGTTGGAGGGAATGTCGGTTATTAGTTAGTTAGTGGTGATTCTTGTATTGTCTAGGTGCATTGCATAGTTAGATATTGTCTTGTTATGCCGACTTAAGCTTGAGTGTTTATAGGTGAGTCTCTTCATGATTTACATTCATTGAATGATATTGATAACAATCTTCTTCTCTTATCTCAAATTCTCTCTACTTCTCATCTATGTTCTCTCTACTTCTCATCTTAATCTCAATTCTTTCTCATCCTATACTCTCTCTCCTAGGTTATGATCCAAGATTGATGAGGAATCATAACAATTGGTATCACAGCTTGTGATATTTGCATTCGATGAAGCCAAATTTACATGCAATCAAGGCTTCAGAGCTTCGATTCTTGGCGCCAAAGTTGCTGATCTTGTCATTGCTAGCTAAAATTGTATTTGAATTAGCTAATTTGCATACATTCAAGTCAGTGATGGAAGGAGATGCATTTTCTGAGTTGATTCAAGAGATTGGAGGTACATTCTAGCATTGAAAAGGCATTGTAGATTCTTTTTGATATGATGACCATAGCTCAAGCGATGTAGTAATTTGTCAAGCAAAAATGTGTGATGTCTCCGACTGTGGAAGCAATGAAATCAAAGACTCTAATTGAAGTCAGAAACAGCAAGTCATTAAGATTGAACCATTTAGCACAGCCAAATCTTGTGATCAATTACATCCTAGCCGCAAGAAATGTGTTACTCGCATAAAAATTAAAGCAAGAACAAAAGGGAGGTAGTTTAAGGAATCAATTGAACCGTTAATAATGCAAGATCAACTTCATGAGCAGAAGGAGGCAGTACCAGTTCAAGCTTGTGTTGCAGCATTACAGCCTGACCTAGATGAATTGATGCAATAAGATGTTACGACAGTGAGAACAAAGGCTAATAGGGAAGCAAAGTTTAAGAACAAGCAGGTGAATAATAAAGCAACAAATCATGCTCAATTGATGCTTCCTGATCGAGGAAAGAAGGAGCGTGGTGTTACATAGGGAAGCAATCATCACTCGCAGCAAAAATTTCAACTAGATCAGAATGAAATGGTGTAAACAAATATTTCTGTATTGACTTTGAAGGATGCAGCAGAGAAACATAATGCTAACATCAAGCAAGGCTTTGAGATTCAAAATAAGTTTTATCCGACAGTTTTTGAGAAGCTCATTACTGCAAATTCATAAATAATTCAGGAGGGAATTGCATCATTGCAATTTGTTGAGGAAGAAGTAGTGCCACTGATTGTTGCAGCTACAAGATCACGACTTCATATTGAAGTTCACCAAAGCAGGATGTTACAATTAAAGCTTACATCACAACAAAATGTTGTGATCAAGCTGGCAATTCATCTCAGTTGTAGGAAGTGTTATAACAGCAATAGAATTGGAGCACGGAAAATGTCAATCTTACTTTACAATGGAAGACCACCAGATTTCCTACTTCTTAAGTCAAATGAAAAGGCTTTTAAAAAGCTACACATGATCAAGAGAATGAATTTGAGGCAGCCTAAGGTGGTGATGATGGCAATTGATAGACTTGGGGCATAATCTTTGATCAAAAGGACAATCAAGTTGCTAAGAATGATGCGGAATTCTATTAGTGATGATGCAAAACCAGCAAATACTCAGGTTGATAGTACTGCAGTGAAATTAAACTTGGCAAAGAATTAGCTCGTTACTACTCCAGTGCAAGCAAATATTCAAATTCAGTTTGGAAATATGCAAAATCAAATCAAATTGCGGGCTCAATTGAGTGGAGCTAGTACTTATTCATCTATGAACACCAACAATTACCTTATCCAAGGATAGTGGAGCATGTTGTCAAATGTCCAAGAGAAGAAGTGAAGGTCAACATCTTTGTTGGACAACAACTTCATTCTTGGTGTCGAAAGTGTGAAAGAATTCAGCCCAAATCTAGTCCAAATTGAGAAGAAAGGAGAGGAAGGCCCAAAGAATGGGATATAATTGCAATCAGGAGTATATGTTTGGTCATAAATGCAAATCCAAGCTGCTTGTGAATGTTTCTGATACCAAATTAACAGAAGAGTTAGGATAAGCATTCGGTGTGTGTGTTAATCGAGCTGAAAGTAAAGGGCATTCTCCAAAGGTACAACCAAATGTGAGGCCACTTGAATTCTTATGGCTTATTTTCCTATAGTAAAAAGAAGATCAGGTTAAAAGAATAAGTTTTCTAAGGGAGCAACAACTTAAACTTGGAGTTGTTTGTGGAAGGTATTATCGATTATGTGATGTTCATGATTACGTAAAGGCTGAGTTAGTGGGGGTGTGTTAAGTGGTGTGTTAAGGAAGTTGATCAATTCGAAAGTAAAGAACAAAATGCTTCTGTTAAATGTGAGATCATGAGAATAGGAGCACATTCTACTGATGTGTTTGAGCAATTCAGCAAGGAAGTTGTGAGCAGTCCAACAATTGTTTTAGCTGTGTTGAATAATGCTAGGCCGTACAAGTTGCATCAATGGGCTATTCAGTTGTACTTTGAATCTAAGCGTGTGCTTGCCTAATCTTTTTGTAAGGGAAGGATGCTCAATGAACTTGGAGTTATGAGTCACTTAAATCATTCTAGTAGCAGAGGTTCATTAGAATGCAGGAAGTAAGATGAGGTTCAAGTAGGGTCTTAAGGCTTTGAGCAGGGTCTGAAACTCATGTATTGTAGGCAAGATGAAGAGAGTTGGCCTTCCTTGAGAGTTCATGAAGAGAGTAAATCAATTTGGTATTTAGCTTTTACACCTGATGGTTTTCCTTGGTTTGATAGGGTTTACAAATTTAATGCGAAAGTCCAATTATTCATAAGTACATGCTGGTTGTGGGCAGAAGAAACCATTTAATGGGTTTGGTTCCATCTGAAGTTATCAAGAATTCTGACAGTAGGTATTTTAAAGAGAATATTTACTTGATGTGTGCTGCTAAAGTCAGTAAACAAAACCAAAGGCAGATGCATATGGTATCACGAATGGGTCCGATTGAGTATGGTAAGGAAAGGGAGAAAGCTGCTGATAAAGACTGGTCTCAAGTCTTCAGCTTGGGATCAAGACATCTGCTTTAGCTGCAATTGCAGAGCGAATTGCTTTGGTGGAAAAAGTCGCCAATTCCATGAAGTTGATCAACCTGCTCTCGATTGGACTCCAAAATTTGGAAGGAAAAATTTATTTTGCTAAAATATTTCTGTAATAAGGATGGTTGGTTGGTAATAATGGCGAGACCTTGTGATTTGGGTCACTTTGCTCTCCAGTGCCTCATGTCCACGGTTTTCACTCAGTATTTCAATCTTGATACCTCTAAGAATAACAGGAGTGTTGTAGTATTCATGGGGTTGGAAAGGCATGAGGAAGAAGGCGGTGAAATGAGTGCAGGCTTATGAGATTCGTCAAAGGTCCAAGAGAATTCTTGTTTTAATCAAGAACGATAAAGAATTGATAAAGAAACCTTCAAATGGGAGGAGATTCGCCAGCACTTCACAGTCATTGCTGTAGAAATAAAAATGCAAGACTGAAGCTTGAGCTAATGACTTTGAATGGAAGGGTCTTCAAGCAGTTCCCTAAATGATATTCTCACACTACACAACGAAAGACCAGTGGAAGCAGCGTGTTCTTGATTCAAGGGTCCCAATTGTTCATATTTCAGTTGCACATTCTGCAACATTAAGCGCAATTTCTGCATCAATATGCCTCTTCCACTTGCAATTTTAGCAACAGTACGAGTTCTTCATGTCACAATGCTCTCATTAGATTCTTGAGTCAAAAATCTTTAAAGGGGAGAGCATTGTTATGATCCTAGTACATTGGATATAATGGGTTAAATACTAATAATTCATTGGTTGTAATAAAGTAATATAAGTCATTAGTATTAGTCAAATTAGAACTTTCTTTAGATGTTTAGCTATTAGCTTCCTTCAACCATAGCCTTAAGAGTCCTGTTGGAGGGAATGTCGGTTATTAGTTTGTTGGTGGTAATTCTTGTATTGGCTAGGTGTTGTGAAAAAAATAAATATAACTCTGATGCCGACTATTGGGGCCACAGTTCTCAACTATGATCACAAAAAAAGGCACCTATTAAAGCACTTAGAGTAGGAGACTCTTCTCTCTATCTAAGCCCCCGGTCAGAGAGTCATGCTTCGTGACATCTCACGTGCAAGAGTTCCCAAGAATAGGGTTATCTCTATAAATCTCTTTGCTCTAATACCGGTTGTTATGACGAATTTAAAAAATTCTCCTTAAGTTAATTAAGTTAATGCAGGGGAAGGGGTTTAGAAATCATAATTCTAAATCTAGGGTTGATTTAAAATTCCTAACTCTAAATCTACAGATTTAAATTCATAATTTAAATCTACAGATCTAAATTCTCAATTAGATCTACAGGCCTTTTACTTTAATACAATCACAATAATACATAAACTTAAACAAGAAAAATAAGGAATACTATAAATAAATAAAAAGCAAAAACTAAAAGTGAAGGAAAGAAAGTGTACCTGAAATTGTTCCAATATAAGAATATTAGAAAGAAAATAATCTTCTATAGAAGAATACCAAAATTGAGACCTCACGATCTTCTACGCAATGGCCTCGAGCTGCCCGGAGGGTGGGCTCCAAAAAATATTAAACTAGGAAAGAAAACTTTTAACGGAAAATTTTTTCTCCAATTAGGTCTTTGAAACAACTCAAGAAGCCCGAAAATTTAATTTCAGTTTGAATGCCAAACCTCTAAATAGGTACCTCTATTTATAGTAGGCTACCGGAGCGAAAAATTACTCAAAAAATGATGTGGGGTTTGCTGATATCAAAATTAGTTAAAAACAAAATGTGCTTTTCAAGCATTAAAAGGGATAAAACACTGTGTCACATGAACTGGCAAAAAAACGCGAGTTTCTGCCAATCCCCGCCTGCCCCGAGCCTGGTTGTCCGTGGCCCGTGCACGCGGATCCGCCCTAGGGCCACCCTGCACGTGACATGTGTCGTGTGCTAGTTGGCCCATCCACGAGTACGGGGATCATGGAGTGTGCACGGTATTTTTGTTTTTTTTTTTTGTTTTGCTTTGTTTCCCACATGTAGAAATTTATCTTATGAATAATGTTTGGCAAATTAAATTTAGTCATCACATGAATTTATAATTCATCTTATGAATTCTTTAATATTTTCCAATGGCAATTAATATAAGGGCCTGCGTAAGGGCCTCAGGGACAATTTAAATCTAACTCTAAATTGGATTAAATTAATGATCTCATGAAATAATTTAATTGACATTTAATGAGACTTAATTCCACTAAATAAATCTCACTGCACTACAGACTTAAACCATTTATTCCATATCTCCCTAATAGATTACTGCATTGATGACAACAGCCCCTCCACTAGATGTCTATGACAAAAGACAAATATAACTACTACCATTATCCTTCTCATAGCTTTTCCATTAGTTACCGACTCGCCCTTTATTGAATAATCCATTTATACTTGAACATATTCACAATATAAATTCTAAATGTCAAACACTTGGAATACTTTCTGTTAAAAAAGAAAAACACTTGGAATACTTTGGCCAAAGTTTCCGAACTATTCCAATATTTACGAATCAACTAAGGGAACATCTGTATATCATAAGAGACTGTAGATTCTCTATGGAATATTTGATCCTTGTCACATTTCACACCGCTACCCAGTGTACGTGGGAATTCAGTCATACGTTTAGACCTTACTTGTAGTACACCAAAGGAACTTAAGCTCCATGCACAAGTCCAAAATACTCTTAGGATTTAGAGTCGTTTTTCAAACAGTACAACAGAAATCACTTATCTCTGATAGTAGTCTAGAAACAAGCAACTCACATGGTCCAACTCAGTTTGCCAATCTTATTAAACACACCCACTTAACACTTTTGGATCACCATCCACATGACCACGACAAGTATCATGATTCTAGAAGATGGGGCATATGGAATTGAGAATTAATCAGTCCAAGATTGTAATAAAATAGTATGAGTCCTTAGTTAAGTCTATCTAGCATCTCATTGTCCGGTACCTTGTAAAATAAGGAGGGAAATGTAGTTAAGTTCGGTTTAGTAGTTGTGACTATTGGGAAGTGTCTAGGTACGATGTCCTTGTTGATATTTTCTACTTAGCCAACTTAGGTATGTTGATGTATAAATAGGTGAGTGTTATGAATCGATGAATTTTAATTGTAATTTCTGGTTGTATCTTCGATTAGGATTTCCATTGTTGAGTTGTAATGTTTCAAAAGTTAGTTGGGGTCGGTTTGGCGCCATGGGGAGTTCGGTTGGTCAAGCTTGGGTCAAATCTGGCGGCTGTGCAGTTTTGGCGCCAAATTATCAGCTTGAGTCGGTTAATGTAGTTGGTTAGGTTCAATGTTTCTATTTTTGTATAAATAAGCTCCTAGCTTGTAATCTCATCATTCAATGAATAGAAATCAGAATTTCTTTTGGAATTTCTCTCTCTTTTCTCATCTCCTTCTCTATTTCTCATCCCCTTTCACTTCTCTTCTCATCTCATCTTAACTCATTCTTCTACAAGGTTAGACTTTCAATTTCGAATTGGAAGCTAACAATTGGTATCAGAGCTGGTTCAAGCAATCAATTGGTTGATTGAGGCTGGCAAAAATAAAGAAAAACATGATCGAAGGTGTTAGAACTAGATCAGGAGCTAGAGGAGCAAATGCATCTGGTCCGGAAGCTTATGCTACTGCGGTTGCAGGTCCTGGTGCAGATGCAACAATTGATCACCACCGAGATCTATATGACAAGTTCGAGCAGCTAAATGCTAAGTTCGATCAGCAATATGTCGAGTTTAAGCAGCAGAATGTCAACATTCAGCAGCAGAATAACAGCATTCAGCAGTTGATAAGGATGCAGCAGCAGTTTATGGAAAAGGAAATGAATAAGGAAAATCGGTTGCAACAAATTGAAGAGAAGATTGTAAAATTGCAAGATCAGGTTAATAAGTAAGGAGAATCAAGTGTTAATGCAATCTTGAAGTCGGCAAGTCAGATCTTTCATTCGGTTGAAGCAGATCAGTAGCAAAGCAAGGCAGACAGAATCGAAGATGTGTGCATGACTCGAGGAAAGACTCCGATATTGCAACCTGATGTAGGACCTTCAATTCACATCAGATCAGCTGAGAATCAACCTTTGCAACCTGAAATTGATGTAGATAATCAGGATCGAGCTTCAGGACAAGTACATTGTAGACCAGAAGCTTTGAATGCAGACCTCAATGTCAGGCCACAAAATTCAGTTATGCAGCGCAGAGTTGAAATTGATGAGTTCGATCATCTTGACAGACCTCCTGATTGACATTACCAGCATAGATCAATGAGTAATGACAACACATCTGGTGGTAGGAGTGGTAATTATAGGCAACCAAGAGTGGAAATAGATCCTTTTGATGGTAGGCAACCGGAATCATGGCTAAGGAGGTGTGATCGGTATTTTCTGTATTATAACATACCTGAAGAGGAAAAGCTCCAACTAGCCATAGTACACTTACATGGAGATCATGAAGTGTGGTATTATAGTTTATTGAAGAGTAAACCTCAACTTTCTTAGGGCCAATTCGTAGAAGAAATGTGTGAACGTTATGGAGAAGGTGAATCAATGGATGTTGTGGATAGCTTTAACAAGTTGTCCCAAACTTTAACCGTGAGAGAATATATGATCAGATTTGAGAACTTAAGAGCTAACTTGCTATCAGTTTTGTCCATAGCTCCCGAGGATGCTGAATCTTATTATGTTTCATGCTTTGTGAGTGGATTAAAGCCAAGGATTAAGAATATGGTGAAAGCCATTAGTCCTAAGACTTTGTCAAGTGCTTACAACAAGGCAAAGTTGATTGAAGCTACTCACGTTCAATCAAGTGACAAAAATAAGCAGCAGAGCAGTAAATTCAGACCTCAGCGGAGAAGTAATTCTAGTTCTGGTTTTAAGCGAGCTGTTGACAGAAGCTCAATGAGGTTATGTTTTCATTGTAATCAACCATATCAGCTTGGTCATAGGTGAAAATCTCAAGCACTAATGTATGCAAGAGGGTCCCGTGCTGATGCTGATTCTGGCAGAAAATGACATTGCAGGCTTTACTTCACAAGATGAATTGAGTGATGATGAAGTGGAGATATCAATGAAGGCTTTGACCGGTAGTGGTGCTCATAATACCATCAAAATCAGAGGCAGGGCTGGAAAACACTCCTTCATTGTCCTTATTGATAGTGGGAGTACACATAGTTTCGTTGATCCGAAGTTGATTAAGAAGGTAAAGCATGAGGTGACAAAGACTCACCCCTTGGCGGTGATGGTGGCTGATGGCAACTCTTTAACAACTCAAAACAAGTGCCTAGCATTCCCATGGTCTATGCAAGATCATCAATTCACTTTTGATTTTAGAGTTCTTCCCTTGGGAAGTTGCGATATGGTACCCGGGGTGGATTGGATGAGAACCTTCAACCCGGTTGCGTTTGATTTTGATAAAATGACCGTGGCATTTGATGTTCATGGAACCAAGGTATCCTTGCAAGGCATATCAGAGGACGCCTTGCTCAAGTTGATTGATGGTAAACGTGTGCAAGATGGGATCAAGAAGAAGGCAATACAATGGATTGGGCATTTGTTCATGGTATCTGCGGTAGAGTTGCAGCAGGATATTCAACCAGAAGTTCAGACCTTAGTGGAAGAATTTGAGGACATTTTTGAGCAACCTAAGAGTCTTTCTCCTCAAAGAAGTGTGGACCATGCCATTCCCTTGCTTGCAAATGCTGATCCGGTCAAGATTAGGCCATATCGGTATGCTCATGGCCAAAAGATAGAAATTGAGAGGCAAGTTAAGGAGCTTCTTCACATGATTTTCATTAGACCAAGCCATAGTCCTTTTGCTTCACCTGTGATCCTTGTGAAGAAGAAAGATGGCTCGGCTAGAATGTGCATCAACTATCGACGGTTAAATGCCTTGACAGTGAAGGATAAGTTTCCCATTCCCGTCATTGATGATTTGCTTGGCGAGTTACAATTAGCATGCTACTTCTCTAAGCTTGATTTGAGGCAAGGTTATCATCAAATCAGAGTTCTCGAACCGGATATCTACAAGACTGCTTTTCAGACATATCATGGGCATTTCGAGTTTGTTGTTATGCCTTTCGGCCTAACAAATGCTCCAGCCACTTTTCAAGCGGCCATGAATGATGTTTTCAAACCTTTTCTGACGAGATCGGTGCTCATTTTATTAAATGACATACTGATTTACAGCTCCACTTATGAAGCTCACCTCACTCACCTCAGACAAGTCTTTGTAGTGATGCGGCAACACAAGTTCTTTGCGAAATTGTCCAAGTGTTCGTTTGCTCAAACCAAGCTAGAGTATTTGGGTCATATTATCTCACAAGAGAGAGTTTCCACTGACCCTACTAAGATCCAAGCGATGCAAGATTGGCCAATTCCGATCACCTTGAAGCAATTGAGAGGTTTTTTGGGATTGACCCGGTATTATAGGAAATTCATTAAAGGTTATCGTTCTATTGCCAAACCTTTAACAGAACTCTTGAAGAAGGATGCATTTACATGGAATGAGAGGTCTCAGGCTGCATTTGAAGCTCTTAAATCCGCTATGTGTGCTGCACTAGTTTTGGCAATGCCAAACTTTACCGAGAGCTTTGTTTTGGAGACCGATGCAAGTGGTACTAGTATTGGGGCTGTTCTTTGTCAACATGGAAGGCCTATTGCTTACTTGAGCCAAGCTCTTAGTCCTAAGCATCAAGCTATGTCGACCTATGAGAAAGAATATCTAGCAATTCTCTTAGCCGTGGAAAAATGGAGGCATTATTTGGAGGGTCACAAGTTCATCATTCGAACGGATCACCCAAGCCTCAAGCATCTCCATGAGAAAAAGATTGTGACAAGAATTCAAAAGAATGGCCTTATGAAGATGCTTGGCCTTGATTATGACATTGAGTATAGGAGAGGCAAGGAGAATGTGGTTGCTGATGCTTTGTCCAAAAAATTTGAAGATGCTGACATGGGACATTACAGTGCTACATCCGTGGTGGTTCCTTCATGGATCGAAGAGATATACAAGACATATGAGGGTGATTCTTTTGCCCAAGATTGTGTTGCTACTGCTCTTGTGAATGGTCCAGGAAAATGCAATCTGGATGAAGATATATCAGTGCAGCGAGGCTTGATCAGAATCAATGGCAGGCTGTACATTGGATCAGCAACTGATTTGAGGAATCAGGTTATACAAGCCTCCCATGATACAGCTTGGGGAGGTCATGCTGGTATAGAAGGCACCTACCAAAGGGTTAAAGCTTACTTTAGTTGGCCAAGCTTGAAAAAAGAAGTAAGTGAGTATGTGAAGGCTTGTGAAGTGTGTCAACAAACGAAGTTGGGAGATCATCGTTACAAGGGTCTAGTTCAACCACTTCCCATTCCGGATGGAGCATGGATCAACATTAGCATGGATTTCATCGAGGGGTTACCAAGGTCTGAAGGCAAGGAGGTTATATGGGTGGTGGTGTATCGTTTCACCAAATATAGCCATTTTATTGCTCTTGCTCAACCCGTTACCGCTGAAAAATTGGCAAGGATCTTCCTTGACAACATTTATAAATTACATGGATTGCCTCAATCCATTGTGTCAGATCGTGACGAGATTTTCACAAGCTCATTTTGGAGGGAGTTGTTCAAATTGATGTGTACCACATTGGCACTTAGTTCCCCTTATCATCCTCAAATGGATGGCCAAACCAAACGAGTTAACCAATGTGTAGAACAATACCTTCAGAGTATGGTTTTCTTACGGCCTAGGGAGTGGAATCATTGGCTTTCTTTGGCGGAGTATTGGTTCAATACTCATTTCCATACATCCATTGGCACCTCACCTTTTAAAGCCTTATATGGCTATCCCCCTCCTTGTCCAATGTTGCTGCAGCAACCGGGAGTCCATGAATCTACAGCTGGGGATTTAGTGCAGCAGAGGAAGCAGTTTGTGCAAGTGCTCAAAGATAATCTCCAACAAGCTCGGGCAAGAATGGAATTTTATGTTAACAAAAAGAGGGTAGATAAAAGCTATGAAGTTGGAGACATGGTCTACCTTAAATTACAATGGTATAGACAGTCTTCCTTGGCTGTTAGGAGAAATGTCAAGCTAAGTGCTCGTTTCTTTAGCCCATACAAAATCTTGGAGAAAATTGGCAATGTGGCGTACAAGCTTGACTTACCTTTGCATTCATACATTCACCCAGTGTTCCATGTTTCCCTACTTAAAAAGCAGGTTAAGAAAGGTGCTGAAGTTGCTCGAAGGCCACCTGAGGCAGAGTCTAATGGCATGCTGTTGCTGCAACCTGCTGCTGTTAAGGCTCATAGGACGCTGCAGAGGGATAAAGGTGCTGCGCAGGAGGTGTTGGTGAATTGGAGCAACTTGAATACATGCTTTGTGACTTGGGAAAATTGCAATTTCTTGAAGAGTCAATTCCCAAATTTTACTCCTTGAGGACAAGAAGTTTCTCAAGAGGGAGGGAATGTTATGAATCGATGAATTTTAATTGTAATTTCTGGTTATATCTTCGGTTAGGATTTCCATTGTCGAGTTGTAATGTTTCAAAAGTTAGTTGGGGTCGGTTTGGCGTCATGGGGAGTTCGGTTGGTCAAGCTTGGGTCAAATCTGGCGGCTGTGCAGTTTTGGCGCCAAATTATCAGCTTGAGTCGGTTAATGTAGTTGGTTAGGTTCAATGTTTCTATTTTTGTATAAATAAGCTCCTGGCTTGTAATCTCATCATTCAATGAATAGAAATCGGAATTCCTTTTGGAATTTCTCTCTCTTTTCTCATCTCCTTCTCTATTTCTCATCCCCTTTCACTTCTCTTCTCATCTTAACTCTTTCTTCTACAAGGTTAGACTTTCAATTTCGAATTGGAAGCTAACAGTGAGTTCATCACTTGTAAGGGATTATTGGTGAATGAAATGATTTCTATCATCTTCCCTAAACCCTAATTGTCTCTACTTCTCATCTATAGTATCTAATTCTCATCTTGAATTTTGTAATTACCTTCTCATCTTTACTCATCGCCTATCCTATGTCATGATCCAAGAGTAGTCCTGAATCATAACAATTGGTATCAGAGCTTGATTTAAGATTCCAATTGCATTGAATCTCAATCACTTTGATTAAGATAGCTTTAATCAAGCTTAGATTCAATGATTAGCACAGGTGTCCTTAATCTGATCATTATGGTTGAACTGAACTTAAAGTAGTAAGGTTCATTGGGTTTGCAGCTGATCAAGTTTAACTCATTGAAACCTTGACTTAGCTAAGAGCGATCTAACTTGAACTAAGTACACTGTAATTTTGTTCAAACTTGCAAATAACAGTGCAAATCTTTATGATTCTTGTGCTGTTTTGTTTCTATGAAGTAGGATTGTTGCTGAAATTGAATGGATCGTGCTGTGCCTTGGGAGAATAGCTATAGAGATTGATTTAAGTACTAATTTATCAAGATTATTACTCTACTAAGGCTTAGAATGTGGTGTTGATCAATCAAACTTAGTTGACTGAAATTTAAGCTCGCTGCAGCTCTTACGAAATGATCCTTAGCTTGGGATCTTACATTCAGCTGAGTGCAATACTTAGTCCTCCTTACTTGCTATTGTATTGAATTGTTACATTCTATCAGTGTTAGTTTACAGATAACTGGCAACCAACGCTAGAGATTGAAGTAAGTCATGGCTGCAACTTATGTTGAAGGATCTACACTCTTTGTAATGGTCTTAAAGGCTCGCTATTCCATCACCAAGGATGTCCTTAACCAAATGTTTAATCCCTATGGTTACCTCAAAAGTATTAAGGTTACTTCCAAATAAAACTCTGAGGTTGAAGGACCAGTGACCTAAGATTATATGCTGAAAGAGCACGTAAACAATTACACGAAAAATGCATCGACAACTATGGTTGTGTGATGGATATTCAAGTCTTATCTCCCTATAAGAGACTTAGAGAAACAAATCAAGGAGCAATTAACCAATTTTTGATGAGCTCTCTGGCCAAAATGAGATCTAATGCAATCTCCAATGCCGGGTGTGGCAGCTAGGGATTGTAAAGTTATTGCAGAATCAAATAAGAGTACAAAAGTTATAATTGAAGAGATGAAGCAAGATACACAGAATATGATGCAGATGGTATAAGATTTGATGGACAACATGCAAAAGATGAAGCAAAAGGATAACCGGAGGAGTGTGATGCAATAAGTGGTCAAGCAAAGTAGTGAACACCCACCAAATTTCGTGGCAATGGAAACTAAGCTTAAGACCAAGACAAGGAATAAGAGATCACCAGGACGGAAGAAATTAAATCAACAAAATCTTATGCTCAAGATGCAACCAAGTTGTATGAAACATTAAGCTAATAGGATACATATGGTTGGAACAAGAAGGAGGCAGCTCAAGAAAGGAATAAGACCTTCAAGGATGCAAGTAGAACAACCCAAATTGAAGGGGAAAGAACCAGTTCTGGCTGGTGTGACCAACCAACAGCTTAGGAAAGTGGATATGTAGCAGATGGTTAGGCCAATGGTGGGTCAGGAGTCTGTTCAGCATCCAAGAGTTCAAACATGTGTGATTAGTTTGGAAGCACAAGTCAGCAGCACACAAGTGATTGAAAAGGAAACAAACCAAGTGAAACTAAGTTTTCTTGATCCGGGAAAGGAGGAGCTTAGTGTTGTTTTGGTAGTTAACCCACAATCACAACAGAGAACTAAGGTAGCAAGTTTCCTAGGAAGCAACACCTCAATCTTGGAGTTGATTGTGAAAAGAATTATCGGTTATGTGAGGTCCAGGATTACATTAAGGTTGAGTTAGAGGAAGTTTGTAAGTGGAGTGTTGAGGAAGTTGATCAATTTGAGAGCACGAGATTAGGAGCACATTTGGTTGATGTGTTGGAGCAGTTCAGCAAGAGAATGAAATCAAAGACTCAAATTGAAGTAAGGAACAACAAGAAGAAACAGGAGGCATCCAGAATTGAGTTTATAGTAGTGAAACAGGTTGAAAATCCAAGAATTAAGCTTGAGCTAGATGAGGTAAGGCAATCTTACAGTAGTGAACACAAAGGGTGATGAGGAAATTCAGCTCACGAACAACCAATCTCATATTATGGACAACTTGGTACACTACATAGCCAAGAATTTGAGGAACTATGGCCTCTAGATCCTAGAAAATGTTGGTGGAGTGTCCAAAGTGCGGGAACAAGGGAGTTAAAGGTGAAGAAAATACTAGTTCCTAAATTAATTTTGAGGTTTACAGTCGTAACTTTTCAAAGGTAGAGCAGTAACATCAAACAAGGCAATGAAAATCCTCATAGATTGGATTCAATAGTGGAAGAGGAGTATAATATAGGAAATGTAGCGTCACCTCAAGCTGAAGTGAAATCATTGCAGGCTATTGAGCAACTAAAAATTGCAGAAAGCAAGTTGTAGCAGGGGCTATGTCAAGTTCTAGTGCAAATGAGAATTCCCAAACAGTTGAATAAGGAGCACTATTAGATCCAAATGCAAGCACAAGGGAGTGTAGTTGGAGTTAAGTCATCTAAGATTACCAAAAAGAGGTTCCTTAATTAGAATTAAGGACAACATGAAAAGCATCAGCTGGAATGAAGTATTAGAAGAAACTTTAGTTCATTCATCTCATTCTTAGAGCCAAGGAGGTGGTAGAATTGAGTCCGAAATCAACTCTAATATGAAGAAGAAGGAGAGGAAGGACCAATCGGTGGAATGTAAAAGCAATCAGAAACTCAAGTTTAGCAGGAGAAGTCACTCCCAATTGCAATTGTTATTTTCAGATGCTGATTCAGCAAGGCTGCTTGGACAGGTGTTTGATGCTTGTGTGAGCCAAAATAGAAGTAAACGGCATCTTCGAAATATCCAAGCTAAAGTTAGACCTCACGAATCCTTGGGGTTTTTACTCCAACAGCTGCTGGTTGCTTTGAGTAGAGCAATCAACTCATCTGATCAAGAACTTGATAGCAAGCAACAAATTCGTTTTGATTAGAAGCTAAGTATGAGATTAAGAGCATCCCTTGATAAATTTGAGCAGCAACTCAGCAGGAGCTACCATCAGGATGCAAAGGAGATTCTCTCAAGAGCTGAGGACATGAAAAAGATGGAGAATGCTATGCAAACTTTTGAAAATCAGCAAGGCTTCAAGAGCATTCATGTCATGTTCAATAGCAATGAGCATTTCATAGTGAAGCCTCTCAAATAGGAAGAGATATGCAAACTCTTTCACTCATTGCTGCAGCAGTAAACTAAGGCATTAAAATATGTGCTTAAGATTTCATTAGTGGTGATTCTCTTAAGTACTTAGAGAAGTGGAAACATCAAATGGATTCAAGATGCAAGGTTGTGGCTGAATGGACAAGAGTCTTCAAGTGTAAATACCGATCCAATAACAAAATGAAGCTGTACAGCCAGAATCGCTAGGAGGAATGAAAATACTTCTTCTTTACTAAGATTCTTGAGGACAAGAATTTCTAAGGGGGGAGCATTGTCATAATTCAAGAAGATGGGGCATATGGAATTGAGAATTAATAAGTCCAAGATTGTAATAAAATAGTATGAGTCCTTAGTTAAGTCTATCTAGCATCTCATTGACAAGTAGCTTGTAAACTAAGGAGGGAATTGTAGTTAAGTTTGGTTTTGTAGTTGTGATGGTTGGGTAGTGTCTAGGTGCGATGTTCTTGTTGATATTTTCTGCATAGCCAACTTAGCTATGTTGATGTATAAATAGGTGAGTTCATCGCTTGTAAGGGATTATTAATGAATGAAGTGATTTCTATCTTCTTCTCTCAATCCTAATTCTTTCTATTTCTTATCTATAATATCTAATTCTCATCTTAAATTCTCTAATTGTCTCCTCATCTTTACTCTAATTCTTCACCTATGCTATGTCATGGTCCAAGAGTAATCTTGAATCATGGCAACAAGTCATCTAAAGTGTCACATTATAGTCTTAGCATACAAGTGGTCCAAACTCATCTTTGACTACGAGCATTTCAAACAAAAATCCATAGAATTTGTTCCAAGTCTATTTGTGGGTCAATCTCAAAAACCACTCAGAACAAACATGTAAATTGCAGTTTGAGGACAATACCCATCTCATGCAAGTTTCCAAAAGAAAAATCACGTGCATTATAAATGCTCACTTACACAAGTTTAACAAGGAAACGACTTCAACTTCAATTTATTCCTTAATAAGATAATATTAATAAAATAAATCTAGATTTCAGGACACTATTCCTAACAATCTCCCACATATCCTAAATCCAATTTATTATAAATTTTATATTCATCCTTTCTATGTATGAACCAAAGGTCTAGTGAAGTCAAGGTCTTAGTAAAGTCAACTACTTTATTTGAACCTATATGCCCCTCTTTGCAGCTTCTGAAGCTACAATGTTTTTAACCTCTATGCTGAAGTCAGAAATGCAATACTGCTTGACATTCCACCCACTGATGGCTCCTACAACATGCGTCTAGCATCTCTATTTGAGTAGAAGTCTGAATCCGAATAGCCAACGTGAACTAGCTCACCAAATCTTTATAGTTGATAACACCCCCTACTTGATTCCTAATGAGTAGTATATGGTCAAAATACAATACTAAGAAAGTCACTACCTTCTCTTGGTGTCGTTTGTACAGAAGTGGTTCGTCAACCAATTGCTCAAAACTGTAAGACTTAATCGCTTCATTAAACCTAATATTCGATGAGCATGAAGCTTGCTTTAGTCCATACATGACTTCTTCAATTTTTATACCATATGCTTCTGATTTTTGCCACTAAAACTGTCTGGTTGCAACATATAGATGTCTTCTTCAAGACGACCATTAAAAAAGGCCGTTTTGACTTCCATTTTCCAAATCTCATGATGAGCTATAATGGATAGGAGTATCCTTATAGACTTTAGCATGTCTATTGGTGAGAAAGTCTCATCATAATGAATTCCTTCCTTTTGAGTAAAACCCTTAGCAACTAGTCTTGCCATTTAGGTCTTTTACCTTCTAGTCCACTCCTCTTTTTCTCTTGTAGTCCCATTTACAACCAATGGGTTTAATGCCCACAGGCACCTCTGCAAGATCCCAAACCTAATTAGAACACACAGATCCTCTTTCTATTTTCATAGCTAAGACTCATTGATCAGCATCCTGTCTTTAATTACCTTATTATAGCTGAGAGGATCAGATTCAATGTCATGGTAAACTATTAAGGCTCCCACCATGAGCCTATTAGGTGTCCTGAAAATCCTCCCACTACACCTAGGCTCGTGTGTACCTGGAACATTCTCATCCCTATCAGTAGGTGCAGCTCATGCATCCACTGTATGCCAAGTTATGTCTAGCTATTTAGAATTAGTGTCATTTTCTTTTAACTCTTCTAACATTGCTATGTTTCTCTCTTTTGTAGTTTACTTGCAAAAATCCTTATTTAAATATTTCCCATACTTACAAAAACCCTTTTGATCAGAAAGACTATAGGGAAGACCACCCTTGTTCCTATGGGATAACCCAAAAAAGAGATCGGTAAAACAACATGACACATCATGAACCTTACCATCTCTAACGATGTCTTATCTGCAACACTATTCTGCTACGGTGTACATGGAGCAGAAAGTTCATATTTTATCCCATTTGAAATTAGGAAATCTAGAAACTTACGTAAAAGATATTCACCACCTCAATCTAATCGAAGTGACTTAACTTGTTTACCTAATTGCTTTTCAACTTCTAATTTGTACTATTTGAACCTTTCAAACGAGTCCGACTTATGTCTTATTAGGTAAACATATCTATACCTTGAGTATGCATTTGTAAATGTGATGAAGTACTCATACCCACCACTTGCTTTAACATTCGTTGGTCCATATACATATGTGTGAACCAGCTCAAGTCACCAACCCTGTTGCCTTTACCCTTAAAGACAGACTTGGTCACTTGTGATTCTATGCAGAATTCACAAACTGGCAATGACTTCAAGTCCAAAGCCTCTATCAGTCCATCTCTTACCGGTCCTTGGATCCTATTCAAATTAGTATGAACTAAACATTGTTGCCATGCGTAGGCAATATCCAGTTCAAGGTGTTTTCTTTGAGGAGATCGAACAAGTGAGCTTGTGTCCAATTCTTTTATAAAAATATGAGAGTTTTGAAAAATAAACAACATAAATAAACCATTTATACATGTATATTTTGCAAGTTTATTTCTTGTATTAAAAGGTTCATAATCAAAATCAACTGAATAACAATTATTCATAAAACGAGATACAAAAATTAAATTCTTGTGCAGAGTAGCTACAAATAAACAATCTTTTAAAATCAGAAACTCTAGCACTAAAGAGTCTCCTACATTTAAGAGCACTACTATACTGTCCCTGACCATCAGGTATAGATCTCCATCATGCAGCCTTTTGGTTAGCCTGAGCCCCTGTGACAGATTATAGGCATGGTCAGTTGAACATGAGTCCACACGATAGGAACCTGGTAGGCTCTCAACTGTGCACGGCTCAACTAAGTGAGATATCAACATATCTTCACAAGATGGCTTAGTAGTCTTTATAAGAAGAGAAGCTAAGTACTTAGTGCAGGTTTTCTTCCGGTGGCCAATTTTTCCAGCAAAAGAAACACTTTCCTTTTGTCAACTTCTTTATGAACTTCGTTGCTACACTAGCAACCTTGCCCTTTCCTTTCTTTCCAGTAGGTCCCTTGTTAGTAATAACTAAGTCCAACTTGGCTTTTCTAGACAAAGTAATTTGGTCCAATGAGTTCATTATGCATTAGTAATCAAGTGAAGTTCACCAGTCGTATCCATTTCAAACTACTGCAAATGCAAATATTGTGTAACTGTCTAATAAGAGTCATGTATAATGCAGTGATATCTATGATTTTGTTTTAGCAGACACAATAAGTCAGATATCCACCAAAGTATACTATCATGCTTACAATGATGACCCAAAATAAATAAACAACGAAATAAATTTTTTTTAAATCTAACATCAGCATGATGTAAAAGAAATTGACAGCCGAAGTCAGCAGCAAAAATTTTTTTAATTAAAATAATTAATTATAAAAATAATTGAGTCTAATCTCTTTCGATTAATTTTATCCGATTTCACAAATCATATCAAACATGCATAGTCTCAATATACAAATAACATAATCGCTGGTTTATAGATTGATAGATCTAAATTCACGATTAATTCATTAACGATTTAAACAATTTAAATTGATACCGGAAACAATCTAATTAGCTATTAATTCTTTAACGATTTAAACAATTTAAACTGATACCATAAACAATCTAATTAGTCATTAATCCTTTAACGATTTAAACAATTTAAATTGTTACTTTAAACAATCTAGTTAACTATTAACTCTTTTAACGATTTAAACAATTTAAATCGGTAGTCAAGAAAACTATCCTTCTTAATAGAATATCAATTTTATTAAATCGTAAATCTATTTATTTCGATCTTATCATACCAATTCATGTATATTATGAGTGTAATAAGAGACTGGCTCATATGCCAATTGTTGGGAAAAAAATAAATATATAGCTCTTATTCCAACTATTGGGTTCAGAGTTCTCAACTATGGTCGCAACAAAAGGCACCTATTAGAATACTTAGAGTATGAGACTCTTCGCACTACCTAAGCCCCTGATCAAAGAGTCACGCTTCGTGACACCTAACGTGCGAGAGTTCTTGGGAATAGGGTTGTCTCTATAAATTCCTTTGCTCTAATACCAGTTGTTTGACGAATTTAAAAAATTCTCCCTAAGTTAATTAAGTTAACGCAGCGGAAGGGGTTTAGAAATCATAATTCTAAACCTAGGGTTGATTTAAAATTTCTAACTTTAAATCTACAGATTTAAATTTATAATTTAAATTTACATATCTAAATTCTTAATTAGATCTATAGGCCTTTTACTTTAATACAATCACAATAATACATAAACTTAAATAGGAAAAATAACGAATACTATAAATAAATAAAAAAGTGAAAACTAAAAGTGAAGGAAAGAAAATGTACCTAAAATTGTTCCAATATAAGAATACTAGAAAGAAAATAATCTTCCGCAGAAGAATACCAAAATTTAGACCCCACGATCTTCTACACAATGGCCTCGAGCTGCCCCGAGGATGGGCTTCGAAAAATATTAAACTAGGAAAGAAAACTTTTAACAGAAAATTTTCTTTCCAATTAGGTCTTAGAAACAATTCCAGAAGCCTAAAAATTTAATTTCAGAATGAATGCCAAACCTCTGAATAGGTACTTGTATTTATAGTAGGCTACCAGAGCAAACAATTACTCAAAAACTGATGTGGGATTCGCTGATATCAATATCAATTAAAAACAAAACGCATCGTTTAAGCATTAAAAGGGATAAAAATGCTGCGTCACATGAACTGGCCAAAAAACGTGTGTTTCTGCCAATCACCGCGTGCCCGTGTCACGGCCTGATTGTCCGCGGCCAATGCACGTGGATCCGCCACAGGGCCACCGAGCGCGCGACATGTGTTGCGCGCTGGTTGCCCTTTCTGCGAATACCCGGATCATGGCCTGTGTGCTGTATTTTTATTTATTTATTTTTTTTTTTACCCTTGTTTCCCAAATGTTAAAATTCATCTTATGAATTTTCATTTTTTGAAATTATTTTATTATTTTATTTTGTAATATATAATTATTATTCATCTCATGAATAATGTTTGAAAAATTAAATTAACTCATTTCATGAATAAATAATTTATTTTATTAATTATTTAATATTTTTTCAATGGCAATAAATACAAAGGCTTGCATAGGGACCTCAGAGACAGTTTAAATCTAAGTCCAAATTAGATTAAATTAATCATATCATGAAATAATTTAATTACCATTTAATGAGGCTTAATTCCACTAAATAAATCTCTCTGCACTACAGACTTAAACAATTTTTTTTTATATCTCCCTAATAGACTGCATTTATGACAAGAACCCCTCCATTGGATGTCCATGACAAAGGACAAATATGACTACTACCATTATTCTTCCCATAGCTTCACCATTAGTTACCGACTCGCCCTTTACTAAATAACCCATTTATACTTGAACATATTCACAGTGTAAATTCCAAATATCAAACACTTGGAATACTTAGGCCAAAGTTTCTGAACTATTCCAATATTTGCGAATCAACTAAGGGGACATCTGTATATCATAAGAGACTCTAGATTCTCTATTGAATATTTGATCCTTGTCACACTTCACGCTGCTACCCAGTGTAGGTGGGAATTCAGTCATGCATTTATACATTACTTCTAGTACACCAAAACAACTAACGCTCCATGCACAAGTCCAAAATACTCTCAGGATTTAGAGTCGTTGTTCAAACAGTACAACAGGAATCACTTATCTCTGATAGTAGTCTAGAAACAAGCAACTCACATAGTCTAACTCAGTGTGCCAATCTTATTAAACACACTAACTTACCACTTTTGAAACACCATCCACATGACCACAACAAGTGTCATGATTCTAGAAGATGGGGCATCTGGAATTGAGAATTAATAAGTCCAAGATTTGAGTAAAATAGTATGAGTCCTTAGTTAAGTCTATCTTGCATCTCATTAACCGGTAGCTTGTAAAATAAGGAGGGAAATGTAGTTAAGTTTGGTTTAGTAGCTGTGACCGTTGGGTAGTGTCTAGGTACGATGTCCTTGTTGATATTTTCTACTTGGCCAACTTAGCTATGTTGCTGTATAAATAGGCGAGCTCATCACTTGTAAGGGATCATTGATCAATGAAATGATTTCTACCATCTTCTCTCAACCCTAATTCTCTAGACTTCACATCTATAATATCTAATTTCTCATCTTGAATTCTCTAATTACCTTCTCATCTTTACTCTAATTCTTCGCCTATCTTATGTCTTGATCCAAGAGTAGTCCTGAATCATGACAATTGGTACCAGAGCTTGATTTAAGGTTCCAATTGCATTGAATCTCAACCACTTTGATTAAGATAGCTTTAATCAAGTTTAGATTCAATGATTAGCACAGGTTTCCTTAATTTGACAAGCTTCTCCACAATCTTGTATGGACCAAAGAATCGAGCACTTAGCTTGATATTTCTCCTGACAGGCACGATAGACTGTCTATGGGGTTGAAGTTTGAGATAAACCATATTTCCAACTTCAGAATTCTTGTCCACTCGTCTCTTATCAGTATACAACTTCATTCTAGCTTGTGCTTGATGAAGATGGCCTTTGAGTATTTGTATCAATTGCCTCATTTGTTGCACCAAATCTAAAGCCTCGGGCACTAAAGACTTTACATTTTGTAGAATAAATGGAGTGGGAGGATCATAGCTATAAAGAGCTTTGAAAGGAGTCGTTCCCAATGAAGCATGAGCATGAGAATTGAACCAGAATTTAGCTAGAAAAAGCCATCTACTCCACTCTTTTGGGTGAGTGAACAACATGCTTCTGAGGTATTACTTGATGCATTTGTTGACTCTTTCAGTTTGTCCATCAGTTTGAGGATGGTAGGATGAACTAAGAGCCAAAGTTGTTCCCAATAAGTTGAACAATTCTTTCAAGAAATGGCACGTGAAAATCCTGTCACGATCCAATACAATGGATTGAGGCATTCCATGTAACTTGTAGATGTTATCTAAGAAACATTTCACCAATTTCACAGCTGTAATAGGCCAGATCAAAGAGATGAAGTGACTATAATTAGTGAAGCGATTAACCACTACCCAAATCACCTCCTTGTCTTCTGACTCGGGTAATCTCTCTATGAAATCCATACTTATATTAATCCAAGCTCCTTCAGGCACAGGAACAGGCTGTAGAAGTCCATTGTACCTATGATCTCCAAGCTTAGTTTTTTAGCAGACTTCACAAGTTCGAACGAATTCTGCTACTATCTTCTTCAATCCCGGCTAACTAAAATAAGCTTTGATTCTTTGATAAGCGCCCTCAACCCCTAAATGACCTCCCCATGCAGATTCATGGGAAGCACTAATAATATGATCCCTAAAATCTGTAGTAGAGCTTTCCCCTTCAAGCGGATGATCCCGTTTGTCACCGAAACTTCAGCATCTGCAGCCTCACTGCCTGACTTCTTCACACTGAGAGCTATTATGCATTCCTAAGCAAAATAATCATCTTCATAAGACTTGTACACCTCTTCTACCTAAGATGGAAGAATAATGGATATAGCTGCACAAAATCCTTGCTCACAATCCTCAAATCTACGAGATAATGCATCAGCAGCCATGTTCTCCTTTCCTTTCCTGTATTCTATGACATAATCTAGACCCAGCATTTTGATCAATCCCTCCTTCTGGATTCGTGTAGCAATTTTCTACTCCAGAAGGTGCTTTAAACTCTGATGATCTCTCTTAAAGACAATCCTATGCCCATCCAAATAATGTCTCCATTTTTCAACAGCAAGAAGAGTCGCCTGGTTGGGACTTAAAGCCTAACTGATTTAAGTAATTGATCTTCCATTCTATGATAAAACTACACCAATGCCTGAACCACAGGCATCTGTCTCAAGAAAAAAACTCTTCTGTAAAGCTAGGCACAACTAGTACTGGAGCTGCACACATTGCTGACTTAAGAGTCTCAAATGCTAGTTGGGGCTGTTCTAACAACTTGAAAGCATCCTTCTCGAGTAATTCTGTTAAGGGCTTGGTAATAGAACCAAAACTAGCAATGAATTTCTTGTAGTATCTGGTAAGACCCAAGAAACCCCTTAACTGCTTCAGTGTTACTGAAATAGGCCATTCCTTCATAGCTTGAATCTTGGAAGGATCGGTTGTGACTCCCTTATGCGAGATCACATGGCCTAAATACTCCTGTTGTGTCTACGAATGATCATTTAGCCAATTTTGCATAGAACTTGTGATTGCACATTATCATAAACACTTCCCTCAAATGCTTGACATGATCTACAAAGGTAGGACTGTGAATAAGAATGTCATCAAAGAAGACTAGCACCAATCTTCTCAAGAAAGGCTTGAAGATGTCATTCGTGGCAGTCTGAAAGGTGGCCGGAGCATTGGTTACGCCAAAAGGCATAACCACAAACTCGAAGTGTCTGTGATGAGTTCGAAAGGCTTTCTTGTATATGTCTTGCTCCAGAACTCTAATTTGATGATATCCCTGCCTCAAATCGAGCTTAGTGAAGAAGTATGCCCCATACAACTCATCTAACAAGTCATCAATAACCGGGATAGGAAACTTATCCTTCACTGTCAGCAAGTTGAGTTGTCTATAATTAATACACATCCTAGTTGATCCATCCTTCTTCTTCACCAATATAACATGGGAGGCAAAAGGACTGTGACTTGGCTTGATGAAGCATGTCTTGAGCAGTTCTTCCACTTGTTTCTCCATCTCAATCTTCTGAGCATGTGGATATTTGTATGGCCTCAACTTTATTGGTTTGGCATTTAACTTGAGAGGGATAGCATGATTAAGATTCCTCTGAGGAGGTAAAGTCCTGGGCTACTCGAATATATCTTCTAGATATTCAATCAGTTCTTGCACTTCAGGTTGAGGAATAGCTGCTAATTCAGTTGGAGAGAGTGCAAATAATTGACCAATCCACTGATAAGCACTCTTTCTGATTCCACCTTGTAAACTCTTGTCTTTAATCAATTGCAACTGTGTGTGACCTGCCATGCCTTGCAAGGTAACTTTAGATCCATGAATCTCAAAGGACACAGTTAGCTTTGCAAAGTTGAAGAGCACTTAACTGATGGCCCTCATCCAATCAACTCCAAGTACCATATCACATCCACCCAATTGAAGGATTTTAAAGTCATAAGTGAACTGATGCTCCTGCATAGACCACTGAAATGCTTGACATTTGTTCTGAGTACGGATGGAGTTTCCATCTGCCACTGTCACTACCAGGGGATGAGTCTTGATCACCACATATCCCACTTTCGTCACTACTTTAGGATCAACAAAGCTGTGGGTACTTCCACTATAAATTAGGACAACAATTGATCTCTTGCTCGCATTTTCTTTGATTCTGATAGTGGTATGGGCTCCATTTCTGGTCAAGGCTTTCATGGAGATCTCAATTTCATCCTCGACAACTTCCTCTAATGAGTCCTAATCCGAACTATCTTCATCAGCTTCAAGTTCATCATTGTCATAATGCACCACTTGGCTAACTCCTCTAGCAGACATCAAGAATTTTGAATTACACTTGTGCCATGGTTGATAAGGCTGATTACACTTATAACATGACCTTGAGAACCTTTTCTCAATAGAACGAGTGGCCTTAGATCCAACTGAGTCCTTCTGATGAGACTTGGCACAACCTCCCTTGAACTTGCTTCTGTCACTTAAAGAAAGGACAGTTGCCTCAATTAATTTAGCTTTTGCATAAGCCTTGGATAAGGTTTAAGGCCCAATTTCCTTCACCATGTTCATGACTTTTGGCTTCAATCCACTTATAAAACTTGAGACATAATATGCCTCGGTCGCTTAAGGATAAGTGGCACTTATACTTGCCTTAAGATTCTCAAATCTCATCATATACTCCTTTACTGTTGTGGTTTGATACACCTTATTAAAGTTATCAATGATATCACTGGAATCCTCATCACCATAATGCTCACACAACTCTTCAACAAATTAAGCCCAAGAAAGAGTAGGATTGCTCTTCAACAAGCTATAGAACCATGCCTCATGATCTCGATGGAGGTGGACTGCCGCCAATTCCACTTTCTCTGCTTCTTTTATGTTGTAGAAATGAAAATACCGGTTACATCTCCTCAACCAAAATTAAGGTTGTTTGCCATCAAAAGGATCAATCTGAACTCGAGGTCATCTGGAAGCACTACTTCTTCCATTTGATGTTGCATCATTGCTTTCTGATTGATGCTGATAATGCTGATCAGGTGGACGATCTTGATGTCCAGTGTACTGAACTGCACATAAGAATCATGAGGACGATCATTTGTTCTGAACTCATGCTTGATGATCGAGAGCGCACTTGCTCAATTGGATGATCCCGCAATCTTACAGTTGCTTCAACCTTTTGAGGTCTAATCTTAGATGAATGCATACGATTTTGAGGCCTAGCAGTCACGTGAATAGGAGGAGGTCTATCAAGTGATCAGTTTCTAGGTTCCTTAACTACATTATGAGGTTGAGAATGCACCGCTTCAGGCGGAGGTATCAATTGGCTTGCAGGTCGAAGAACCCCAACTACAGATGACTCTCCTTATATATTGACTTGATTTTGCAATTTAGTAAGCTTGTCCTCAAAGCTTTGTAACTTCTGCGACATTAGATCTTCATGCTTCTTATCACTATCTATTTGCATCTGCTTCAATTGATCAATGCCATTCTGATGCAAATTCTGAAACCGAATGTACATCTCATCCATGTGCTACTTCAATTGATCATTTGTAACAAATTGCACCTCCCTTGGTGCATCAGAACCAACAACTGTAGCAAAGGAGACATTTGGATCCACAATTGCAGCTGGAATTCTAGCTCCAGCTCCTGACCTAGTAGTTACTCCACTTGACATGTTCGAATTGTTCTTTTTATACTTGGCCAGTTCAAATCAAGCTGCAAATGATCGATTAACAGCAAGAAACAGGCTTTGATACCAAATGTTAAGCTTCAATTCAAGGATTGAAGTTAACTTGTGAAAGAGGGAGATTTAGGTGAGAAGATAATTGAAAGTTAGATGAGAGATTAGAGAAGTAGATGAGAATAAGAGAAAAATATCTCAAATGGATATTATGAATTTCATTGAATGAAGCTTTCCTTACAAATGAGCAAGCTACTTATAGAATTCTTAATACAAAGCATCGAACAAGCTTAACCGACTTATGACAAAGCTCATCCGCCACAATTGACTCCACTAGACTTTGCCTAACCGAATTGCCCACCATTTGAAACAACTTGGCCCCAAAACACCAATTACAGCAACAACACTAAGCAACTTCACATAAGCAATACAAGACTTAAAATTCCGGATCATAACACAGTGTTACTTTACAGATAACTTCTAACCAATGCTAGAGATTGAAGTAAGTCATGGCTGCAATTTATGTTGAAGGATCTGCACTCTTGGTAAAGGTCTTAAAGGCTCACTATTCCATCACCAAGGATGACCTTAACCAAATGTTTAATCCCTATGGTTACCTCAATAGTATTAAGGTTTCTTCCAAATCAAACTCCAAGGTTGCAGCACCGGTGACCTATACTTCAAGATTATACGCTAAAAGAGCACGTAAACAGTTACATTGAAGACGCATCTAGGACTATGGTTGTGTGATGGATATTCAAGTTTCCTCTCCCTATAAGACACTTGGAGAAACAAATCAAGGAGCAATTAACCAAATTCTAAATGGAGGTCTCTGCCCAAAATCAGATCCAATGCAATCTCCAATGCCAGGTGTGGCAGCTAGGGATTCTATGGCTATTGCAGAATCATATAAGAGTACAAAAGATGTTGGTGATGAGATGAAGCAAGATACATAGAAGACGATGCAGATGGTACAGGATTTGAAGGACACCATACAAAAGATGCAGCAAAAGGATGACCGGAGGAGTGTGATGCAACAAGAGGTGAAGCAAAGCAGTGAATGTTAGGAACAGTATCCTGAAATCCAGATTTATGCTTGATATATTATTTTAATTAATAAATAAAATTGAAGTCTCAGTTGTTTCCTAGTTAAATTTGTGTGAGAGAGCATTTATACTGCATGTGATTTTATTTCGGGAGACATCCATAAGATGGGTGTAGTCCTCAGACTCCAATTTACATGTTTGTTCTAAGTGGTTTATGAGACTAAGCCACAGATGGACTTGGAACAAATGGTATGGATTGTTATTTGAAAGACTCGTAGTCGAAGACAAGTTTGGACCACTTGTATGTTAAGACTATAACGTGACACTTTAGATGACTTGTCTTGGTCATGTTGATGGAGATCCAAAAGTGTTAGGTTAGTGTGTTTAATAAGATTGACACACTGAGTTGGACCATGTGGATTATATATTTCTAGACTACCCTCGGAAATGAGTGATTCACGTTGCATTGTTTAAATGACGACTCTAAATCCTGAGGGTATTCTGGACTTGTGCATGGAGCGTTAGTTACTTTGGTGTATTATAAGTAAGGTCTAAACGAGTGACTGAAATCCCACGTACATTGGGTAGCGGCGTGAAGTGTGACAAGGATCAGGTATTCAATAGGGAATCTACAGTCTATTATGAGATACAGATGTCCCCTTAGTTGATTCGCGAATATTTGAATAGTTCAGAAACTTTGGCCAATGTATTCCAAGCGTTTGACATTCGGAATTTATATTGTGAATATGTTCAAGTATAAATGAATTATTTAGTGAAGGGCGAGTCGATAACTAATGGAGAAGCTATGAGAAAGATAGTGGTAGTGGTTATATTTATCCTTTATCATGGGCATCTAGTGGAGGGGTTGTTGTCATTAATACAGTCTATTAGGGAGATATCGAATAAATAATTTAAGTTTGGAGTGTAGTGAGATTTATTTAGTAGAATTAAGTCTCATTAAATGGTAATTAAATTATTTCTGAGATGATTAATTTAACCCTATTTGGAGCTAGATTTAAATTGTCCATGAGGTCCCTGTGCAAGCCTCTGTATTTATTGCCATTGAAAAAATATTAAAGAATTTATGAGACGAATTATTTATCCATAAGATGGGTAAATTAATTTTGCCAAACATTATTCATGAGATGAATAAAAATTAAAATTATTAAATAAAATAATTTTTCGAAAATAAAAATTCATAAGATGAATTTTTACATGTAGGAAATAAAATAAAATAAAAAAGCAAAAATCAAAGCACAATTGCAATCCGTGCGCGCTAAATTTTTACATGTAGGACACTTGTCGCCCGCTGGGATGTGTCCCGGGCTCGATCCCACATCGCGACACGTGCATTTGTGCCTTGTTTGTACATTAAATGCTGCGTTTAGTTTTATGCCTGATTTCAGCTTGCGTGTCCCACATCGCTAAATTTATTATTTTTCGCTCCGTTACACTATTATAAATAGAGGTACCAATTCCAAGGGTTTTATATTCAAATCAAACAAATTATTTTGGGTTTCTGGAATTGTTTCGGAGACCTAATTGGAGAGAAAATTTTCCGTTGAAGTTTTTCTTTCCTCAGTTTAATATTTTTCGGAGCCCACCCTCCGGTCAGTTCGAGGTCATTGCGTAGAAGATCGCGGGGTCTCGTTTTTCTTGGTATTCTTTATAATTGGTGCATTTTCCGGTATGTTCTTCTTTCCTTCTTCTTTTAGTTTCGTTTTTTCTATTTATTTATAGTATTCGTTATTATGCCTGTACAAGTTTATGCATTGTTATGAATGTATTAGAGTAAAAGGCATATAGATCTAAATTCTTTATTTAGATATGTTGATTTAAATTATGAATTTAAGTCAGCAGATTTAAAATTATGAATTTTAAATCAACCCTAAGTTTAGAGTTATAAATTCAAAACCTGTTCCGTTGCGTAAACTTTAGGGAGAATTTTTTGAAATTTATCCCAACAACCGGTATTAGGGAAAAGGGTTTATAGAGATAAACCCATTCCCGAGAGCTCTCGCACGTGAGGTGTCACGAAGTGTGACTCTCCGACCGGGGGCTTAGGTAGAGAGAAGAGTCTCCTACTCTAAGTGCTCTAATAGGTCCCAATTGTTGTGACCATAGTTGAGAACTGTGAACCCAATAGTCGGCATTAGAGTTTACTTTTTCAACAAAATTCTTATCTTTTCCCAACAGTGAACTCTCACCAAATTTCATGGCAATGGAAACTAAGCTTAAGACCGAGGCAAGGAAAAAGAGATCCCTGGGATGGAAGAAATTAAATCAGCAAAATCTTATGCTCAAGATGCAACCAAGTTACATGAAACATAGAGCTAATAGGATACATAAGGGAGGAACAAGAAGGAGGCAGCTCAAGAAAAGAATTAGACCTTCAAGGATGCAAGTAGAACAACCCAAATTGAAGGGGAAAGAACCAGTTATGGCTGGTGTGACCAACCAACAGCTTAGGGAAGTGGATATGCAGCAGAAGGTTAGGCCAATGGTGGGTGAGGAGTCTGTTTAGCATCTAAGAGTTCGAACAAGTGTGATTGGTTTAGAAGTACAACTCAATAGCACACAAGTGATTGAAAAAGAAATAAACCACGTGAAACTAATGCCTCTTAATCTGGGAAAGGAGGAGCTTAGTGTTGTTTTGGTAGTTAACCAACAATCAGAACAGAGAACTAGGGAAGCAAGTTTTCCTAGGAAACAACACCTCAATCTTTGAGTTGATTGTGAAAAGAATTATCGGTTATGTGATTACATTAAGGTTGAGTTCGTAGAACTTTGTAAGTGGAGTGTTAAGGAAGTTGATCAATTTTAGAGCATTAGATTAGGACCACATTTAGTCGATGTGTTGGAGTAGTTCAGCAAGAGAATGAAATCAAAGACTCAAATTGAAGTAAGGAACAACAACAGAAAACTTGAGGCATTTGGAATTGAGTTTATAGCTGTGAAACAAGTCGAAAATGCAAGAATTATGCTTGAGCTAGATGAGGTAAGGCAATCAAATCTTACAGTGGTGAACACAAAGGGTGATGAGGAAATTCAGCTCATGAACAATCGATCTCATATTGTGGACAACTTGGTACACTACGTGGTCGAGAATATTAAAGAATTGTGGCCTCCAGATCCTAGAAAATGTTTGTGGAGTGTCAAAAGTGCGGGAACAAGGGAGTTAAAGGTGAAGAAAATACCAGTTCTTAAATTAAATACGAGATTTACAGTAGTGACTTTTGAAAGGCAAAGCAGTAACATCAAACAAGGCAGTGAGAATCCTCATAGATTGGATTCAATAGTGGCTGAGGAGTACAATACAGGAAATGCAGCTCCACCTCAAGGTGAAGTGAAATCGTTGCAAGCTATTGAGCAACTGGAAATTGCAGAAAGCAAGTTGCAGTAGGGGCTATGTCAAGTTCTAGTGCAAATGAGAATTCTAAAATAGCTGAATAAGGAGCACTATCAGATCCTAATGCAAGCGCAAGGGAGTGTAGTTGGAGTTAAGTAATCTAAGATTGCCAAAAAGAGGTTCCTTAATCAGAATAGTGTTAAGGACAGCAGGAAAAGTATCAGCTGGAAAGAAGTATTGGAAGAAACTTTGGTTCATTCAACTCATTCTTGTAGCCAAGGAGGTGGTAGAATTGAGTCCAAATCAACTCCAATATGAAGAAGAAGGAGAGGAAGGACCAGTGGGTGGATTGTAAAAGCAACCAAGAACTCAAGTTTAGTCGGAGAAGTCATTCCTTGTTGTAATTGTTGTTTTCAGATGCTGATTCAGCACGGCTGCTTGGACAAGTTTTTGATGCTTGTGTAGGCAAAATTGGAAGTGAAGTGCATCTTCCAAATATCAAAGCTAAAGGTAGACCTCAAGAATCCTTGGGGGTTTTCTCCAATTGCTCCTGGTTACTTTAAGTAGAGCAATCAACTCATCTGATCAAGAACTTGATAGTAAGCAACTGGTTGGTTTTGATCGGAAGCTAAGTATGAGATTAAGAGCATCCCTTGATAAATTTAAGCAATAGCTCAGCAGGAGCTACCATCAGGATGCAAAGGAGATTCTCTCAAGGGCCGAGGACATGAAAAAGATGGAGAATGCTATTCAAACTTATGAAAATCAGCAAGCCTTCAAGAGCATTCATGTCATGCTCAATAGCAATGAGCATTTCATTATGAAGCCTCTTAAACTGGAGGAGATATGTGAACTCTTTCGCTCATTGCTGTAGCAGTACACTAAGGCATTAAAATATGTGCTTAAGATTTACTGGTGGTGATTCTCTCAAATAGTTAGAGAAGTGGTAACATTGGATGGATTCAAGATGCAAGGTTGTGGCAGAATGGACAAGAGCCTTCAAGTGTAAATACCAATCCAACAACAAGATGAAGTTGTATAGCTAGAATTGCTAGGAGGATTAAAGTTACTTCTTCTTTACTAAGATTCTCGAGGACAAGAATCTCTAAAGGGGGAAGCATTGTCATGATTATAGAAGATGGGGCATATGGAATTGAGAATTAATAATTCCAAGATTGTAATAAAATAGTATGAGTCCTTAGTTAAGTCTATCTGGCATCTCATTGACCGGTAGCTTGTAAAATAAGGAGGGAAATGTGGTCAAGTTTTGTTTAGTACTTGTGATGGTTGGGTAGTGTCTAGGTACGATGTTCTTGTTGATATTTTCTACTTAGCCAACTTAGCTATGTTGATGTATAAATAGGTGAGTTCATCCTTTGTAAGGGATTATTGATGAATGAAATGATTTCTATCTTCTTCTCTCAACCCTAATTTTCTCTACTTCTTGTCTATAGTATCTAATTCACTTCTTAAATTCTCTAATTTTCTTCTCATCTTTACTCTAATCCTTCACCTATGCTATGTCATGGTCCAAGAGTAATCTTGAATCTTGGCAACAAGTCATCTAAAGTGTCACATTATAGTCTTAGCATACAAGTGGTCCAAACTTGTCTTTGGCTACGAGTATTTCAAAAAACAATCCATACAATTTGCTCGCTTTGAACTTCAATTTATTCCTTAATAAAATAATATTAATAAAAAAATATTGATTTCAAGATGCTATTCCTAACAATCTCCCCACTTGTCCTAAATCCAATTTATTATAAACTTTATATTTATCATTTCTATGTATGAACCAAAGGTCCAGTGAAGTCAAGGTCTTAGTAAAGTCAACTACTTTATTTGAACCTACGTGCCCCTCTTTGCAACTTTTGAAGCTACAATGTTTTTAGCCTCTATGGTGAACTCAACAATACAATACAACTTGAGATTTCTCCCGCTACGTCTAGCATCTCTATTTGAGTAGAAGTCAGAATCCGTATACCCAGCCGGACTTAGCTCACCAAATCTTTATAGTTGATAACATCCCCTACTTCATTCCAAATGAGTAGTATATGGTCGACATACAATACTACGAAAGTCACTACTTTCTATTGGTGTCGTTTGTACATAGGTGGTTCGTCAACCAATTGCTCAAAACCATAAGACTTAATCGCTTCATTGAGTCTAATATTCGATGAGCATGAAGCTTGCTTCAGTCCATACATGGACTTCTTCAATTTGTATACCACGTGTTTTTTTATTTTTGCCAACGAAACTATCTGGTTACAACATATAGATGTCTTCTTCAAGACGACCACTAAAAAAGGCCGTTTTGACTTTCATTTGCCAAATCTCCTGATGAGCTATAATGAATAGGAGTATCCTTATAGACTTTAGCATGACTATTGGTGAGAAAGTCTCATCATATGGAATTCCTTCCTTTTGGGTAAAACCCTTAGCAACTAGTCTTGCCTTATAGGTCTTTTACCTTCTAGTCCACTCCTCCTTTTCTCTTGTAGACCCATTTACAGCCAATGGGTTTAATGCCCACAGGCACCTCTGCAAGATCCCAAACCTAATTAGAACACATAGATCCTCTTTCTATTCTCATAGCTAAGACTCATTGGTCAGCATCCTGTCTTTAATTACCTTATTCCACTTGTTTCTCAATCTCAGTCTTCTGAGCATGTGGATATTTGCATGGCCTCAACTTTACTAGTTTGGCATTTGACTTGAGAAGGATAGCATGATCAAGATTCCTTTGAGGAGGTAACATCCTAGGCTTCTTGAATATATCTTCGAATTCTTCAATCAGTTATTGCCCTTCAGGTTGAGGAATAGTTGCCAATTCAGTTTGAGAGATTGCAAACAGTTGACCAATCCACCGATAAGCACTCTTTTTGATTCCACCTTGTAAAGTCTTGCCTTTAATCAATTGCAACTGTGCGTGATCAGCAATGCCTTGCAAGGTAACTTTAGATCCATGAATCTCAAAGGACACAGTTAGCTTTGCAAAGTCGAAGAGCACTAGACAGAAGGCCCTCATCCAATCAACTCCAAGTACCATATCACATCCCCCCAATGGAAGGATTCTGAAGTCATAAGTGAACTGATGCTCCTGCATAGACCACTGAAATGCTTGACATTTGTTCTAAGTAAGGATGGAGTTTCCATCTGCCACTGTCACTGCCAGGGGATGAGTCTTGATCACTACATATCCCACTTTCTTCGCTACTTTAGGATCAACAAAGCTGTGAATACTTCCGCTATAAATTAAGACAATAATTGATCTCTTGCTAGCATTTCTGTTGATTCTGATAGTGTTATGGGCTCCATTTCCAGTCAAGGCTTTCATGGAGATCTCAATTTCATCCTCAACAACTTCTTTGGATGACTCTTGATCTGAACTATCTTCATCAGCTTCAAGTTCATCACTGTCAGAATGCACTACTTGTCTAACTCCTCTAGCAGACATCATGAACTTTGAATTGCACTTGTGCCCCAGTTTATAAGACTGATTACACTTATAACAAGACCTTGAGAACCTTTTCTCGACAAAACGAGTGGCCTTAGATCCAACTGACTCCTTTTCATGAGACTTGGAACTATCTCCCTTGAACTTGCTTTTGTCACTTGAAGAAAATATAGTTGCCTCAATTAATTTGGATTTTGCATAAGCCTTGGATAGGGTTTAAGGCCCAATTTTCTTCACCATGTTCTTGACTTTTGGCTTCAATCCACTTATAAAACCTGAGACATAATATGCCTCAGTCGCTTGAGGATAAGTGGCACTCATACTTGCCTTAAGATTCTCAAATCTCGTCATATACAACTTGACCATTGTGGTTTGATACACCTTATTAAAGTTATAAATGATATGACTGGAATCCTTATCACCATAACGCTCACAAAACTCTTCCACAAATTCAGCTCAAGAAAGAGTAGGATTGCTCTTCAACAAGCTATAGAACCATGCCTCATGATCTCAATGGAGGTGGACTACCGCCAATTCCTCTTTCTCTGCTTCTTTTATGTTGTAGAAATGAAAATATCGATCACATCTCCTCAGCCACAATTGAGGTTGTTTTCCATCAAAAGGATCAATCTGAACTCAAGGTTGTCGGGCAGCACTGCTTCTTCCATTCGATGTTGCATCATTGCTTTCTGATTGATGCTGATAATGCTGAGCAGGTGGAAAATCTTGATGTCCAGTGTCCTCAGAAGGAGTTTTGAAGTGCACATAAGAATCAGGAGGATGATCAATCTGTTCTGGATTCATACCTGATGATCGAGAGTGCACTTGCTGAATTGGATGATCCCGCATTCTTCCAGCTGTTTCAACCTCTTAAGGTCTGATCTCAAATGAATGCATACGATCTTGAGGCCTAGCAGTCAATTGAGTAGGAGGAGGTCTATCAAGTGATCTGCTTCTAGGTTCCTCAACTACATTATGACATTGAGAATGCACCGCTTCAGGTGGAAGTATCAATTGACTTACACGTCATAGAACACCAATTACAAATGACTCTCCTTGTCTATTAACCAAAGGATGGGTGACCTCTTGGAAAGTCCTCACCCTTAGGTTGGGGGCACTGGGAAACAGCCTCTCTCTAGGTTAACACCATGAAGGGGGAAGGCCACGTACATCCGCCCCCCCAGACCCTGCGTAGGTGGGAGCCTTTGAGGAACTGGGTATGTTCCTCGTCCTCAAAGCTTTGTAACTTCTGCAACATTAGATCTTCATGTTTCTTGTCACTATCTATTTGCATCTGCTTAAATTGATTAATGCCATTCGGATGCAAATTTTGAAACCGAATGTACATCTCATCCGTGTGCTACTTCAATTGATCATTTGTAACAAATTGCACCTCCCTTGGTGCAGTAGCACCAACAGCCATAGCAAAGGACACATTTGGATCCACAAATGTAGCTGGATTTCCAGCTCCAGCTCCTGACCCGGTAGTTACTCCATTTGGCATGTTCGAATTGTTTTTTTTCAGACTTCGCCAGTTCGAATCAAGCTGCAAATGATCGATTGACAGCAAGCAATTAGCTCTGATACCAAATTTTAAGCTTCAATTCAAAGATTGAAGTTAACTTGTGAAAGAGAGGGATTTTGGCGAGAGGAGAATTGAAAGTCAGATGAGAGATTAGAGAAGTAGATGAGAATTAGAGAAAAATATCTCAAAAGGATATTATAAATTTAATTGAATGAATCTTTCCTTACAATTGAGCAAGCTACTTATAGTCTTCTAGATACAAAGCATCAAACAAAGCTTAACCGACTTATGACAAGGCTCAGCCGCCACAATTGACTCCACCCCACCATTTGAAGCTACTTGCGCCAAAACACCAATTACAAGCAACCACACTAAAAAAATACAAGTAACTTCACATAAGCAATACAAGACTTAAAATTCCTAATCATAACAATGGTCTTCCATGGTTGGATAGAGTTTACAAATTTAATGCAAAAAGTCCAATTATTCTATAGTACAGGCTGGTTATGGGCACGAGAAAGCATTCAATGGGTTTTGTTCCATCTAAAGTTATTAGGGATTCTGATAGTAGGTGTTTTGAAGAGAATATTTACGTGATGTGTGCCGCTAAAGTCAGTAAACAAAACCAAAAGTGGATGCATATGGTAGCAAGAATGGGTCCGGTTGAGTATGGTAATGAAAGGGAGAAAGCTGCTGATAAAGGGCGGTCTGAATGTCTTCTACTTGGGATTAAGACATCTGGTTCAGCTGTAATTGTAGAGCGAATTTCTTGGGTGGAAAAAGTTGCAAATTCCACGAAGTTGATCAACTTGCCCTCGATTGGACTCTAAAATTTGGAAGGAAAAATGGCCTGTTGTTTAGATATTTATATAGTATGGGTAGTTAGTTTGATAGTAATGGCAAGATCTTATGATTTAGGTCACTTTGCTCTCCAGTCCCTCTTATCCATGATTTTCATTCAATCATTCAATCTTGATACCTTTATGATTAACAGGAGTGTTGTAGTGTTCTTGGGTTGGACAGACGTGAGGAAGAAGGTGGCAAAATGTGTGCGGGCTCATGAGATTCTTCATAGGTCCAAGAGAATTCTATTTTTAATCAAGAACGATATGAATACATAAAGAAACCTTACAAATGGGAGGAGATTTGAAAGCTCTTCATAGTCATTGCTACAGAAATGAAATGCAAGATTGTAGCTTAAGCTAATGACTTTTAATGGAAGGGTCTTCAAGCAATTTCCCAAATGATATTGTCACACTACGAAACGAAATACTAGTTGAAGTAGCGTGTTCTTCATTCAAGGGTCCCAATTGTTCATATTTTAGTTGCACATTCAGCAATAATAAGCACAAATTCTGCATCAATTAGCACTCTTCCAGTTGCAATTTCAGCAACAATAAGAGTTCTTCAAGTCATAATGCTCTCATTAGATTCTTAAGTCAAGAATCTTTAAAGGAGGGAGTATTGTTATGATCCTTGTATATTGGATATATTGGGTTAAATACTAATAATTCATTGATTGTAATAAAGTAGTATTAGTCAAATTAGTACTTTCTATAGTTGTTTAGCCATTAGCTTCCTTTAACCATGGCCATAAGAGTGTAGTTAGAGGGAATGCCAGTTATTAGTTAGTTGGTGGTGATTCTTGTACTGTCTCAGTGCATTGCATAGTTAGATATTTTCAGGTTGTGTGAACTTAAGCTTGAGTGTATAAATAGGTGAGTCTCTTCCTGATTTAGATTCATTGAATGATATTGATAACAATCTTCTGTCATTTCAAATTCTCTTTACTTCTCATCTCTGTTCTCTCTATTTCTAATCTTAATCTCAAATCTTTCGCATCTTATACTCTCTCTCCTAGGTTATGATCCAAGATTGATTTTGAATCATAACAATTGGTATTAGAGCTTGTGGTATTTGCATTCGATCAAGCTGAGTTTACATTCAATCAAGGCTTTAGAGCTTTGATTCTTGGCGCCAAAGGTTGCTGATCTCGTGATTGCTAGCTGAAATTTTATTCAAATTAGCTGATTTGTATACATTTAAGGTAGCGATGGAAGGAGATGCATTCTCTAAGTCAATTCAGAGGATTGGAGATGCGTTCCAGCAAACTTGTGCAAAGGCATTTCCAGATTATTTTTGATATGATGACAATAGCTCTAGCAATGCAGCAATCTGTCAAGCAAAAACATGTGATGTCACCGACTGTGACAGTTATGAAATCAAAGACTCTAATTGAAGTCAGGAATTGCAGGTCATTAAGATTGAAGCAATTGGCATAGCCAAAATCTTGTTATCAAGTTGCATCCTAGCCGCAAGAAATGTGGTACTCGCATAAACATTAAAGCTAGAAGAAAAGGGAGGCAGTTCAAGGAATTGATTAAACCTTTAAGAATGCAAGATCAACTTCATGAGCTGAAGGAGGCTGTGTCAGTTCAAACTTACGTTGTAGTGTTATAGCCTGACCTAGATTAATTGATGCAATCAGATGTTGTGGCAGTGAGAACAAAGGCAGATAGGGAAGCAGAGTTTAAGAACAATCAGGTGAATAATAAAGTAACAAATCATGCTCAATTGATCCCTCCAAATCCAGGAAAGGAGGAGCTTAGTGTTACATTGGGAAGTAATCATCACATGCAGTTAAAATTTCAACTTGATCAAAACAAAATGGTGCAAGCAAATATTTCTATATTGAATTTGAAGGCTGCAGTAAAGCAACAGAATGCTAACATCAAGCAAGCCTTTGCGATTCAAAACAAGTTTGATGTGGCAATTTTTGTGAAGCTCATTACTGCAAATTCAGCAATAATTAAGGAGGGAATTGCATCATTGCAATATGTTGAGCAAGAAGTAGTGCCACCGATTGTTGCTGCTACGAGACCGCGAGTTCATATTGAAGTTCAACAAAGCAGGATGTTATAATTAAAGCTTACATTATAGCAAAATGTTATGATCAAGCTGGCAATTCATCTTTATCGCTGGAAGTGTTATACCAGAAAAAGAATTAGAACAAGAAAAAGGCCAATCTTAGTTTACAATGGAAGATCACCAGATTTCCTACTCCTTAAGTCAAATGAAAAGGTTCTTAAAAAGCTATACATGATCAAGAGAATGAATTTGAGGCAGCCTAAGGTGGTGATGATGGCAATTGATAGACTTGGGGCATAATCTTGGATCAAAAGGCCAATCAAGCTGGCAAGAATAAGGTGGAATTATATTAGTTATGATGTAAAACCAGCAAATACTCAGGTTGATAGTACTGCAGTGAAATCAAACTTAGCAAAGAATTAGTTTGTTACTAATCTAGTGCAAGGAAATGTTTAAAACCAGTTGGAAAATATGCAAAATAAGATCAAATGAGCGGAGCTGGTGCTTATTCATCTATGAACACCAACAATAGGCTACCTGATCCAAGGATAGTGGAGCACGCTGTCAAATGTCCAAGAGAAGAAGTGAAGGTAGACATCATTGTTGGACAACAACTTCATTCTTGGGGTCGAAAGTGTGAAAGAATTTAGCCCAAATCTAGATCCAAATTGAGAAGAAAGGAGAGGAAGGCCCCAAGGATGGGATATAATTGCAATTACCGAAATAACAAAAGAATCAGGACAAGCGTTCGGTTTGTGTGTTAATTTAGCTGAAAGTAAAGGGCATTATCCAAGGTACAACCAAATGTGAGACCACCTGAATTCTTAAGGCTTATTTTCCTACAGCAATAAGAAGATCAGGTTAAAACAACAAGTTTTCCTTGGGAGCAACAACTTAAACTTGGAGTTGTTTGTGGAAGGTGTTATCGATTATGTGATGCTCATGATTACATGAACGCTGAGTTAGTGGGAGTGTGTAAGTGGTGTGTTGAGAAAGTTGAACAATTCAAAAATAAGAACCAAAATGCTTCTGTTAAAGGGGACAGCATGAGAATAGGAGCACATTCTGCTGATGTGTTTGAGTAGTTTAGCATGGAAGTCATGTGAAGTCCAGCAAATTTTTTAGATATGTTCAATAATGCTAGGCCTAACAAGTTGCATCAAGGGGCTATATAGTTGTACTCTAAATCCAAGTGTGTGCTTACCTATAAAGATGCAGCATTTGTAATCTTGAGTAAAGGAAGGATGCTCAAAGAACATGGAGTTCTGAGTCACTTAAATCATTCTTGCAGCAAGGGTTCATTAGAGCGCAAGAAGCAGGAGGAGGCTCAAGCAGGGTTTGAAGACTTTGAGTAGGGTCTAAAACTCATATGATGAAGAGAGTTGGCCTTCCTTGAGAGTTCAAGAAGAGAGTAAATCAATCTAATATTCAGCTATTACGCTGGATGGTTTTCCTTGATTGGATAGAGTTTACAAATTTAATGCCAAAAGTCTAATTATTCAAGAGTGCAGGTTGATTATGGGCACACGAAACCATTCAATGGGTTCCATCTGAAGTTATTAGGGATTCTGATAGTAGGTGTTTTGAAGAGAATATTTACTTGATGTGTGCTGTTAAAGTCAGTAAACAAAACCTAAAGTGGATGCATATAGTAGCAAGAATGGGTCGGGTTAAGTAAGGTAAGGAAAGGGAGAAAGCTACTGATAAAGTGTGGTTTCAATGTCTCTAACTTGGGACCAAGACATCCTATTAAACTCTAATTGTAGAGCGAATTGTTTGGGTGGAAAAAGTTGCAAATTCCATGAAGTTGATCAACTTGGTCTCGATTGGACTCCAAAATTTCGAAGGAAAAATGGTTTGTCGTTTAGATATTTCTAGAGTAAGGGTAGTTGATTGGATAATAATGGCAAGATCTTCTGATTTAGGTCACTTTGCTCTCCAGTGCCTCTTGTCCACGGTTGTCATTCAGTCATTCAATCTTGATACCTTGATGATTAAGAGGAGTGCTATAGTATTCTTGGGTTGGAAAGACATGAGGAAGAAGGTGGCGAACTGTGTGCAGGCTTGTGAGATTCATTGAGGGTCCAAGAGAATTCTTGTTTTAATCAAGAATGATAAGGAATTCATAAAGAAACCTTACAAATTGGAGGAGACTTGAAAGCTCTTCACAGTCATTACTACAGAAATGAAATGAAAGATTGAAGCTTGAGATAATGACTTTGAATGGACGGTCCTTCAAGCAATTCCTTGAATGAAATTCTTAGACTACACAAGGAAAGACTAGTTGAAGCAGCGTGTTATTGATTCAAGGGGTCCCAATTGTTCATATTTCAGATGCACACTCTACAACAATAAGCCCAAATTCTGCATCAATAAGCACTCTTCCAATTGCAACTTCAGTAACAATGAGAGCTCTTCAAGTCACAATGCTCTCATTAGATTCTAGCAGCAAGATTCTGTAAAGGGGGGAGTATTGTCATGATCTTAGTATATCGGATACATTGGGGTAAATAATAATAATTCATTGGTTGTATTAAAGTAATATAAGTCATTATTATTAGTTAAATTAATACTTTCTTTAGTTGTTTAGCCATTAGCCTTAAGAGTCTAGTTGGAGGGAACGTCAGTTATGAATAACTTGGAGGTGATTCTTGTATTGTCTAGGTGCATTGCATAGTTAGATATTTTCTTGTTGTGCCGACTTAAGCTTGAGTGTATAAATAGGTGAGTCTCTTCATGTTTAGATTCATTAAATGATACTGATAACAATCTTCGTCTCTCATCTCAAATTCTCTCTATTTCTCATCTTAATCTCAATTCTTTTTCATCTTATACTCTCTCTCCTAGGTTATGATCCAAGATTGATCTTGAATCATAGCAGAGAACCCCTTTGGCTTGTCTAGTTATGGGCTTAAGCCTATTTCTCTCAGTTATATTGTAGAGGCTCATCTGTCCCCACAGATGATGCAGCCAGCTATTATGGGGAATCTTTTGCATGCATGGTGGTCCTTTTCCTACTAGGCTGGCCTTTTGAGCATTGTCTTAAGGAGCTAATGGCTTCTTGTGGTAGACTTGCAGTCTAATGGACTCCCTTCCAGGAGAGGAAGCTTTGTTCTCTATGGTTTAGGAAACTAAACATTGATTTAAATGTCTCTGTGGTCATCAACTCTGAGTGTTGGTAGGTAATCTTGTGCCTCCAGGACTTCCCTTTCTTCCACCATACTCATCCTGGTGGGAAGTCCTACAGGCCTAGATTACTTACTAGGTAATTTGGCATGGTCCAAGATGTTCCTCTTCCAAATGGTTAGACCAGGAACCTTTGGTGGGCCAAGAGGGTCTCCTTGTAGATCCCTCAGCCTGAGGAGCTTCATTAGACTAACCTAGCTATTAGGTTTTCTTTTGGGGATCCTGTACCTCATAGGTATGCCCCTTGCATTACCTCTCGTTTATTGGTCGTTCTTGAAGGCCAGAGACGCTAAGCAGTATTTGACCATTTCTCTTGAGCTTGCAGGTACTAGCTCGAGAGTTGTACAAGCGTCTATGGTTAGGCAAGCCCTAGCTAGATAGACTTTGTTAGGTAAACACTTGTCTTAATCCTCGAGATGCCTTAACAACTCAAGTGTCCTTGTGGACTTACCCAATGTTGTTCCTCCACAGATCTTGCCATTTAGAGAAGCATAACAAAGTCTCCCAGGACTACCAGGTGCTTTACAAGGTTGCTCTCGGAGGTAACCCCTGAAGCCACTACATCGACACCAGCAAGAGGTGGCTCTATGGAAAGAAGTAGAAGCAGAGCCTTTGCCCCAGCCATTCCACTATGAAGGATCACCCATGACAATCCAAAGATCCTCTTTTACAATCTTGCTAAAGCTTGATCTTATGAACATAGTTGGCTCATTCTAGGCATTTTATTCTGAAATAATTGGACATTCAAATCTTCAGAGCTATTAAAAATTCAACAACATTTTAATGAGTAGAATGCTATTTATAGCACTGCTTTCTAGTTATGTCACTTGTACACTCATGGTTTACTAAACATTGGCTCAAATCCATGGGATTTAACAACTTCATTAAATCTACTATTCAATGAAAGTGATGCTTATTTAAGTTTATAAACAGACTTAGTCAGTTTGCATACTATATTCTCTTATTTCTTAGTGACAAGCATGTCTAATTGTATCTCATATATAGCTTACTCAAGATGACCATTCAGAAAAAATCGACGTCACCTCTGCTTGTTATATCTCATTATAATGATATACAGTGGATAAGAGTGTCTTTATGAACTTAAGTGTATCATCTGGCTCGAAGGTCTCATCTTAAACAATTCCTTCCTCTTGGGCACAACCCATTGCCATCAATCTATCTCAAGGCCTTCACCTTCCCGTCCACTCCTTCGTTTACTCTTGTAGACATATTTAGACTCAATCTGATGGACCTAAAGCCTTTTTGGCGCTTCAATAGGTTCCCAAACCGGGTTAGATTACATTTGTCCTAACTAAGCTGTCATTGTCATCACCCATTGGCCTACATCCTTATACTTAAAGCTTCATTATAGTCAATAGGATTAGATTCATTAACATGCTCACATTTTAACGCTGAAGATATAAATCTGCCAGGTGCCCTGACTATCCTCCCACTACACCTAGGCTTGTGTATACTTAGCCATTATTAAAATTTGTTGAAAATGTATTAGATACAAAAACCAAATACGAAGTTTATCATGCCATTGAGATACAATATCTCATATTGTCGTTTTATCTAACACGAGTTTATTACAAAACTTTTATGAGTACTTATAAGACCTCTTACATAACAAACCTTTTGGTATATATACGTGACTCATCATATGAATCTTACAATATTCAATAACACATTATAAACCCTTTCCACAATACTTTGCAGTAAGGAAATTGAAGACTCTCATGCAAACTACCACCTCGATCTAATCAAAGTGTTTTTGTATCTTCACCTGTTGATCCCAACTTACGTCTGGACTTCTTTGAACTTTTCAAAGGTTTCATACTTCGGTCTCGTTAGGTATGTGTATAATTAGCTTGAGTCATCATCCATAAAACCTGATGAGTACTCAAAGCTTCATCTTGCTCGAACTTTCATCAGTCTATAATATTTTATGAAAAAGTTCTTGAAGCTTAGTGGCTTCTTTGCCTTTACTCTTAAAGGCTCTTTTAGTCAACATTTACTCAAACACGAGTTGTAGTTTGGTTATCGTTTTGAATCCAAGGATCTAATAAGACCGTATCAAACCAGTGTTGCAATCATATTAGATTAATGTAACCTAAGCTTCAGTCCCACTTAAAAGCTTTGTCTACTTAAGGAAATTATTCTTTTATATGGTATAAAACCTAGCTTATATTAGATACAAAATTGTCACTAATAGAGTATTTTTTATTTAGAAAATTATCCACTAATGTACCTTTCGAATCAGCCATTTATTTACTTGAAACTCGGTCTATTTTCCAAATCTAGATGAAAACTATTTTAAAATAAATTGTAAGTAAAATCAAATTTCAAAGAAAACTAGCACGTAGAGATAGTTTCTAGAAATGAAAACTATACTCCTTAACACAAACCACCATCTGTTGGTGCCCATATTGACTCACTTGTACTACCTTCGAATGAAGGATACAACTTGCCATCTTAAAAGATCTTTGGTTAGCTTAAAACATTTGCAACACCTCACAGATTTAATTAGTGGATCTACAATCCACTCATCAGTACACCGATGGACTATTAACCAATCACGTTCAAGCGAACAAGATGTCAAATGCCTTGTTTTGATGGGTTTCTAGTCTTGGCAACAACAGTAGCTAAATACGTAGGTAGCAACTCCTAGTGTCTAGCCCTCTTGTGAAAGAAGCAAAACTATTTTACCTTTTTTTTTATTTTACCCTTTAAAGGTTCTTATTTCCTTGAGACAGATGCTTACACTAATTAGATTCTTATCTCAGTAATTATTGCACCTTTTCTCTCATATTGTACCTTTATCAGTTCAAACAACGATTAATCCCTATTATACAGTGTATCTCTGTTAAACTGATTGAAAAACCATAATAGGCAAGTCAAGATAATACCTTGTTGAGATTGGTAATCCATATCCATGTAAAGAATTCTAGTTCAATTAGTTAAGCTATCATCATAATGGCACGCTTTTCATCTAAGGTTCCTTAATAGATTCTTGTGCCAATCATCTTTCCCATAAGCTATTTTCATACTACCTCTTGGTCCCTTCAAACATTTATTTCAAATGACTAAGCATCTCCACTACAATTAACATTTTAGGCATTTGATACTAGAATACGTTTGACACCTAATATCTAAATCTAGCACCCGACTAACACATTAGTTTAGGCCAACGTTCAAATGTTCTTTCAATCTAGTAGCTATTTTAGCAGCCTAACTTGAAAACTGTGAGCATAGACTATTGCTCTTCATGTACTAAGACATACCAATTATTTATGAGTGAGCATAATCACGACAAGTGAACAAGATATATATTAGTATTGATTGCAATGCGTTATTAAAAGAAAAAATAAGCAATCGAAAATCAAAATTGTAAACAAGTCATGCAACATGCACGAATAATTTTTTTTTATTTTAGCAAACAATCAAAATATGAAGTTCACAATCGCATACTTAGATGCATGTCATGGGGACTCAACCAAACTGCCGAATACTCTCCTATGGCGGGGTCACATCAAGATATTAGCAAGGTGAGATTTTTTTTTCACTAAAATGTTTTCTTGTAAATCCCTACTAAACATAATTAACACACCACTGAGGTCATACGACAAATCCCCTCAGAGAGGCCAATGTAGTATCCTAGTCAAGTGTACACCACGACCTAGATATTAATACAAGTCCACAAAATACTCCATAGCAACGAGGTCGCACTTGCTTTCCCAAACTCTAATCAATCTCAAAGAAGCCTAACCTTGTATACTACAAATGAATGCCCTCCTCAAGGAGTAGCATCCGCCTACTATACTGCTAGACCAATAATGGAGGCCATGAGCATTCTCGTATAGAAACTAACTCCCACTTAATATTTTGAGTTAATGAACCTTTAAATTTATCTTAGCAGACAAACAAAGTACGTAATCCATATAACCATTCTCTTACCTTGATTAACTCATTGTATTTCTCAAATGATAAAGAGAAAGAGAAAAGTAATTGATTATCAAAAAGCTGTGGAATGAAGCAAGAGAAAGTAGGAGAAAATATGTAAGTCCCCATAATTATGGAAAGTAACATGGGAAGGAGAAAGAAAAACAGTAACTTCACCCATAATTGGGAGTTAAAATTTAGTTGAAAAATGTAAAAAATATTTTAATTATTTGAAAAGCTAGAAAAATAGGATTAGTTAACAATCTATAATAACTAGGTTTTTTCTCGTGTGATGCACGGGTGGCATTTGTTTTATATTGTATTTTGTAGATGTGAATGCTTGTATTAATTGAATAAATTATTTCAAGTTGTAAAATTTAATGTTTAATGTACATAATTTGCATTTTAGTAAATTACAAAACGCTTTATCAAGAAATTATAAAATTGTTAGCTAATAAGTTTGATGTCTTGACTAAATTATATAACATGTAATTATGTATATGCATATTGAAAAAGGGTTCGCCACACGACCTCCAGATAATTTTCGACACATGCATATAGATATAAGAAATATATACACATAAGAAAAAAGGTTGAATGATAAAAAAATATTATTACATAAATATAAAAATAGATCAAATATTATTTGTTATATATATTTGTTATTTATAAAAAAGGGAAGCATGCCCGAAAAACGGAAAGGGAAAGATATACACTATTGTAATAATTAGCATAACACGTCATAACTTACATAAATTATCAAATACAGATAAATTACATAAATTAGTATAAAAGTTCAAGGGGTCACTTTACTTTTCATCAATAATTTGGGGAGCCTATATGAATATTATCCAATATATTAATATCAAATTTTAACAAATGTATTGTTCTTATGCCTACTATGTTTTGTTTTCACCTTCTTGAAAATATATTAAAATTTTCGTAAAAACTAAAGTACTTTAAAAATTTTTCAAAAATTTTTCAAAATATTGAACAAGAAAATTTGTTAAATTTTACTTGAAAAAAGTATTATAAAAACATTGGCCTTAAAGGCCATTTATATTATAATTTTGATGATAACAATCATTTAGTAAGTCATTGTGTTTAAATTGTTCTAATCTTGTTTTCAAGTGACTCAAAAGAAAGCAAAGAGAAATCAAGGCTGATCATGTTGACACCAAACTTTCTAAGAGGATGAATCAAGAAGAAAAGAGGTCAAATTTGAAGAGAAGATTCATCAAAAATTAAGAGAACGAGATTTAAGTCCAAGCGCTTTAAGTCATTTGTTTTTTATTTTCTAAGACTTAAGATCATGATATATCAATTGCGTCAACATCTCAATTTTGATATGTGGTGCTTTGAAAAAAGGTTTTTTAAATTTGATGTCCAAATGTCTTTTGAAAATTACTCAAGTAAAGCCAATCAAGTTTGTCAATAAAAATATTTTTCCATATTGGTATTATGAAAAGCATAGTCAAATATGACAACATCAAATTTTAAAAGAGTGATTATTAACTTGATTGAATCATCAATCTTTCAAATCAATGAGCAAAATCATGGATATTGATTCAAAAATTCAGCTAATATGGCAATCAGTCAATCAATCAATTTTGCTTAGGTAACATGGTAATCAATCAATCAAGCTAAATGGTCAAATGTGTTAAAATCTACCCAGGCATGCTGAGTGTCAACCCACAGAAGGATGTGTCGACACACAGACATACAGTGGCCCTCCGGAGAGTATTGACACACAGCCCAAAAAATTCTCCAAATGACTACTTTTGACTTTATTTCTTTCTTAATCTTTTTTCCAACATTTTAAACATCCTCTAGGCTCTCATTTGCCTATAAATAGGGCATGAATGCTTTGGTTTAAATAATCTAATACTCTCAAAGTATTTTTTGATTAAACGGCCCTTACTCTCATATGCTTTAACATTTTAATTTCGAATTTCGTTTAAATTTTTTTTTACCATCACTAGTTCTATATATTGTTGATTACTGAGCTTAAATGGCATATTCTTAGCTTTGGCTAAGCTTGGTCGATTGTCAATTCACTCTTGAAAGAGTGAAGAGTTTTTGTGTTTTAATTCTTTCATTGTTTTATTTCAATTTTTTATTATAAATGTTGGATCATAAGCCTATTTTTATGAAAGGGTTGGTCGTAAAGGTTGGGTCTTGAGCCTACGTCTAAAAAGCCCAGTTGTCAAGGTTGGAGAGGGAGCTTAGTTTTAAAAAGAATCATCAAGCTTAGTTGAAGGCTCAAGTGACGATGAGTAGTGCCTCGAGGAGTGGACTAGCTTCTGGGTTAGGCGTAAACCACTATAAGGATCCTTATGCACTGTATTTCTTGCCATTAATTTTTGCATTATTCATTGTTTTATCTTTTAATTAATTTTGTGTTTCTTAAATTTTAAATTTTTATTTAACCTCGAAAGAACCTAATTTACCCCCCTTTTAGTTTGATCTTTAGGCTTTCAATTGGTATCAGAGCTAGTACTCTTTTTTGGGGCCCAACAACTTTAAACCAATCCTATGGAAACATTCACTCCTCTCTTGTTTAAGGGTTAATTGATCAACACACCTCCTCTTTTTGATTGGGAAAATTTCCCTTATTGGAAACTTGGAATGAGACTTTATAATATATCCATTGATTTTGATTTATGGCTTATAACGAAAAATGGTGACTATGTACTTTCAAAGGCACAACGAGAGAAAACTGTTGAAAAAACGAAAAATAAGCTTATGAAAGATAATAAGAAAACTTGCAAAAAATATAAAAGCTCATTATCAACTATTGTGTGCTAGTGCCCCCAATGTCTTTAATCATGTGTTAGATTGTCAATCGGCAAAAGATATATGGGACAAGCTAGAGGTCACCTATGAAGGTACGGATCAAGTAAAGTCATCACAATTAAACATGTTGGTAAGATCCTACAAACTTTTTAATATGAAACCGAAGGAATCAATAAAAGAAATGTACACTAGATTTTCTGACATTACTAAAAAACTCCAAGCTCTTGGAAAAATATATTGAAATGAGGAATAAGTTTGTAAAATCCTTAGATGTCTTCCTATTTTATTGCAAGGAAGAAGAAAAACAAAAGAAAAGTAAAAACATAGCATTTAAATCATCTCTAAATGACAAAAGTGACGAAAGTGATGATGAAGTTGTCATGTTGGCAAAAAAAAGTTTTACAAACATCTTAATAAGAAAAGGTTTAAGAAAAACTTTAAAAATGTTCATCTTCCTCCAAAGATGAACCTACTTGTGATGAGTGTGAAAAAATCGCATCTCAAGAGAGATTCTCCCAAGCCAAAAAAATAAGAAGTCCTTCAATAAATTCAAAAAGAAGGACAGAAAGGAAGAACGGAAGGAAGCATATGCGGCTTGGGAAGATAACGATGATGAGTCCAATGAAAAAAGTGAAGGCAAAGTAGCCAACATTTGTCTCATGGCCATCAACAATGATAACATTGAAGAAGATAAGGTAACCAATCTATCCTATGATAAACTTGTAGTCGGTTTTCATGATTTATATGAGAAATATAAAAAATTGAACAAACGACATTGCACTTTTATAAAAGGGTCTTGAAAAAATGGGTTTACAAAAAGAGTCAAAACTACATTTATTGCTAGAACTTCAAAATGAATCACTAAAGAAAAGAGCGAGTCTTTAAATGATCAAATCATAAAACTAACCAATAAAAAACAATCCTTGGAAAACACTTGATATTTCAAAAGAAAATGAAAAGAAAAATCCAAGGAAGATGAATAACTCTAGAAGGAGAATGAGTCTTTAAAAGAAAGAATTGAAGAAACTTCCAAAATTTCAAACAAATTTTTCAAAGGGCATGAAACACTTTACAAAATTCTCTCATCTCAAAAACCGGTCTATAACCAAAAAGGAATTGGTTAGAATGGAAATGTTCAAAAGAATATTTTGAATGTTCTGTATGTTAAAGCCTCTTCACCTCCAACAAACTTTATAAGATGCCCCTATTGTGGTGACCATGGGCACATCATGTACCAATTTCCTTTAAAAAGGAATTCTAGAATGACAAAGATGGTTTAGGCCCTAAAAGGTTCTCAACCACCAAATGTCAAGGCTAACAGCGAAGGACCTAATAAAATTTGGGTACCTAAGAGCATTTCAATTGTGATAGGTATGTATGAAAATCGGAAGTAAAAACCATAAAGCAGTACTTGAATAGTGGTTGCTTAAGACACATGACTGGAGATAAATCTAAGTTGAATTCTATAATGCCAAGAAAAGGAAATGTCACTTTTTCGTGACAATAAGAAAAGAAAAATCATCGGTAGTGTGATCAAACCAATAAACATCACACCCTCATCCGAGGAGAAAGAAAAGGATAAACTCAGGGCTCTAATGATGAACCAAAAGGAAAGAACCAAAAAGTAGAATCCAAAGAGGAAGACTTGTCAGGAGATTGAAAATTCTTGAAGGATCATCCAACAAGTCAAATCATTGGTGATCCCTCCCAAGGTGTAAAAACAAGGCATGCATTGATCGAATATTGCCATCTAGCCGCATTCATCTCTCTCGAAGAACCCAAGGACGTAGAACAAGCTCTAAATGACACAAATTGAATCATGGCAATGGAAGAAGGGCTAAATCAGTTCAAAAGAAAGAAAGTGTGGGAACTTCTGAAAAGACCTCAAGATCATCAAGTCATCGGTACTAAGTGACCGCGACAAGAAAGATGAAGAAGGTAATTTGGTAAGAAACAGGGTAAAGTTAGTAGCTAAGGGCTATAACTAAGAGAAAGGTATATACTATGAGGAAACATTTGCTCCCATGGCTAGATTAACAGATATCAGACTCTTATGTGCATTTGCTTCATTTAAACATTTCAAACTATTTCAAATGGATATAAGAAGTGCATTTTTAAATGGTATTATTAAAGAAGTTTATGTTGAACAACTACCCAGATTTGACGATAACAAATTTTCCGACCATGTATTTAAACTCAAAATGGCTCTCTATTGATTGAAACAAGCTCCTAGAGCTTGTTTTGAGAGATTAAGCCCCTCTCTAATACAGAATGAATTTTCAAGAGGAAAGGTTGGCACCACACTTTTTGTCAAATACTCAAAAAATGATATTCTCATTTTGCAAATTTATGTTGATGATATAGTGTTTGATGCTGCTAATCCATCTCTTTGTAAGAATTTACAAATCTTATGAGTAGGAAATTCGAAATGATTATGATGGGAGAACTTAAGTACTTCCTCGGGTTGCAAATCGAGCAAGACAAGGAAGGAATTTGCATGAACCCAGCCAAGTACATCACGAAAATGCTTAAGAAATTCCAAGGCAATTGCAACTCCAATGAGCTGAACTCTTAAGCTAGACATGGATGAAAAGGGGTAAAAAGTGGATCAAAAGCTATATAAAGATATGATTGGATCCCTTTTTTACCTTACCGCTAGTAGGCCTGCTATATTGTTTCGTGTATGTTTATGGGCTAGATTTCATGCATGTCCTAAAGAATTTCATTTATGTTCCGTAAAGCAAATTTTTTGATACCTACTTGGTACTGTTATATACACCCCCTCGACGTGTAGGAGTGGTGCCCAGGAGTTGGCGCCCATAGGATGGCATCTAGAGGCAGTGCCCAAAGATAGGTTGGTGCCCAGGGGATGGAGTCCAGAAGCGAACCCCAGAGGATGGCGCCCAATAGCGGAGTCCAAATACGGGCATCCAAAAGTGGCACCCAGAGACAAACGGCCCCTAGAAATTGGCGATCAGAAGCAGGAACCACAAATCCCTATAAAAAAGAAGGCTCCCCTCCACATAAAAAGACACAAAAGAAAGAAAAACACACATTACAAAGGCAAACTATCTTCCAAAAATTGGGAAGGGGGTCCTAACGGTGCTTCTCCAGCTTGTCCTACCCCATACCCATCAAAAACATAATTGGCACCGTCTGTGGGAAGGATAGAGACCATGATGGAACCGTAAGGATCCCCCGTTTCTCCTTAGTCCAATGAGGAACCCGAGTGCACGTCAAAGGAACAGTTAAGAGACGTGCATGGCTTGCTCGATGACCCGACGCACCTCGCACATCCTGAGATGAAAACTGCAAGGTCACGACCCCCGAACCCGAGGGCACACACGGGTAGGAAACCAGTGGGAATTTACAGGGGCTAGATTTAGGAACTCGATATCGTGAGAGAAAAAACAAACATGCCCCATTACAGTGGACGAAATAGCTCTGGAGACGAGTCCACTGGTGGCACGAATGGTCAATCACAGGGGGCTACCTTCTTATCCGAAGGAGGCAAACTTGGTGAAGAACCTAAGGTCCCAAGCACGCACTCCTCGTTTTCTAGAAGGATCTTGTCCTTTCCAATGAAAAAGGTCAAGATTCCTGACATAGATCTCTTTGACGGAACCCAGGATCCCGAAGATCACCTTTCTGGATTTAAATCTCGAATGTATATACAAGACACTTCTGAAGAAGCCTGGTGTAAGTGCTTTCCTGCCACGATGAAAGGAGTTGCACAATCATGGTTTGCATCTCTCCTGGCAGGCACAATTGATAGTTTTGCTCAATTAACAGAAAAATTCTCCCATCACTTCGTGAGCAACAAGCATAGGAGAAGGACGGCAGTGAAACTAATGCAGCTGCAGCAGAGAGAATCTAAGACTCTGATGGACTTCAATAGAAGATTTTCTCGAGAAATGATTGACATACCAGGCCTGGCAGATGAAACAGCCATAAGCGCCTTCATCAACGGACTTAAGAACTCGGATTTTAAGTTCATCTTAGCAAAAAAACCACCCATGAAGATCGACGAGTTGTGGGACAAGGCCAACAAGTACATATCCACTAAGGACGTATTGAGTACTGTTGGGAAATTTTGGCTTGGGGTTATAGAGAAGACCAAAGAAAGGGACGAGACTACTCATATAACGAGAGTAAGACCTTCAACATCAACACCCTAGCCAAGAGTATAGGTTCACCGGCCCTTAAGGAGGATGGCCAATAAGAAAAAAGATCGGCATATCTCCCCTTTCCTTCAAATAGGGAATCTGGTCCACACAACCGATCATTTGACTCACGGGCCAAGACTAAATGGTGTGAGTTCCATCAGTTCTGTGGTCATTCTACAAAGCAGTGCCCAGCCAGGCAGAAGCAAACCCAGAATCCTTGAAAAGGACCGTCCGACCAAGAAACGTCGAATCTTGTGGTAAACAACAAAGCGCTGGTAACCATGCCTCCTAAAGAAATCATTGAGGCACCAAAAAAAAAAAAAAAGTGATCGCAATGATCTCCCGGGTTTGACCAAATGGGCTGTCCCACCTGTAAGAGGGGCGAGCTAAGAAAGGGAAGTCAATATTAGGAATCCCCTTCACCAATGAATAATTGAAGAGTGTACAATTACCTCACGATGATCCCCTGGTCATCTCAACTGACATAGAGCAATGCCGAATTCATAGGGTCGTAGTAGATTAGGGGAGTGCAGTAAATGCAATTTTCTATCAATGTTTTCAACAAATGGAGATACACGCAAGTTAGATTGCGCCAGTGAGCTATCCCATGGTCAGCTCTATTGGGGAAGCAGTCCAGCCTGTGGGGGCAATCATTATGGATACAGTCCTTAGAGGGCAGGAGGCAGCAAGAAGTTCAAGGGTCGAGTTTCTAATTGTAGACACTCCCTCCCCGTACAAAGTGATACTCTGGTGGCCTGCCTTAAACCATATGAGGGCTGTGATCTCAACATACCACCTTCTTATGAAGTTCGAGGCTGATGAAGGATACATAATTTCCCTACAAGGAAACCAAAAGCTGACACGGGAGTGCTACCACGTGTCCTTGCCACAGGAAAATTGCAGACCTCTCTCCAAACTAGAAGTTGAGAAGCTTGATCCCAAATGCATGGAGAAATCAAAGGAGCGAGTCATCCATCTGGGACACCGAGAGGAAATGGAGATAGAAGAAGGGAAGATGGTCAAACTAGGATGTAACTTGTCCGAAGATTTGAAGAATAAGTTAAGATCCTCATTTAAACAATTTCGTGATGTCTTTGCCCATAATACGGAGGAAATGCCCAAAATCAGCTAGGAAGTGATGACCCATCGATTGAATGTATTCCTAGGTGCAATTCTAGTCCAACAAAGAAAAAGAAGTTTCTGCGCGGAAAGAAATGCGGCCGTCAAAACTGAGATTAGTGATCTGTTAAAGGCTGGATTTGTACAAGAAGAAAGATATCCTGAATGTTTGTCCAATGTGGTCCTTGTAAAGAAACCAAATGGGACTTGGTGAATGTGTGTGGACTTCACCGATTTGAACAAGTAATGTCCAAAAGACTCCTACCCCTTACGTAAAATTGATCAGCTAGTAGACTCAACATCAGGAAATGAGTTGTTCAGCTTCGTGGATGCTTTCGCCGGATACCATCAAATTAAGATGGATCAGAATGATGAAGAAAAGACCTCGTTTGTAACTAGCAAAGGCACTTAATGTTATGAGGTAATGCCGTTTTTTTTATAAATGCGAGAGCTACGTACCAATGACTGGTCAATAAGATATTCGCCCAGCCAATCGTACGTAATATTGAGGTGTATGTCGACGATATGATTGTCAAGCCTCGCATCATAAAAGATCACATCTCTGAACTAGAAGAAACCTTTCGTACATTAAGGAGATACCAAATGAAGTAGAATCCCAACAAATTCTCCTTTGCAATACCAGAAGGCAAGTTCTTGGGATTCATCATTAGTGCACGTGGTATTGAGGCTAATTCAGTGAAGATGAGTGCGATACTAGAGATGGGCAGCCCAACGCCTTATGGGGCGTTTGGCAACACTCAACAGGTTTATCAGTAAGGCTAAAAAAAAATAGCTACCCTTTTTCCAAGCCTTACAGAAAAAGAGGGACTGCTTATGGGATAAAGAGTGCAATTAGGCCTTCGCACAAGTAAAGGAGCATTTGGCACATTTACCCTCTATGGCTAAACCTGTTCCAAGGGAAACACTTACTTAATATGTGGCTGCCTTAGATCCAAGCATTAGTGCAGTGCTGGTTGCCAACCGTTTACAGAAGCAAGTTCCAATCTACATTGTCAACGAAGAGCTAAAGGATGCCGAGCTGCGATACCCATCCGTGGAAAAGCTGATATTTGCCATTGTCCTGGTCTCATGAAAGCTTCGACCATACTTCCAAGCGCATACCTTAAATTTCTGAACTGACCAGCAGGTTAAAAAATGGTAGCCAAGGCTAGAATGCTCAAGGTGAATGTTAGCCTGCGCAATAGAATTATCTAAGTATCACCTCCACTACCTGCCCCGAACAGCTATTAAGGCCCAATCCCTGGCTGATTTTTTTGCCGAATGTACCTTTAAAGCAGAAGATGACAGCATGATAGAGACACGAGAAGATGGGCAGGACCCTAAAACCGCGGAACCTCCGTTGCACTCTACCCAGGCGAATTCACCTAGTGAGATGGCTCGGTCATGGATGACATTTGTGGATGGTTCGTCGTGTTCGAAAGGGTCAGAAGTGGGAATTTATTTTCAAGACCCCAGTGGAGTCATGCACCACTATGCCTTGCACTTTCAATTCCCTTTAACTAACAAAGAGACCAAGTACGAGCCCATAATCCATGGAGTGAGACTGGCACAAGCCGCAGGAGCTGATATTATGACAATTCTTAGCGACCCCAAGATTATGGTAGATCAAATAAATGGGGACTATGAGGCTTGCGATCTAAGTATGATTAAATATTTGTAGGCCTTTCAAAGGCTTGCGGCTGAGCCACGAAGGATACGTGTGTGATACATTGAGCGAGAAGAAAATCAAGCAGCCGATGAGCTACGTAAGCTGGCAAGCTCATGTCAAATGCTTGAAGCTGGGGCAGAAGTGGTGGTGAGATTAGTATATCAAAGCGTGCTTGAGGAACCCATCCCGTAGGGAATGTGTAATATCACTGAAACATCTGACCGGAGAAAAAGGATAGCAGACTATTTAAGCCAAGGATCACAACCGGACGATCCCCATACGGCCAAACGGATCAAGAATCAGGCAGCTCATTTTGTGATTCTAGATTATCAACTGTACGAAAGGTCCTTTTTAAATCCACTACTTAAGTGTGTGGAGAGAAAGGAAGGATGCACCATCCTAGATGAGATTCACGAGAGAGTGCGGAGGACACATCGGAGGGTATACCCTTGCCACCAAGACCCTCCGTGCAGGCTACTTCTAGCCCACGCTCAAAAGTGACGCCAAAAATTTGGTGCGCAAGTGCGATGCTTGTCAAAGATTTGCCCTTGTACACCATGCTCTATCCACATCTTTGCAGCCATTGATTAGCACAATACCCTTCGCACAATGGGGAATCAACATACTGGGATCCTTTCCGACGGCCGCCGTGTTGGGAAAAGATAAATTTTATTGGAATAATAAACACTGATGCTGACTATTGGGTACACAGTTCTCAACTATGGTCACAACAATAGGCTCCTATTAGAAGACTTAGAATAGGAGACACTTCTCTCTACCTAAGCCCCCAGTTAGGGAGCCACGCTTCGTGACACCTCACGTGCCAGAGTTCTCAGGGATAGGTTTATCTCTACAAACCCTTTGCCCTATCACCGGTTGTTGGGACGAATTTCAAAAATTCTTCCTAAAGTTTACGCAACAGAAGGGATTTCGAATTCATAATTCCAAACCTAGGATTGATTTAAAATTTCTAATTTTAAATCTACAGATTTAAATTCATAATTTAAATATTCAGATCTAAATTCTTAATTCAGATCTATAGCCCTTTTACTCTAATATATTCCTAACAATACATAAACTTATACAGGCATAATAACGAATACTATAAATAAATAGAAAAGTAAAAAGAATAAGGAAAGAAGAACAAGCTTGGAATTGCTCCAATATTAAAGAATACCAAAAAAATCGAGGCCCCACGATCTTCTACGCAATGACCTCAAACTTCCTGGGGGTGGGCTCCGAAAGATATTAAACAAGAAAAATTTAAATATGAAACGTTGCATTTTGATGTTTTAACTGCGAATCCCACATCGAAAAGTCAGGGTTTTTTTCGCTTCGGTATACTACTATAAATAGAGGTACCTATTCCAATGGTTTGGCATTCAGTCAAACAAATTATTTTGGATTTTTGAAAATTGTTCCGGAGACGTAATTGAAGAGAAAAATTTCCATCGTGCCATGTGTCGGCCTATGATTGGCTAGAGCATGCTCTCGCGAATCCTCCCCTTAGGCAGCCCAGTGCGTGGCACGTGTCGCGTGCTGATTGGCTACCAGTGTCAGCCATGGATCGTGAGCCCTATGCGATTTTCACTCGTTTTTTTTTTTTTTAATTGTTCTTTGTTTTCCACATGTAAAAATTCGTCCTCCGAATTTTAATTTTTCAAAATTATTTTATTTTAAAATTTTCAATTTTTATTCATCTCATTAATAACGTTTGGAAAAATTAATTTACCCATCTGATGGCAATAAATACAAAGGTTTGCGCAGGGACTTCAGGGACAATTTAAATTTTGCTCCAAATAGGTTAAATTAATTATCTCATGATATGATTTAACTACCATTTAATGAGACTTAATTCCACTAAATAAATCTCACTGCACTCCAGACTTAAACCCTTTATTCGATATCTCCCTAATAGATTGTATGGATGACAACAACCCCTCCATAGATCTCCATGATAAAGGATAAATATAACCACTACCATTATCCTTCTCACAACTTCTCTATTAGTTACCGACTCGCCCTTCACTGAATATTTCATTTATACTTGTTGTATAAATTCCAAATGTCAAACGCTTGGATTACTTTGGACAAAGTTTCTAAACTATTCAAATATTTGCGAATCAATTAAGGGGACATTTGTATGTCATAAGAGACTATAGATTCCCTATTGAATACCTGATCCTTGTCGCACTTTCCACCGCTACCCATTGTATGTGGGAATTCAGTCATGCGTTTAGACCTTCCTTATAGTGCACCAAAGTAACTAACGCTCCATGCACAAGTCTAGAATACCCTTAGAATTTAGAGTCATCATTCAAACAGTACAACGTGAATCACTCATCTCTGATAGGAGTCTAGAAATAAGTAACCCACATGGTCCAACTCAGTGTGTTAATCTTATTAAACACCCTAACCCAACACTTTTTGATCTCCATCCACATGACCAAGACAAGTTGTTTAAAGTGTCACGTTATAGTCTTAGAATACAAGTGGTCCAAGCTTGTCTCCGACTACGAGCCTTCAAACAATAATCCACACCATTTATTCCAAGTCTATCTGTGGCTTATTCTCATGAACCACTTAGAACAAACATGTAAATTATAGTATGAGGATTACACCCATCTCATGGATGTCTCCCAAAAGAAAATCACATGCAGTATAAATGCTCGCTTACTCAAATTTAACTAGGAAATAACTGAGACTTCAATTTTATTAATTAATTAAAATATATCCAAAATAAGTCAAAATTTCAGGAAATTGTTCCTAACACGCTGGACAAAGAAAATTTGTGATAGTTGCAATTTACTACTTTAGCAAATGGGTGGAGGCCAAGCCCGTGGCTTAAATAATAGATCAGGCTGCACAAAAATTCTTATGAAAGAACACGGTCTCTTGTCTTGGGGTTCCCTAGGTTCTGATAGCAAACAAAAAGGGAAAATGAACATACCCAGTGCCTCAAGGACTACCGCCTACGCAGGGTCTTGGGGAGCGGATGTACGCAGCCTTCCCCCTTCAGGGTGTTAACTTGAAGAGATGATATTTTCCAGTGGCCCCAACCTAAGGGTGAGGACTTCCCAAGAGGTCACCCATCCGGGTACTACTCTCGCCCAAGCACGCTTAACTTCGGAGTTCTAATGGGATCCGATTCTGATAACAAATAATGGATCACAATTTAGCTCAACAAGGTTCTAAGCTTATTCTGAGGAAATAGGTATAGACCTGCATTACGCCGATGTGGCACATCCGCAAAGCAATGGTCAAGTTAAAACAGCCGATAGAGAAATTGAAAGGGGGCTGAAAAAGCGACTCGATGGCGCTAGGGGACGGTGGGTGGACGAGCTAGACAATGTTCTCTGGTTAATTTGAATGATGGTCAAGACAACCGCGGGAGAGACTCCCTTTATGCTAGGATATGGGGATGAGGCTATGCTACCCGTCGAAGTGTACAGCTCCACCTTTTGTGTAAAGTACTATCACCCAAAAGCCAATGAGGAAATCCTATGAGGATCACTGGATGTCTTAGACGAGGTGCAGGCTAGTGCTTTAGTTAGGATGGCCTCCCAGAATCAAAGGAAGTCAACCTGCTTTAATCACAAAGTCAGACCACGCAATTTTCAGGTGAAGGACCTGGTCTTACAAAACATAGGACTCGGTGTAAGAGGTGCGGGAGTTGAAAATCTCGCACCCAATTGAGAAGGCCCCTATAAAGTCACTCGAGTACTAAGAGAGGGTAGCTATGCCCTCCAACGAATGGATGTAACCGACCTGTCTCGTAGCTCGAACACAGGTAATCTTCGAAAATATTATCCATAGGATATCATAAGTGGTATGGGTATGATATGTAGTATCAATAAAATGAAGACTGTTAATGCTAACGCTTGTTATTCTCCTTCAACTTCGCATGATTTGCTTTTAAAATACTAAACTAGTAAGCTTGGAAAGCCATTATGGGGGCTCTCTACTTGTCCCAGGATCTCCCTGTAAGAGAATGTTTTAAAAATTATCGAACTTACCTTTAAAGGTTAAGAAGGTTCGTTAAATGTTGCACACACTATGGGGATGGTATATGTATATATATATTTTATCTTGACGCAACGAAGACCCTCAAAGTGATCATTCCAATAAAGAAGGAAGGACATGGAATTTACAAACTTAGCAACGAAAACTGTTTTGCATTCTCGAATCAAAGGCAAAAGTGAAGCAATGACCAACGAACCAAACACACGGCATTGACTAGCCATGCGGCATTGACCACCAATAAAAGGGTCGAGCAAAGACCAACAGACCAAACACATGGCTTTGACCGACCATGCGGCATCGACCGCCAAGAAAAGGGCCAAGCAGAGACAAATGGACCAAACACACGACTTTGACCGGCCATGCGGCGTTAACCGCTGATAACCTTAAATTAGTATATATTTATCTATATTATTTTGATACATTTTTAACCATTTTACTTCTAATTTTTATCACTTTTACTCGGTTTTGACTAGTTCACCCATTTTCTTGCAAAAACACCATTTTTGTACAAAATCTTGCTAGGTTTTATCATTAACATCAACAAGTAAAGGCAAGATACATCAAATAAACACAAAAAATTAACAAAAACACTTCACTTACACGGTTAATGCAGAATTTCACATAAATAACAGATTTTTTGCATAAAATTTCATTTTTTTTCAGCTACAACTTGCATTTGGGCTGCAAAAACATAATGCTTTTTGCCCAAATTCATTGTATAAACACATTTTAGCTTATCCTAGCTCATATTTTGCAGGTTCGGGCGGTGCATAAACAGGAAAAGTGCATAAAATAATGAAGAAAAGAGCAAGTTGCAGCTGCCGCCAAAAACCAGCAAATGAGAAGCATTTTTGATGATTTTTTCCAAATTGTTTTATCCCAATCCTACTAGTATAAATAGGGGAGGATGCAAGGATTTGGATCATCAAGTTTTCAGATCCAAAATCACAAAAAAATCGAGTGAGAAAGGGGTGGGAACCAGGCGGGTCTGTGCAGTTTGAAGTAGAACTGATCTGGGTATTTTTTCTTGTTATCTTTGTTAGTTTTATCATTTTTCTTAATTAGTTCATGTATTTTGATGTTTATAATGTTTAATGTTAAGTTTAAGATGAACTAATTTTGTTAATCTAAGGCTACAAAATACACTCATTTCTAATTCAAAGTATTCAATGTTTATGTTATTGCGTTATTGAAGTGTTTATCATTGTTCTTCATGAGTTTTAAATGCTTGATCACCATTTAAGGCCTATAATGATTCATAATGAGTCCGAGAGGAGATTTATGATGATTGCTGAGGTGATAAGCACCACAAATTGGGCGAATGCCCGAGAGAGATTAATGCGATTTGTGTGGTTTTTAAAAGAAAATCATAGAGCTTTTATAACTCTTTTCTTATTTAAATTCATGCACGAAAGTGATGGGTTAATATATTAAAAAGTACGCTAAATGTTGCTTGAGAGAGAATGTTGAGTAAATTAGGATATTCAACCATCAACACTCAGTAACAACTTGAATATCGAGAATAGAAAAGGGGTATTGACGCAACTAAGGTGAAATTGGATACCTTGGACTTTATTAACTGATAAAAAAAATAACTTAAATCGGCTCATTCTAGTCTAGTTTTAACTTTTATTTTTTTTATTTTATTTTACTTTATTTCATATCAAAATCCTTAATTTTTCAGTTTTTCAAATAGAATTAAAGCTGCTAATTTTGGTAATCACTCAGCAATCCTTGTGGGACGATACTCTACTCACTCTATATTACTTGAAGTGACTAGTGCACTTGCTAGTAAAGAATCGCATCAAGTTTTTGGCGCCGTTGCCGGGGATTGTCTATATTTAAGTGATATCAATACCAACTAGTTTTTATACTAATTTGAAATTGTTAATAATTTGTAAATTTTGTTGAATTTGAAATATAAATCTCTTTTCATTCATTCATTTTATTTGTAAAGGTAATTCTTTATAAAAAAATATTAAATAAAATTCGTATATATAAAAAAAAGAAATTTTTTTTTTGTTTTGTGTTCTTTTATTATTTTTCTTATACTCTGTCTTTAAGTGCATTTTTATTTTGATTTAAGTTTACTTTGTTAGAATTTCAAAAGTTAGAGTAGATATTTTTTCAAACATTGGGGTTGCTAAACCTCTCTTTTCATAAAATTTGTGTTTTCTTAACTTTTATTTTAAATTATTGTATTTTTATGCTTTCTGGTTAATTTTAACTTTCTTTTAATTTTATTTTACCATCTACATAGGTTTTTTAAAGTTGCGGTTGATATTCTGAAGTTTTCAAAACATCTAGTAATACCTATTTTTCCTTTAGAATTTAGCTTCGTTAAATTTTGTTTCATATTTTTTTTTTCCTTTGTTGTTATCTTTTTCCTTTAACTTTGTAGTTTTTTATTTTTACTTTGTATGCAACATTTAATTGAAAAAGAAATAACCCATTTTGACCCTAAAATCGAAAAAACACTTCGATTAATCAGGAAAGAAAAAAAAGCTGAAAACATGGCTACTAATACTGGAAATGAAGACGAAAGGACTTTGAAGGACTTTGTTGTACCTACTGTTGGGGGATGCACCTCCAGTATCCGACGTCCACCTATACAGGCCAATAATTTTGAAATAAAACCTGCTATTACACAAATGGTTCAACAAACAGTTTATTTGGTGGTCTACTCAATGAAGACCCAAACCTACATATCTCTAACTTCTTAGAGATCTGTGATACCTTTAAGCATAATGGTGTCAGTGATGATGCTGTGTGCTTAAGGTTGTTTCCGTTTTCACTGTGAGACAAAGCCAAAGCTTGGTTGATGTCATTACCTCCTGGAACTATCACTACTTGGGATGAGTTGGCTCAAAGATTTCTTGCAAAATACTTTCCACCTGCCAAATCTACTAAAATGAGGAGTGACATCGCCTCGTTTGTGCAATTTGACTCCGAATCATTGTATGAAGCATGGGAGCATTTTAAAGAACTTTTCCGTAGGTGCCCACATCATGGTTTGCCTACTTGGATGCAAGTCCAAACATCTTATAACGGGTTGGCACCTAATAACCAAATGATGGTAGACACGGCGGTTGGAGGATCGCTAAACCTCAAAACTTCAGAAGATGCATATGAATTGCTAGAAGTAATGGCTCGCAATAATTATGCAAGAGCAACTGAGCAGAAGAAACCTATGGGGATGTACGAGCTAGATACAATAACAAAGTTATATGCTGAGATTGCAATGCTTAAGAAATAGGTAAGTAACATGAACGTAAATGCTATAAATTCTCCTGTACTAACGTGTGAATTTTGTGCAGGGAATCATTCCAGCATAGAGTGCCAAACAGGAAATCCTTTCGCCCCATCAACCCATGAGCACGCCAATTTTATTTCAAATTTTCAAAAAAATAATCGCTATTCCAACACGTATAATCCAGGGTGGAGAAACCATCCAAATTTTTCATGGAATAACCAAGGGATTCAGAAACAAATTTTTCATCCCCCTGAAAGAAAGACTGATCTCGAGGAATTGCTTAATAAGTTTATGCAAGATACTAGAAGTTTCAAGCAAAACACTGAAACAACTCTTCGAAATCAAGAAGCGACGATTAGAAACCTTGATACCCAAATCGGGCAAATTTCAAATCACCTTTCTGAAAGACCTCAAGGTTCCTTACCCAGTAACACCATCACTAACCCACGAGAGCAAGTAACAACAATAGAATTACGAAGTGGGAAAGTTTTGAAAGAACCAACTCAGGAAGACCAACCCATGCCAGCTGAACAACCCATAATTAACCTGTCCACTGAAACAAATTAGGAAATAGAAAATGAGGAAGGGACAAAAACCCAGAACGAAAATGAACCAAAAAGGGCTGAACCTCAACCCTACAAACCAAAAGTCCCATTCCCTCAACGTTTGAAAAAGACAAATTCAAAAAGTTACACATCAATGTTCCTTTTGCTGACATGTTAGAACAGATGCCCAAATATGCAAAATTCATGAAAGAAATTCTGTCTAACAAAAGTAAGTTGGGAGAATTCGAAACGGTAGCGCTTACTGAAGAATGCAGTGCCATATTACAAAAGAAGTTGCCTCCCAAGCCAAAAGACCCAGGGAGTTTTACAATACCTTGCACCATTGGTTCCGTTAGTTTTGATAAAGTTTTTTGCGATTTAGGTGCAAGTATAAATTTAATGCCTCTCTTTGTTTTCAGGAAGCTTGGATTGGGAGAAGTGAAGCCTACCACCATATCTCTCCAACTTGCGGACAGATCAATCAAGTATCCTAGAGGTGTGATTGAAGATGTCCTTGTGAAGGTCGATAAGTTCATCTTCCCGGCTGACTTCATAGTACTTGACATGGAAGAGGATCGTGAGATACCTCTTATTTTAGGCCGACCCTTCCTTGCTACAGGAAGGACCTTGATAGACGTACAACAAGGAAAGCTGATCCTAAGGGTACAAGATGAACAGGTAACCTTCAACGTCTTTAATGCCATTCAATTTCCAACTAATATGGATTCTTGTTTTGAGGTTGATATTATAGATGAGTTGGTCACTGAGACATTCAGGGACACATTTCCCAAGTTGCCCCTTGAAGCGTGTCTAACAAAATTTGGGACCATAGACACGAAAGAGGAATTGATAAGGGAATGTGCCCAACACCTGGAAGGCTACGAACCTATTGATTCACACCACGAAATCAGAGTGGAAGACATTCAAGCAATTGAAATTCAGCAAGGAATGGAAGAAGACAAACCTCCAAATCTTGAGCTCAAGCCACTGCCACCACATCTCAAATATGCCTATCTTGGTAACTCTAACTCTTATCATGTTATTATTAATGCCTCATTAAGTAACATAGAACAGGAAAGGTTACTTAGAGTTTTAAGAGAGCATAAATCAGTAATAGGATGGACCCTTTCTGATATCAAGGGAATTAGCCCTTCCATTTGCATGCACAAAATTCTCATGGAGGATAGCTTCAAACCTACTATTCAACCTCAAAGGCGGTTAAATCCTGCCATGTAAGAAGTAGTGAGAAAAAAAGTTGTCAAACTGTTAGATCCTGGGATAATTTATTCTATATCTGATAGCTTATGGGTTAGTCTAGTACATGTAGTTCCGAAAAAAGGGGGAATAATTGTAATAGAAAATGGAAACAATGAGCTCATCCCCACTAGGACTGTCATCGGATGGAGGGTTTGCATAGATTATCGGAAGCTTAATAATGGCACTCGAAAGGACCATTTCCCCTTACCATTCATTGACCAAATGTTGGAAAAATTGGCGGGCCATTCTTATTATTGTTTTCTTGACGGATATTCAGGGTACAATCAAATTGCCATAGCACCTGAGGATCAGGAAAAGACCACTTTCACTTGCCCTTATGGCACTTTTGCCTATAGGAGAATGCCTTTTGGGTTATGTAATGCTCCTGCGACTTTTGAACGATGTATGATGACAATCTTTAGTTATATGGTGGAAAATTTCATTGAAGTTTGTATGGATGATTTTTCAGTCTTTGGGGATTCATTTGATAACTATTTAGCTAATCTTTCTATGGTCTTGAAAAGGTGTACTGACACAAACCTTGTTTTGAATTGAGAGAAATGTCATTTTATGGTACAAGAAGGAATTGTGTTAGGACATATGGTTTCAAAAAGAGGAATTGAGGTTGATAGAGCAAAAACTAAAGTGATTGAGTGATTACCACCCCCTACTAATGTTAAAGGCATTCGGAGTTTCTTAGGATATGCTGGTTTCTATAGAAGGTTTGTTAAGGACTTTTCTAAGATCGCTAAGCCTCTTTGCTATCTATTGATGAAAGATGTCCCTTTTAACTTTGATAGCGACTGCATGAATACTTTTGAAACCCTGAAGAGAAAATTAGTGTCAGCACCTATAATCATAGCACCTGATTGGACCTTACACTTCGAGCTTATGTGCAGTGCTAGCGACTATGCTGTAGGGGCTGTCTTAGGACAAAGAAGGAACAAAATTATTCATGCCATTTACTATGCTAGTAGAACTTTCAATGAAGCGCAAGTTAACTATGCTACCACCGAAAAGGAGCGACTAGCTGTTGTTTTTGCGTTTGACAAATTTCGTTCCTACTTGCTTAACCCCAAGGTAGTTGTTTACACTGACCATGCTGCTCTGAAATATCTTTTTTGCGAAACAGGATGCAAAACCAAGACTGATTAGATGAATTTTATTGCTTCAGGAATTTGACTTAGAAATTCGGGATAAAAAGGGAGCTGAAAATGTTGTGGCAGATCATCTGTCGCGTCTTGAACGAGAGGACGAAAGTCCCTCTATCAACGAAAAATTCCCAGATGAAAGTCTTATGATGGTAAACGAAAATCCTAATTGTCCATGGTACGCTGACATTATTAACTATTTGGTTGCACAGGAACTACCTAAGGATATGACTTACCAACAAAAGAAGAAGTTTTTTACTGACTTAAAGCACTATTTTTGGGAAGAACCTTTCTTGTATAGGCATTGTGCAGACCAGATTATCAGAAGATGTGTACCACAGAAGGAAATAGAGGACATTCTGTGCCACTGTCACTCCCCTGAAACCGGAGGTCATTGTGGAGGAACCAGAACTGCAGCTAAGGTTTTACAATCTGGATTTTATTGTCCAACACTTTTTAAGGATGCTTTTAAATTTGTTAGTAAATGCGATAGATGTCTAAGGACAGGAAATATTTCTAAGAAACATGAAATGCCCCAAAACAACATTTTAGTTGTTGAATTATTTGATGTTTGGGGGATTGATTTCATGGGTCCTTTCCTTTCGTCATTTTCTAACAGATTTATTTTGGTTGCTGTAGACTATGTGTCGAAGTGGGTTGAGGCAGCTGCTTTTCCAACCAATGATGCAAGAATTGTAGTAAACTTTGTGAGAAAGAATATCTTTTCTCAATTTGGAACTCCTAGAGCGATTATAAGTGACGGCGGAAAACATTTTCGTGGCCGCCAATTAAAAGCACTATTGAGTAAGGACAGAGTTACGCACTATGTTGGTGCTCCATACCATCCTCAAATGAGCGGACAAGTAGAAGTTTCAAATCGAGAACTGGAAACTATTTTGGAAAAAAACAGTTAGCGTCTCTAGAGAGGATTGGTCAAAAAAGTTGGACGACGCACTTTGGACATATAGAACAGCATTTAAAACACCAATTGGAATGTCTCCATATCGACTGGTTTATGGCAAAGCTTGCCATTTACTAGTAGAGTTGGAACATAAAGCATATTGGGCCATGAAAACCATGAATTTCGATTCACAAGCTGCATGAGAGAAAAGGTTACTGGAGATAAATGAGATGGACGAGTTCAGAAATGAAGCTTATGCAAATGCTTGAATTTACAAAGATCGAACCAAAAGATGGCATGACAAGCACATTTTGAACAAAGAATTCATAGTGGGACAAAAGGTTTTGCTGTTTAACTCCCGCTTACGATTTTTCCCAGGAAAGTTGCGCTCTCGATGGTCAGGACTAGGCGTGGCCAACGGGCTGGGCCGGGCCACAGGCCCTTTTTTGATGGGGGTTGGGCCCAGCTCGGCCCAGCCTGTACGGGCCGGGCCAGGCCGGGCCTAGGCCGGGGCTTGGGAGTCCTAATTTAAAAAAAAAATTTATATTACTTTTACTTTATATTTTTGATAAACAAATTTGTACTTTTAAATATTAGGCTCCAACTGCATTGTATTTGTACTTGTTACGTTATTTATTTACCATTAATTACTATTACTTATTATATCTTTTATTTTATTACATATATTTAGTATTATTAGTGCTTGGGATAAAATGTATTTGTATCTTACATTATTTGTCAATGAATTATAATAATTTTAGTACAAATTGACTTTATATTTTTTTAAATTTTGTAATTTTTTTTTAAGCCGACGCAGCCCGGCCCAGGCCTGGCCCGTGGCCACCCCGAGTTAGGACCCTTTATTGTGACCCGTGTTTTTCCATATGCAACGGTTGAGATTCAGGCTCAGAAAAAGGGCACTTTCAAAGTCAATGAGCAAACACTGAAACCTTACATTGATGGAGATCTCGAACCACTAAAAACTTCCATTCATCTCAACAATGTCGAATGACCCACTCAGGGAGTCGAGCTAACAACTATAACCAAAAGCGCTTCTTGTGAGGCAACCCAAGTATTTTTATTTTTATCTATCTAGTTTTATTTTCCTTTCATTATTTTTATTTTGTCTCATGTTTCTTTATATATTTTTGTTTAAACAGGTATTTCACAAGAAGTTTGGGGGTGGCACAATGTCCACATTAAAGAGCAATCCTCAAGCTGGGGAAGTACCTCTCTCCCACTTGTTCTTTATATTCTGTTATGTTCGTGATTGAATCACAAAGGTAAGCTAAGTAAATTTGGATAGATTGAGAATTTAAGATGAGAAAGAAGTGAAATTGAGATGAGAAATTATAGAATTAGGGCGGAGAAATAGAGAGAGTTAGATGAGAGAGAGAAAGTTTAATCTCAAAAGAGCTATTTTGTTGTAAATTCATTGAATGAATCTGAATTATTACACTTCCTACTACTTATAGGCAACAAGAACCAACTAATACATTGCACCTAGACTTTACTAGCTTAACCGACTTAAGAACTATCTAGAAGCATCTAGAAATATCTAGAAACTCCCTAACTAACACTTAAACCCATTATTTGCGCCAAAACAGCAACTAACAAACCGCCCAGACCTGCTGCAATGCAAATCCACTGCAGGCCTAACATGCAGGTGCCGAAAGCACTTATTACAACCAATATAATGCAACTAAAGAAAGCAATACCAAGCTATTACATCATTTACTAAACTAACAACATCGTAAAAGCAACATCATAGCAACGACATTGCAATGCAGCCGCTGACTAATACCCGAACAGCACTAACAGCAGCCACCAGCACACAGCTTAGCAACAGCCCAAACCATGAATTCTCGGATCATAGCATTCCCTTCCCCTTGAGAACATTCTTGTCCTCAAGAATGAAAGAGAGTTGAGACTTTGAAAATCACTTATTGATGTAAAGTAGGAGCTGAATGTGAAATTCCCTTGCTGAAATTTTGCAGCTGCCAAAAGACTAAGGCTTGAATCTGAATTCAGCGTATATTGTTCCTGCTCCTATTGTTGCATTTCGATGTCTTGAACTCATCCGGAGGTCTCCCTAACTCGTACCATATTAGCCACACATTAATACCAATATTCCCCCTGCCGAAACTCTTGATGCAAGCTGGACAGCCAGACTTCACTATAATGCAACCAAGGTGCGCGACTGGCCCAGAATGTAGCAGATATAACCAAGGAATGCAGTAGCTAACTTGATTCAAATGAGGCAATTCTGATCCCTTGCCAATGAGCACAAGTATGAAAGCAATATGCACCAGCCCACTAAGCCAATGGTGCATCAGAACAGTTGTGAGCATCACAAGAGCAAGAACTGATCTGACATTGACTCTTCTGCTAAAGTATGAAGTGATTTCGACTGGAACTAAACTTGATCCTTCATTTTCAATGGAGCTGTTGCATCTCCCTATTCCATCTGAAGTAATATTCTGCAGTAAGGTTACCTAACAGATCCTAAGATTTGAATCCAGAACATGCCTTCCGTTCTCAGCAATAGCTATTCTCTTTTGTGTGCATCAATTCAGCATGTTATCTAGAGCAATTGAACTGAAGGCTTGAAGTTTGTGAACTTTATTCAACCAAGAAAAACTTCCAATTGTCCCAGTAAGACTCCAAAGGAATTCAATCAAGTTTTGAGCTCCTGCAAGAACCCAGCTACCTGAATGTTTCAGTTTACAGCACATGAACTTCAATTCCTCCTCAAAACCTCCAATTTCAGTCTGGTCTCCTTGTTGTTTTCTGCATTTCACAACATATTCGGGAGACCTAACATTAGCTTGTACTTTGGGAAGATATCCCTTGCTCTCAACTTGACCAAACAAGTTTCTAACTTGTCCAATTCATTGCTGAACTTCTCTTTGTTGATCTGAATAGCAAGCTCCCCTTGTCTTTGATCAAGGGACTTATTGTTAGTGTTCTTTGTTGCATAAACGCTAACTTCACTCATTTGATCTTGCTCTTTGATAGAGTTGTGCAACTCTCCAAACTGAAATGAATCGCTAGCTTGCATTTGTATCAATTTAAGTTGCGCAGGCTTTAAATCAGCAGCAAGATCTTGAACTGAAGCTACTACACTCAATTTGGGAAGTTGATCTTGCACTATTGAAGGTTCCAACACTTCCTTATACTGCCGGCCAAACATGAAATTTCGCCCCTAGAATCTGCGATTCCGCAGCAAAGACTACTTGGGTGCATTGGCTTGAAGCAATTCTGCCTTCATCTTGCGTCAACACTTGAGTGATCTGCAAAGGAACATCCTTTTCAGCTACAGATTTCACTTGCTGCTCTTTCACTTGCTAAATTTGTACATTTCTCTTTTGGCCCAAACCTTGCACCAGTTCCCTTTGTGATTTCATAAACTGAGCCATAAATTCTTTCAATTGAATACTCAATTGTCCAAGTGTAATAACGTCCTGCTCTGCTGCGAAGCTAGTACCAGAAATCATGATCGATTCCTTGCTCACTGAATAATTCTGCTAATTCACAATATTACAATGCAGCAGTAACAATCTTAACTAACATCAAAATTCAGAGTTGAATCAATTGATCTTGTAAAACACTTGAGCTTGATCGGCTAAATCTGGGCTAAAATTCAGCACTGAATTTGATTTTTTTTTTTTCCCTTTTGATTACGCACTCGATTGGAAGCCAAACGAGGCTCTGATACCAATTGTTAAGTTCGTGATTGAATCACAAACGTAAGCTAAGTAAATTTGGATAGATTGAGAATTTGAGATAAGAAAGAAGTGAAATTGAGATGAGAAATTAGAGAATTAGGGATGAGAAATAGAGAGAGTTAGATGAGAGAGAGAAAGTTTAATCTCAAAAGAGATATTTTGTTGTAAATTCATTGAATGAATCTGAATTATTACACTTCCTACTACTTATAGGCAACAAGAAGCAACTAATACATTGCACCTAGACTTTACTAGCTTAACCGACTTAAAAACTATCTAGAAGCATCTAGAAATATCTAGAAACTCCCTAACTAACACTTAAACCCATTATTGGTGCCAAAACAACAACTAACAAACCGCCCAGACCTGCTGCAATGAAAGCAAATCCACTGCAGGCCTAACACGCAGGTGCTGAAAGCACTTATTACAACCAATATAATGCAACTAAAGAAAGCAATACCAAGCTATTACATCATTTACTAAACTAACAACATCCGAACAGCATCATCATAGCAATAACAGAGCAATGCAGCCGCTGACTAATACCCGAACAGCACTAACAGCAGCCACCAGCACACAGCACAGCAACAGCCCAAACCGTGAATTCTCGGATCATAACATATTCCTTTTAAAAACAATGTTAATTTTAAGTTCGAGGGTGGGAGAAACAAATTTTTAACAAAATTGCTTTCAAAATTTTCTATTTTGTCATTTTAAGAGCCAGCTTAAGTGCCTCCCTGTGTTCGAAGCCTTTGTATGGGGATGTAAATAGTGTTGGCCAACAAAAAGAATGTCTATTTTCTACAATCTTAATCATTAGCCTTTAAAAAAATTAAAAAATTAAAAAATTTAAAGTGACCCCTTGTATTTTGAAAACTTATCTTTATGCTTTTTGGGCAATTTTTCTATTTTTTCTTAAGTTTGTTTAATTTAATTTAATTTGAATAACCTAAGAATCAATTGCTTTTGTGTTCTAATTGCGAAACAAGATCTAATCCAAGGCATTATCTTGATAGAACTATGGTATTTGAGTTCACTAGTTAGCATAGCTGTTTGACTTTTCTTTCTTATTAAAAGATGCTCAAATTTGAATAGATTACATTAAGGATTATCATCTTATAATGAGCTTTGATGAGTTATGCCTGAATCTAAAAATAAAAATAAAAATAAAAAATAAAACATAAAAAAATAAAATAAAAATATAAGTAAATAAAAATGTATCTCTAGCACCATTATCGCGCATAAATAAAGATATGTGCTATCCAATGTTGAGGGCATCGCAGTGGTGGCTTCTCTTACTTATGGGTCATCGCCCAGGAGTCGGAGACTTGATTCTCGCTGAAGATAAACTCATGAGCCGAGAGTGACTTGAGAAAAAAAGTTCCTCTGATAAAAAAAAATAAAAAATAAAAAATATAGTTTTCTGCATACTCGATAAGATTTGTTATGAGTAGTATGAATTTTTGTCCTCTATTCTGTTTGAATGTCTTGAGATTTGAAAGAACGGATAAACTTAATTTGCAATCCTAACTTCGGAATCTCAGCTACCTAGGTGATTGACAGGTTTTTCCTTAGAAAAGATGATTTTGCCTTTAGAGCCTTCAACATTGATTTTCGGTTATTCATTTTTGAATTAGAGTACGCTAGCTTTAAACAGTAGAAAATTTTTTGAAAAACATGAGATATGGTGCTGAAATATTCGGCCTTGCTCAGGGACGAGCAAGATTTAAGTTTGGGGGTATTTTGATAACCTTAAATTAGTATATATTTATCTATATCATTTTGATACATTTTTAACCATTTTACTTCTAATTTTTATCACTTTTACTCGGTTTTGACTAGTTCACCCATTTTCTTGCAAAAACACCATTTTTGTACAAAATCTTGCTAGGTTTTATCATTAACATCAACAAGTAAAGGCAAGATACATCAAATAAACACAAAAAATTAACAAAAAACACTTCACTTACACGGTTAATGCAGAATTTCACATAAATAACAGATTTTTTGCATAAAATTTCATTTTTTTTCAGCTACAACTTGCATTTGGGCTGCAAAAACATAATGCTTTTTGCCTAAATTCATTGTATAAACACATTTTAGCTTATCCTAGCTCATATTTTGCAGGTTCGGGCGGTGCATAAACAGGAAAAGTGCATAAATTAATGAAGAAAAGAGCAAGTTGCAGCTGCCGCCAAAAACCAGCAAATCAGAAGCATTTTTGATGATTTTTTCCAAATTTTTTTATCCCAATCCTACTAGTATAATTAGGGGAGGATGCAAGGAGTTGTATCATCAAGTTTTCAGATCAAAAATCACAAAAAAATTGAGTGAGAAAGGGGTGGGAACTAGGCGGGTCTGTGCAGTTTGAAGCAGACCTGATCTTGGTATTTTTTCTTGTTATCTTTGTTAGTTTTATCATTTTTCTTCATTAGTTCATGTATTTTGATGTTTGTAATGTTTAATGTTAAGTTTAACATGAATTAATTTTGTCAATCTAGGGCTACGATGTAGCCTAAGTTGTAAAATACGCTCATTTCTAATTCAAAGTATTCAATGTTTATGTTATTGCGTTGTTGAAGTGTTTATCATTATTCTTCATGAGTTTTAAATGCTTGATCACCATTTAAGGCCTATAATGATTCATAATGAGTCCGAGAGGAGATTTATGATGATTGCTGAGGTGATAAGCACCACAAATTGGGCGATTGCTGGAGAGAGATTAACGCGATTTTTATGGTTTTTAAAAGAAAATCATAGAGCTTTTATAACACTTTTCTTATTTAAATTCATGCACGAAAGTGATGGGTTAATATGTTAAAGAGTACGCTAAATGTTGCTCGAGAGAGAATGTTTAGTAAATTAGGATTTTCAACCATCAATACACAGTAACAACTTGAATACCGAGAATAGAAAAGGCATATTGACGCAACTAAGGTGAAATCGGATGCCTTAGACTTTATTAACTGATAAAAAAAAAACTTAAATCGGCTCATTCTAGTCTAGTTTTAACTTTTATTTTTTTTATTTTAATTTACTTTATTTCATATCCAAATCCTTAATTTTTTGATTTTTCAAATAGTATTAAAGCTGCTAATTTTGGTAATCACTCAGCAATCCTCGTGGGACGATACTCTACTCACTCTATATTACTTGAAGTGACTAATGCACTTACTTGTAAAGAATCGCATCAACCGCAAATAAAAGGGCCAAGCAGAGCCCAATGGATCAAATACATGGCCGCTGGGCAGCTAGCCACCAAATCATTGCAATCATTTTAAGGGGCGAGCTCAGAACTAAAATCACCTATGCCCTGCTAAATAGTGATTGCTGCAATCTAAAAATTTATAGACTTCCCCAACGAGGTTGCCAATTTATCAAGCTTAAGTTTCTGGTTCGATTAACTTTTTAGTCTTACAAGTCACTTAGTAATCGAACAGAAGGCCTTGACCGAGCGTCAGGCACTCTATCAGTGCACACCTCGTTAAAGGTGCAACACCAATGCACACCTTGCAGAAGGTGCAACATCGGCGCACACCTCGTTTAGGTGCAACACTAGCGCACACCTCTTCGATGGTGCAACACTAGCGCACACCTAATCCAAGGTGCAATAGCACCGTGCACCTCGTCGGAGATGCAACATTGGTCATATGTCCTATAAGTACCATTGATCACCTATTTCATACTACAATATCCAAAATCATTCACGTAAACACGTTTACTTATAACATAATAACTAAATTCATCTTTTCACAACACGATTATTTCGAAGTAAGATCCCAAAATGAAGACAAGCGGGAACATCAAAACAGACACAGTACAAGCACACCACCCTATAACATGACATATGACACCCAATACAAAGTTTTACAGTACATAACCATACAAAAAGAAAATAATTGTCATGCTTGCGGCCCAATATCTCCATCACCACCAAAAATATTTCCCTCCACCTGACAGAGTATTCATAATCTCCTCACTAACACGTGACACAAGATCCTCTACGATCTCAGGAGTAAGTAAAGAGCTGTTATCCCTAACTTTCTCCAGCAAACGATTAAAACCACACTCAAGCCCGGACCAACAATCGGCATTGTGTGCCCCCTGAAACTTGGGGCTAGATGAAAAAGCAACTACGGCCTCTTCACGAGCCCGGGATAGTTCTGCAGTTAAACAAGCAATTTGCTCTCCTTTATCCCCCACTATGGCATCTGTACCTTATAGATCACCTCTTAAGCCGATCACCTGACATTGGAGTTCAGAACATTGTGATTGAGACTCTCCTAGCTGCTGGGAAACTAAGTGAAGCTCCTCATGCAAACGACTCGCAACTTCTTCACCTTGTGAGCCAAAAGAACACAGCAGAGCAAAGATCGAAGCATATTGCAAACACACAAACACAAGAAATTTAGCCACAAGCGTAAAAAAAATCCAGAAAAAGAAATAATACAAACAAACCATACCTCAGTTACAGAAGGAAAACCTTCCTGATATGCCCGCGGGGGGAGGGGGGGGAGGGTTAGGATGAATAACCTCAAAAATATGACGCAAAGTCTCAAGATTAGAAGTAGAGGAAGGCGTGACCACCACCCAGGGAGTATCCATGGACTCTGATGTTGGGTTAGGAATAGACTCAGGGTCATCCCTTGCAGAAGCCGTGCGGATAGGTAAGGAGAGAATGGGAACGGGAAAATCTAGAATAGAAGGAGAACAACCCAGCCTTCCCCCCAAACCAGCTGATTGGGAAGGGCTATTTCGTCTCAAGGGATGAGCTCTAAAGGGAGACTGAGAGACCCCCTATACTAATATCGACGAAACTTTCTGAGGAACAACGGGGTGAAGAATACACAAGAGAAGCTTGGCTAGCCACCATGGGAAAATGGCTTATCAGCACCAGAGTGGCTAGGATGCGGGCTGCTTGAAGAAGGCTCCGACTCAAAGAAGTTGACGATGTTGGTGTTAGCTAACTCCTCAGCTGAATAGTCAAAAATTAGCAAAATGAATTAAAAGGAGGCATGCAAAAGTTTCCTTGAATAAGAAGTGAAAAGATACCCGAAATGGGTTTCGTGCTAAGTCCCGCTGTAACTAGGATCGCCTCTTGCCTAAGATGGGCCTTCTTAGCCAAAAAGCGAGTGTCACTTCTGTTCTTGTCAAAATAATGAATAACAAACGAGTCTGCTTTTGTGAAATTCTCAATACGAGGTTTATGAGGTCGAGTTAAAGTACTCCAACTAACTCGACCTCAAAAACTACATTAGAAGGGCTGTCACACATAAAAGACAAGCTAATACGACTCTCAAAAACTACATTACGACTAGTCTGCTTGAGCCTAAACATATAATCAAAAACTAGGTCAGTCAACTTAAATCCATTCACAAGACACGCTAATAAGAGCCCATAAATCGTCCCTAAACTATTTGGGGTCAACCGACTAAGACATAGAGAATAGCGTGACATAACGCGAGACACAAATGGATGAAGAGGAAATCAAAGGCCCGCGTTAAGGGACTCTATGGGAATAGCAAAGCAATCATGGCTTGACACAATCAAGGGAGACTCGGTCTCACTAGGAACCCATATGGTATGGTCAGAAGGGAAGTAATATTTCTCCCGAAGGGCTAAGGCCCCTGCATTCCTACGATATTTATGTACAAACCAGCTAGTAGGCCTAGCATTTGCTGCGGTAGGAAATCGACTTTCTAGACTACTAACATTAAAAATAGCCATGTTAGGCCAAAGATGAAGAGGGGTACTCTCCCCACGAGCTTGCCGGGTCGAACACTTTGTTCGACCCCAACCACGCACCATTCCTCTTCTGCATTGTGCATTAAGTAAATACAATAATAAAGGTCATGGCAAAGAAAACATACGTATACGAAATTGTGAAGCACTAAACATAGGAAACATTGACGAAGATGAGGCCATTGACATGTTTCTGTTTAGAGATAGCAAAAATTCATCTAAAGCCTCTGTCAAAATAGGATTTTCCATAGGAAGTAGAAAACGCTAGTTACAACCAGGACCTGGTGTTTTGGAGTTCATCCCGATTGATCTTTCCTCCTTTAATAATGTTAAATAGAAGAAAAACAAGGTAAACAACTACATGCTAGACCCAAACAAGAGATTAACACATAAAAGGAAAACTGGCACTAACATCCGCAAAATTCATCTCCGTAAGATTTTCAAACCCAAGATCACGCACAACAGAAGATGCAACATCACGATACCGGTTCTTAAGCACCAAAAACTTAAAACCCTAATCTCTATACCCTTCGGTTACAGCAGCCAAAATGAAAAAAACCCCTAACCCATTAAAAACCTCAAAATTAGAAAATAACCTCCATAAACGGAAAACCAAACCCTTAAGTTATGAACTAAACAACAAATCAAGGCACTCCATATCACTAATTTCACAAAAAATTGCAAAATCCCAAAGCCAAAAGAAAACCTCAGAAACCAAAAAGAGAAAGGAAGAAGATGAAATACCTTGAAAAAGCAAAATCCCCAAGATTTCGAAGAAGGAGAAGATAAGTTAGAGGAGAGATGCATGAGTTAAATATGGAGCAAGGAAACGAGGGTCCTAGCTTAACTCACAAGGAGGCAAAGATGAGTCAAAGGTTAAAATAGAAAAAGACAACATTTATATATGACTAAGCACCGACTCAATAAAATGGAGGAAAAAGGCGCCCAAAAAGGCAAACAGAAAAAATGGTGCCTAAAATAGGCGAGCAAAGAAAAATGGAACCCAAGATAGACAAACAGAGAAAAATAGACGAACAGAGAAAAATGGCGCCCAAAATTGGGGAGCAGAGAAAATTGCACCCAAGATAAATGAACAGATAAAAATGGCACCCAAGATAGATGATTGAGAAAAATGAAACCCAAATTAGGCGAGCAGAGAAGAAATGGTGCCCAAGATAGACAGGCAGGGACAAGGGCTCCCAAAGTTGACGAACATAAGCAAAATATGCCAGCAGAGGAAAAAGGCGCCCAAAACGGGCGAGCATAAAGGAAAGACAGCCAAGATAAACGATCAAGAGAAAAAAAATTATAAACAAAATCAACACAACCTGGAGGAAATAAAAGGAGCCCAAAAACCAAACAACGGGCTGCAATAGCTAAGCCTTAAAGATTGAAAAATTTGCCGCCAAATAGGGAGCTGCATTAGTTAAGCCTTCAAGCCCGACAAGTTTACCACGGAATAGGGGGCTACATTAGTTAAGCGTTAAAGCCCGACAAGTTTGCCCTCAAAAAGGAGCTGCATTAGTTAAGCCTTACAGCTCGATAAGTTTGCCACCGAACCAGGGGCTGCATTAGTTGAGCCTTAAAGCTTGATAAGTTTGCCACCAAACATGGGGCTACATTAGTTGAGCCTTAAAGATCGACGAGTTTGCCACCAAAAAGGGGTCTGCATAAGTTAAGCCTTAAAGCCTGACAAGTTTGCCGCCGAACAAGGGGCTACATTAGTTAAGCCATAAAGCCCGACAAGTTTTCCATCAAATAGGGGACTGTAGTATTTAAGCCTTAAAGTCTAACAAGTTTGCCACCGAACAGGGGGCTGCATTAGCTAAGCCTTAAAGCCCATCAAGTTTGCCACCGAATAAGGGGTTGAATTAGATAAGCCTTAAAGCTCGACAAGTTTGCCACCGAATAGGGGGCTGCATTAGTTAAGCCTTAAAGCCAGACAAGTTTGCCACTGAATAGGAGGCTACATTGGTTAAGCCTTAAAGCCCGACAAGTTTTCCATCAAGCAAGGGGCTGCATTAGTTAAGCCTTAATGATCAACAAGTTTGTCATCAAACAAGAAGAGGTATTAATTAAAGTTTCAAAAGCTGATGAATGTACCAGAAAACAGAAGGCAACAAGGTCGCAAAAATTACTAGTCAAATATCGATAAAGAGGCATTGTTTGTAGAAACCAACATGAAAAAAAAGAAGAAGAACCAACAAACTCCATTATTTCATATTTTAAACTACACAACATCCCTAAAAGTAAATCGTGTAAAAAAAAAAAAATATATATATATATATAGCAACACCCTCAAAAGTACATCATCAAAAAACTAGTACAAGACATATACCAAAACAAGACAAGAAAACATAAAAGTACTAGTACTACACCACATTCTAGATTATGGACTACAACCGTTTCTATGCTAGAACAACTGATCATATAACAATCCTCGAGGAACCACGGGAGAACCACAAGGATGAAAGGAACCCCAGTAAGCCCGAAGCCGTGCCCATACACCATACCTGTGCTGGCATATCACTCAGAGAGCACGATGATTCGCACCCGAAAAGTAGTAACAGTAGAACTTATATTCCGTAGAAAATATAAAACTGTAATCGGTGACTAGAAACCATGTAATCCTAATACCATGTTGTCCATCAGGATGCCGAATATGAAAGAAAATGCTACGCAACACGAACCAAGAGTCAAGATCTTGTTTGTCCTCCAATACCCATAAAGTAAGAGACAAACAGTGTAACCCTGCTAGGCACAACTGAGTTTCGTAACAAAAAACGCCCAAAGACTGACAGCGAATAGCCTCATTTTGAACATGATTAGGTAAAAACACTAAGTAATTGGAATTCTCAACTATGTCCCAAGACACTAAATACGGATAGAAGAACGGATAGTCTATAGCAAACGCCTCACTACGCTCAGATAGCAAATATAGGACATCATTGCAAAGAACAAATTTTGAAAAATGCACCGAACTACCACCAGTACACACGAGAGTCCTATACCTCCATGCACCATGATCGAAGCTATGCACCGAATACCAATCCATTTGAGGCCATTCATCATCCTTAAGCATGAAATCCATATTGAAAATGAAAAGAAATATAAGATAGTTAAGTGGATAAAGGGAAGCATCATCAACACAAGCAAAAACTATTTTCATAGAGGAACCCAAAAAACAGAACTCATCCGAAAGGAAAATGGGCATATGAACTTGTGTCATAGGATTACACACTTCTAAACCCAAAGACCCGAAAAAGTAGTGCCTTGACATAAAATTAAACTATTACTTACTCCCACAACTTATTTCTCTTCCAACAAAAATTCCAAAGGACCCATAGGCGTGCAATGGGAAGGACTGGAACCTATTAACACAAAGGATTCCACATAGCGACCGTATGGAGGCCAGTACCCATTTTGTATAAGCACATCATCAACATGTTGCTTAAACAAGATAAAGCTTGTTCCCTTATAAAATCTTCTATAAGAAAAAACTGTCAAAAATATTGTAAAACCACATGAAGCCAACACAAAACCTTAGCAGAGAGCCATGAGAGTACAACCAAGAGGAGATCCTCAAGAAAAGTGTCCGTTAAAGATAAAATTCAAGAAGAAAAAAGAAAGAGTGAAGAGAGGAGGCTCGTAACACTCTTACAGTGAAAATGGACCTTTTACTAGAAAAGTGAGGTGCTAACATGTTATATACACCCCCCTCGGCATCCAGAAGCGGCGCCCAAGAGTTGGCGCCTAGAGGAGGTGCCTAGAGATAGGCGGGCACCCAAGATGGAGTCCAGATGCTGCGCCTAGATATAGGCGGGCGCCCAGAGGATGGTGTCCAAAAGCAACACCTAGAAACGGGCATCAAAAAGTGGCACCCACAGACAAACGGCGCCCAGAGGTAGGCCCCCAAAAAGGCACCTAGAGATTAGTGATCAGAAGCAGGCACCACAAACTTCCATATAAAGGAAAGCTCTCCTCCACAGAAAAAGACACGAAAGAGAGAAAAACGCACATCCGAAAGGCAAACTATCTTCCAAATAGGGGGAAGGAGGTCTCGACCGTCGATTCTCCAACTAGCTTGAGTTCAGCTTGTCCTACCCCATACCCATCAAAAATAGGTTCTCCTATGCTAAGCTTATTCTACTCTAAATGTGACTTCTTTGATTTAGTTGGATATAGTGATGCGGATATTACTGAATACAAAGTGCACCGAAAATCGACAGGTGGTACTTGTCAATTTGTGGTCATGCGTATGCATCATGGTTTAGCAAAAAGAAAAATTCCGTTACACTATCCACCATCAAGGCCAAATATGTTGCATGCGAAAGTTATTGTGCTCAAATTTTGCGGTTAATGCATCAATTAAATGACCATGGCATTCATATTGACCAGGCTCCCAAAATGTGTAATAACACTAGTGCTATATGCCTAACTAAAAATCTGGCTCAACATTCTAGAACAAAGCATATTGAAAGTAGACATCATTTCATTCGTGATACATGTGCTTAAAGAGGATGTCATCGTGAAATTTGTCCCCACAAACTATCAATTAGTGGACATTTTTACTAAACCTCTAGGTGAAGAAATTTTTTGTGATACTTGAACAAGAATTGGCATGTGCAATTTCACTACTTAACTTTGATTGCTTGCATTCAACATTGAGTTTTAATGCTCAACATAAAAGAGCTCCAATGGACCAAGTATTCTTATCCAACTCATAGATATAGGAACTTAGACTATTTTTCGCCCCCGGGGGGGGGGGGGGGGGCGCATTTTCAATTAAAAAATAATAATAACATAAAAATAAAAAGTGCCACACACAGAAAACAAAATTGTTGCTCTGTTCTCTATGTGTCAACACATAGACTGACAGTGACCTTCACTGTTTTGCTGTGTGTCCACACACATGGGAAAGTCACGGGTCTTGACTTACTTTTTTTAACTTTTCCATCCGCACTTTCTTCACTTCTTCACCACTTTGTCTTATCTTCACTCAACCTCTCACAGACCCTAACCGCTCCTTTATAAACTACTCTCAAATTTCTTTCAAATTTTTACAAGAAATTAAGTTTCTATCAACATTTTAACATTAAAACCTTAAATTTTTTGTCAAAAATTCATCTTCTTCACAAACCCAAACAAAAACACGAACCAACTGAGATCTTCTAAAATTTCATTGTTTTTCTTCACTTTTCTTACTTTTGTAATTCAAAAATCATCTATTTTTACTAACATTTAATTCTCTTTAACAAGTTTTAAGCAAATCTCCAATTTTCATCTTTTTCTACCAACCCTAACCCCAACCATGTGATCTCTCTCAATATTTTTTAAACCTTAAGTTATGGGTCGCACAAAGAGGTCGGAAGCTACTTCAAAGAAAAGGTCTGAGAATGGCGAAGGTGCTACTTCTTCCTGGGGTCCTACCTAGTTAAATTCCTCTTACCCCTTCCTAAAAAAGAAAGTGTTATTTGGTAGAATTGTAGTTTGGGCTTGGATTAGGAGAAACAACTTGGAGGAATGGTTTACTTTGTTTGAAAGAGTAGGTTGGATTGAAATTTTTTGTATAAGGGAACTGGTATACCCAGATTTTCTATACGAATTTTGCTTCAATCTTAAAATATCTAGAACTACTCCTCTAGAATTTTCTTCAAAAGTTTTAGGCCAAGCAATTAAAATTAATGCATCTTATATAAATAAATTGCTTGGTTTTGTTTTTGATGAAGGGGATGATTTTGTTTTTCCCCAAGAACTCCACCAATTTTCGCTCCCCAAATCTCACCGCAACTCCTTACGTGAACAAGTTTGGGGTGAAATGCCACTTTCTAAACCAAAGAAGCCAAACTCAAACGATTTAGGTGTGGTTCTTTAATTAGCACATAAATTGATTTGCATAAACATCACTCCAAGATCATGCAGCTTCAACTCGGTCTCAAACTTGCATTTATTCCTTTTGTCTGGACTCCTAAATGGCCACAAAATTAATCTTCGGGATCTTGTCTTAAAATTCATGTTTCATATCCACTCTCGAAAGACTAATCCCACCTGTGGCATGCTTCGTACCCGTGTTTTCCAATGCATTTTAAATAAATCATCTTTTTCAAACTCCATTCCTTATTAGGATGACTCTATTGAGACATCTTTAAAAAGATGGGTTTTGAACTTAAACACAATGAAAGGGTAAAGAAACAAAAAGGAGTTAGGGGAATAGAAGATATGGATGAAGATAGAGACAAGGAAGAGGAAAATTTTAATGAAGGGGATGGAGTTAACGAGAAAGAATCTCATCAAGGACCTCCAAAGAAGTGAGTGTAAGTGAACGACATACTTCTTTGGAAGAACAAGTGTCTTCCTTACAAGAACCACATTCAACCTTACACTCAAATCCTGAGGAGTTCCGAAATGAAACACGATCCACACTTCAAAAGATTTAGTACTTTTTATCGTGTAGACAACGATCACCAACTCCTTTTTTTTTCAAAAATTTGGAGCTACATTTTTCATTTGTTGTATAACATTTTACTTGCTAGGAATAAAATGTTATGACCATTTGAGAACGTGTATCATTTACTTGTATTTATATATGCTCTTATTGCTTGTAATAGGGGGAGTTGCCACTTTCTCTATCCTGTATTTTGTGCTTTTGTTGATAATAAAGGGGGACAAAAATTGGTGTGTTGTTGATGGTGTATAATTGATTCATGTTTAGTTGTTTCATGTTATAAAATGATGCTATATAAGTTAATGAACGTCAAACTCCTAGAATGCATCAACCATAATATGAAGTCCATTTAATTGAGGAATATTCAAAATGATATTGATGTTAACCAATTGAATGTATATTTCTTACAATGCATCAACATAGGAGGAGGCAATTAAGTTTGAACTTTTAACATGTCGACTTGATAGAAGGAGAGAATTTGTATGATTTGAGCTGTCAATATTTTTATGGTGAATTCTATATTTTAACAATCATTTTTTTGAGAGAAAATCCCAAATATTTGTCGTCATCAAACAAGGTGAGTTTGTTGGCCTTCAAGGCCATTTATATTGCAATTTTGATGATAACAATCATTTAGTGAGTCGTTGTGTTTAAATTTTTCTACTCTTGTCTGTAAGTGACTTATAAAAAAGCTAGGAAACATCAAGGCTAATCATGTTGATACCAAGCTTTCAAAGACGATGAATCAATAGGAAGAGAGATCAAAGGTGAACAAAACATTCATCCAGAATGAAGAGAATGAGATCCAAGTCAAAGCGCTTTAAGTCATTTATTTTTTATTTTCTAGGACTTAAGATTGGGATATATCAATTGAGTCAATATCTCAATTTTGATTTGTGGTGCTCTAACAAAAACATTTTTGAAATATTTTTGAAATTTGATGTCCAAATGTCTTTTGAAAAATACTCAAGTAAAGCCAATCAAGTTTGTCAATAAAAATATTTATCAAAATTGATACGATGAAAAGCATGCTCAAATCTAAAAAGATCAAATTTTAATGGGGTGATTTATTAGCTTGATTGAATCAATCAATCTTTCAAATGAATGAGCAAAATCATAGAAATTAATTCAAAAATTAAGCTAGTATGGTAATCAATCAATCAATCAATTTTGGTTAGCTAATATGGTCAATCAATCAAGGTAAATAGTCAAAAATTTTAAAATCCACCGAGGCATGCTGAGTGCCACCATCTAGAGCTGCTATGTGTCGTCATGCAGAGTTTGTGTGTCGACACACAACCCAGAAAGATCTCCAAACGGCTACTTTTGACTTGATTTCTTTCCTAATCTTTTTTCTAACATTTTCAACGCCCCCTAGGCTCTCATTTACCAGTAAATAGGACTTCAATACTTGATCTAAATCATCCAATACACTCTAAGCATTGTTTGATTAAAAATCTCATACTCTCCTATGCTTTAACATTTTAATTTCGAATTTTGTTTAAAGTTTTTCTTGAGCATAACTAGTTCTATTTATTGTTGATCATTAAGCTTAATATGCGTATCCTTAGCTTTGGCTGAGCTTGATCTATTGTCAATTCACTCTTGAAAGAGTGAAGAGTTTTAGTGCTTTAATTCTTTTATTGCTTTATTTCGATTTCTTATTATAAAGGTTAGATCCTAAGCCTACTATTACAGAAGGGTCGGTTTTAAAGATTGGGTCTTGAGCCTATGTACAAAAAGACTGGTTGTAAAGGTTGGATCCTTAGCCCAATTTTAAAAACAATCATCAAGCTTAGTTAAAGGCTCAAGTGACGAAGAGTAGTCACTTGAGGAGTGGACTAGCTTCCAATTTGGAAGCCCACCATAAAAATCCTTGTGCATTATTTTTCTTGCCTTTAATTTTTGCATTTCATATTCATTGTTTTGGCTTTCTAATTTATTTTATGGTTCTTAAAGTTTAAATTATTATTTAACCACAAAGGAACCTAATTTAACCCCCTAAGTTGTTCTTCAGGCCTTCAAAAAATTTGAACAATAATTTAAATTTTTAAAGACTCAATACTGAAAAAATATTGTAAAGGACCAAGATCCTTCATAGCAAATTGCTGTGATGGAATACGTATAAAATTATCCAGGAGAGAGAGTTAGAGCCCGTGAGAATAATATCATCAATGTATAATAGAAGACACACTAAACCAGCTAATTAATGATGAATGAATAAAGAAGGATCTGCCCGACTACATAGGAACCCATGACTCAGAAGGAATGTGCTAAGGCCATGAGTCCATTCTCAAGGTGCCTGCTTAAGACAATCTAAGGCTTTGCATAAACTACAGACATAGATAGGAAACTATGGATGAACAAACCCTTGATGTTGTTTCATGTAAACTTCCTCATTGAGAAAGCCATGAAGAAATGCATTCTTAACATTGAGTTGTCGAATAGGCCAACTATGTATAACTGCTAGAGAGAGTATAAACCGTATGGTAGTGGGTTTGAAAACTGACTAAGGTCTCAAAATAATCAATATCTTCCTGCTAACGAAACCCTTGTGCAGCTAACCTAGCCTTAAGTCGTCCAACAGACCCATCTGCCTTATACTTAACTTTATACATCCAGGTGCGGCCAACTATATTCTAACGCGGTGAGGAGGGACCAGATCCCAAGTGTGCTTTTGAATAAGTGCATTGAACTCCTCAATCACGGCCTCTTTCCATGGAGGATTCTTGATAGCTTTAGAAAAACCAAGTAGGTTCATGGATAACAGTGATGGTCGACAGTGAGATAAAATTAAAGTCCATTAAAGATTCAGCTGCAACTAAAGCAGAGGCAAGGTCTTGGACCGTTTGACCCTCAACTCTAGTTGAGCCCAGGTTTGAGACCCGAAATAAAGTTAAAGAGTTTGTCCGCATCCATCATATCTTTAATTTCAAAAATTACAGAACTAAAAGCATTCACATACTGACGAACGGAGCCATTTTGCTTGAGTTCTTTCAAGGAAAGGACTCATGGGCCCACCAAAAAGCACTATTTGGGAAGAATTTTTCACAAAGGTCCTTTTCTTCAAGGCCTCCCACAAATTGGTCATAGCACCTCCCGCCGCACGGTCCTCTGACAAACGGGTTCTCGACCACAACTAGGCATCACACATCAAATGCATGGACGCCATGAAAACATTGTCTTCCTCACAGATAAGGGCAGCCATAAAATACTATTCCATGTGCCAAAGGAATTTTTCTAAGATCTTGGCATCACGTTCACCCCAAAAAGCTTTCAAAGTAGGAACTTTAGTACTACTCTTGTAAATCTAGAAGTACCTGCATCAAGTATCTAACGTGGCACCAAAATTTCATTTTGTAAACTTTCTACCATAGGTTTTAACCAACATGAGGCACATTCGAAGAATTACTTCCGAACCCAATAGGACCTTACCCATGAAACACATTAGTAGGGGGAGTAGGGGCTGGAGGCTGGGTTCTTTTGGAAGCAACTAGGGACTCAATCATCGCTTTAACGGACCTAATATCACTGGACAATGACTTCATTGCACCCAAAACCGTTCCCGAAGGAAGATCATCAACATTATACTCGAAACCTATGATTTCCTCGATTCGGTTCAAACATTCATTAGTCTAAAGGCATTTTCCTGGTTCTTGCAGATTTTGAGTCATGGTGACAACTAACCAACACAAAAATTCAGACCACCACACTGAAACTACCTAAAAAGACACTAGATTAACGTAGCCCACACAAAATTCCAATATAAGAGGGTCAAAATTAACCCAACCCATGCAACAACAGGCACTCACAGGTAGAATTTCAAACAATTCATAACAAAATCACACGCAACCAACTAGGCGCAACTTAAAAACACACAACAGGGACAGACCCACAATTTTGTTATTAAGCACAGCCAGATTAACGCTAGGGACAGCCCTCAAGTACTAGCCAAGGCCATAATTCAAAAATTAGATCTTAACTAGCATTTCAAAAATAAAATTTTAATACAAGGGGCAAACTTGATTTTAGACTTAGCCACGAAATTGAACATCATACACGCAGGTTTGGACAGCAACTGGGAATAGGACTGTACAGCACCCGTTTTCGAAACCTGGCTCTAATACCACAATTGTCACATATATTTTGTTGACTACCGTGATGGTAGTGAGGTTTTGCCTAACTCAGCCTAAAGCACATGAATTCATACACAAGCACAGCGGAAATAAGCATAAACGATTATAAACGCAAGTAATGGAACACAAGACACAACAGATGGCTTCTTATTATTTGAGAACTCTTTGAATTACAATGGAAAATCCTCAACTCTTACTACAATTGGTATACAATCTTTCTCTGCCTCGGGACTAGTAAAAACCAAATCCCCAAAAATTTGGCAGAACGACCTTATTTATAGAAGTCCCAGCAGTTCTAGCACTGTTCCCATGTTTTCCAGTCAGGTAACTGCCTTCGGATAGCTAGCATCACCTTATGGAAGCCTGGCTCCCCACTTCCCTTGAGGGTTGCTTCTTTAAGGGGAAGTTATTGAGTCAAACTCTAGTCAACAAATATCCCCTACTGCTTTTCCCACACAAAGGAGCAGTTACCAGTCAAAGGGCGTGCCAACGATGCCAGGTGAGTTTCCCTCTTATTTTTGTGGCAGTTATCAGGTCATAATCTGGTCAGAGCTTCGGCCAAACTCAAGGTCAGGGATTTCCCATCAAACCAACACGTCACCTGCTCAATACCTGTCACGTCACATGACCCGCATGTGCCAAGCACCTTTCTGTATGTGCAAGGCTTCCCAAGTGTTCATGTGTCCCGAAGCAAACGTGCGCTATGTCGTGCGCACCCAGCACAATGCCCAGACAAGAGTAGCGCATGACACCCCAGAGTCACACAAGCTGTGCGCACCCAATGCGCTGCCAGCGTAACACCCACGTGATGGGTGCTGGCTGCTTCGAGTGTGTTGTCACCCACCGTCTACTTTCTATAATAATTTATGTAATTTTTTGTAATTCTTTTCGATACCGTTACACGATGTATTTTTTTTATTAGGATGTACTTGGGAAAAATCCAAGGGGAAGCAATGTTTGGGAGAGGGGAACTGTGAGCCTACCATCCCAACTCCCATGCCTTACTTTTTCATGCTTTGACTTTTGATGTAATTAATGATCCTCACCTAGCCAAAAGACTAGGGGTGTACGGAAGAGACAAGGAGGACACCAAGGGTACAACTTTTTGCTTTATTGTCTATGTATTGGTTGTCTATAAATTCAAGGATGACTGAAAGGAATGACCATCCAATTTTCAACTCAACACTTCTACTTCTCTAGTCTTCCCTCCCTCTCTCTACCATGCAATATATTACTCTTTCTTCCCTTAGTATAATTTTTCCAACTTTAAAACCGGGGCATTTTACTTGGGTTTTGGGTTGCCTTACTTTGACGAGGTACTCTCGGGGTGAAGTCGAGTGGCATCACGGTTTGGACATAGAGAACGTGTCATTCCCTAACAACGTTGTATCAGAGCCTCTTACGATTTAGCTGGGATTAACACAATGGAAGAGGAGAATACTGGCACTTCTCACGTGGAGGAGGAGAACAGATGGAGACCGTAGACTAGTGCCAAAAAGTCCAACAAGAAGGATCCGTCCCTACCCCGGGAGGCCCTTTCTAGTTTGGACACACGGGTTGCGAGATTGGAGTTGGCCATGGAGGAGGTCCACGAGCAACTAGACACCCTCGACACGTTGGAGGAGAACGTGGCAGGAATAGATGTCAAAATCCATGAGGCTGTCAAGAGCACGGTTGAGGACCAACTTGACTGGGTGTTGGATGCAGTATCCGGGCTTAGGGAGGAGCTTGACATACTTAAGGCCGACACGGTTCTGTGCAAAACCGTACTTGCTGTGGGATTTGGCATGGGTGTCACGGGTGAAGTTTCCGGACCCGCATAGGTTCGGAGGGAAGCGAAATGCTAAGGAGGTTGATAACTTCCTATGGAGCCTTGAACGTTATTTCGAGGCATTGCGGATTGAAGACGAGCCCTCTAAAATTAGTATGGCCACTATGTATTTAGAAGGGGATGCCGCCCTTTGGTGGAGGAGACGCCATGGAGATATAACCAAGGGGATTTGTACCATGGATACTTAGGAGGAATTCGTCAAAGACTTCAAGAGGCAATTCTTTTCCGAGAATGCCAAAGATCAAGCTATGAAGAGACTTAGTGCGTTGAAGCACACGGGGTCCATTCGAAAGTATGTTTCGGAATTCCAATCCCTCATGCTCGAAGTCCCGAAGATGCCCGAGACGATCCGACTTTTCTACTTCATGGATGGCCTACAATCTTGGGCCGAAGTGGAGTTGAAAAGAAGGGGAGTCGGGCACCATTGCGGATGCGAAGAACTTGATCGAGTATAAAAAGGAGTTCACGAAGAAGAAAGACTCCAAGTGGAACAAGGGAAGGAGTGGGGGAGAGAAATCCCACAAATCCTTTGCACACAAAGACAAGGGCAAGAAACGGGAGGACAAGCAAGACAAGCCCAAGAACCGGGACTGTTTTCTATGTGGAGGACCTCATTACGTCAGAGAGTGCCCTCAACGTAAATCCTTGAACGCATTGGTGGCCGCCCAAGAACAAGAGACAAAAGGTTCGGGCATGGGAGCCATACGCATCCTTGGGACCATGTCAAAGGGGGTGCGCACAGTCCCAGGTGCCAGGACGCAGGCCCAGGGGATCGGGTCCGACAGCACGCTAGACAGTGAGTCAGGGACGCAGGACCGTGGCGACAGGGTGCTAAGACATGCAGAGGTTCAGACAGAGGCATAGGTGCGCCTGAATAGAGAAACGAAGGCCCGGGCTAGGCCCGCCCAGGCCCAGGTAGGCCCTCAGGGTCAGAAGGGTGCCCAAGGAGGTGGGCCAGGCAGCGCACCAGTTCTGCACCAAAACAGGGGTTGATGTTTGTGAATGCCGTGTTGAATAGAGTCAGGACCAAGGCCTTAGTTGACACCGGGGCCACACACAACTTCATTTCAGAACAAGAGGCAGCTAGGCTCAATGTGAGCCATACGAAGGAGATGGGATGGATGAAGACCATTAATGCTTCATCCAAACAGATTCTTGGGGTGGCACGTACAGTTCCCGTCCAGTTAGGAGATTGGCACGGAACCTTAGACCTGACAGTGGTGACCATGGATGATTTTAAGGTGGTACTCGGGATGGACTTTCTCGACACAGTAAAGCCATTATCTTTCCCAGGAGACAATGTCATGGAAATCACTCAAGACCGGAGAAGCTATGCCGTGCCCTTACTTAGAGAGAAGGTGGAGACCAAGCTGCTCTCGGCTGTGCAATTCAGGAAAGAAGTCCGCAAGAAGCAAGAGACTTTCATTGCCACTTTAGTGGAGGATGAGGGTCCCATTCCTACGGAGATGCCTAATGAAGCACGCATGGTTCTGGAGGAATTTCGTGATGTCATGCCACCAGAGTTTCCCAAACAAATTCCTCCTAGAAGGGAGGTTGATCATCGCATTGATTTGGAGCTAGGCGCTAGGCCGCCCGCCATGGGTCCCTACCGCATGCCCCCCCCCCCCCCCCCCCCCCCTCCGAGCTTGAGCAGTTAAGGAACAAGCTCAAAGAACTATTGGATGCCGGGTTTGTGAGGCCCTCTAAGGCCCCGTATGGTGCACCGGTTTTGTTCCAAAAGATGCAAGACGGGTCACTTCGCATGTGCACAGATTACCGAGCCTTGAACAAAGTCACAGTAAAGAACAAGTACTCTATTCTGCTCGTGGCTAACTTATTTGATCGATTGGGGAAGGCACGATACTTTTCCAAGTTTGATTTGAGGTCCGGGTATTGGCAAGTCCGGATAGCAGAAGGGGACGAGCCGAAGACGACTTGTGTGACCCGATATGGTGCATATGAGTTCTTGGTGATTCCGTTTGGATTGACAAACGCACCAGCCACATTTTGCACACTTATGAACTAGATCTTCAAGCCTTTCTTGGACAACTTCGTTGTGGTATATCTCGACGACATCATGGTATATAGTGAGTCCTTGGAAGAACATGTGGAGCTCTTGAAGAAGGTGTACCAGGCCTTGAAAGAGAACGAGCTTTATGTCAAACGAGAGAAATGCTTGTTTGCCCATGAGGAAGTGTCGTGATACGCATGGACCAAGCCAAAGTTCGCGCAATTGAGGAGTGGGAAGAACCTAAGGGAGTTAGTGAACTACGGTCATTCCTAGGTCTAGTGAACTACTACCGACGATTCATTCTCGGAAATTCGGCTAGGGCTACGCCCCTAACCAACTTGTTGAAGAAGAAACAACCATGGCTTTGGGATGATGGATGCTGTGCTGCTTTTGAGAGTCTAAAGCAGGCTGTTATGGAGGAGCCCGTTCTTCGCTTGCCTGACTTTGGGCAACCCTTTGAAGTGTACATCAATGCTTCAGACTTTTCCATTGGGGGTGTGTTGATGCAAGAGAAACATCCAGTTGCCTTCGAGTCATGAAAGCTCAACGACATCGAGCGTCGCTATGCCACTCATGACAAAGAAATGACCGCCATTATTCATTGTTTGAGAGAATGGCGTCATTATTTACTTGGGAGTAGGTTCGTTGTCAAGACTGATGATATGGCAACGAGCTATTTCCAAAATCAGAACAAGCTAAGTCCCAAGCAGGCACGTTGGCAAGATTTTCTGGCCGAATTTGATTATAGGCTCGAATACAAACCGGGAACGATGAACGTTGTGGCAGACGCGCTGAGCCACGAGTCTACACTGGCAGCTATCAACAGCGCCCGTGACAGCGTACTGGACCGCATCCGAGAGGGCCTAACACGGGACACTCTGGGCCCAACCTTGCTGAAAATTACAGCCGAAGGGAAAACCCGTAAGTTCTGGACAACATATGGGTTGTTATACACCGTGGGCAACCGAGTCTATGTCCCTAGGTGGGAGGGCCTAAGGCATGACTTGATGAAAGAGTGTCATGACTGACAATTGGCCGGGCATCCGGGAATAGAGAGGACCGTGGCTTTTGTGGAAGAAATGTACTATTGGCCACGTATGCGAGACGGCATGGAGGCCTTTGTAAAAACTTGTCTTGTATGCTAACAAGACAAAGTTGAGCATAGGCCACCCGCCGGACTCTTGCAACCGTTGCCAATTCCGGACCGACCTTAGGAAAGCATCACAATGGACTTCATTTCTGCCTTACCGAAATCTGAGGGGTGTGGGTCTATTATGGTGATAGTAGATTGTCTTTCAAAGTACGGGACCTTTGTCGCCGCACCTAAAGATTGCACCACAGCCGAGGTAGCATGTTTATTCTTCAAGCATGTTGTCAAATATGGGGGGCTGCCAAGGATCATCGTGAGTGAAAGGGACCCGAGATTCACAGGGAAGTTTTGGGTCGAGTTATTCAGACTGATGGGCTCAAGTCTTCACTATTCTACCAGCTTTCACCCACAAACGGACGGGCAAACCGAGAGAGTGAACGCCATGCTAGAATTGTATCTAAGGCAGTACGTAAGTGCCAATTAGAGAGATTGTACATGGCTACTAGACATTGCACAATTCTCCTACAACCTGCAGCGAAACGAGTCTACAGGCCACAGTCCGTTTGAGTTAGTAATGGGACAGCAACCTTTGACACCCGAAGCCGTTGCTTCCGGGTACACGGGGTAGCAGCCCCGCTGCCTACCAAACCGCAAGAGGGTGGAATGAACGCCTTGACATTGCTAAGGCACATTTAGACAAGGCACAACGAAAAATGAAGAAATGGGCTGATAAAAAGAGAAGATCACTTGAATTTCATGTTGGAGACTTCATAAAGATCAAGCTTCTTCCTTAACAATTCAAGACTCTACGGAAGGTACACAAGGGCCTAGTGCGGAGATACGAGGGACCCTTTCCCGTCCTTGCTAAGGTTGGGAAGGTCTCGTACCGGGTGGAGCTGCCACCCAATTAAAAATTCATCCTGTCTTTCATGTGTGCAGCTTGAAGCCTTATCATCAAGATGAGGAAGACCCCAACCGAAACAAATCAGACCGGGCCCCTACCATAGTAGTAACCACATTTGACAACAAGATAGATGAGATAATTGCTGAGAGAACCGTGGGTCGTAGATGAGTACCGAGAGTCACAGAGTACCTGGTACGATGGCAAGGAAAAACGGACGCTGAAGCTACATGGGAGAAGGATGATGTTCTATGGCAATTCAAGGACAAGATCGAGGCATTCAAGACCACTTAGCATTGACGAGGACGTCAATGGCTTGAGTGGCGGAGAATGTCACCCACCGTCTACTTTCTATAATAATTTATGTAATTTTTCCTAACTCTTTTCGATATCGTTACACGATGTATTTTTGTTATTAGGATGTACTTAGGAAAAATCTAAGGGGAAGCAATGTTTGGGAGAGAGGAACTGTGATCCTACCATCCCAACTCCCATGCCTTGCTTTTTCATGCTTTGGCTTTTGGTGTAATTAATGATCCTCACCTAGCCAAAAGCCTAGGGGTGTACGGCTAGAGACAAGGAGGACACCAAGGGTGAAACTTTTTGCTTTATTGTCTATGTATTGGTTGTCTATAAATTCAAGGATGAATGAAAGGCATGACCATCAAATTTTCAACTCAACACTTCTACTTCTCTAGTGCAATATATTACTCTTTCTTCCCTTTGTATAATTTTCCAACTTTAAAACCGAGGCATTTTACTTGGATTTGGGGTTGCCTTACTTTGATGAGGTACTCTCGGGGTGAAGTCGAGTGGCATCACGGTTTGGACATAGTGAACGTGCCATTCCGTGATAGTGTGCTGCAAGCACACTTGGCTGTGTAGCGTGGCCCACCAGGTGTGAAAGCTTGCACATCCCATGCATGTCCTAGTGCATGTCATGCACATTCATGAGTCAACCTTAACATCTTGCACGCTTGGCCCCAAATGCCCACGCTTGTGCACAGTGCCTGTGCATTGCATATTGGTGCCGCACCTTGCTTGTGCAAGCCTTAGACCCATCCGATTGTCGAGGCTCTAACCTGAGAGTGTCCATTGGCCCACTCCAAGATAACGTCAGCGCTCTGGCACACTCAACGTCCATCTTGAGTTGGTGCCATATTTCGTCTAGGTGAAGATCCGTTGTAATGCTAGCGCAGCGCATCCAATCTTGTGTGTTTGGACCTTTTCATGTCCATCTAGCGCATGGCCCTCGATTCGTCAGTTCCATGCTCGAGCTCATTTCTGTTGGGCCTGTTCATCCATACCAAGGATGCGCACTGCATATATACCTATGCCTGATCGATGTCCATCTCGTATCGGCACGATGCGAGCATTGCACTTAGACAAGGGTCCGTCCTTAACTAGTGTGGCACAACTAACGTGCACCCGCTTGAGCATGATCATGAGCTTGACTAGTGGTCCTTTACTATGTCAATGTGCTGCTTTAAGCGCTTATGCCCTCTTGGGGTCAAGCTTGGGTAAAGGTCCGTTATGTCCCATGTCGCCGCCAAAACCTAGACGTTGCCATCCAATCAAGCCCTAGAGGTTTGCGCACCAAGTGACTATGTCAAAGCAATGATCGGGGGCATGACGTGCCAAAGGCCAGGCATCACCCTGCGCGCGACATCCCAATGTCAAAGGTCTTACACCTGCCCACAACTTTGACTTCAATATTCGACTTTAATTGAATAATAACAATAACTATTCAAATTTTTTCATTAATCTGGCAAATAATTAAAAAACAAATATAGAATGAGTACACATAAAAACTGCTTAAATTCTTACATTAAGTTGTTAAAATAATAAAGAAAATAAATATAAAATAAGTACACCATAATTGAAATAACAAAAACTAATCATTCAATAATACAAAACAAAAATTAGTAATAATAAATTCCAAAAAAAAAAATCATCAATACTAAGAAAAAATAAATAATAAGCACACCAGTTTTGAAATGCCTAACAAAAGTAGTTACTTCAACAATAGGTAATAATTAAATAAAAAATCAATAAGAATAACTTCTACCAAACAAAACAATAGTACTAAAAAAAGATAAAATAAGTACACCATAATTGAAATGCTAAAAGTACTTAGTCTTCTTAAAATGAAATAGAAGCACATCAATAACTCACGAATTTTATTAAAATTGATTAAGATCACTATTCAACAATTATAACTCAAAATCAATACATAAATTCAAAATTAGTACATGCAGTATTCCATATAAGTACTCCATTTGACAAAGTCATGTTTTAGACTAAAAACCTAAAGCAATCAAAAATCATCACATTCAACCACCGAGCAAGCTTCAAAAGGATAAAAAAAGACAGAAACAAGGGCTGATCTTGAGGAATGCAGATCCATTCACCATAAATAACATTCCTCTCAAGATATGAATCATACTTATTTTCAGATTTGTCCCGCATCATGATTTTAAGGAACAATAAAAGAACAAAAACAGTTATGCATGTCCAACTTTACCTACAAAAGCAGTGAATTTCGATAAGACTTTCCAGGGTTTCGGATGGGTATTCAGAAGTTGGTTTTACATCTAGGGATGACTATTAAGTTCTAGCACGGGGAATAGGTACATGTAGTACGAAACAAGCTTTTAATTCTTGTTGAAAGAAATTAAAACAAACACCGATGTCGTATCTAAGAGCACATACTTCGCAACTCTTAGATTCACATGCTTGTACGACATGTTCCCGTTAATGCCTCCATTACTACATGTTTAGAGCACTCGCCACACAAATATTAGAAAAGTAGTCAGAAGAAATGAACAAATATATCGAAAAGTATGTGGAGTTAAATAAAAATGAATAATAGGAACTTAGGAATTCAAAAAATTGAGAAAGTGAGCAGCATTAACTAAAAATGAAACACTAAAAGGGAAAAAAATGGAAACACAATATTTAAAAAGAAATCATAAACATGAACAAATACACTGAAGATGCCCTAAACCGAAAGTATTTACCAAAATAAGATGCAATCATAGGGACAAAAGAACAAGTGTTAGTTGCCTCCACTATTATGCTACAAGAACATGCATTAGTTGCCACTTAATACCACTACTGAAATCACCCAGGTGCAACTCCCAAGCATTGTGAAAAGTTTTAAAGTACCAAATGGAGCTACAAAAGGTACTAATGTATTCATATTATTTCAATATATGAGTTAAATATTCATCCTCGAATCAACAAGAAAGAAAAACCAACCATAATGTTTATAACAATAGTCCATTGTGAAGAAGAATGCTATTACAACATAAATCGACCAAAATGAAATTGACTAATGCCACATGAAGAACCAATAACAAACAATATGACTATAAGCCCGAGAGAAAGAGGTACTGCGATAAATAAATTTTACTATGCAAATTGAAATTAAGGAATGCTAATCACAATGCACATTACTCTTACTGGCGCATGCTTTTGATTTTTCTTCTTTTTTTTTTTTTGGCTGCAATGTCATATATGTACATCCATCGTTAATTTAAACGACTTACAAATAATTCATTTCTTTTACTTCACAAATCAACTACTCAGTAATACTGTACAAAACAAACACTATTATTTATAATACTAGCCTGGTATTTACTCGTCCAGATATCCACGGCCCAGAACGGGCGGCCTCAAACTGGACGCCCAGAGAAGGTCGCCCAGACAAGGCTGCCTAGAGAAGGGCGCCCAGAGAAGGCCACCTAGACATGACTGCCTAGACACGGCCGCCTAGCTAAGGGCGTCCAGTATTTGGGCACCCACAAGTCGGGTGTCCAGACCCCGAATCGACTCTATATAAAGGGGAACCCCTCATATCAAAGACACTCTCTCTCACACTATAGTCCATGCTCTATCTCTCCGGAACACTCTCTCCCATGCTCTCTCTCTTCCTCAAAGGCAAGCCTTATCCAAGGTAGACCACCCCACGCCTCATCCTCCCGTCGTTCTTCACGGTCACCTCTCTGGAGGATTAATCCCTCAAACCTCACACTCCACTTAGGCTAAGTCCTTTGTCTAAGTTACATATATTTATTACCTACTTTCATTATTATTTCACAGGATAAATACTGACTTGAACATCGAAGGGGTCCCCCATGGGTTACCCCACGAGCCCCTCTATCTGTTTGTTTGAATCTTGTAGGAAATACAAAGCTAAGCGTGCAGCTAGAGCTTGAGATCAGCTCGTCCTTATGAACCCCATCTAAAACCAAACTCTCATACGACGAATAAGCATATTGAGCAAATTCATCGTAAACAACCACTTCTTGCATCGCATTGGAAATACTGATTATAAGGTCAAGTTAATTTGGTTAGTAGTTAGGCTACTCGACCTTTATGTATGAGGCATTGGGCTCAAAGCTAAGTTCCCTTCTCGAAATGTCAGTGCCCTATTGGAGTATCATTCCTATGTTTTTGAATGTCTTTGAAGAGACAATCATACTAGGGAATTGTTGTACTTCCTTATCATTAAAAACCAAAAGAGCCAGCGACGTGTGATATTGCTCAAAATTGTTCATTTTTAGAAAAAAAGAAATGAGGCCATCCCTTACAAAAATCACCAAGAAAACATGATAAGATTATGAAAAATTAAAAACTAGCATAAAACATTAGGGACAACTGACGAAAGTGATGAGACTTTTTGACAAATGAGTGTAACAATTGAGCGAACAAACCCGTATAAACTTTGTTTTCTGAAATTGTGATACCAGAAATTTTTTAAATATCATATTGTACAAATCATTCAAGATATAGAAATTTTAGTTATTCAAAATTTGATTTTCATCCGTGCGTCAAATGGGGACAATCTAGTCTAGTCTTTCTTTTATATTATTGCCAAGTACTAACACCTCCGAAAATCCATTTAATCCCATACCCTATAATGTCATAGCATGTTCTTTCATATACCATGAGAAATAAGGCGAGTGCTTTGGAAATCAAAAATCAACACAATTAATAAAACCAAATTGTTGGCATTCATTCATTTCTTTAGGAAAAAAGAGAAAAGGGAATGCAAAAGAACAAGAGAACCAAATGGACCATTACATAAGCAAACCTAAACATCATAAAAAAAAATAAAACAATTACAGACCTATATACATATACACTTTATACTCTTCAGGCTCTCAAACCTTGAACACTGAGAGCGTTTCCCTTAGAATCACTGAGTATGAATGAAGAAATTATCAAGAAGCCCCTAATCTTCTACAAAATCTGGTTGTTATTTGTGTGCACCTGACTCTATCCCATGTCTTGCCTCCCAAAGTAGTAAGGTTAGTCTTTTCGACGAAACTGGTCAGCATGTTTGCTCGCTGTACTGGAGTTCGGTATGAGGAGGGGTTTGCACAGACAAGCTGAATTCAAGCTCCAGCTGCACACCTATCTCGAAATGTTGACTTCAAAACTCAAATAAATGACTAAAGGGGCCCGCGGGATGACCCGCGGAGGTACCACTCCAATGCTCAAGTCAGTATTTATCTCATAAAACAATAATGAAAGCAGGTAATAAAGACATATAACAAACAAATAGGCCTTAACTGTTATAATTCCATAAAATTCATTAGTATCATTGATATTTTGATGTAATAAGCATAGGAGGTTTAGATTTATGATGTTGCAATTTCAAATTGTATTCGGGCGCCAAAATCGGTTGCTGTTGCAACTAACCTGTCCGTTTCTGCATTTTTGGCGCCAGTTCAGGTTTTAGCTCGGTTATTGCTTTCTTTTGATTCAATGTACTAAGATATATTATAAATAGATCTAAAGCTTGTATTTCTTGTTATCCAATTAATCAAAATCTGAATCCCTTTAGGGTTTCCCTCTTGATTCTCATCCCCTTCTCTAATTTCTCATCCCTTTCACTTCTCTCTCTCATCTTACCTCTTTCCTTCACACATTTAACTATCAATTAGGTTTGGTAGTTAACATTTGGTATCAGAGCCTCGTTCAAGTGGTCTTAGGCTTGAATTGAGCTGGCTAAATCAAAAAAACACGATCAAAGTATGGCTGAAGGTGTAAGGACCCGATCTGGTGCGGGAGGAGGTTTTGTTGCACCTGCTGTTGCAGCAGAAGGATCTGATGGTGCCGCAATTGGTACGCAAAATGTCACAGAGTATGTGACGGTTGATAAGTTGAAGGAGTTGCTTGATCAATCTCTCAATCAATCACAATTACAATTTGAAGATCGCTGGATGGCAAAGCTGCAGCAGATGAACCTGGAAAATCAGCACAAGAATGATGAACGAATGTCCAAATTGGAGGATCGGCTGGATAATTTGCAAGACCTGCTCAAGAAACAAGGTGAACCGACGGTGAATGCAATTCTTAAGCCTGCAAGTCAGCTTGTTCCACCAACTAATGTGACTCCACAGCAACAACAACAAAATGCAGATCTGAATTCAGGAAAGGATCGCGGTAAGGCACCTGAAATTCAGATGGAGGATGGTCCATCTGTCCACATCAGATCAGCAGAGGTTCGACCTCCGGATGTAGAGGTTGCTGGAGCATTTGTTCGAAGTATGGATTCTGGACATAACAGATTTGGTGGATTGCACAATGATCACCATCAACGACCTCCGGAGTGGAATGAGTGTCCAAGGCTGTCATCCGCTGGTTTGGAGCATCAAAATAGGCCCCCTGACGTGCACCATAGGTCTATGAGCAATGAGGTCACTTCTGGTGGTAGAGGTTATAGACAGCCAAGGGTCCAAATCGAGCAATTTGAAGAAAAATAGCCTGAGTCGTGGATAAGAGCTTGTGAGCGGTATTTTCATTTTTATAACATTAGTGATGTGGAAAAAGTGGAGCTCGCTGTTATGCATCTTCATGGAGATCACGAGGTATGGTTCTAAAGTGTGTTGAGGAGTAATCCTTGTCTTTCTTGGGACCAATTTGTGGAGGAATTGTGTGAGAGGTATGGTGAAAAGGATTATAGTGATGTTGTTGATAGCTTTAACAAAGTCTATCAAACATCCACGGTGAAGGAGTATATGACCAGATTTGAAAACTTCCGTGCCAATATGATAGCCATTAATCCACATTCAAGTGAAGCTTATTATGTTTTAAGCTTCATTAGTGGTCTGAAACCAAGACTTAAAAGCTTGGTTAAAGCCATTGAGCCAAAGGCCCTTTCCAAAGCCTACAACAAGGCTAAATTGTATGAAACTACTCTTGTATCTTCAAGTGATAAAAGTAAATTCAAGAGTAACAATAATAAGACTCATCCAAGGGAAGCTTATAGCAGCAAGTTAGCCCGGTTTGGTGACAGGAGGCCTGCTCGGTCCTGTTTCAGATGCAATCAGCCCTATCAGCCCGGTCACAAGTGTAATCCGAAGTCGTTGATGACTGCAAGAGGCTTAAAGGTTGCCTTAGTATCTGATACCGAGCGCTCCCATTCAGTAGATACCGAATCTAAGGTAGACTCTTCGGATGAGCAGCTGGAAGATGAAGTGGAAATTTCGATGAAAGCTCTTACGGGGAATGGTGCACATAACCCTATACGTATTGGTGGAAAGGCAGGCAAAATTTCCATCACCATCCTTGTGGATAGCGGAAGCACGCATAGCTTCCTTGATCCCAAGTTGGTGAAGAAGGTGAAGCACGAAAGTATCAAAACTCATCCTTTGAACGTAATGGTAGCGGATGGGAATTCAATTACAATTCAAAATAAGTGTCAATCGTTCCAATGGTCTATGCATGACCATAAATTCACCTTTGAATTTCAAGTACTTCCTTTAGGAGGTTGTGACATGGTACTGGGGTCGATTGGATGAGGACCTTTAACCTGGTGCTTCTCGACTTTGATAAGATGACTGTGTCGTTTGAGGTTCATGGTAAGAAGGTTACTTTGCACGGGATTTCTGATCAAGCACAGCTGAAATTAATCAATGGCAAGCGGTTGCAAGGGAGCATTAAGAAGAAGACCGTTCAATGGTTTGGACAATTGTTTATGGTGTCCTCGGGTGATCTGCAGCAGCCGGTGCCCGCTGCTGTGCTTGCATTGTTGAATGAGTTTGAGGATGTTTTTGAGGTTCCCAAGAGCCTACCTCCTCAAAGAAATGTTGATCATGCTATTCCACTTCGAGCTAATTAGGATCCCGTAAAAATCAGGCCATATCGCTATGCTCACGCTCAAAAATCAGAAATTGAAAAACAGGTGGAGGAGATGCTGCAGATGAGTTTTATTCGACCAAGTCATAGTCCGTTCACTTCACCCGTGATACTTGTTAAGAAGAAGGACGGCACGGCTCGAATGTGTATTGATTACTGGCAATTAAATTCATTGACAGTGAAGGACAAATTTCCTATCCCGGTTATCGACGACTTGCTTGATGAATTGTTTAGTGCTCGGTTTTCTCTAAGTTGGACCTATGGCAAGGGTACCATCAGATTAGATTGCTTGATCCAGACATATTCAAGACCGCTTTTCAGACTCACCATGGACACTTTGAGTTCGTGGTAATGCCGTTCGGTTTAACTAACGCCCCGGCCACATTTCAGGCCGCTATGAATGATATCTTCAAGCCTTACTTGAGGAGATCGGTATTGGTTTTTTTCGAAGATATATTAGTATACAGCCTGACTCTTGAAGATCATCTTACACATCTCAAGGAGGTGTTCATTGTGATGCGAAAACACAAGTTTTATGCAAAGATGTCAAAGTGCTCTTTTGCTCAATCCAAGCTTGTATTTGGGACACATAATCTCTCACGAGGGCGTATCAACCGACCCTTCTAAAGTGACAGCAATGCTGGAGTGGCCAACTCCCGTTACATTGAAACAATTACGAGGTTTTTTGGGGTTGACCGGGTACTATAGAAAGTTCGTGAATGGTTATGGGTCCATTGCTAAACCCTTAACCGAGTTGCTTAAGAAGGATGCTTTCAAATGGAGTGATAGAGCACAAGGAGCCTTTGATGAGCTCAAGTCCGCTATGTGTAAGGCACCAGTACTAGCAGTGCCGAATTTTGCGGAAGACTTCGTTTTGGAGACCGATGCAAGTGGGACTGGATGTGGGGCTATTCTCTCTCAAAATGGGAGGCCGATTGCTTATTTGAGTCAAGCCCTTGGCCCTAAACATCAAGCTATGTCCACCTACGAAAAAGAGTACTTGGCGATTCTCCTTACAGTTGAGAAGTGGCTACATTACTTGGATGGACATCGATTCATCATATGAACGGATCATCAGAGTCTTAAATATCTTTTGGATCAAAAGAAAGCCACACGAATACAAAAGAAGGGGTTGATGAAGTTGTTTGGGTTAGACTATGCAATTGATTACCGAAAGGGGAAGGAAAATGTGGCTGCCGACGCACTTTCCAGGAGATTTGAGGATCACGAGCAGGGTTCTTGCGGGGCTACATCCATTGTTATTCCATCTTGGATGGATTAAGTGTATAAATCCTATGATGGGGACACTTTTGCATAAGAGACCGTGGCTGCAGCAGTAGTTCAAACCAGTCTCCCAAATGACAGTGCAGCTGATGTTCAAGTGCAGAATGGAATCATCCGGGTACAGAACAGGATCTACATTGGTTCTTTGACTGATTTGAGGGATCAGATCCTTAAGGCATCCCATGATTCAGCTTGGGGTGGTCACTCGGGGGTTGATGGCACTCATCAACGAGTTAAAGCATATTTTAGTTGGCCCGGGATGAAGAAACCTGTTTCTGTTTTTGTGAAGTCTTGCGATGTGTGTCAACAAACAAAATTGGGGGATCATCGATATCAAGGACTCTTGCAGCCACTTCCTATTCCGGAGGGTGCTTGGATCAATATTAGTATGGACTTTATTGAAGGGCTTCCCAAGTCAGATGGTCGGGAAGTAATTTGGGTCGTGGTGGATCGATTCATGAAATATAGCCATTTCTTCACTTTGATTCGACCTATTACAGCTAAAAGGTTGGCTAAGAGCTTCTTAGAAAACACATATAAATTCCACGGATTGCCTCAAACGATTGTCTCGGATAGGGACAAGAGTTTCACGAGTAATTTTTGGCGAGAATTGTTCAAGTTATTGGGCACAACCTTGGCTCTTAGTTCGTCATACCATCCTCAATCGGATGGACAAACGGAAAGTGTGAATCAGTGCATTGAGCAATATCTCCGAAGTATGGTATTTGCTTGGCCTCGAGAATGGAATCAGTGGTTGTCATTGGCCGAATATTGGTTCAACACACATTTTCATGCTTCCTTAGGCACGACTCCTTTTCATGCATTGTATGGCTACACTCCTCCAACTCCGATGTTGCTGCAGCCTCGGGGAGGTTCAGATACCACAGCTGCTGATGTTGTGCATCAGAGAAGGGAGTTAAGCAGCTTCTTAAAGACAATTTGATTCAAGCTCGTGCTCGTATGAAGTTTTGTGCTGACAAGAAAAGATTTGACAAGGCATTTGAAGTTGGCGACATGGTTTAGTTGAAATTACAGCCGTTTAGACAATCGTCATTGGCGGTTCGAAGAAATGTCAAGCTGAGTGCCCGATACTTTGGTCCATACCAGATCAAGAAGAAGATTGGAAACGTGGCTTATGAACTTGATTTACCATCACATTCATATATTCACCCCGTATTTCATGTTTTGTTACTTAAAAAACAGGTTGCAAGAGGTGGGAAAAGTTCAAAGGCTCCTCCCGAGACCGGTTCAGATGGGAAATTGTTGTTGGCGCCAATTCCAGCCAAGAAGGCCGAATTAATTACAGCAGGTACAGGGGCTTCACAGCAGATGTTGGTGAAATGGTTGAACTTGGACAAGAACATCTTTACATGAGAGCATCCGAACTTCTTGAAGAGCCAATTTCCGAGTTTTTCTCCTTGAGGACAAGGAGTCTTTCAAGGGGAGGGGACTATTATAATTCCATAAAATTCATTAGTATCATTGATATTTTGATGTAATAAGCACAGGAGGTTTAGATTTATGATGTTGCAATTTCAAATTGCATTCAGGCGCCAAAATCGTTTGTTGTTGCAACTAACCTGTCCGATTTCTGCATTTTTGGCGCCAGTTCAAGTTTTAGCTCGGTTATTGCTTTCTTTTGATTCAATGTACTAAGATCTATTATAAATAGATCTGAAGCTTGTATTTCCTGTTATCCAATTAATCAAAATCTGAATCCCTTTAGGGTTTCCCTCTTGATCCTCATCCCCTTCTCTAATTTCTCATCCCTTTCACTTCTCTCTCTCATCTTACCTCTTTCCTTCACACATTTAACTATCAATTAGGTTTGGTAGTTAACATTGACCTAAGAAAAGTAAAAGATTAGAGTAGTTATTGCTCCAGAGAGTTGACCGTGAAGTGCAATTGGAGGCTGAGGCGCAGGGTGACCTACCTTAGACGAGGCTTTCCCTCGAGAGGTGAAGAAGGGGCGGTTCCTCTTTAGGAAGAGGGGGTATCCCAAATGAGAGGGGCCTCCCTCCTTTATATAGAATTCTAGGTCGGTAATGGCTGGCTTGGTATTCTCTAGGTCGGTGCTCTCTGGCTCGGTAATCTCTAGCTCGGTACTTTCTTGCTCAGTAACTTCTAGTTCAAAGCTCGGTACTTTCTAGCTTGATAATATCTAGCTCGGTACTTCCTAGCTTGTTACTTTCTTGCTCGGTAAACTCGAGCTCGGTATTCTCTAGCTCGGTACTTTCTAGCTCGGTATTCTCTAGCTCGGTATTCCCTTGCTCGATATTCTCTACCTCAGTACTTTCTAGCTTGGTATTCTCTAGCTCGGTACTTTCTAGCTCAGTATTTTCTAGCTCGGTATTCTTTAGCTCGGTACTTTCTAGCTCGGTATTCTCTAGCTCGGTACTTTCTAGCTTGGTATTCTCTAGCTCGGTACTTTCTGGCTCAGTACTCTCTAGCTCGGTAATCTAGTCAATGGGTAGTCAATGGTGGTCAATGCTAGTGTATGCAAGTGTCTTGGTAATAGCTAAGTCCCATTACTAGGCAATGATATCTATGTCCCATTACTGGGCAGTAATATCTAAGTCCAATTACTAGGCAGTAATATCTAATTCCCAGCCATGTCTAGGCTAGTATTGTAGACATATAGGATACCAAGCTAATATTTTAAAATACGGGGGCTAGCATTATAAACATATAGTGCCCCCACTCCATAGGCGAACTTTGGTCATTCCAAGTTCAACCATGGAATGGATCACACGTCCATTCTTAGCGTGACTTGCCAGCGTGCAATGTTTGCCCCTATGATGGGGATTTCAACCATTATGCCCTGGCTTTTCGTAATTACCACTCTTCTATAGGGCGCATAACCTTAAAAATGCATGCTGACAAATATAAAGTTTTGGTTTTTGCAATTGCTATTCGTGCGTATTAATTGGGCGTCGACCCTAAGTAAGCTATGTATTAAGGGTTTTTTTTCAGTTAATCGAATGTTTAAGTCATTTCGGCTCATAATTGGGCGTAGGGCCCATCATAAGCCTTACCAAGGCTTTTGGCCCAGTTGTAGATCTTAACCGAGTGTTTAGCATAATGTTTACTCTATCAGAGCATTTAACTTTTAGGGATTTTTTTAAAATAGCATTTTATCTTTCCGCTTGCCCAAATGGGCAATTTTCATTTGTGTAAGCGTGTCGACAAAATTTGAGCTTTTGAGGACTTTGAACCACAGAGCATTCACAGCATTTTGTTCCTTTAGTCTCATAAGCACTCGTTGTGTTATGAGTTTTACGTGAAAAACATATGAGGATATCATTATCATGACTAGCCACTAGTCATATACATATTTAGTTTATAATATCCATGGAATGGTGATTGTGATTCATTTTAATGAAGTTAGTTTGACAAGCAAGCCATATCTGTATGAGGTTTGTTTGTTCAGTGTTCTGCTTTTGTCTAACGTATCTTTTAACCATGCAATTTCAATATGAGAAACTACACACCATATATGTTGAATGAAAAGTAAATAATGGTGGTCATGGCGTCTTGTATTGTACTCGTTATTGCTAATTGCACCAGGGCGGACCATGATGATAAGTATTGCACCCATTGAGGGTGTTTGCACCAAGGCGGACCATGGTGATAAATATTGCACCCGTTGTGGGTGGTTGTGCTGGGGCAGATCATGGTGGTTGGTACATACGTGGATAATCATCAGGTGTTGCACATAATACCTCGATAAAATCAGGCACACTTGAGATAGTAGATCAAACCACACATGTCAGTGTAACACATCATCAAGTAATGAATATGCTGGGAAGAAAAAATAAAGGCAATGTTGTAAGAAATAACATATTTCTAAAGTCAGTACCTGTTAAGTAATGTACTTTTGGTACATCTTCCTTGAAGGATGTCCATGGCTAATGTTCATTGGTCCTAGATGTCAACTTATGAACTCTTAGCTTGGCACGACTTGTGCTAAGTGGTTATCAGTAGTCCACATAAACTCTTGCTAATATTGGGATGACAAGTATTTATGCATAATGTGTGACTTATTAAAGATGAGCTTTTGAAGGCCTGTGGTGAGTCGCCTATGTTGGCATTGAATTTAAAGAACTTTATATGGTTAGTCTGTAAGATGTTAGTGATAAAAGACCTCTAAGGATGTTACTGATATGGCATATGTATTCCTTGGTATGGATTAACCCTATTATTCTGGCCTTAAGATTGCAAACTATTTCTATGGACTCAGTGATCATTTATTGTGTATTCCCTAGTTGGCAGTGAACATCGCTAGATCGAATAGGCTATGAAAGGAATTCTAGATTATTTGTAAGAAAGTTCATGACATCCTTGAGATAGGCTATTCTGTGTATTGGACTAATTGATGGTTGCTTGAATTGTTACTTTCTGAAGGGTTTTTACTATTGAATTGTTATGATTGTTAAGAAGTTGTTTCTGTGGTTTGGAAGTATTGATTATGCGCCATCGAAAAATATACACGATTAGGAAGGTGGCACTAAGCAGATGAAGATGATATCTTATGGTGCTGTTATCAAGCTATTGACTAGTAGCAGTACTAAATAGCTTAGAAGAAGGTTGTCTAAAGTGTGAGTTATTCAAATGCAATAATAAGTGTGGTCCTGTTGGGCTTTTCAGTTAGCCATGTTTTGTTAAGTCACACTAGGAGTCTAATTTGCCCAATTATAGCTCGACGATTAACTCGCAGTGAATAACGAAGTCTCCTAAATATATCGCCACGTTGTGTCACTTGACATGATTAGGTTTGCACCTCACTAGCCTTGAGAAGGATTGCATCTTATAGATGGGTGGCTCTTGCCTTGTAACTGTTTTTACTTACTTTGCACCGCATGAAAAGAATGTATTTTGAACTTTTGCTAATTGAGAATGTATTTTGAACTATTGCTAATCGGGAAGCATCTTGACATTGGAGTGGTTTAGCTTTTGTGATGGAGGTAATGTCTAGCCTATGCTTTGGAGGCAAAGTCCCATAGTCTTGAAAAGTGATTTGCTCCATTGAGATAAAAAAGTCGAAGATGTAAATCGGGATGAAGTCCCCCTGTCTTGAAAATGATTTGTCACTAGAATGAGGAAACGACTGAGACAAAGTCCCCCAGTCTTAAAAATGATTTTGCCCTAAAATAAGGAAATGGCTGGGGCGAAGTCAGTCCTAGAATTAATTGTCACCGGAATGAGGAGATGACTGAGGCGAAGTCCCCAGTCCTAAAAATGATTTGCTCCTAACATAAGGAAATGACTGAAGTGAAGTCCTCCGGTCCTAGAATAATTTGTCACCAAAATGAGGAAACAACTGAAGCGAAGTCCTCCAGTCCTAAAAATGATTTGCCCCCAACCTAAGGAAATGACTGAGGGCAAGTCCTCCAGTCCTAGAATAATTTGTCACCAGAATGAGAAAACGGTTGAGGCAAAGTCCCCCAGTCCTAAAAATTATTTTCCCCTAACATAAGGAAATGACTGAGGCGAAGTCCCCCAATCTTATAATAATTTGTCACACTAGAATGAGGAAACAATTGAGGTCAAGTGCCCCAGTCCTAAAAATGATTTGCACCATCATTGGAATGAAGTTCGGGCTGTGAACGAGGATGAATTCCCCTCACCTTGAAATGATTTTCGCTACCATGAATAGGGAAAATGAAGGCAAAGTCTTCCCACTCCCCCCCTATTTATGAAATGATTCTTGACTTGGATGTATTTTTGACTTCTGATTTTACTTGATTTAGCAAGGCTATAGGATATCTCCCAAAAGGTACTTATCATACAGCAACATTTGGTTTTGAGAGATGGTGACATCGTGCCATTTATGAAGTAAGTCAGGTGTGGTGGAATTTTGTCCTTTTGACTAAATAATCCTTGCTAATGCTTTGTAGGTGAGTAACAAGCTTGATCGCATATGGCAAGTAGCTTAGTCTTTACGGGTGACAATGATGTCCTGTATTCCCGTTCGATGAATTGTATGCTTTGGGGTTGTTTTATGGGTGAATAGAATATATGGATGAGAAATCCATAGAGTAATTGGACTAATCAGTTATAGAAAAGGAAAGTAAACCCATTTTGCAATTCCCGAAGGGTTATAAGGTTTCTTGCATGTTCCAGCGAAGTCTTTAGAGTGAATTATGTAACATTGTTATCTTACCATTGGCGCTTTTGACACTTCTGAATTTGGTGCTTGAATGTATCTTTTGATTTGCACTTGTACCTTGTCGTTGGATTGTGTATGCCATGTATTCTAGAATGATAAATGGTATGGTTGATGACTTCGTTCCTTTAATACCCTTAAATCCATAATTGTTGTGCTTAATTGCTACCTTGACAATTTCCTAGTAAGGATCTAGCAAAGTATGTTCCTTACGAAAGATATATTATAGTGAACTTGGTCTCTTGATATAGCGGCCAGCAAGTATGGATAGGCTTTGGTGCTGGTTAATGAGCATAATTTGTTCAAATATCAGGAGCAGTTTAGGATTGTGATGAGAACCGATTCAGTTGAATCGAAATTGCAGCAAATATTGGTTCAAATTTTAATGACAATTGGTTTAAAGTGGGATGAGCTAAACCGAGCTTGTAACGAGAGTTAGTTTGAGTAGTGTTGAACTAAATAGATGAATACAAGTTCCTCTACTGCTGATACTCCTAGTTTGAAGTGCATGCATTCTCATGCATCTGCTGCTCTCTCCCTTAATTCTTCAAAGCCTGCTTTTATTTAAGCTTATCAACCAATAGAAGTTTTAAAAAGTGCAAGCGCTAACTCCACAATGAGCAAGTGCCCTGTGAAGTTTAAAAAAGTGCAAGCGCTAACTCCACAATGAGCAAGTGCCCTCTAACTCACTAGAGTACATCGTTCGGAATTCCGTTTAAGGGAACCTCAATTCTTATGCTGAAGGCGTCACCGTATGCTTATTTTTTGTTTGGTTGGTGTCTTACACCTTGCCGCTTTTTTTTGAGCTGAGAAAACTTACAATTGGAAATGGGTTGAAGTGCTGCTATTAAATTGTGTCTGAATATTACAAATGGGCAACAACTACTGTCAATAATTTACAAGATAATGCAATGTGTATGATTGTGCACCTACGATTTGTTGTATTTATTTTAAAAATGTGTAATTAAGTTTAGTATCATCCTAAGGCTTGCCTACTTCCCTTACTGGCTATATTAATCAAATTAGTTATAGCTTGTTGTCATGATGTTGGGTATGTCCGTACGGTGTAGGATAGGCTGCAAAGTCAGTGTTATGATTCTTATAGGGAGTACAGGTTGTCTGAGTCATGTAATATTTTATGCTATTACTCATCTAACTATGAAAGTTGAAAAAACAAAAACGCTTTTATGTCATCGATTCAGCTTTCTTAGCATCAATAATTCAGCACTACCATTGTTAGGTGCAGGTCCTACGATATACAAATGGCATTCCAATGGCACAATTAGAGAGTGTATTGGTTTCTTCGTAGAGGAGATACACTATGGAGGGGTTGGTTATCCATTCTTTATGGTGATCACTGAATGAGAACAAGCTTTCCTAGTGTACTGCAAGGATGGTGTCATAACTTAGGCATGGCCTCTTTGTAAACTAAGATCCCCTAACCTTGACCAAATTAATAGGAATCAATTTTATAATTAAATTTAATGCATTTTGGACTTGGTAAATTCGTAATTGTTTACTTCAGAATGATGTATAACTTTGTCATTGGCCAATTGGACCTAATGCACGGTAACTTTCAATTCGTTTGTTTAAGGTGGTGCTTGCTTAGGTAGAGTTTGATTAGAATGGAATTGCAGTAAGAGTTAGCTCAAACAAGAATCTATTAGAATGGAATTATAGCGAGGATTAACTTTTTGGGGTTTGATTTGAAATGGAGTTGGCGCAAAGATTTGTTAAGTTGGCTATTGAGGTTGCAACAATTTAAGCTGATGTGTTATAGTTCTATAATTCGATTTATAACAAGAGACGTTTTGACAAGTGTGATATTTATGAGAGGTAGGTGACATGAGTGTTTTCACAACAAGTTCCACACATAATTTGTGTGTGATTTGTAGTGTCTAACAAAAGTGGATAACGGAGATAATTTATATGGAAAGAGGCTCCAGTTTTATGTAGAAGGTATCGCTTAACGAATATTTAGTTTGTAAGCAATCAATAGAAGGAAACTATTATTTTATTCATTTTTCGTGGAGTATTCAAAGGAGTTTAGTTACTTGTGACTGACTGAGAGAAAATTGTCTAATTGAGACTCTTAGAATAAAAAGCGACTAACTTTTCACCTTATATAATAGCTAAGTATACCAATAAGATAGATTGCTTATTAGAGCTGTGTTATGAAATAACAATCGAAAGAGTCATAATTTCAACAAGAACATGAGGGATATTCAAGTGCGATTATCAAGGATTATAGCAAACCATATTCAAAGCTAGGATCAGATAGGTGATGAGCGACTTCGGCTGCTATATGATTAAATGGGTAAAGGTTGATTTAGCCCATATTTGATTGGATAGGAATGAAATGTGAGCAAAATATACTTGATTACGACTTAGTGAAATGAGAATTGGTTCAATATAAGTTATAACAAAGGTTGAATCATAAAAAGATTTATTTGAATTGAGATTGTGAACCAAGTTGATCTTAGGATGGAAATGAAGACTAACCAAATTGAGATTTACATATCATGGGATTGTAACTAAAATTTACCAAGATTAAGACGAAATCAGTTTAACAAGGATAGAATTAAACTGAAATTGTTATAAATAGTTAGTTCAAGTAGGATTGAGCTAAAATGAGATGGTAGCAAGAATCAGTCCAAATAGGGTAGAATTAAATAGATGCTACAACAAGAATTTCTTCATGAAGGTTGAGTTAACTGAGATTGTAATAAGGATTAGTTCTACAAGGGTTGAATTGAACAAGTGTTGCAACAACAATTTGTTCATACGAGGTTGAACTAAACTGAGATTGTAGAAAAAATGGTCTAATCCAGACCGAATTAAATCGAGTATTACAATGAGAATTGACTCTTTTATGGATTATCTGAATAGAAACGGAGTTGAAAATTAACCCATTTAGGGTTAAATCAAACTTAAGATCATAATGAAAATGATTCAATCAAGGTTTAACCGAAAAGAGATTTTAATGAAAATTGGCTCAGTGAGGACTGGGCTGAATTGAGCTTGTCATGAAAATTAATCCAAACAAGGATGAATCAAGTTGAGATTATTGACAGGAACTGATCCCATTAGAGTTGAGTTAAACTAAGGTGATAACAGAAATTTGTTCCACTAGAGTTGATGAAAATTAATGCATGTAGAGCTAAAATCAATAAGAATTGCCACAAAATTAATCTGTTATAGCTAAACATGATGGAGATTGCAAGGAAAAGTTATCCCTTTAGAGCTGGATTAAACTAGGATTGTACTGAAATTTATTCAATCAGGGCTGATGAGAAGTAAAATTATGGCAAGTATGGGTTCCATCAAAATTGTCGAAAATTAATATTGTAACAAATATTAGTTAAACCAGAGTTGACGAAAATTGACCTATTTATGATTGAATTAAAGTCAAATTGAATAGAGATTGCTATTGAAAACTTGCTCAGTCAAGGTTGGGCTAAGTTGATATGGCAATGAATATTAACCCTTTAAGGTTGAATTAAATTAATGACATATTAGAAATTGACCCAATTTTTGGTTGAGTGGAGCAGAGATGGTGATGAAAATTAACATCTTAGGTTTTGATAATCGTAAATTTGTATATATTTATTTATATCATTTTAATACATTTTTAACCATTTTACTTCTCATTTATATCAATTTTGCCCGGTTCTGCTCGTTTTTAACTATTTTGCTATTTTCTTGCAAAAACACCCATTTTATGCTAAATCTTGTTAGATTTTATCATTAATATTAACAAGTAAAAGCAAGATATATCAGATAAATATAAAAAATTAACAAAAATACTTCATTTGCACGCCAATGCAAATTTTTACATAAAATAACAAGTTTTTAGTCACAGTTTGATTTGGGCGGCTATCTTTTATATTATTTTATGATTCAAGTTCATTGTATGTGTATCATACATTATCGAAATTAGCATTTGCTGCAGGTTTTGGCGGTGGAAAATAAAGAAAATTGCATAAAATGATGAAGCTTTTGCAAGTTGGATAAGATACCGCAAGTTCTAGCAAATGAGGGCAAAGTTTGATGAATTTTTCTCCATTTTTTATCATGTGAAATGTACTATAAATAGGGGATGTGTGGGATGAGTTTGGGCACCCCTCAACCAAAAAAAAAAAAAATCAAATATAGTGTAGATGTAAATAGAACAAAAAATGTGAGGGAGAAGGAAGGAAAAGGAAGGAGGAAAGTTTTGTTTGTAATTTTATATGTTTAAGATCTTTCTATCCTTTTTATTTCTTAAGTTCATGTATTTTGATGTTTATAATGTTTAATATTAAGTTTAACATGAACTAATTTTGTTAATCTAAGACTATGATGTAAGTTGTGAAATACGCTCATTTCTAATTCAAAGTATTCAATGTTTATGTTATTGCGTTGTTGAAGTGTTTATCATTGTTCTTAATAAGTTTTAAATGCTTGATCACCATTTAAGGCCCGTAATGATTCATAATGAGACCGAAAGGAGATTTATGATGATTGCTAAGGTGATAAGCACCACAAATTGGGCGAATGCTCGAGAGAGATTAACGCGATTTGTGTGGTTTTTAAAAGAAAATCATAGAGCTTTTATAACTCTTTTCTTATTTAAATTCATGCACGAAAGTGATGGGTTAATATGTGAAAGAGTACGCTAAATGTTGCTCGAGAGAGAATGTTTAGTAAATTAGGATTTTCAACCATTAACACACAGTAACAACTTGAATATCGAGAATAGAAAAGGCGTATTGATGCAACTAAGGTGAAATCGGATGCCTTTGACCTTATTAATTAATAAAAAAAAAAATTTAATTGGCTTATACTATTCTAGTTTTAACCTTTTATTTTTATTTTATTTTATTTTACTTTATTCCATATCAAAATCCATAATTTTTCAAATAATATTAAAGCTATTAATTTCAGTACTCACTCAGCAATCCTCGTGGGAACGATACTCTACTCACTCTGTATTACTTGAAACGACTAGTGCACTTGCTAGTAAAAATACGCATCAAGTTTTTGGCGCCGTTGCCAGGGATTGTCTAAAATTGAGTGATATTGATACCACATAGTTTTGATACTAATTTGAAATTGTTTATAATTTGTAAATTTTGTTAAATTTGAAATATTAATTTCTTTTCATTCAGTCATTTTATTTGTAAAGATAATTCTTAAAAAAAAATAAATAACTAAAAATTTTATTAAATAAAAAAATTCGTACATAAAAAAAAATTATTATTTTGTTTTATTTTATAATTTGAAATTGTTAATAAATTGTAAATTTTGTTGAAAATTTGAAAAATTAATCTTCATTCATTTATTTATTTTATTTTAGATTGTTGTATTTTTAAGTTTTCTGATTAATTTTAACTTTATCTTAACTTTTTAATCCATCTAGAGAAATTTTTTTTAGTTAAGTTTGTTATCTTTAAATTTTTTTTTTTAAAAAAAAAAACCTTTGCCATTAAACTTTTTCCGTAAAAAAAAAGTGTTTTTATTTTTATTTATCTAATTTTATTTTTCCTTTCATTATTTTGTCTCATATTTTTTTTTGTTTAAACAGGTATTTTACAACAAGTTTGAGGGTGGCATAATGTTCACATGCACCATCTAAGAGCAATCCTTATATTGGGGAAGTACCTCTCTCCCACTTGCTCTTTATATTCCTTTTAACATTAAAAATAATGTCAATTTTTAAGTTTGGGGGTGGAAAAGTCAAGTTTTAAAGTTTTAATGAATTTTTTTTACATTTTGACGAAGTTTTCTGTTATTGTATGTTTTGGAGTCGGCTTACGTGCCTCCCAGAATTCGGAGCCTTTGTATGGGGATGTAAATAGGGTCGGCCAACAAGAAGATTTTCTACCCTTTAAGTTTTACTGCATTTTAAATAATAATAATAATAATATAATAACATCAATATATTAAAAAAAAAAAAATCCCCTATTATTTTGAAAACTTATCGTCATGCTTTTTAGGCTATTTTTCTACTCTTTCTTAGCTCGTTTACTGTAATTTAATTGGAATAACCTAAGAATCGATTGTTTTTGTGCTTTAATAGTGAAACAAAAATCTAAGGCATTATCTTGATAAAACCATGGTATTTGAGTTCACAAGTTAGCATAGCTGTTTTACCTTTCTTTCTTATTAAAAGATATTCAAATTTAATGGATTGTATTAAGGATTATCATCTTATACCTTTGAAGAGTTATGCCTGAATCTAAAAGAAAAATATAAAATAAAAAAAAGGAGTAGACAAAATTAAATCTCTAGCACCACTATCTCGCATAAATAAAGATATGTGCTACCCAATATTGAGGGCGTCTCAGTGGTGGCTTCTCTTACTTATGGGTCATCGCCCAGGAGTCGGAGCTTGATTCTCACTGTAGATAAACTCAGGGGAGTTATAGAGAAGGAATCTCAGTGGTGGCTTCTCTTACTTATGGGTCATCGCCCAGAAGTCGGAGCTTGATTCTCACTGAAAATATACTCACTCGGTAATATTGGGGACATCTCAGTGGTGGCTTCTCTTACTCATGCGTCATCGCCCAGAAGTCGGAGCTTGATTCTCGCTGAAGATAAACTCATGAGCCGAAAGTGACTTGAGCAAATAAGTTCCTCTAAAAAAAAAAAAATAAAAAAAATGTTTTAGTTTTGGGCATACTCGATAAGATTTGTTATGAATGGTATAAATTTTTTTCCTTTATTTTGTTTGAATATCTTGAGATTTGAAAGAACAGATAAACTTAATTTGCTATCCTAACTTCTGAATCTCAGCTACTTAGGTGATTGACAGGTTTTCCCTTAGAAAGGATGATTTTGCTTTTAGAGCCTCAAACATTGATTTTCGGTTATTTATTTCTGAATTAGAGTGCGCTTGCTTTAAACAGTCGAAAAATTCTTGAAAAACATGGGATATGGTGTAGAAATATTCAGGGACGAGCAAGATTTAAGTTTGGGGGTATTTTAATAACTGTAAATTTGTATATATTTATTTATATCATTTTAATATATTTTTAACCATTTTACTTCTTATTTTTATCAATTTAGCCCGATTTTGCTCGTTTTTGACTCTTTTGCTATTTTCTTGCAAAAACACCCATTTTATGGTAAATCTTGTTAGATTTTATCATTAATATTAACAAGTAAAAGCAAGATACATCAAATAAATATAAAAAATTAACAAAAATACTTCATTTGCACGCCAATACAAATTTTTACATAAAATAACAAGTTTTTAGTCACAACTTGATTTGGGCGGCTATCTTTTATATTATTTTTTTTATTAATTAACAAAGTCTAAGGCATCCAATTTCACCTTAGTTGCATCAATACGCCTTTTCTATTCTCGATATTCAAGTTGTTACTGTGTGTTAATGGTTGAAAATCCTAATTTACTAAACATTCTCTCTCGAGCAACATTTAACGTACTCTTTCACATATTAACCTATCACTTTCGTGCATGAATTTAAATAAGAAAAGAATTATAAAAGCTCTATGATTTTCTTTTAAAAACCACACAAATCGCGTTAATCTCTCTCGAGCATTCGCCCAATTTGTGCTGCTTATCACCTTAGCAATCATCATAAATCTCCTTTCGGTCTCATTATGAATCATTACGGGCCTTAAATGGTGATCAAGCGTTTAAAACTTATCAAGAACAATGATAAACACTTCAACAACGCAATAACATAAACATTAAATACTTTGAATTAGAAATGAGCGTATTTCACAACTTACATCGTAGTCTTAGATTAACAAAATTAGTTCATGTTAAACTTAATATTAAACATTATAAACATCAAAATACATGAACTTAAGAAAGAAAAAGCATAGAAAGATCTTAAACATATAAAATTACAAACAAAACTTCCCTCCTTCCTTTTCCTTCCTTCTCCCTCACATTTTTTGTTCTATTTACATCTACACTATATTTGATTTTTTTTTTTTTGGTTGAGGGATGCCCAAACTCATCCCACACATCCCCTATTTATAGTACATTTCACCTGATAAAAAATGGAAAAAAATTCATCAAACTTTGCCCTCATTTGCTAGAACTTGTGGTATCTTATCCAACTTGCAAAAGCTTCATCATTTTATGCAATTTTCTTTATTTTCCACCGCCAAAACCTGCAACAAATGCTAATTTCGATAATGTATGATACACATACAATAAACTTGAATCATAAATTAATATAAAAGATAGCCGCCCAAATCAAGTTGTGACTAAAAACATGTTATTTTATGTAAAAATTTGCATTGGCGTGCAAATGAAGTATTTTTGTTAATTTTTTATATTTATTTGATGTACCTTGCCTTTACTTGTTAATATTAATGATAAAATCTAACAAGATTTAGCATAAAATGGGTGCTTTTGCAAGAAAATAGCAAAATAGTCAAAAACGAGCAAAACCGGGCAAAATTGATAAAAATAAGAAGTAAAATGGTTAAAAATGTATTAAAATGATATAAATAAATATATACAAATTTACGGTTATCAGGTTTGCGTTAAACTGAGATTGTAGTGAAAAGTTGACCCCTTAGGGTTGAATTAAACAAAAATTATAATAGAAATTGACCCTTTTAGGGTTGAATTAGACAAATATTGTAATAGAAATTGACCCTTTTATGGTTGAATTAAATAAAGATTGTAATAAAATTTACTTAGGTTCAATGGAAGAAATAGAGAAAGAGCCACCAGCAGGGGTGGCTCCAGTGGGTTGTTGGTGGCAGCTTGGTGGCACCAGAGTAAGGCGTGCAGTGTGCCATGGGTTAAGGCAACACAAGCGTGTGTGATTTGAAGAGTCGATGAGCACGAAATGGGCGAACTAAGACTAGCAGGCTGAGACCGGCGTGCTAGAAACGGCGAGCTAAGACCGCAAGCTGGGACTGGCAAGCCACGATGACACCCGTAGCAGTGTTTTTGTGATGGGTGGTGTTGGGTGCTACCATGACTGGAGATGAAAACAATGGTCAAAGTGTGTCATTTTTATACATACATTTTTTTATGGGGTATCCTATAATTTAAACGGACATAAATTCTAACTCGTCCAGAGTTAGAATGCGAATTGCATATCAAAACAAAGCTCTCGAAAAACTTTATGCAACTAGCATAATTTTCCATAATTTAAAGAAAATATATCAAAGACATGATTGGCGCTTACCAAACATGGTAGTGATTAGTGATTTATATAAGCTAACCCCAAGGCTTAAACAAATATTGCTCTTAATCGCCAAGGAGCTGCGAGTTATATTACCCATCAAAACAAAACTATTGAGGATTTTTATATAACTGCCATAGTTTTTCGAGCTTTTGCATCAAAGAAGGCATAAAAAGGTGGATCGAGTCAACAGATTGCATGTTATGGTAAGGTAACTTAACGTACAATTTAAAATAGACATAACTTCCTCTCTATGAAGAGTTATGGATCACGTTTTATGTCAAAACGAAGCTCTTAAATCACTCTACACATAGAAAGTTTTTGAACTTCTGAAGAAAAGAAGTACACGGAAAGTGACTTAGGCGAGCCAGACCTAGGTATGGCATACAACACACCTTTCAACTTAAAACGGTAACATTCAATCCATGAAGAGTTATGGATCTAATTTTATTTCAAAAAGAAGCTCTTAAGGAGCTCTAGGCACCCATATAAATTTTTTGAATGTTTGATTTCACAGAAAGAACCTGCAAAAGGCTTTTGTCGAGTTAGACTTAGATATGGCATATAACGTACCTTACAAATTAAAACGGACCTAACTCTCAATCCATAATGAGTTATGAACTGAATTTTATATCAAAACGAAGCTCTTGAGGAGCTCTAGGCACCCATATAATTTTTTGAATGTTTGATGACAGAAAGAACCTGAAACGGCTTTTTTCTTGCTAGACATAGGTATCGCATATAATGTACATTATAATTTAAAACGGACATAACGTTTAGTCCATGAATAGTTATGGATCAAATTTTATATAAAAATGAAGCTCTTGAGGATCTCTTAGCACCCATATAAAGTTTTTGAACGTTTCATGACAAAAAGAACCTGAAAAAGGCTTTTGGCGAGCTGGACGTAGGTATGGCATATAATGTACCTTAGAACTTAGAACGGACATAACTTTCAATCCATGAAGAGTTATGGATTGAATTTTATATGAAAATGAATATTTGAGGAGCTCTAGGAATTCATGCAAATTTTTTGAACATTTGATGACAGAAAGAACCTGAAAAAGGCTTTTGGCGAGCTAGACGTAGGTGTGGAATATAATGTACCTTACAACTTAAAACGGACGTAACTTTCAGTCCATGAAGAGTTATGGATCAAATTTTATATCAAATTGAAGCTCTTAAGGAGCTCTAGGCAATCATGTAAATGTTTTGAACTTTGGATGATATAAAGAACCTGAAAAGGGCTTTTGGTGAGCTAAACATAGGTATGGCATATAACGTACCTTACAACTTAAAACGGATATAACTTTCAGTCCGTGAAGAGTTATGGATCAAATTTTATATCAAAACGAAGCTCTTGAGGAGCTATGGCTTCTTATTATGATTTTTCAGAATTTTTGCCCAAAGCAAAAACAAAAAAGTGGCATAAAGAGTACAGCCATACTTAAACTTGTCCAATAGAACTTTCTTTATAAATTTTCGTCTAGATGGACCTTCATAAAGAGGGCAAAGAAATCCAAAAAATACTGAAAATTACCTTGCTTGACCCTTAAATTGCTTGAACCTTACAGGAAACATCAAGCCAAGCGTGAGCTTGTGATCCTTCCCACAGACGGCGCCAGTTATGTTTTCAACGAATTTGGTCCGTATGCTTCTTCGTCATACTGAAGTTCGGTATGAGGTGGGGTTCACAAGGATGAGCCAAACTCAAGCTCTAGCTGCACGCCTGCCTTGAGGTGTTTCCTACAAAACTCAAATACACGACTAAAGGGGCCCGTGGTATAACCTACGGGGGACCCCTCCGACACTCAAGTCAGTATTTATCTCATAAAATAATAATGAAAGTAAGTAATAAAGACATATAACAAACATAAAGGACTTAACCTGAGAAGAGTCAAAGGTTAGAGTAGTTATTGCTATAGAGAGTTGACCATGAAGGGCAATTAGGGGCTGAAGCGCGGGGTGACCTACCTTAGATGGGACTTGCCCTCTGGAAGAGAAAGAGGTGAAGAAGGGGCGGTTCCTCTTGAGAAAGAGGGGGTATCCCAAATGAGAGGGGCCTTCCCCCTTTACATACAATTCTAGGTTGGTAAGGGCTGATTGGAAATGGTTGGCTTGGTATTCTCTAGGTCGGTATTCTCTTGTTCGGTAATCTCTAGCTTCGTATTCTCTAGCTCGGTACTTTGTAACTCAGTACTTTCTAGCTCGGTAATCTCTAGTCTTTACTTTCTACCTCGGTAATCTCTACCTCAGTACTTTCTAGCTCGGTAATCTCTAGCTCAATATTCTCTAGCTCGGTACATTCTAGCTCGGTATTCTTTAGCTCGGTATTCTCTAGCTTGATAATCTCTAGCTCAGTATTCTCTAGCTCCGTACTTTGTAGCTCGGTATTCTCAAGCTTGGTAGTTTCTAGCTCGGTATATATACTTTCTAGCTCGGTAATCTGGTCAATGGATGATCAACACTGGTCAACGCTGGTGTATGCAAGTATCCAGGTAATGGCTACGTCCCATTACTGGGCGGTAATATCTAAATCCCAGTCGTGTCTGCGCTAGCATTGTAGACATATAGGATACTACGCTAATATTTTAAAATATTAGGGCTTGCATTACAAACAGCAAGTGCGTATTTTTACCGCAAAAAATTGAGGTCAACACCTGCGACATTGAACTATTGATTTCCTTAATTGTGTAATATTTATAGGCTAGTCAATGTCCCTCCATAGCCCTTTCATTTTTCCAATGTAATTTTTGCATTTTATTTTTCAAATGGCCTCTAAAAGAAATTTAAATTTCTTTCCCATTTATTGTTGTTGAATATCAAAAGTTATTCTCTTGAAATTGATGGATTGGAATTGGGAGTGTTTTGGGGACTTGGCTACTTTGTAATAATATATAGAAAGACATATAATACATAGGGCTTTACACAAAGCATAAAATACATTAATGGTAGACATATATGTTAGAAAGTTAAGCTTCTTCACATGAGAGCGAAAGCTTGAGATACGTAGCTATGGTGAGCAGGAAAAAGACACACAAGGAAGAGAATAATAGTGCCCTAATTGCTGGCAATAATATTTTTTATTCAATGAAATAAAAAAACAGAAAGAACAATTTATATACAAATGAAAAATACAAAAAACAAAATAATCACCTTGGAAACAAAAGATAAAAATCTAACATGCCTCAAGTTGGAGTGTAAATATTAATTACACCCAACTTGGAAACAAAAGAATGAAAAAGAGTAGAATGTAAAGGCTTAGTAACCATATCTGCCAATTGATGTCAAGACGGAAGATGAAGAGCCTTGAGAACACCTTCAAGCACTTTGTCATGAACCAGATGAAGATCAATCTCAAGGTGTTTAGTAAATTCATGAAACACAAGATTATGCGCACAATGGGTAACAGCCTGATTATCGCAAAATGACATAACAAGAAAGTCATGTAAAATACCAAGATCAGAAAGAGGACCTTTCAACCAAATGACCACACAAGTGGCACTAGCCAAACAACGATATTCAGCTTCAGTAGAAGAGTGAGAAGCGGTAGTCTGTTTCTTGGACTTCCAAGAAATCGAAGATTCCCCAAGAAAAACACAATAACCAGACATAGGCTAATGCATATCAGGACACATTACCGAATCAGCATCAGCAAAACCTTTCAGACAGAGAGATGCCGTAGCAGAAAAGAAAATACCCTGACCAACCGTCCCTTTAATATAACGAAGAACACGATAGGCCACAGCCAGATGATTATCCCGAAGACTAGCCATAAACTGTATAAGCTGACCAAGAACAAATGAAATATTCGAATGAGTAATAGTAAGACAAAGCAAATGTCCAACCAAGATAGCCAGTTGATTTAAGAAAACGAAGAGCATGCTATCTTTGAGATATTACAAGACCATTAGCATTGTGGGCTACCTCTAAGCCCAAGAAATTTTTCAAAGACCCCAAATTTTTTAGCTTAAATTGCTTATTAAGAAGATCACGCAAACCGCCAGCTGCTGCTAGATCATTACCTGCAATGATCAAGTCATCCACATATACAAGAATAGTAAGAAAAGAACAACCACGACGCAGATTGAACAAAGTATAATCATGCCGAGATTGTAATCGAAGCAAAAACTGAGACAATTTATAGAACCATTAACAACTCTCCTGTCAAAGACCATATAAACTTTTTCGAAGCTTACAAACCATCAGAATAGGCACCCCCCCACCCAAAAACCACAAGGCAAACGCATAAAAACATTCTTGTGCAAATCCCCATGTAAAAAGGCATTGTTAACATCAAACTAAAGTAAATGCCAATTTTTAACCGCAGCAACGGCAAGTAGAGACTTAATGGTGGTGAATTTGGCCATGGGAGAGAGTCTCTAAAAAATCTACACCTTCCTTTTGACTACAACCTTGAGCAACCAGACGAGCTTTGAAATGCTCCACGGTACCATCGAATTTTAGCTTAACTTTATAAACCCATTGACAACCAACAAGGCAAACACCTGAGTGTAAGGGAACAACAACTCAAGTATGATTATCCTCTAAGGCTCGAAGCTCCTGAGCCATGGCATCACGCCACTGAGGAGATGCAATAGCCTAGCTATATTAGTCAGGTTCAAATACACTAGATACCAATAAAGCAAGCTTCTGATAAGATGGACATAACTTGTCATAAGAGAGACAAGAAGAAAGAGGGTGAGGAGTAGAGGAATAAGTAGCAAGGCCATAATTAAATCATGTAAACAGGATGAGGATTGCCGAGATCGAGTGGAACGCCTAAGATTGACGATAGGAAAAGGACCAGAAGTGTGAGTAGTAGTAGAGACTACATGATCCACAGGTATGCTAACATATGAAGTGGGAGCATTAGAAGTATGAGTCTCCAAAACAAGAATATTCTATTGAACATGAGAAATAGGAATAACAGGGGCATGCACATCATGAGAAGCATCAAAACACATTAGTAGACTAAGGTGGCATAGGAACTGTAAAAGATGTGTCACTATGAGTGGGAACATTAGAATTCACAGATTGAGGTAAAGTTCCAGGAGCACCAGAAAATATTACTTTGGCAAGAGAAATATAAGCAAAATGATCAACAAAACAACCAAAAGAGGCAAAGGGAAAAAATGTCTCATGGAAAACCACATTTCGAGAAACAAACTGTATTTGTGTGAAGTTTGAGAAGTTTTTACCCTTTCACCCCAAAAGGATACCCCGAAAACATAGCCGGAACCACGTGATGCTCAAATTTATGACAATTATTGGGTAAAGTAGAGGCAAAACATAGACACCCGAAAATACATAGTTGATCATACAAAGGCTTATAATGATACAGAACTTCAAATGGTGATTTATTTTGAAGTAAGGGAGAGGCAAGGTGATTTATGAGGTAAGTGGCAGTTAATACACAATCATGCCAAAAAAATGGTAGGTTTGCTTGAATGCGAAGAGCATGCGGCACATTTAACAGATGTTGATGTTTTCACTCAACAACAGCATTTTGTTGGGGTGTCCTGACACATGAAGTATGGTGTATAATCCCATGTTCACTATAAAAAGTGGGAAGTCAAAATTCTGGACCGTTATTAGACCTAATAATATTAGTGGAGACATTGAATTGGTTGAGAATTAAGGCATAAAATTTTTTAAGATATTGGCTCACTTCAGACCTGTACTTGACCATATACACCCAAATTGCTCGAGAACAGTCATCAACCACAGTCAAAATATAACGATGCTTCTCATAAGATTCCTCAAACAAAGGACCCCATATATCAAACTGTACCAAGTCAAATGGCATATTGGCAACATGATTAAGAGAAGGAAAAGGCAAGCATGTTTGTTTAGCAAAAGGACATGCAGAGCAAGGAGAAGTGCATCCATAAAATGACGTATGAGGCATGCTATTATTTAGAATTTTGGACTTCTTATCACTTAGAAGTCCAAGTCTACAATGCCATGGATTGCTTTTAACAAATGAAGAAGCAACAGAGGTATCTATAAAGGGAAAGGCAGTAGCATTATTGAGTAAAGGGAATACACTATCAGTCATAGGCAAAACTGCAAGGCCTGCACTAGGATCAACTATGAAGAGAATGGACCTTTTTACCCACTCCAAGTATTGTTTGATGGGTGAGGACCTTAAGAACACAATGAGTCGGGAAAAACCCATATAGGCATTTTTCCGTAGAAAGTAACAGCCAAAGTGAAAGAGGTTTAAACGCAAGGTCTGGAAAATAAAGTACATTATGGAGTTTGAGTTTAGAATTAAGTGAAATACTCCCTGAATGAGTAATTAGGCAACTGCTACCATTTGGTAGTTGAACATATTGAGGTGTATTAGCATGAAAGGTATTAAACAAATTTTTTGTTATGATTTCTTTAATTCTTGGTTGTGATTGGTCTTGTTTTGTGTGTGTTGTCCTTGAGTTGTATTGGTGATGTATTTGAATGTTAGTTGGCAGGCCATTTGAGCGCCAAAGTCAGTAAGGGGGGTCAAACAAGTCAAATGTGGGGGTTGAGTTAAGTTTTGGCACCAGATTTTGTTAGTTTCGGTTATAGCTTTGAGTCTTGGTTCAATGTATCAGATCAAGTATAAATAAGCTCAAATCATGTAAATTCATCATTCAATCAATACAAATCAGATTTCCCTTTGGAAATTCTCTCTCTATTTCTCATCTCCTTCTCTATTTCTCACCCCCTTCACTTCTCTTCTCATCTTAACTCTGTCTTCTACAAGGTTAACTTTCAATTCTTAGATTGGAAACTAACAATTGGTATCAGAGCTGGTTCAAGCAATCAATTGATTGATTGGAGCTGGCAAAACAAAAGAAAAACAATCAAAATATGGCTGATGGAGTGAGGACTCGATCGGAAGCTAGTGGAGCCAATGCAGCTGCAGTTGTTAGTCCTGATGTGTCTTACGTTGCTGTTGCCGTTGCAAATGCCACAACCGGACATCAAAATCTTACTAGTGCTCATCTTCAAGACATACATGATCGCCTTAACAATGTAGAAAATCTTGATCAAAAGTTCGATCAATTTCAGGAGCGAATGCTCTTAAACATGCAGCAGTTACTGCTGGAAAGTGACTTGAAAAAAGAAGATCGTTTGCAGCAAATTGAGGCAAAACTTATGAAATTGCAGGATCAGATCAATAAGCAAGGAGAATCATCGGTTAATACGATTCTTAAGCCCGCTAGCCAGATTACTCCACCTGCTGAAGTGGTTCAACCGCAAGTGAACAATAGCAGAGCTGAGAGTTTAGTAAGGAATTGAGATAAATCTCCAATGATTCAACCAGAGGCAACCAGAGGCAGGGCCTTCAATTCAAATCAGATCAGTAGATGATTGACTTCCAGAGGTTGAGACTGCTGCCGAGAATCAGGATCGAGCCATAGAACAAGCACATTCTCGATTGAATGGCCAGAATTTAGGTTTGCATCCAAGACCTCCCGATTCTGTTGTTCACCACAGAACTTCATTTGATGACTTCGATCATCAAGATAGGCCACCTAATTTGCATCATCAGCAAAGATCCGTGAGTATTGATACGTCATCTGGTGGCAGGAGCAGTTCTCACAGGCAGCCAAGGGTCTAAATCGACCTTTTGATGGCAAGCAACTTGAGTCTTGGTTGAGAAGGTGTGATCGGTACTTTCAATACTATAACATAAGTGAAGCTGAAAAAGTTGAGTTGGCAGCAGTGCACTTGCATGGAGATCATGAGGTGTGGTATTATAGTGTGTTGAAAAGCGAACCTAATCTTTCTTAGGGCCAATTCGTAGAAGAATTGTGTGAACGATATGGTGAAGAGGAGATAAGTGATGGAGTTGATAGTTTTAATAAGGTGTATCAAACGTCTACCGTGAACGAATACATGATCAGGTTTGAGAACCTCCGAGGTAACATGTTATCCATGATATCCATCACTCCACAAGATTCGGAGGCATATTATGTCTCTAGTTTCATTAGTGGTTTGAAGCCCAGGATCAAGAACATGGTAAAGGCCATTGGTCCTAAGACTTTGTCCAATGATTATAACAAGGCTAAGTTGATTGAAGCCACGCTTGCAACTTCAAGTGATAAGAGCAAATTTAAGGGCAGTAGCTTGAGGTCTCATCACAAGGATGCATCAAGCTCCAAATCTAGACGTGCTGTTGACAAGAGATCAGTGAGATTGTGTTTCAGATGCAACCAGCCTTATCAGCCCGGACATAGATGCAATCCCAAATCATTGATGTCTGCAAGAGGATCATGAGTTAAGAGTGATTCAAATAGTGGAAATTCATAAGCTGAGGATGACAGTTCTGAGCATTCTTCACAAGATGAGTTGATGGAGGATGAAGTTGAGATATTAATGAAAGCCTTGACCGGAAATGGAGCTCACAATACCATTCGCATCAAAGGAAAAGCTGGTAAGACTTCCATTATTATTCTCACTAATAGTGGGAGCACACACAGCTTTGTTGATCCCAAATTAATAAAGAAAGTGAAGCACAAAGTGACTAAGACTCATCCCTTGGAGGTTATGGTGGCTGATGGCAACTCCATAACTACTCAAAATAAATGCCAAGCTTTACAATGGTCTATGCAAGATCATCAATTCACTTTCGATTTTAGAGTTCTACCCTTGGGAGGTTGTGATATGGTGCTCGGGTAGATTGGATGAGATCATTCAATTCGGTGGTGTTTGATTTCGATAAAATGACAGTGGCATTTGAAGTTCATGGCACTAAGGTCTCGCTGCAAGGCATTTTTGATCAAGCACAGCTTCGGTTGATTAATGGCAAACGTTTACAAGGGGGATTCAAGAAGAATGCAATCCAATGGCTTGGACAATTGTTTATGATTTCACCTGCTGAACTTCAGCCGGTAATTCCGCCTGAGGTTCATGCTTGGATTGAAGAGTTTGAAGATGTTTTTGAGCAGCCAAAGAGCCTTCCTCCTCAAAGGAGTGTAGATCATGCCATACCCCTTCGAGCAAATTCTTATCCAATGAAGATAAGACCATACCGATATGTTCATGCTCAAAAATCAGAAATTGAGAAGTATGAGCTTCGTTAGACCAAGCCATAATCCTTTTGCCTCACCTGTGATTCTTGTGAAGAAGAAGGATGGGACAGCTAGGATGTGCATCGATTATCACCAACTGAATTCCTTGACAGTGAAAGATAAGTTTCCTATTCCTGTAATAGATAATTTGCTTGATGAGTTATATGGAGCGCATTACTTCTCTAAGCTTGATTTGAGACTGGGATATCATCAAATCAGAGTGCTCGAGCCGGATTTATACAAGACTGCTTTTCAGACTCACCATGGGCATTTCAAGTTTGTTGTTATGCCATTTGGCTTAACAAATGCTCCGGCCACCTTTCAAGCTGCTATGAATGACATATTCAAGTCCTTTTTGAGGAAATCAGTGCTGGTATTCTTTGATGACATATTGATATACAGCTCTTCTTAAGAGGATCATCTCATCCACCTTAGAGAAGTATTTGTTGTGATGCGGCAGCACAAGTTCTTTGCCAAGTTGTCTAAATGCTCGTTTGCTCAGACCAAGCTCGAGTATTTGGGCCATGTAATCTCTCATGAAGGAGTTTCCACTGATCCTACCAAGGTCCAAGCAATGCAAGATTGGCCAATTCCAATAACCTTGAAGCAATTGAGGGGATTCTTGGGATTGATCGGGTATTATAGGAAGTTCATTAAAGGTTATGGATCTATTGCAAAGTCTTTTTCTGAACTCCTTAAAAAAGATGCTTTTAAGTGGTCTGAAAAGGCTCAAGCAGCTATTGAAGCTCTCAAGTCAGCCATGTGTGCAGCACCGATATTGGCCATGCCTAATTTTGCTGAAAATTTCATTTTGGAGACAGATGCGAGTGGGTCTGGTGTAGGGGCTGTTCTGTCTCAACAAGGAAGGCCTATTGCTTATTTGAGTCAAGCACTTAGTCCCAAGCATCAAGCCATGTCAACTTATGAGAATGAATACTTGGCTATTCTTCTAGCAGTCGAGAAATGGAGGCATTACTTGGATGGTCATAGATTCATTATTCGAACTGATCATCAAAGCCTTAAGCACCTCCTAGAGCAAAAGATTGTGACTAGAATTCAAAAGAAGGGATTAATGAAGTTGCTTGGCCTTGATTATGTTATTGAATACAGAAGAGATAGAGAAAATGCAGCAGCAGACGCCTTGTCAAGGAAGTTTGAAGATGCTGATCATGGTTTGTGTTGTGCAATGTCAGTTGTCTTACCATCATGGATGGATGAAGTTTATAAGTCCTATGAAGGGAATCCATTTGCTCAAGAGTGTTTGACAGCAAGCCTGGTGAAAAATGCAGGAAAGGATGACAATGTTGCTGATATATCAGTGCAGAGAGGCATCATCAGATTGCAGAACAGACTTTACATTGGTCCGGCAACAGATTTAAGGGATCAAATTGTCCAGGCCTCACATGATACAGCTTGGGGAGGACATGCTGGTGTAGAGGGCACTTATCAAAGAGTTAAAGCCTATTTCAGCTGGCCAAGCATGAACAAGACAGTGAGTGAGTATGTCAAGGCATGTGAAGTCTGTCAACAAACCAAATTGGAGGATCATAGGTACAAAGGACTTCTTCAGCCACTTCCCATTCCGGATGGAGCTTGGATCAATATTAGCATGGATTTCATAGAGGGTTTGCCTAAGTCAGATGGCAGGGAAGTCATATGGGTTGTAGTGGATCGTTTCACCAAATATAGCCACTTCATTTCACTCATACCACCTGTTACAGCTGAGAAGTTAGCAAAGATCTTCCTTGACAACATATATAAGTTACATGGATTGCCTCAATCCATTATTTTTGATCGGGACAAGATCTTTACAAGCAATTTTTGAAGGGAGTTATTCAAGTTGCTGGGTACTACATTGGCACTTAGTTCATCTTACCATCCCCAAATAGATGGACAAACCAAGCGTGTTAATCAATGTATTGAGCAGTACCTTCGGAACATGGTTTTCTCACAGCCTAGAGAATGGAACCGATGGCTTTCTTTAGCTGAATATTGGTTCAACACTTATGTACATGCATCTATTGGCACTACTCCTTTCCAAGCACTATATGGATATGCTCCTCCTACTCCATTTATGTTGCAGCAGGCTGTTCCATCTGCATCTGCAGCTACTGATTTCTTACAGCAGAGGAAGCAAATGATGCACGTTCTCAAGGATAATCTTCTACAAGTACAAGTAAGAATGAAATTTTATGCTGATAAAAAGAGGGTAGACAAGAATTATGAAGTTGGAGACATGGTCTACCTCAAATTACAACCTTATAGACAGTCTTCTTTGGCTGTCAGGAAGAATGTCAAGCTAAGTGCTCGTTTCTTTGGTCCATACAAGATTTTGGAGAAGATTGGCCATGTTGCATACAAACTTGACTTACCTCCTTATTCATACATTCACCCGGTGTTCCATGTATCTTTACTTAAAAAAAAGCATGTGAAGAATGCAGCTAAGAGCTCACGGGAACCACCAGAAGTTGGAGCAAATGGGGCCTTGCTGCTGTCAAGGGGCAAAGGACGCTAAAGGTTGTAGATGGAGCTACGAAGGAGGCTTTGGTGCAGTGGCGTAATCTGGACAGGAGTGTTGCTACATGGGAGAGCCTTACATTCTTGAAGAGTCAATTTCCATGCTTCTCTCCTTGAGGACAAGGAGTTTTTCAAGGGGGAGGGAATGTTATGATTTCTTTAACTCTTGGTTGTAATTGGTCTTGTTTTGTGTGTGTTATCCTTGAGTTGTTTTGGTGATGTATTTGAATGTTAGTTGCCAGGCCATTTGGGCCCCAAAGTCAGTTGGGGGGGGGGGGGGGGGGTTCAAACAAGTCAAATGTGGCGGCTGAGTTAAGTTTTGGGGCCAGATTTGGTTAGTTTCGGTTATAGCTTTGAGTCTTGGTTCAATGTATTAAATCAAGTATAAATAAGCTCAAATCATATAAATTCATCATTCAATCAATACAAATCAGATTTTCCTTCGGAAATTCTCTCTCTATTTCTCATCCCCTTCACTTCTCTTCTCATCTTAACTCTGTCTTCTACAAGGTTAACTTTCAATTCTTGGCTTGGAAGCTAACATTTTTATTTCCACACATGTGGTGCGTAGCACCGGAGTCAAGAATCAAGAAATATGAGCGAAAAGGGGACACAGAAGCTGTAAGAAGAGAAAAAAGCATGAAAACAAAAAGTTTCCGGTATACCTGCCATGGTCACCACGCCAGATTGTTTTACCCCACCAGTAGCCTAAGCCAGAGACAACATCTGCACCGCCATACGAGAACTAAAGAAAAGACAGAAGCCGCGAAATCAAAACCCCTCTTGACTGTTGTTTGCACTCAGAAAGTAGAAGTCTCGAAGACATCAACAGGTTGTGAAGTCACTATAACAGCCAGAGACTTAATCGGAACCACAAACCATAACGGATTGACACCTCCACTTGACAATGGCACCACTAAGCTTGATCACCACAGAATCTCCTAATTGCGCCATATTCGAACCAAAGAACAAGAAGAAACTCCACATAACATGAACGGAAAAGGTAGATTTTGAAAATTGAGTTCAAAAGAACCCTAACAAACCAAATTAGGGTTACAAATCATAAATGCCAATGAAAAAAACCATAATTTCAGCAAATAAAAACGAGGAAAAGGAAACGAAGAAGCTCGATCGTGTCGTATAAGCAATCTGATACCATATTAGAAAGTTGAGCTTCTTCAAATGAGAGCAAAAGCTTGAGATTCATAGGTATCGTGAGCAGGGAAAAGAGAAACACAAGAGAGAGAATGATAGTGCCGTAACCACTGGCACTAATATTTTTCATTCAATGAGATAGCAAAACAGAAAAAACAGTTTATAAACAAATAAAAAATACCAAAAACAAAATAATAACCTTGAAAATAAAAGATAAAAATCTAACAATATGTTAACTTTATTTATAAATCAGTAACACATAACTTAGAGTTATTTCCGGTGTAAGCATCCAACCATGCAAAGTATGGCGAATCACTAGGTATGTTTTAAAAAGCTGTAATATTTTTCTGTTTTTTCTATTTTAGGTAAATATATATGTATATATGCAAAATGTAAAATATATTTTTGAGTATAAGTATGCATATGAAACCTTTTTTCTGTAAATATGGAAAGAAGATAAAAATAATTTCACATAGAAAAAGGAAGAAATATTTTTATATATATATATTTTTTGATCAGAAAATATTTTTAGATATACCTAGTTAACTTATATGTACCAAATAATTAATAATTAATAATGTTTATTGTGTTCAAAAGGCCCAAAAGAAGAAGAAATTATTTTTATCAATAAAAAATATAAACTAATTTTCTGGGTATATATTTTTCGAAAAGGAAAGAGAAAATTTTGATTTTATATATTTTTGACTAATATATTAATATATGTGAAAATGGACCAAATATTTGGACATATATATATATATATGTATATGTGTGTGTGAACGTAGGCACATGAAAAATAAAAAAAAATAAAAAAAAAAAACACACTTTGATATGTGTATTTCATTATCTGCATTTAATTTTTTTCCCCTTTGTTTGTCATTTTCTGGCCATTGGATTTCCCATATGTTTATCTTATACATCATTTTATTTCAGTTTTCTTTTTTCGTGTTGATTTATTTTCGATATCTATTGTCAAGTACACCCTTTTCTTTTGTTTTCTTAGACTTCCAATTGTATTTACTTTTTTTTTTTGCCTTTTTTTCTTTCTATTTTCGTTGAATTATGATATTTTATATGAACTTTTTATCTTTTTATTTTATAATTTTTTCAATTATATTCAATTTTTAATATATTTATTGTTGGAAATATAGCGTGTACAATGACAATACTGCGTATAAAATACGTAAAATACTGGCGTATTCCACCGAAAGTGAACCGAACAAATACAAGAAAATAAACCAAAAATTATAGCTGAAATTACAATAAAATATCCGATAAATTTCAGTAAATGAAAATGCTAGATCTGTATAATATTTAAACAGCGAAAGCGGATAAAAATGCAGCGTTAATATCCTCGAATACAGTATAATATTGTAGTAAATTTATGTCACGTAAATGCAGCCAAAAAACGTTGAACACGACAATTCAAAAATACTGGAAGATAGAAGGTAGGTTAGAAAATACTGAAGATACCGTGCCGTGGGAGATAACACTGTCCTAAAAGACGATTTGGCCTCTGCCCCGCTGCAAACAGATACGCAGGCGGCCGGCCTCCAGGATTTACACAGTCCGACCCTTAACGTGCACTCGTTAATTGTCGGTTAGGAACGCCTCGAACAATGCCCAGGATTTTGATGGATCGAGAGAGAGAAAATCGAAGAGGAAGATGGCTGAATGTATTTTTTGTGTTGTTGCAGGCTCGAATTTATACGGCAGAATTGTTAAGGTAGGTGTAATGAGCAACGGTATGTAACGGCTATGCATTGAAGGCTGGATACCGGTTGTAATGACCATAAATCCCAACGGTAATAGGGATTAATGCAGGCTTAACAGCTATACACGGTAAGTTTATATTTTCCGCAAAATAAATATACCCGGTGTAAAAAACTCACCCACACCCTCGCCCGAGCATGGCACGGAGCGGCAAGCGGGCGGCGCACGCACGCGTGTGGTTCCCACCATTCCTTCACCCAAGGCTTAATTCAAGTGAACAAAAAACATCCTCCCTTATAAACCCAACCACCCCCTCCTAAACTATCAATGTGGGATTGGGGCATTTATTTTGTATTCACAATGAAATTGGGATACAACTTTCTTACTAATTTAGACTTAGCTTGTATCATTTTTCTAACAATCCCCCACAAAGAATACAAGCAAAAAAGAAAGAAAGGAATAGACTGGGCAAAGGAAGTTTGGTTTTTCAGTGCCGATGTCTTGCGACTTGAATCGTCACCTAGTGTAACCCCAGTTTAGGACCAATATTTTGCAAGGTGACTTTCGTCTTGAACCTCACAAGGGGTTGTATAGTCTTCCACTTGGACACATACCGAACTTCAGATCTCGGCAACTCCTGCGGTTTGGCACGTTTAATCGGCCATTCGCTCATCCTGGATATTCATAGGCGCTCTGGAAGGGAAGTCTTAATCCTTCATAGGGAGCGGCTAGACTCCCACACCTATATAGGTGGATCCGATCAAGTGTGTGCTACCACACACCACTAAACATATGGATATGGGTCCATTAGAAGCTCAAGCTCAACCTTACCCCTGGTAACATACAGACAGTGTCCGTCATGTGCAAGTCGTGCTCACATCGCCAACATACGGCATTGGACCTGTCTCCAGATAGTGTCCGTCATGTGCAAGTTGTGCTTACACCGCCAACATACGGCATTGGACCCGTCTCCGCACTATCACACCATAGGGAGGGACAACATAAAATACAGTGCATATATTGAATAAAACTATGACTTTTCACATTGAACCTGATAAGCCCAGGTTGGATACATCATAGTTTATTCGTGTACAGACTTCAGTCCCATCCCCCTCGATGTTTCTACAATCATTTTACGACAAAGGCTTTTTGTCAACGCATCCGCAAGATTCTTTTCAGATTTTACATAGTCTAGTGATATAACTCCACTTTCTAGTAGATCTTTCATGATCTTATGCCTGAGACGAATGTGTCTCCTCTTACCATTGTAAACCTTGTTCTTAGCCACAGCGATTGCAGCTTGACTATCACAGTGAAGCGACACTGATGGAGCTGGATGCCCCCACAATGGCACGTCTCCCAGTAGAGTTCTTACCACTCGGCTTCATGACCTGCCAACTCAAGAGCAATAAACTCAGATTTCATAGTAGACGTGGCAGTACAAGATTGCTTAGATGATTTCTAGGATATAGCACCTCCAGCTAGTGTGAACACATATCCACTAGTGGAATTAATTTCGTCATTATCAAACACCCAATTGGCATCGCAATATCCTTCTAATACAGCGGGAAACTTCCTATAATGAAGTCCCCAATCAATGGTTCTTTTTAAATATTTAAGCAATCTTTTTAACGCATTCCAATGCTTTTGATTAGGATTATGTGTGTATCTACTGAGTCTACTTACAGCATATGCAATGTCAGGTCTAGTGTAATTCATTAGAAATATAACACTACCAATTATCTTGGCATACTCAGATTGGCATATAGCAACACCTTTATGTTTAGTTAAATGTACACTGGGATCATATGGTATTCTAACAGGATCAGTATTGACCATATTGAACTTTCTAAGTATCTTTTTAACATAGTGAGACTGGTTTAGGCTTATGCCTTCTGGAGTTTTCACAATTTTAACTCCTAAAATCACGTCTGCCTCACCCATATCTTTCATTTCAAATTTAGAGCATAGAAAGTTTTTCGTCCCATTGACAACACTTAAGTATGTGCCAAATATCAGCATATCATCAATATATAGACAAATTATTATACATCCATTTGAATCACACTTAGAGTACACACATGAATCACCATTGTTTACAAGGAAATTATTAGCTACTAACGTGCTGTTAAATTTTTCATGCCATTGTTTAGGTGCCTGTTTGAGACCATATAGAGATTCTACAAGTTTAAAAACTTTATTTTCATTACCAGTAACCACAAAACCCTCAGGTTGCTTCATGTAAATCTCTTCGTCTAGATCACCATTAAGGAATGCTGTTTTAACATCCATTTGATGCACTACTAAATCATGGACGGTCGCAAGGGCGATCAAAGCTCTAATCGTGGCAATTTTAGCAACAGGTGAATAAGTATCAAAATAATCTAACCCCTGTTTTTGGGTATAACCCTTAGCCACTAACCTCGCCTTAAACTTGTCTATTGTCCCATCAACCTTCATTTTCTTTCTAAAGACCCACTTACAACCTATTGGCTTACAACCTCTAGGAAGGTCTACCAATTCCCATGTATGGTTAGAATTGATTCTAGCTCGCTATTAATAGGTTCTTTCCAAAAGGTAGAGTCAACTGACCTTATGGCCTCATCATAAGTTTTAGGGTCTTCTTCTAACATATAGACATTTGCAATTTCTTCATTTATGAAGTTATCGTCTGATAGGAAAGTGGTTATAAAGTCAGGTCCGAAGTTGGTTTCTTTCCTCGCTCTTTTACTCCTCCGAATTTCAGGAGTGTCTATATCGTTAGTATTATCATGACTAGCAGTTACATTATGTGAAGGCAAACTAATAGGTTGTACATCATTAGACTTCAAGGGAAATACATGTTCAAAGAATTCAGCATATCTAGATTCCATGATACTACCACATGCATATGAATCATTAGATCCCTTAATTAAAAAAACGATAAGTAGCACTGTGATGAGCATATCCGATAAAAATAGAGTCAACAGTTTTAGGTCCAATTCTGCTACGTTTAAAGTCAGGTAACCCAACCTTAGCTAGACACCTCCACACTTTTAAATATTTTAGATTAGGCGCATAACCTTTCCACATTTCGTATGGGGTTTTATCCAATTCCTTATGAGGAACTCCATTAAGTACATGACAAGCAGATAATATCGCCTCCCCTCACATGTTGTCAGGTAGTCCAGAACTAATGAGCATAGCATTCATCATACCCTTTAAAGTTCTATTTTTTCTTTCTACAACACCATTAGACTGTGGACAGTAGGGTGGGCTTCTCATGTATTATTCCATTTTTCTCACAAAATCTTTCTAGAGAGGTTGGATCATATTCTCCTCCTCTATCAGACCTAATTCTTTTAATTTTCTTTCCTAACTAATTTTCTACTTCAGCTTTGTATTTTAAAAATATTTCTTCTGCCTCATCTTTAGTGCTTAGCAGATATAGTATTGAGTATCTAGAGTGATCATTTACAACGGTTATGTAGTATCTTTTTCCACCTCTACTCATTAGACTTTTATAGTCTCCTAAGTCAGTATGAACTAATTCAAGAAGTTTAGTTTGTCTCTCAATGGACTTAAAGGGTTTTTTAGCATATTTAGTTTCTACACATACTTCACACTTATTAAAGTTGACATCATTGAAGCTAGAGATCATGTTCATTTTCTTAAGCTGTTTAATTGATTCAACATTTATATGTCCTAAGCAAGCATGCCACAATTCAAGAGATTCAACAATATAAGCAGAAGAGGTACTAGCAATGTTATTCATGAAAATAGCATCAAGGACAAACAAACCACCATTACAAAAACCCTTGCCCACATATTCTCCATTCTTAGTCAGGACTAACTTGTCTGAGTTAAAGGATAATTTCAACCCAGCTTTGATCAAGAGACTACCCGAAATTAAATTTCTACGCATATCAGACACATGCAGCACATTTGTTAAAGTAAGAAATTTTCCAGAAGTGAGTTTTAAAGAAATCTTCCCTTTTCCAAGGATTGGTGCAGCTGCGGAATTGCCCATAAAGACCACCTCTCCATCGGACATCTTTTGGTATTCCTGGAACATGCTTCTGTTTGTGCAGATGTGCCTGGTAGCCCCGGTATCCACTATCCATTCAGTCAAGTTGTTGACCAGGTTCACCTCTGAGACAACAGCTATAATGTTCTCTGCTTTTATAAGGTGGGCTACAATCCAACAAATCTTGAACATCTCTTAGCTGCTGTTTGGACGCATACCTAGTCTCTTCGTCGGTCTTTGTGGGATCAGGAGAGCCTAGTGGTTGCATTGTAACCTAAGTCCTTCCTACAGACGGCGCAAATTATGTTTTCGACGAATTTGGTGAGAGTACCAATTCGCTGAGTGTGACTAGGGTTCGCCAGGACGAGCTATGCTCAAGCTCGTATAGGAAATAAGAACCACTATACTCGCCTTTCCCCTCTTTGTTTTTTCTCTCCTCCTCCTTCTTCATAAGGGTTTCAAAAGATATTTATAGAGTGGCACCAACTGCCTTTGCTCGGCCTGCATTGATCTGCTCGGCCTCCAATGCTCTGCTCGGCCTCCACGGCTCTGGTCGGCCTCCACTGCTTTGCTCGGCTTTCACTGCTCTGGTCGGCCTTCACTGCTCTAGTCGGCATCCACTACTCTGGTTGGCCTTCATTGCTCTCCTTGGTGTATAGCAAGCTCATCAAAGATGGGTGGAGAAGATGAATAAAGATAGGTTGGCTCATCGAAGATAAGTCCTCTCTTGATGTCAATTATTAATGCAGACGCCATTCTCAACCTCTCCAATTGCATTGGCGAACACGGCCCCATCTTTATGCTAAGGGTCTTCGGCCTCGATGCATGTGGCATCTCATTTTTGTTCGGCAACAAGATGATCTTTGTTCCTTCAAAGATAAAGCTATAGGTGTTATTTCTCCCGTCATGTATAGTACCTCTACCATATTCCTAAGGTCTTCCCAATAGTAGATGACACACATCCATGGCAACAACATCGTAGCACACTGCGTCTCGGTACTTTGTCCCAATCGAGAAACTAACCAGACAACATTTAGATACTATTGCCTGATCTCCTTTCTTGAGCCATGACAATTTGTAAGGGTTCGGATGCTCCTTTGTCTCCAACCCTAGCATCTGGATAGCTTCCTTGGAGATGGCGTTCTCATAGTTCTATGAGTCGATGATTAGGCGGCATACCCTCTCGCCAATTGTACATGTTGTCTGGTAGATGTTGTGTCGAAGTCATTTAGCTCTTTTTGCTTCTCAAGCGTGAAGCCATTTCGCCTGACCAATAGCAAGCTACCTCGTCTCCTACTACCGTGTTTTAGCCTAGCGACACTAGCTCGTCCTGAGCCTTTTCCGCCACTATGATGCCATAACCTTCGAACTCTAGAAATTCTTCCTGTAGCCCAAACTTCCACCCTTGTTTCCCTAAGAAATTAGAAGCTCCGGTATTTACCCGAGTCTCTCGCACATTCTGCCCACGGTCTTCAACCTCCAAATATGGCTCATGGATGTTCTCGTCTGTTTCTTCCTCACCAGCCCCCGCAAGTCGGGTTTCAAAGCTCAAGCCCGAAATGAAGGATGGGGGGCTCGAGGATTAGACTCGGTGACCGAAAGCCGAGAAAAGAAAGCTTATAAGGCCGACCCAAGCAGTTCTGTGGGAGAGTCCATGGGTGGTCCAAACAATAAGCGTCTGGAGGCTGACCCCCCGCCTAACTCAAATTGAAACGGAGAGGCACCCGACGTGCCAGGTACCCATTCTCCATTCTCAAAACGGATCTTGTCTTTTCCGGTGAAGAAAGTTAAGATCCCAAACATTGATCCTTTTGATGGAACCCAAGACCCGGAGGCCCACCTTTCAGGGTTTAAGTCTCGAATGTATATACAAGATGTTCCTGAAGAAGTTTGGTGTAAGTGTTTCCCTGCCACTTTAAAGGGCACAGGACAGTCATGGTTTGCATCCTTGCTAGTGGGGGCAATCAATAGTTTCATGCAACTCCCAGAACGTTTGTGCATCACTTCATAAGTAACAAACGAAGAAGGAAGACAGCAGCTCAATCGATGCAGTTGCAGCGAATAGAAACCGAATCTGTAAGGGATTTCGTTAGAAGATTCGCTAGAGAAATGGTCGACATACCAGGTTTAGCTAATGAAACAGCCACAAGTGCCTTCGTTAATGGCTTACATAGTTCGTAATTCAAATTCGCTTTGGCTAAGAAGCAGCCTAAAACAATTGACGAACTATGGGATAAAGCTAATAAGTATATATCTATGGAAGATGTCATGAACACCGTGGGACATTTAGGTTAGGGGTCACAGGAAGGCCTAGCATGAAAGATGAACCCCAGCACCCTTCAACGTCGAGATTTCCCCCCTTGGCACCTCACTCGAAAATTCAAGTGCACCAATCTTCAAAGCGATGGACTTATGAGATTGATAGAAGGCATGTACGTCAGGCGCCTCCATTTCGGAGGGCACCTCTATGTTTAAGGGCCCATTTCATCTGCAGAGTAGGGGAAAATGGTGCTAATTTCATAGGTTTCATGGGCATACTACGGAGGAATGCAAGAGCAGTCGAAGGCAAGCACAGAATCGGTTGGAGGAGCTCCGTGTTCAAGAAAATGCATTGGAAGCTATGGATAGTAAAGCCTTGGTGCCGATGCTGCCTAAGGAAATTATAGAGGCACCAAAAAAGTTGATTACGATGATCTCATGAGCACTATTTGATGAATTACGGGGCCATCCAAAAACCCAGGATAAGAGGAAGAGATCAATTTCAGAGAGTACCTTTTCGGACAAGGAGTTAGGTGGCATTCAGGCGCCCCACAATGACCCTCCCATAATTTAGCCGATGTAGAATAGTGTCGACTACATAGGGTTATCGTTGATCAGGGAAGTGTTGTTAATGCAATCTTCCTTCTATGCTTTGAACAAATGGAAGTACCCGCTAGTAGGGTCACTTTGGTTGGATACCCTATGGTTAGCTTCACATGAGTGGTTGTGCATCCCGTGGGGAAGATTGTTATGAGCACTGTGTTTCGAGGATAGAAGGTAGCCCAAAAGGTGGCAGTTAAATTTCTAATTGTTGATACTCCCTCCCCATATAACGCAATACTCGGTCGACCTGCCTTGAACAGTATACGGGCCATGATATCAACGTAACATCTTCTGATGAAATTTGAGGCTGATGAGGGTGGTGTCATGGCCCATAAAAGAAATTAAAGAGTGGCCCGAGAGTGATACCATGTGTCGCTATCCCAAAGAAGTTGTGAACCCCTACTCGAATCTGAGTCCAAAAAGCTTAATCCCGAAGTCAAGGAAAATGTGGAGGGGCAAAGTTTGGAACTAGGACATTTGGAAGAGGTGGAAATCGACAAGGGAAAGTCAGTTAAAATAGGATATTGGTTAGCTAAAGATATAAAGGGCAAGATAATAGCGTTGCTACGACAATTTCATGATGTTTTTGCATATGATGCGGATTAGATGCCCGCGATTAGGTAGGAGGTGATTGTGCATCGATTAAATGTGTTCCATAACACCACACCGGTGAAACAGCAAAGAAGAATTTTTTTCCAAAAAAGGAATGAGGCAGTTAAGCTCGAGGTCCAGAAGTTACTCAAGTCAGGATTTATATGAGAAGTTGAGTGCCCAGATTGGTTGTCCAACGTCATTCTGGTGAAGAAACCAAATGGAACCTGGCAAATACGTGTAGATTTCACTCACTTGAACAAGCTCTACCTAAAAGATTCTTACCCCTTACCAAAGATTGACCAGCTGGTAGACTAGACAATGGGTAACGAACTGTTCAGCGTTATGGATGCATTTTCGGGATATCATCAAATCAGAATGGAACCCAAAGATGAAGAAAAAAACCTCGTTCATAACTAGTGGGGGCACGTATTGCTATAGGGTGATGCCTTTTTGCTCAAAAAACATAGAGGCCACCTACCAACGACTTTTTAACAAAGTATTCGCCCAGCAGATTGGCCGAAACATGGAAGTGTATGTGGATGATATGATCATTAAGTCACGGGTGAAACAAGATCATGTTAACGACTTGGAGGAAACCTTACAAACCTTGAGGCAATACTGTATGAAATTAAACCCCAGTAAGTGCTCTTTCGGGATGCCAGAAGGAAAAGTTTTAGGATTTGTCATCAATGCAAGAGGAATCGAGGCTAATCCTGCAAATGTAAGGGCTATACTCAAGATGGGAGCACCAAAACGGTTAGTGAGGTACAATGCCTGGCAGCACTTAACATATTTGTCAGTAAATCTGCAGGGAAAGTGTTACCTTTTGTCCAGGCTTTACCAAAGAAAAGAGATTTTTTTATGGGCCGAAGAGTGCGATCGAGCCTTAACGCAGATAAAAGAGCATCTAGCACATCTCCCTTCAATGGCGAAGCCAATACTGGGAGAAAAGTTGGCCTTATATGTGGCAGCCTCGGTTAGCACCGTAAGTGCAGTACTGGTGGCGAATCGCCTCCGAGAACAGGTCCCCATATACTTTGTCAACAAAATTTTAATGGACATGGAGATACGCTATCCAACGGTTGAAAAGCTGATATTCACTGGGTCCGACAGCTTTATTCCATCACTATTGTTCCTGAAGTGGCTCAAGATGAATTTGATGCAGTCTTGGATTCTCTGCTGTAAAACTATAGTGGCCTATTCGAGCATCCTGTTGTGTTGCCTCCAAGGAGGAGTTTTGATCGTGCTATTCCTTTGAAAGATGGAACAAATCCAGTGAATTTGTGGCCCTACAAGTACCCTCATTCTCAAAAGAGTGAGATAGAAAGGTAGGTGGAGGAGTTGCTTCAAACAAAGTTCATAAGACACAGTCATAGTCCATTTGCCTCGCTTGTAATATTGGTAAAGAAGAAGGATGGATCTTCTAGAATGTACATAGACTACTGGCAGCTCAATGCAATGACAGTTAGGGACAAGTTTCTTATACTTATCATTGATGATCTTTTGGATAAACTTCATGATTCTTGGTATTATTCCGAGCTAGATCTGAGGCAAGGGTACTACCAAATTCGAGTTCAAGAGCAAGACATTCCAAAGACAGCTTCTAGAACTCACCACGGCCACTATGAGTTTGTTGTGATGCCCTATGGCCTATCCAATGCTCCTGCTACATTTCAGGCTTTGATGAACTCCGTGTTCAAGCCATACTTAAGGAAGTTTGTGATAGTGTTCTTCGATGATATTTTGGTTTATAGCCATACACTGTAGGAGCACTTAATTCATCTGGAGAAGGTGTTTCAGGTCATGAGGCAACATAAACTGTTTTCCAAACTATCAAAGTGTACTTTTTCCAAGGGCCAAGTGGAGTATTTTGGTCATACTGTAACTGGTAAGGGAGTTGCAACTGATCCCAACAAGATCAAGGCCGTAGAGGATTGGCCGGAACCAAAGTCAGTTAAACAATTGAGAGGATTCTTGGGTTTAACTAGTCATTACAGAAGATTCATAGCTAGATATAGACTGATAGCATAGCCTTTAACAAATTTATTAAAGAAAGACTCTTTTCACTGGAATAATTCAGCAACGGAAGCTTTCAATTAGCTTAAGAAATCCATGATTTTGGCCCCAATTCTGGTGATGCCAAACTTTGATCTTCCTTTTATGCTAGAAACTGATGCGAGTAGTAGTGGGATTGGAGCAATTCTGTAACAAAACGGGAGGCCATTGGCCTATCTCAGTCAACCCTTGGGTCCTAAGAATCAGAAGCTGTCGATTTATGAAAAGAAGTACATGGAAATTCTTTTAGCTGTGCAAGAAGGGAACAATTTTGTGATTAAGATTGATCTTCAAAGTCTTAAGTATTTGCTTAAGCAAAGAATTTCTACTAGAGTGCAAAGAAAAGGGCTCATGAAGATGCTTGGGTTGGATTATACTATTGAATATGGAAGGAGGCTGAAAATCAAGTGGCAGATGCTTTATCCAGGAGACAAGAGGAAGATGTAGGGGAAGCTACCTGTGCTCCAGTGACTCAAGTGGTTCCTTTTTGGATGAATGAATTCATTAAGTCATATGAGAATGATGTTTATGCTGAGAAGCATGTTATTCCCTGCTGGATTCAGCCACAGAATGCAGAGGAAGAAGTTAAGGTGACAATTAAACAAGACATTGTGCGAGTTAAAGGAAAGATTTACATTGGCAATGGCCCAGGGCTTAGGAAATAGATCTTGGAAGCTTCTCAAGATTCTCCTTGGGGAGGGCATTCCAGTAGGGATGGAACTTATCATAGGGTCCGGCGTGGTTTAAAGAAAGAAGTGCAAGAACATGTCCTGCTGTGTGAGGTCTGCCAGCAGATTAAGGCGGAGCACTCACCCAATAAGGGGTTGTTGCAACCTTTAGCTATTCCAAAAGGGGCTTGGACGCACATCAGCATGGATTTTATTGAAGGCTTGCCTAAATCCGAGGGTAGAGAGATCATTTAGGTGGTATTGGATCACTTCACCAAGTTTGAGCATTTCATTGCTCTCTCCCATCCTATTTCAGCTGAGAAGTTAGCAAGGCTCTTCTTGGATCATGTGTACAAGTTACGTGGACTTCCTCAATTGATTGTTTCAGATCGGGACAGGTTGTTTACTAGTAACTTTTGGGGTAAGTTGTTCTTGCTATTGGGAACCACCTTGTCCTTAAGTTCATCTTATCACCCTCAGTCAGATGTACAGACCAAAAGAGTGAATCGGTGCATTGAGTAATACTTACGAGGAATGACATTTCTGCATCCTAGGAGCTGGACTAGGTGGTTGACACTTGCAAAGTATTGGTACAATACTCATTCTCATGCCTCCTTGGGTACTTCTCCATTTAAGGCCTTATATGGGTATGGTCCACCATCACCTTTGATGAGTCAAGGATTAACTTCTCATGTGGATTCTGTCAATGAGCTTCTGAATCAGAGGAAACAACTAGTCTAGCAGCTCAAGATAATATTTAGGTTGCACAAGCTTGAATGAAGTATTTTGCTGATAAGGGTAGAACTGACAAAAGCTTTGCAGTTGGGGACTTGGTGTACCTGAAGCTACAGCCTTACATGCAGAATTTGGTGGCAGTGCACAGGAACATTAAGCTGTGTGCTCGGTATTTTAGACCTTACAAGGTTTTGGAAAAGATTGGAAGGGTGGCTTACAAGCTTGAGCTTACTCCGGACAGTCTAGTTCATCTTGTGTTCCACATCTCTTTGCTCAAGCAACATGTGGCTAAGGGTTCAATTTGTGTAACAAAACCGCTGCTAGCTTCAATTCAAGGAAACGTGCTGCAGCAACCAGTGGCTATTTTTGATAAGAGGATAGTGTAGCAGCAAGGAGTAGAGGTTGATAAGGTCTTAGTTCAGTGGGCAAATTTTGGAAAAGAGAATGCATCTTGGGAGTATCGATGGTTCTTGAAGTCTCAATTCCCTTCCTTCCATTCTTGAGGCAAGAATGAGCTCAGGGGGAGGGTATTATTACAGCCCGAACATGTTTAGCTGTTCAAGTGGTTTTAGGCGGGAATGTTAGTTGAGCTTTGGTCATTGGAGCTAAGTCTTGGTCCTTTTTGGCGGCTTGTTCTTTGCTAGGTGTTTATTTGTGCCTTGATTCATTGTTTGAAGTTCATATCTTGTAAGAGTATAAATAATAGTATTTTTGTAAGATTCATTCATTCAATGAAATATAACTTCCCTCTTGAGTTATTGTCTATCTCTCATCTCTAATTCTCTCTCTATTCTCATCTTTTTTTGACTTCATTTCTCATCTAACGTCGATCTCACCTTGGTTATAGCCAAGATTCTACTTGGACTATAATACATAGCTCACCCTTAAAGTAATGGAGAGGTTGAGGTTGTTAATAAGGATATTCTGAAAGGGCTTAAAAGACGCCTAGATGAGACTAAAAGGGGATGGGTGGATGAATTAGTTAGCATTCTCTGGTCAATTCGAACAACTGCCAAGACGTCCACAGGTGAAACCCATTTCATGCTGGTATACGGGGCCGAAGCTGTGCTACCGGTCGAGGTGTGCAACCCAACTCTCCGCGTTATGCATTATCACACCAAGATGAACGAGGAAGCTATGAGGGAAGCCTTGGACTTGATAGATGAGGTTTGAGTTAGCGCCGTAGTTAGACTAGCAGCTCAAAAGCAAAGGATGGCTGCCTGCTTTAATCGAAAAGTCAGACCGCGTAATTTCCAGGTAGGAGATTTGGTTCTCCTGCTCGTAGAGCCTAGAGGGAAGGGTTCGGGAAGAGGGAAGCTTTCGCCCAACTGGGAAGGTCCCTACAAAGTGATCGAGGTGTTTCGAGAGGGCAGTTATGCTTTGCAGCGAACGGATGGGACAAATTTGGCTCGAAGTCGGAATGCGGATAATCTTCGAAAGTACTATCCGTAGGATAAAAAAAATGTGTAATGATAAATAAGTGCACCCAAGGGTTGGCATAATAGACAATCTTTATGATGTAAAAGGGAAGTACAACAAGTTTGGGCTTTTTGTTTTAACTAATATAAGTTATGTTTTATAAGACTTCTTCTAGTAATACTGTACAACGAAGGTTTAAATAGTCAATCCTTTAAAACAAAACTCCATCACTAAAGTCTAAGCTAACACCTTCCACACTTAAGACCACTATTATTGTACTATCCCTGACTATCAGGTACGACACCCATCATGTAGCCTTTAGCCTAGCCAGAGCTCCTGTAACATATTAAAAATATGATCAGTTGAATCTGAGTCCACCCACTAGGAACCTGGTGGACTCTAAACTTCGTATGACTCAACTAAGTGAGATATCAACATATCTACACCAGACGGCTTAGCAGTCTTTGCAGGAAGAGTAGCTATGTACTTAGTATAGTTTCTCCTCCAGTGGCCTAGTTTTCTTGCAAAAGAAATACTTTTCTTTTGCTGACTTCCTTATGGACTTAGTTGCTATAATAGTAACATTGCCCTTTCCTTTCTTTCTAATAGGTCCTTTGTGAGTAATGAGTAAGTCTAACTTATTTTTCAAGGCAAAGTGATTTGGTCTAGTGAGTACATTATGTATTCGAAATCAAGTGAAGTTCGCCAGCCGTATCCATATCAAAAATATTATAAATGCAAATATTTGTGTAACTATCTAACAAGAGTCATGTATAATGCAGTGATATATATTCTTTCAATTTAGCATATACAATGAGTTAGATATCCACCACACTGTACTATCATGCATACAATGATGACCCAAACACACCACTCCTTACTGCCCGGCAGCGGGGTCACATGAAGCTAGTTCGGTTGAGAAGTATTCTCAATTAACATGTTTTCTTGTAACTCTAACTAAACATGATTAACTCACCACTTTACCTTAGTCTCTAACATAACACAATAGAGCTCCTTAGGGTGGCTAATGCATCACGCTAGTCAAGTGTAAACTATTACTTAAACCTCCATACAAATTACACGTAATATTCCACGGCAGCGTGGTCGCATCGCTTCTTTGCACTTTGGTTTATCCCAACAGAAGTCTAACCCTGTAATCTGCAAATCGATGTCCTCAACAGGGAAGTCTATCGATCTACAATACTGCTAGACCGGTAATGGAGACCGTGATGTTATAACAATTGAAATCTCGCTCCCACTTGATTTTTAAAACTAGTGGTTTTTAATTAACTTACATTTAAAACCTGAATTATCTCGTAATTCCCTGTAGAATCTCATTCTAAAATTAACCAAAATGAATTAATTAATTTATTCAAAAATATTATCGTTTTACCATATCGATTATCTCATAATCTTGCTTTAAAATCTTATTCTAAAACCAATCAATAAAATTAATTAATTAATTTTAATTAAAATAATACCAACATCTAATTTAGATTATCACATAATCTACTTTTAAAAATCTAATTCCAAAATTAAATTAAAAATAATTTTATTTAATCAGTAGCAATTTTGTGCTTAGACTATCTCATAGTCGATTTTTAGAATCTCATTCTAAAAATTAAACAATCTTTAGACTATCTCATAGTCTATTTTAGGATATTATTCTAAAAATTAAACGAGCTTAGACTATCTTATAGTCTATTTTAGAATCTTATTTTAAAAATAATTTCAAATGAATTTATTTAAAATACACTAATTCACAACTTAGATTATCTCATAATCTAATTTAGAATCATATTTATGTAAACCAGTGTTGACGTCTACACGTCCAAATAATAAATATACCTTTTTTTTAAAAAATCTGACGTCAATCTAACATTAGCCCCCTTTTTTTAAATTAAATATTTTTAAAAATAATTAAATCTAATCTCATTAGATCTATTTTATCCGATTTCATAATATTAATTGAATCTAATCTCGTTAGATCAACTTTATCCAATTTCGGTAAAAATTTGAATCTAATCTTATTAGATAAATTTTATCCAATTTCATAAAAATTAATTGAATCTAATCTCATTAGATCAATTTTATCCGACTTCGTAAATCATGACTGAGAGCGTACAATTTCATTATACGAACAACATAATGGCAAATTTATAGGTTGTTCCGAATTAAAGATTAATTCATTAACGATTTAAACAATTTAAATCGTTACCTTCAAACGATCAAATTAACTTTTAATTAATTAATGATTTATACAATTTAGACCGTTACCTTATATAAACTTTATTAACAATTAATTCATTAACATCTTAAACAATTTAAATCGTTACTTTAAGCAATTTGATTAACTATTAATTCATTAATGATTTATATAATTGAAATCGTTATTTTAAATAATCTTTCCTCCTTAATAAAATCTCTATTTTATTTAAATCGCAAATCTATTTATTTTGTTTTTATTCTACCTATTCATATATATTGTGAATGTGATCAGAAGCTGGCTCTAATACCAATTGTTGAAAAAATATGAGTAACTTTTGTTTGAAAATTCTGATACCGATAGTTGGGTTCACAATTTTTCAATTGTGGTCACAGCAAGAAGTACCTATTAGAACACTTAAAGTAGGAGACTCTTCTCTCAACCTAAGCCCCCGGTCGGAGAGTCACGCTTTGTGACATCTCACGTGCGAGAGTTCCTGGGAATTTGTTTATCTTCATAAATCCTTTGCCCTGAAACCAGTCGTTGGGACGAATTTAAAAAATTCTCCCTAATTTTATAAAATTTACACAGCGGAATGGTTTAGAATTCATAATTCTAAACCTATGGTTGATTTAAAATTCTTAATTTTAAATCTACAGATCCAAATTCTTAATTTAGATATACAGGCCTTTTGCTCTAATACATTCATAACAATACATAAGCTTAAACAGACACAATAACGAATACTGTAAATAAATAGGAAAGCGAAACTAAAAAATGAAGGAAAGAAGAACATAACTGGAATTGCTCCAATAATAAAGAATACCAAGAAAAATCGAGACCCCGCGATCTTCTACACATTGACCTCGTATTGCCCGGAGGGTGGGCTCCGAAAAATATTAAACTAGGAAAGAAAAATTTTTACGAAAATTTTAGAATAGGTACCTCTATTTATAATAGTATACCGGAGCAAAAAAATAGAAAATAAACAATGTGGGATTCACCAGTTCAATTACCAAATGCATTGTTTCATTCAACAGCTAGTTAAAACAACGAGTTTAATCCCAGTTAAAGCAGCATGCTTTTAAACTTATACTGCTTGCCACGTGGCGGGCCAGAATCGGCCCACACATGAGCACGCGGATCGCCGCATGACTATCCAACGCGCTGCACGTGTCGCGCGCTTGTTGGTTGAAGTGGGTCGGCACGGATCGTGCCTGTGCTGCGATTTTTTTTATTTTTTATTTTAGTTTTTTATTTTGCTTTGTTTCCACATGTAAAAATTCATCTAATGAATTTTCTTTTTTAAAATTATTTTATTTTATAATTTTTAATTTTTATTCATCTCATGAATAATATTTAGCAAAATTAATTTAGCCATCTTATGGATAAATTATTCATCTCAAGAATTCTTTAATATTTTTTCGCTGGCAATAAATACAGAGGCTTGTGCAGGGACCTCAGGGACAATTTAAATCTAGCTCCAAATGGGTTAAATTAATCATCTTATAAAATAGTTTAATTGCCATTGAATGGGACTTAATTCCACTAAATAAATCTCATTGCACTCCAGACTTAAACTATTTATTCGATATCTCCCTATTAGACCGTATTGATGAAAACAACCCCTCCACTAGATGTCCATGACAAATGATAAATATAGCCACTACCATTATCCTTCTCGCAGCTTCTCCATTAGTTACCGACTCGCCCTTCACTGAATAATTCATTTATACTTGAACATATTCATAGTATAAATTCCAAATGTCAAACACTTATAATACTTTGGCCAGAGTTTCCGAACTATTCAAATATTTGCGAATCAACTAAGGGGGCATATGTATCTCATAAGAGACTGTAAATTTCCTAATGTATGCTTTATCCTTGTCACACTTCACGCGCGCTAACCTGTGTATATGGGAATTCAGTCATGTGTTTAGACCTTACTTATAGTGCACCAAAGTAGCTAATGCTCCATGCACAAGTCCAAAATAGCCTCAGGATTTAGAGTCATCGTTCAAACAATACAACATGAATCACTCATCTCCAATAGTAGTCTAGAAATAAGTAATCCACATGGTCTAACTCCGTGTGTCAATATTATTAAATACACCAACTTGACACTTCAGGATCACCATCTACATGACCAAGACAAGTCATCTAAAGTGTCACGTTATAATCTTAGCATGCAAGTGGTCCAAACTTATCTTCAACTAGGAGTCTTTCAAACAACAATCTATATCATTTATTCCAAGTCTATCTGTGGGTTTTATCTTATAAATCACTTAGAAAAAACATGCAAATTGTAGTTTGAGGACTACATCCATCTCATGGATGTTTCCAAAAAGAAAATCAAATGCAGTATAAAGGCTCGCTTACACAAATTTAACAAGAAAACGACTGGAACTTCAATTTTATTCATTAAGTAAAATAATATATCCAGAGTAATTCTAGATTTTAGGACACTATTCCTAACAAAAACATACGTTTGAAACTTTTGTAAACAAACATGAAGCATGCATGCACAAATATAATGCAGAATTAAAGGAAAATAAGCTTACTTTTAAGCCGTTATAATATGCTTCCACCGTAGGCTGAGAAGGGATAATCTTCCGGTCTTGCATAAGGTCCCAGATGTAGTTAGCGGTCATGTAACCACTAGATTGCACATGAATAAAACTCTTTACAACAAACAAATTCATACAAGATTAATCCAAATGGAGAATGGAATCGAATCACATTTTAGGGCCTTATTGCAATAGCAAGGTTTCAATGGAGGTTAATAGGTTACAATAATGGTGTGGGGTCTTTTATCCCCTCTTTGGCAACTGAGTTTGGGGGGGGGGGGGGGGGGGGGGGGGGGGGGGGGTATGATTATACTCTTGTTTGGCTATTTTTCTTGAGGGGTAATGGGGAATAATAAGGGGTAAGATTTAAGTCCCATTACCCCAGTTTTTGTTAACCCCCACTTTGGGGAGGCAAATGGGGGAGGGTAAAAATTAAAAAAATTTGTGATCATTTTACTCGTTTTATATTTTCTTTCTTTTTTCCCCTCTTCCTCCCATTTGAACGGATCTTCTCTTGTTCCAGACCCTTGTCCTCTCCTCTTCTCCTCCATTGCCCTGCTTTGCTCGCATCTTTCTTGCTCGAACAGGTATTTGTTTGTGTATTTTCTTTGGGTTGGTGACCGAGTACTTTTATAAGTGTTGTAAAGAATATTTTGATGATTATGATATAAAACTATTTTTGGGGTGTATTAACTTTTTTTTTTTTTTTTTACATATGCTAATGAGTACAAATAATCTGAACAAAAATGATGTTCAAGAAAGTCTATATATCAGAATTTCAGTCCACATGAAGATACAAGACCAACAATAACAACAGACCCAGTGCCTCAAGGGCTCCCGCCTAAGCGGGGTCTGGGGGGTGGATTTAAGCAGCCTTATGCTTTCAGGGTGTAACCCTGCCGAGAGGCTATTTTTGAGGACTCCCAACCTTATAGGGTTGGCAAAACGAGGACTTCCCAGGAGATCACCCATCCAAGTACCACTCTCGCCCAAGCATGCTTAACTTCGAAGTTTTCTAGTGAGATCCAGTGCATTAGTACCTTGTAAATGAATCCTATGAAGATACAAGACCACGGCAAACAAATTGAAATTTAAAAAAAAAATAAAAAATTGACCAACGAATTGAAAATTTTAACATAAGAAATTGTATTTGTTCATGTTGTCTGCTGCCAAACCAACAAATAAAATGGCCATATCTAAATTGTGGCTTATTTAAAAGAATATAATAAAAGTTATTCTGAATTTTTTTTTTTTAAATATGGAAGCTATTGTGATATAAGTCGAAAGATGATCAAAAATAAATTTGCAGTTGGCCCTTGTTAGAGATTCAATGAATTGGGAAGAACACGGTTAAATTATTAAAGATGGGGCAAAATTTAAAACTAATAAATTTAACCCTCTTTATCCTTATTCCTCAGAAATAGCCTTTCTTTGGTGTAGCACCCTAAGGGGTAAGGCTGCGTACATTTTTCCCTCCCCCCAGACCCTACATATGTGGGAGCCCTCGAGGCACTGGGTCGGTTGTTTCTGTTTATCCTTATTCCTTTACTCAATTGTCAAATAAGGGTAACTTAATTACACCTCTTTACCAAGTATATCCAAACAAGAGTAAAATAACTTCTTACCCTCCCCCTTTTTACACAATGGCCTTTATTTTATTCCAAAAAAAAAAAAAGGATGAATAGCCATGCAATCATTAACTTTTACATTCATTTGCTAGATATTAACATGTTAAACTTTTCTTTTGAAAGTGAGATTCAAGAGAGGGTATATATATATATATGTCTATATACACACACACAAAAACCACTATGTGGGATCTGCCCATCAAAGATGACTGTAACACATATGGATTGAATAAGTAAAAAGGCATTCAAGAATAGGAAGACCAAACCTTTTCTCCCACTGCAACAAGGAGGAGATCACTACCCATTTTGGGGCTTAGGATGAAGTTTCGTTTGTTCATATTTACCTGCATTAATTCAGAGGAACCAATGATATCTAATAGCAGCTATTAATAGAGGTATCGCATATGAAACTCAGAGGCAGCATACTAGTGTGTCTTGGGCAAGTTGCATGCCCTTGGGAGTGTATCCAACCATCGCTCCCTCTATTAGTGTCTGCAACAAAATATTATAGTTAAGTACATTAATCTAGACGACACATAGTTCTCATATTCTAACAAGTCACTACACTACTCAATTAGAGAATAATATGAAATTTTGAGCTGCAGTCTTTGTATGTGATACAAGTATGCTTGCAGTCTAATCAAGAGGCTTGGGATAGTTTTTGGGCCACTTGATCCAGAACATTTTGAGGTTTAGGTCATAGTGTGCTTGACCTTTTTTCTCCATATGGAGACATGCTAGTGAAGAATATCAAAACTTAAGAGATATTTTGTTGGTATATGATACTAGTAGTATTATGTAGGGGTGTCTATGAGCCAAGCTGGCTTGCAAGCCCCTGTGAGCAGGCTTGTTATAAAGCTTGAAAGACTCAGCTTGAGCTCATTTAGTTTATCAAGCTAAGCCTGAGCCTAGTAAAGCTCGAGCTCGTAGGCTTGCGAGCCTAAGCAAACCTTTATTAATACAGTACATTTGATTAAATATGCCCCATGAAGCAAACTTTACACCTAAATGAACCAAGCCAGAGCTTAAATAAGTCCAAATGAGCCTAGATTGAGTTTAAATGAGCCAAAATATTTCAAGCCTAATTTGAAGCTCGTTGAGCTTGGATTGAGCCAAGCTGAGCCCAAGTTTTTGATGAGTTAGCTTGAGCTTGAACTTTCCGAGCTCAGCGAGCTTCGAACAAAGCCCGAGCCGAGCCAAAGCCAAGCTTAATGTGAACGAGGCTACCTCGAGCTTGGCAGGCTCGGGCTCAGCTCGGCTGGGCTCAAATTCACCCCTTATAGTATGGAATGGCATTTAGGGACATGCTAGGAACATAGTTGATTTCCTTGATGATTGTTAATCACTACTCACAGTAATTATCTAACCACTGGATCGATACAATAATAGATCAGATGTACATAATTTAGCTATTTCAGATCTACTGAACTGATCACAAGTTACCCACTTTATATTTGCAACATTAAGAACTGCAGAATAACTTAAGGATTCCAAATAACTTAGGCAATCGGAGTGTCTAAGCCAGCTTATGCACTCCTAGACTATTCCGAGTTTGCTCACACTATCCTCATAGAAGTTTTCTCATATACAACAAAGTTAGCTATGGCCCTCAAATCTAGTGAGTGTCCTCAATGAATTGTTTGTATCTAGTGGTTGGTTTTGTACCCAAACTCAACGCTTAATGAGAACCAAGTCCAAGTGCCTAACTAGTAGAACCACAACCCTTTGGCTTGACGACTCCAATTATAATAAATGATGTCTTTAGTCCTACATGCTCTCTCTTTACTTAAACAGATGAGAAATCTAAGATAGATAACCAGGTAGTTGTCTTTCAAGGACGAGGAGATAATATAGTGTAAATCCTCAGAAGCAATAGTAATATGGGATAATCATAGTCCTTTGTCAGAATATAACACCCACCGCATACAATTTAATGATTGGTGGCTTCCCTGAATTCATGTAATCATCGAAAACTTTATGACCTCGATCAATGTCTCCAGAATGTGAATAGCATCGGCACACTACTACATAATAGGGCTACGGCAACGGTTCAAAACGGTTAAGGTAGACTGAAAATCATTGTTGTAGGTCTATGGCAACGATTTTTGAACCGTTTAATACGCCACCGTTGTCATAGCCTATGGCAACGGTTTTTAGGACAACACCATTACAGTATAGCTATCAATAGGAACAGCTTTTTACGTCCATATGACAACGATTATATTTATTTAAGGCAACTGTTTTTTTAATAGAAATGCCTATAGCAATGATTTTTTATGAAATAAATCAGTTTTTAGGTACCTGTTGTAGCAGTTTTTTCTATAATGGCAACAATTGTTATTGTTAGTTATGTTAATTGCAACGATTTTCTCATAGACTATAGCAGTTTTGGATACCTTTTACAACAATTTTTTCCCCTTTGGCAACGCTCTTTTACTATTAAAGACAATAGTTTGAGGAATCTATTACAACGATTTTTTCCCTATAGCAACGATTTCTTAGCAAATAAGCTAACCATTTGGGAAACCTATTGTAATAGTTTATTACCTAAAAGAACCGTTGGATATACGTTTATAATTCTGCATTGCAATAAAATTCATGGTACAGTACACATGTCTCAAACAACAAATATGGCAAGCTTGATTTTCCAAATAAGAAATATCCAACTTCATTCATTGACAACAAAATTATTACGTACCAACTGTCAACAAAATAACACCTATCAAGTCCAAAACAAAGCTAAACACACTCCATTGTTTACTTACAAAATAGCATAACACAAAGTATAACAACCTAGCAAAGCACAAAATAGCCTAACATACTCCATTGTTACTTAGAAAAGTACCAACGACTTAATTTTTGAGGTTAACTACACAATAGTCAGAAAACATCACCTTCATCATCATCATCTACATGCCATGAAAATATATTAAATCATGAGCATAAAGTTAAAAGAAACATTTAGCAAATGACACATTCCGTCTTTACATTGACAACAAGATAATATGCACCAATAAAGTCCAACACAAAACCCAATTTAAAAAATACGATTATCCACCAAGGCAAAACATAACATAATACAAAATTCAATTGTCATCGGCAAATGTATGCACCACATAAAATATGGGGGCCCCAAGTGTTTGCTACCAACCCACAACACTTTGTCACCTCAACCGCCAATGCAACTGCCATCACTAACACTTCATCGACCAAAAGCTACTACTACCAACCCTAACTCCCCTCCCTTAACATTAATGCCCAAGAATACCATGAGACCTTCAACGCATACAATAAAAAGGAAACCAAACACAAAAGTTAGTTCAAAATATAACAAATGTATACAAAGTTAACTCCTCTCCCCTCCCCTCACATCAAAGCATTTACTAACAAATGTTTTAGAGGGCTCCCGACTTGAGAGGAAAAGAGGCAAATAAGCATACTAGCATGAGGCATAAAGCATTAAAGCATAAGAGCAAGAGCAGTAAGAACAAGAGCAAGAATAGCGGCCTGAAACAAGCATAATGCAAGCAAGAAGTAGCAATAGGCAGTGGGCGGTACGACAGCAAATGTTTTGCTTAAGGCACAATGAAAAAGAAAAAGAAACTACAATTAATGGCATAAACAGAACAGCCTCATACCTCCATTTACTTGCCCTTTTCCTGGTGGGGGCAAGCATGGATTACTCCAAATTACGATGGGAAGTATAAATGTAAACAACTATTGCTCAATAGTATCCCATATAAGAGTATGCTTTCAAAATTTGTGGCATAGGAACCCTCTTTTCTTGACTTCAATGACCAATTATCTGGTCTTTTCTACATACTCACCCAAAATAGAACCTTTAAGTTCTCCTACAACTGTATTGTCTCAGTATCAACCTCACTCAGTGCTCATGGTTGATCCTTAGAATTCTACAGTAACTGTCACTGATACGAAGGACAAAGAACTCAAGGATACTATCAAGCAGTCAACTGGTATGTTTATTGCATACATGTTAGATTACTATCAGGAATTGAAGGTACTTTTCTTTTTCAGAAAAAGTGGAATGTTTCAAGCAGATGTATTAGTAAGTAGTATTGATCTTTGGTATCACCTCACCATGCTAGAATGGATACGCAGCGTGGCATACATAAGTCAAATGTTAAATGCTGCAGAAATTAATTCAGTAGCAGTAACCAATAAAGACTCAACTATTATAATTCACCTATTATCCGAAATACAGTTAATATGATAATCATGAGCATGAGCGTATACTCTTCGACATCTAACAACAAGTTTATTCTCATGGCTTGTAACCACAGGTAAATGCAGAGTTACTGTATCATCAAAAATATTACAAAATCTCAAGACACATGACCCTAAGAGGGGGGAGAAGCAGAAACATAAGTTGACGAAGCACACCTGATTCTGTAAAGAACTTCTAGCACCAAATGAAGAAGCACCATTTTGATTAGGAGTACTACCAGCATTGCCAGATGACTCAACTAATCCTTGTAGCACTTCAGGTCCTAGATTACTTAAGCTTGGGACAATGGCTCCAACCATTGATATAAGTTCCTTCAAAACTTCTTTTGTAACATCAGCTTTGAGTTCTGCTTTCATAGCATCCATAACGTTAGATGGAACTTGTATGTCACCCATTTTTGCCTTTCCTTTCACATCCTTTAGACAGACACCCCTCTCATAAAGACTTAGTCGACCGGGGTGTTCATCAGGCATAACCTCAAAAAAGGCATCCCTATTCTTGGTGTTTGTACCATCCTCCGCATTAATCTTGTCTTGTTGTGACTGAACTTCACCCTACATGAGTGTTCAAATCAATGAAGAGTCAAACAAAGTAAGATATCAGTCGTTAACTTACTAATAAATCAACTTACAATTTTAGTGACGGTGCTCCCTCCATCGTCTTTGTACACTTTACCGAGTCTTCTTTTGCGCGTCTGGTCGAACATTTCTGCTAGTAAAGGAGGTTGCTTATCTAGATTAACTTGTTGCTACAAGTGACACAAAAAGAGTGTATATAAAATTTTAGTCTTTTGTAATTCTAAGAGTGGCCAAAGATGGATATAACACTTAGAGAGCTATTTTACCAATCCATAACTTATACGTGCAAAGCGTTTGTGCCTATATTTCTAACTAAGCAAAACATTCTATAGAACACATATAAGAAAACATGTCATAAATACAATTACAATAAATATATAGTGAAAATATATTCTTTTAATCTATTATAAATACCTGGGTTGCCTGGGTACTCAATCGCCTCAAGAGATCTCTCATTTGATAATTAGGGACAACTCCTCTAGGGCAGTTAGCCCACCTGGTTGCATCATCCTCATACTTGTCAAAATGATCTTGCTTTAGTTCATGTTTGTAAGACCTCCATGCAGAATTCACTGAGGGTAACACCCACTGGCGACCCTGTGGTGAAATCTCATACTTTTTCAGCAAAATTAATATGGTGTGTCAAGACAAGTATTAGTAAATTAAGACAGTAAACAAAATTATACCTCTACATAGTCCAATATAGGTTGCTTGGGTACTTTACTCTAATGAGTATGATTCAACGGGAAAATACCAGGATCTCGGCCCAACGTTCCCAAGAAGCTACTAAATTCACCAGCAATTTTATCTGATGGACCGACAACTTGGTTATATCCATTCACAAATATAGGAAATCTATCCACTGAAGATCGAGCATGAATATGTTTCATTTTAGTAGGCCTTCCATGCTTCTTGATGTGAGATGAGGGAGCTACATATATTGACAAAAAATATTATTGATCAAGGCATTTAACAATTTGGTTAATTTACAATTTTTTGATTTAATCAAAAGATGCACCTTCACTATTTTGGGGATTGCGTTATGTCATAAGCTGGGCCTTTGAACGCCAACTCGTGCGGCCTTAGCTACTCGCGACGTCAAACGAGCGCTAAGTTAGCCTTTAAACACCTCGAGCCTATTAGGAGGACAAGAGGTTTAGTAGTGTTTATGAAGAATTTGGGAATGAGACACAAGAGAATTTAATCAGAAAAGAAAGCTTTTATTACAAGAAGGCTTTTTACAAGTATATGAGGGGATTGGAGACTTGGTGGTTGGATTGGATGGATCCCCCTTGGCTATGTACATTCATATTTATAGGCATGAAATATGTACAAAAAGACAAAATGGTTTGGGGAGTAAGGATTGGCACATGGCTCCCCCATTCCCTCCTTTATTTTGATTTTAATTTTTCCTCTCTATTTTAACCTTAAATTTTCCCTCCCATATTCCATTGCTACACTTTGGAGGGAATTCCAAACCCTCCTTGCCGTCCACTTTGCCTCCCTTTAGGCTTCCTTTACAAGCTAGCTATTTTCTACATTATTCTAGATGTTTCGAAGCTATTCTAGACTTATATATATTTTTACATATCGTCCTATAGACATGCCCCTCAACGGATCCATGCCGAGCACTTTTCCAAAGGTTTGTGTCCATACAAAATTGGACTGAATACATAAATACATAACTGTAAGAATATTCAAGAAGAGCCTAAAATGAACCATGGCCTTCTAGAACATTCTCACCATACAATGATACATAATAAAATTAAGCAAAATTTCTATGGAACTAGGCGGTTCGTGACATCCTCCCCCACCTGATTTCGCTTCGTCCTCGAAGCGTCTTCATGATATTGTCTGATTAAGTCCCTGAACTGCCAAAGTGAATCCTCCGTCTCCCATGAAGCCTCGGTTGTGGGCAGTCCTTTCCACTTGACGAGTACTCCCGACAAGGGGGTACTCTGCGTCTTCTTATCACTCTATCTGCCATGATCTCTTCGACTTGTTTGTCAAAGGAAGTGACCACGGCTGTAGGAGCTCTCTTGGATTCTCTCCTTGCTGGATCTTCCTCGTCTTCGTGATAAGGTTTTAGCATACTGACGTGGAAGACGGGATGGATCTTTAGCTTGGGTGGCAACTCTAGTCGATAAGATGCTTTTCCAATTTTCTTCAAGACTGGAAAAAGGTCCTTCATACTTCCGCACCAACCCCTTATGAACTTTGCGCAGCGTCTTAAATTGTTGGGGTAGGAATTTTACCATGACTAGGTCACCAATCACGAACTCCCGATGTCTTCTCTTTTGATCAGCCCACTTCATTTTCTTGGCCGCTTTTTCCAGCTGAGCACGGGCAATATCATTCTGCTCGTGCCAATTCTTTGCTATTTTGAATGCACCAGGGCTACGGCCGGTGTAGTTAGCGGCCAAGGTAGTAGGAGTCAAAGGTTGTTGTCCAGTGGCAAGTTCGAAAGGACTCTTCCCTGTCACCTCGCTTTGCTGGAGATTATAAGAGAACTGGGCGATATCAAGCAGCTTGGCCCAGTCTTTCTGATTGGCACTCACATAGTGCCGTAGATACAGCTCTAGCAAAACATTTACTCGTTCCGTCTGCCCGTCTGTCTGCGGATGGAAACTGGTAGAAAAGTTCAGTTCAGAGCCCATCAACTTGAATAACTCTGCCCAAAATTTCCCCGTGAAGCGAGGGTCTCTGTCACTGATGATGGTCTTTGGCATTCCCCAGTATTTCACTACATTCTTTAGGAACAATCGAGCAACTTCTTCTACAGTACAATCCGGAGAAGCCGGAATGAAAATACCATACTTGGTAAACCTATCAACCAACACCATGATTGAACCGAACCCTTTTGATTTTGGAAGAGCAACAATGAAATCCATCGAAATACTTTCCCACGGACATTCGGGAATGGGTAGCGGCTCCAATAATCCTTCGGGACGTTGTTGTTCGATCTTATCCTGTTGGCACACTAAGCAAGTGCGCACATAGGACTCTATATCATCACGCATTTGAGGCCAATAGTAGGCCTGACCAACGAGAGCAAGGGTACGGGTGGTACCCGGATGACTGGCCCACTTGGAGTCATGGCACTCTCGTAAGATCTCTCTTCTCAAGTTGTCCCACTTTGGGACGTATACTCGTTCTCCTTTTGTGAACAGTAGATCTCCCTTTAACCAGAATCGCCGTGTCTTGCCTTCCCCTGCCATCTTCATCATTAATTGGGCAAAGGCGTCATGTGACAACCCTTCCCTTATACGGTCAAGCAAGGTACATCGGGCCTTGCTCATAGCAGCAAGCTCGGCCTTTCAGCTAAGAGCATCAGCAACCTGATTCACTCTCCTGGGCTTGTATTCCATTTCAAAGTCGAACTCCGCAAGGAAGTCTTGCCATCGAGCTTGCTTAGGACTCAACTTCTTCTGTGTCTGGAAATAGCTTGTGGCAACATTATCTGTCCTGATCAGGATTTTTGGCCCGAGGAGGTAGTGCCTCCAAGTGCGTAAGCAATGAACCACAACGGTCATCTCCTTCTCTTGAGTCGTATACCGTTTTTCGGTATCGTTTAATTTGCGACTTTCATAAGCAATGGGGTGCTCGTCCTGCGTCAACACCCCTCCAATGGCAAAATTGGAGGCGTTAGTGTGTACTTCAAAGGGTTTGCCATAATCTGGAAGCCTCAAGACAGGCTCCTCTGTCACGGCCTGCTTCACTAGGTCAAACGCCTCCTGGCAGGGCTCGTCCCATTTCCAAGGCCTTCCCTTCTTCAACATGTCAGTCAAGGGAGCGGCTATGCTTGAATAGCCCTTGATGAAGCGTCTATAGTAGTTTTCCAACCCCAAGAATGACCTTAACTGAGTCACACTTGAGGGAGGCTCCCATTCTCGGATAGCCCTGACCTTCTCCTGCTCTATGCTTAACTTGCCATCTCGGATCTTGTGACCCAAGAATATCACCTCCTGTTGCGCAAATGAACACTTCTCCTTCTTTACATATAGTTCGTTATCTAGGAGGACTTGGAATACCATCTTCAAGTGTTTCACATGGTCCTCCAAAGTGGCGCTATAGACCACGATATCGTCAAGATAGACTACCACGAACTTATCGAGGAATGGATGAAAGATGTTGCTCATGAGCGTACAGAAAGTCGCTGGAGCATTGGTGAGGCCAAAAGGCATCACCAAGAACTCGAATGAGCCATAGCGGGTCACACAGGTCGTCTTTGGCTCATCTCCTTCAGCAATCCGAACCTTATAATAACCCGATCGAAGATCAAGTTTGGTAAAGTATCGGGCTTCACCAAGGCGATCAAAAAGATTAGCAATTAGAGGAATAGGGTACTTATTTTTCACTGTGATCTTGTTAAGCGCCCTATAGTCGATGCATAGCCGCAAGGATCCATCATGTTTCTTTTGGAACAATACCGGAGCACCGAATGGGGCCTTGGACGGACGAATGAATCCAGAGTCAAGCAAATCCTTCAATTGTCTCCTTAGATCCTCCAACTCCTTAGGAGACATCTGATATGGTGCCATGGCCGGCAGCCTCGTCCCCGGCTCTAGCTCAATCTGATGGTCCACCTCACGTCTAGGTGGGAGCTTCTTTGGAAGCTCGGGTGGCATCACGTCCTCAAACACTTGCAGGGCATCTCCAATCTCCTTTGGCACAGGCGTTCCCGATACCGGGCCCTCATCTACCTTGAGGGCCGCAAGATAGGTGGGATGCTTCTTTTGCAACCCCTTTGCAAACTGCATAGCTGAGAGTGCTTTGCCCATACTTTCAGGTTCTCACCTCAACGGTACCATGGACGTCTTCTCCCCCGTCATGATGCATAGAGCGTCAAGGCAGGTAGAGGCATTGCGCGTACCTTGTCCAAGAACTCCATACCCAAGACAAGCTTGAAGTCATCCATGGGAACAACAGAGAGGTTGATCTTCCCTCTCCAACCTCCAACCTGCATATCAATGTCTCGAGCGGCGCCAAGTGCGGGCTTGGCGCTGGCATTGACGGTCTTCAACCATCCTCCATCTACAATACGGAGGGCCAGTCTTCGTGCTTCATCTTCGAAGACAAAATTGTGGGTGGCACCTGTGTCGACAAGGGCTTGTGCCTCTCGGCCATTCACCCGTACGGCCGCATACATTAGTTCCTTGGACGCGGTTTTGGCAGGTTCGGTCCGTGAGGCAGCATTTAACAATTGGAGGGAACCGATCCGAGTTCCCTCCGATGTCTCGGTTCTTTCTTCATCTATCTTGGAAATGAGGGCATTGAGCGCCTTTCTCTTAGGGCACTTCCGAGTTATGTGCGGCCCTTGGCAAAAGAAGCATTTAGGGTTCCAAGGTTCTTTGGGCTTACCCTTGTGACGTTGGTCGTCATTTTTGTAGAAGGGACGCGACTTGTCCTTCGGTCTCTCTCCCCCGCCTTTGCCTTTGTCACTCTTCCTTTCTTTATACTTCGGAGTCTCCCTCCGACCTTCAACTAGCATTTCGGCAACAGCAATCGCAGCGGATAAGTCAGGAACGTCTCAGCGCTGCAACTCCTGCTTGGCCCATGTCTGGAGCCCGTCAAGGAAGAAGAATTTCTTATCTCGCTCGGGTAAGTCAGGAATCTCTAAGATAAGTTTCGTGAACTCATCGACATACTCCCGAATTGTGCCCGTATGCTTCAAGCGTCTCAACCGGGCTCGGGCCTCATCCTCCGCATCCTTAGGGTAGAACTGGGAGCGTAGTTCTTGCTTAAACGCATCCCAAGTATCTATGACAAGGGTGCCCCGAGCAATGTCCTCTCTCTTCCTCTTCCACCATAGACTCGTCGAATCCGTTAAGAAGAGTGCTACGGAGCTGATGCACTATGCATCACCGCACAGGCCAAGGTGATCAAAATACAGCTCCAAGCCGCTCAAGAACCCATTGAGCGTTTTGGCATCACGATGTCCGTCATAGGACTTGGGACGAGGGACATCTACCTTCACGACGTCTGGTGCCGCGCCATGACGATTGGCGATGGCGGCTTTGCATAGGGACAAGGCTTCCTTGTGCGCCCTTACTTCGGTCTCGAGCGCGACAAGTCTATCATTCACGCCCTCAATAGCATCCATACGAGCCACCAAAGCATCGAGGCGCGCATCCACCTCTTGTCTTAGCAAGTGCGTGGTAGAGTTGAGCGCCTCAAGCACATCACCCCGAAGATCATCATGTCCTTCTTCCGAAGGCGGGCGTTGGACCTTGGCAACGAGTATGTCCATTTGTCGGGACAACTCCGCCATGGCCAACTCCACCCTATCCATGCGATCGGCAAGGTCCTTGTTGGACCTCTTTCCTTTCCTCACATGGGCTTCCACATCCGTCAACGTGGACTCCGCCATAGTCACGGCCTCAACACAACTCCTAACACGTCAACACTACAATCAATGCACGACCCAAAGGCAACCTTGTGAGCTTATATCGGAACGTGGCTCTGATACCAACTGTCACAAGCTGGGCCTTTGAACTCCAACTCGTGCGGCCTTAGCTACTCGCGACGTCAAACGAGCGCTAAGTCAGCCTTTAAACACCTCGAGCCTATTAGGAGGACAAGAGGTTTAGTAGTGTTTATGAAGTATTTGGCAATGAGACACAAGAGAATTTAATGAGGAAAGAAAGCTTTTATTACAAGAAGAAGGCTTTTTACAAGTATATGAGGGGATTGGAGACTTGGTGGTTGGATTGGATAGATCCCCCTTGGCTATGTACATTCATATTTATAGGCATGAAATATGTACAAAAAGACAAACTAGTTTGGGGAGTAAGGATTGGCACATGGCTCCCCCATTCCCTCCTTTATTTTGATTTTAATTTTAATTTTCCCTCTCTATTTTAAACTTAAATTTTCCCTCCCATATTCCATTGCTACACTTTGGAGGGAATTCCAAGCCCTCCTTGCCGTCCACTTTGCCTCCCATTTGGCTTCTTTTACAAGCTAGCTATTTTCTACATTATTCTAGATGTTTCGAAGCTATTCTAGACTTATATATATTTTTACATATCGTCCTATGGACACGCCCCTCAACGGATCCATGCCGAGCACTTTTCCAAAGGTTTGTGTCCTTACAAAATTGGACTGAATACATAAATACATAACTGTAAGAATATTCGAGAAGAGCCTAAAATGAACCGTGGCCTTCTAGAACATTCTCACCATACAATGATACATAATAAAATTAAGCAAAATTTCTATGGAACTAGGCGGTTCGTGACAGTTCGCTACCCTCAAAAGACAATTTTGTTGGTTCTATTGGGATCCTTGGTCTCGTCTTTTAGAAGCTTGACTTAACTGATTTTCAAGTTCTCGAGATCTTTTACTACGATGAGATCTTTATTCTTGATGTGAAGAGGCTTGGCTTGGTTGATTTCTAGCTTCATGTGATCTTTGACTCTGATGAGTTCCTTTTGATTTTCTTTCAGAAACTTGGCGTTGAGAACTTTTGCTAGCTTGAGCTTCCGTAAAGAGATTCCTCCTCACTGTTGATTGAAGCTCATGTGCTTTAAGATTTGTTTCTTCATTTTCACAACTAAAATCACCATTTCCATGACATAAAAATCATTTTCAGAATTAAAATCATCATTTTTAGCACTGAAATCATTATTTTCAGCTCTAAAATCATCATTTTCAGTATTATGTTCTTCATTTTCAACAGCAAAATCATCCTCAACTTCGACCATTTCTAAGGCTTTAAGTTCTTCATTTCTTCGTTGCCTCATTAATCTTTGTTCTTGTTGCTTTTTCCTCAGAAGTGTGGCTATAGTTCCAGCAAATATGGCTTCTCGTTTTTGTTTCATCTTTGGGGTATGTTTCTTTCTCCATTGAGTGTGGTTTTTTCCTGTCATTATTTCGAACATGAAAATTCAAGTGCAATGCATCGAAAATGTTAGAATTTCAACTTGCAAATTCATGTCAAGCACGAGGAGAAACAGATTAAAACTTTCAAAAATTCTAATTCATAAAAAAATATTGAAAATGCAATTAACACGTCAATTAGAGTAGACGGAAGCATTAAACATAGTCCCAATCAGTGTCATCATAATCTGATTCATAATCAGAGTCACTATAATCTGAGTCATCTTCTTCCTCTTCCTCATCTTCCCCGACTTTCCCACCTTCATCGTGTTTGTTGTCAAAATATTGGATGTTATCTCAATGATGGTTGTAGGTGTGTCATTTCTAGCCCAACTAACATCACGATCTCCAACTGTTACAAGATTAAAATCGTCTAAATCACATCCAAGAGTATCATCCAACATATGAATATTTGTGTTCGCTTCTTGCACCATATCAGTTTCCCTAGAAACCCTTCTAATAACATAATGGACACCTTCTTCAATCGGGTCCTCAATGTAGTAAACTTGATTTACATGAGATGCAAGAACAAAAGGCTCATCTCTACACCGCAACCTCTTAGAATTGACACGAATAGACCCGTATTCATCATTTTGTGTATGAAATCAGTCACGCCTAAATAATACAATGCTCAATTGAGCGTAATAATCAATTTCAATGATATCTTGTATTGTTCCATAATAGGTCACGCTATCATCAACAGGATTACAATCTTTAGAGCTTGCAAAACTTGAGATCAAAGCAATGAGACTGACTCCACTATTTTGTGTTTTGCGTCTTGCATCATGTCCTGTAATGTGGAACCTGTACCCATTGATAAAATATCCTGTATATGCCTTTGCCATTGGATTCGGACCCTTAGCTCGCCAACGGATATAGTTTGGCACCACATCAACATTTATCTTATCCTTAAACCATGCTTTGAATTCCTTACTGTGGCTTTGAGCTTGATTCCATTTTTTGTTTTTGCCTCTACCCCTCTTGGGGTAACTCTTTAACAAGTTCTTGTTCACACGGGTAAAAAAGAAAAAAAGGATAATTTACATCATTTTAGCGTATAATTGCAACAGTATCTACACAAAAATATTAAAATTGGAGTTTATATAACATTACCTAATGTACTGCTCTACTATGTCATTGTCGGAGTTGAATAGAGCACAATTATGTGCCGTGCTTTTAATGCGAGCTTCTAAAACAACCGCTTTACCTTTACATTTTTTCTGTCCTCCTACAGGATAGCCTATCATTGGGAAATGGGCACTGAACATCCAACAGCACTTTCTCTCTCATTTGATTTCTTCTTAAATGTTGTCTTTATGTATCTTTTGTAAAAATTTAAGCACTCCCCTGCCAAGTAACCCTCTGCAATAGAGCCTTCTGGACAACTCCTATTATGCACATATGACTTCAATTTACAAATTTTTCTCTCCACACCGAACACATATCGACAAAAAAGGTCCACCAAGTCTTAATTCATCCACCAAATGAATGGGTAAATGCACCATTATATCAAAGAATCTGGCAAACAAAATATTTCAAGTTGACACAATATCTCTTTGATCTCATTTTGCAAATGATCAAGCTCTTCGGACTTCCACAACTTTACTACATATATCTCTAAAGAAAGCAACCAATCTTATGTAATGACTTTATAATTGCTACAGGGAGCAAGTCTTACAAGATCACATGAGCATCATGACTTTTGTAACCTATAATCTTCCTCTCATCAATATGTACAGATCACCCGATATCTGATGCATAACCACAAGGAAACTTCGCGTGTTTCAACACGTCGACCATCTAAACTTATCTTTGGATGCAAGTCACTTTTTATCCCCATCTCTTTGAGGTCCAAACGAGCCTTAAGATGATCCTTTTTCTTACCTGGACTATCTAACAAGATGCCAAGTATACTGTCGCATATATTTTTCTCAATGTGCATCACTTCCAAGTTATGACAAATTATGTTTCCAATAAGGCAAATCAAAGAAAATTGATCTTTTCTTCCAAAGGCTAGACATAATCGGTTGTTGTTGCTTCTTTTGCTTCTTCTTTTTCTGCTTCTTCTTACTATTTCTATGATTTTTCTTCTCTACTCTATTCTTTTTTTCCAAATACATGATCCAATGAAGACAACTCTTCCAAAATTTCACTTCCTTTCAATGCACTAAGAGCAACTGCGTGGTCTGTTTTGCCATTAAAAGAAGTTGCATTCTGCCTTACGGTCCAAAAATTTTCTATGCCCTTGAAAGCACACCTTTCTGCTATGAGGCAACCATTTGGAAGAAGTCTGAAAAATGCAACAAGGGCATGCCATGTACCCCTTTGTGGACCATCCCAACAACATTACATATGCCGGAAAGTCGTTGATCGTCCACATTAGAGCTGCACGCATATGTAAGGATTGTTTTCCAAAAGCATCATATGTCTCCAAACCAACTTCCCATAAATCTTTCAATTCTTCTATTAATGGTTGCAAGTATATATCAATATCATTTCCAAGAGATTTTAGACCTTGAATCAACAAAGAAAGCATGAAAAATTCGTCATTCATGCACATCCAAGGGGGAAAATTATAGTTCACGAGCATCACAAGCCATGTGCTATGATTAATGCTCTTGGTCCGATATGGATTAAATCCATCACTAGCTAACCCCAACCTGACATTTCGAGGATCATGTGCAAAGTTTGGATGCAATTTATCAAAGTCCTTCCATGCTTGGCCATCAACTGGATGTCTCAAGATTTCATCTTTAAGGAGGTCAGTGTGATGCCATCTCATGGACTTGGCTATTTTAGAACACAGAAATAACCTTTGAAGCTCAGGTTTCAATGGAAAGTGCCACAACACCTTTGCAGGAATCTTACGAGGTTCTACAGGATTGTTGTGGTGTTTCCTAACATACTTTTCATCCACTTTCCACCTAGAAGAACCACAAACATGACATGATATTGCCTCTTCATACTCTTTCCAATACAACATACAATCATTTGGGCATGCATGTATCTTTTTCTAATCAAGACCCAAATCCCTAACCATGTTTCTAGCATCATTAAAGGATTTAGGAAAATTCGCATTCATAACCAATTCCTTCAAAAAATCCAAAAGGTCATCAAGAGCCATATTACTCAACCCATGTTGGCACTCGAAAAGGAACAACCTAATGGTATAGGAAAGTTTGGAAAATTTTTTACATCAGGGATATAATTCCACCTTACCCTCTTCTAATCATTTGTAAAATTTCTTGGCATCCTCAGTCATCCCTTCTGTGATTCCTTGATCCCTATCATAATCACCAACTATATGGACAAATGTATCACGTAATAACCTATCGACATCAAAAGCGCAAGATGTATCATCAACATCATCTAACTTAGTGACCCTATTTTTGGACGAAAAAGTATCCCCATGGAAATGTTGATCATAATTTGCTACAAAACCATCAGCAATCAGATGATCATAGACCTCATTTCTTGTTCCCAAAATCTAAAAACACACTTATTACACGGACAGTGAAGTTGCCTCTGTTTTCCTTTTTCTTGACGTTTAGAAGCAAACTCAGTAGTCAAAAATTCATTCAATTGCATGTTTAATTCATCTGTCCATTTGGGGAGATACATCCAACTATTAGCTAAGGCATCCAAACGAGAAGCTATACTGGGCAAGAGGATAAGGAAGCATTGGGATAGAATATTAATACTTTTTACTAACAATAAAACAATTTTAGTATACAAGAATCCAATAGAGTATAATGTAAAAACATGAATTTCAAAGGGGATGACAAGAAGAAGATGAGGGTCAACCTAGTACCAAATGTGAGAAAGGGCAACCAGACCTAAATTAATATAACTCATGTCCATTTTAAAAATCAAAAGCAATGAATAAAGAGAGCTACAATAATCGTATATTAATATGTAAATACACGAAAACAAACATAACAAGTATTCATCCATATGGTTAAGAGATGAACTTCTCATGTAGTTGTAAATGATTTGTCTAAATGGTAAATTCAACCACAAATCACTAAGAGTGAAGTTTTTTACCATGTAAAAATTTTTCAAAAGCCTACCATGACTATTAATAGATTATGAACCTTATTCTGGGTAATAATTAACAAGTATGGCCTCAAACCCAAATTTCCTCACAAATCAGAATAGCAAGCATGAACAAAGGCAATTGGAAGGGGAAAAAAACTGTCATGATAGTGGGCATTTAAGTCCACTACCACACTGTCTGTTTACTTCTAAATTCTATTTGAATGAAGTACTGGAGCTTAGCAGTAACTTGTGATCAGAATCTTGAACCAACAATTCAGAACAGCAAGACTTAACAGCAGCCTTTGAACTGAAGTCGTAATCAATTGCTACAAGAACACAGAACTTGAAATTAATACTGTAGGATCTAAATTTTAGCTCAAGATCTTGATAAATTACAGTCTTGCTCAACATAAAAATCGACAAATAAGTTGCAGCAGCAAGCACGATTATTCTTTTAACAATTCTAATTCAACCGATCATGTATCTGCTGCATAAAAGGATCAAATTGTAGCTCACAACTAAGAAACAAGATTCTAATCACAGTTGGAAGCTAAATTCAAGCTCTGATACCAATTGTTATGATTCAAGCTCAAACTTGGATCATAACCTTTGGTTTTAAGAGATTTATACTAGAAAATGATGGATTGAGATGAGTAATCAAGAGAATTTTAAGAGAAGTTAGAGATTGATATGAGATTGTAAGGGAATTAGAAGAAATCAAGAGAGATTGAAAAGAATTAAGAAGTGAAGTGAAGACATTTGATAGAAGCCTAGAGAGAATTGGGAGATCAAGAAAGAGAAATCAATTCATTATTCTACATCCAAGTTTACAAGATTAGATATTACTTATTTTAACTAAGGACTAGAGCAATTACGTCAACTAGAGTGAGTTTGTATTGTGTCAAGCTTTTGGTGCTAGCTGCAATTGATCAATAAAAAAAAAAAAGTTCTGGTGCTTGTGTTTGCAAAACTGACTGAAGCAACAGCTGGGCTAACTAAAATCACTTCACTTTATCCGCATTATGAATCAGCTACTCTAGTGTTCTGCTGTTGAACAATCTGCAAGATTCCATCTAAATCAGTGAACCTGGAGCCAGATCATAAGGTTCAACTGCAAATTACTTTAACCACAACTTCTGAACTGAATTTCTTGATCAGCTTCAATCGAAACAAGCAGATCTTAAGTCTAATGCCTCACTATCTTATTCACTGTGAATTCTTTGTTCGAATGAAGTGCTGAAGCTAAGCTTAGGTTAATTCAACAAGATCACTATAGATTCTGCTGATTTGAATTCAATTCCAGCTGAATCAATGTAGCAATAGCTCATGTCAAGAATTCAGCTACCAATCGTTATAATAGCAAATTCTGAACTGAAAACTTGAACCAAAACAAACAGACGGCAGTGCTTGAAGCCAATTGCAGCACGATCTTAATAAATTTCAGCTAGATCTTGAATGACTTAGTGCAGCACGATCTTTGCAACTCTAACTTGAATCTGATCAGCACAAGCTTAAATTTGATATAACAATGCTAAATGTTGTTCAGTCACAAACTAGATATCTATTTAACTTGATTTGGAATCAAATCAAGGCTCTGATACCAATTGTTAAGATTCAAGCTAAACTTGGATCATAACCTAGGGTTTCAAGAGATTTATACTAGAAAATGATAGATTGAGATGAGGATCACAAGAATTAGATGAGAAGAAGATATATTTAGATGAGAATTAGGTAAGATAATAGAAGAATTGAGATGAGAATCAAGAGATAGAGAGCATTGAAGCTCAAAGAGAGAGAAAGATCATTTCATTCATTCAACACTTGAAGAGTAGAAGAGAAGCTTCACCTACTTATAATATCTAAAGCTAATGAGATACAATGTATCTAGACACATTAGACTAACCGACTTAACAAGAAGGAGCCGCCATATTTGACTCTTACCAACTAACATCTTGACCTTGCACCAATTACTAGCCGACATCATACTAACACAAGCCAATACATGACTTAACTAATGACTTATGCTACTTATTATATTCATTGAATTACTAATACTAAATCACCTTACATCTAATATAGTCGGGTCATGACATTTTGCAAAGGATACTTAAGACATTGGCATTTAGACCAACATGTTAGGTTCTTAGTCTACAAATGCTACACTGTAGGCTCGTCAGTTTGGTCATTGGAGTTGAAATTTGGTTGATGCGATACGACAGTGGAAGACCTCCAGAGGTATATTCTTCCAACGGCAAGGGTTATCGTCTACAACATTTCCTAAACGATAAAGGCTCTTCTCTCTTAGATTCTTGAGGACAAGAATCTTTAAAGGGGGATGTATTGTTATGATTCTAATAGTTGGGGCATGTGAAAGATTGTAATTAGTATAAGTCTTAGATAATATTCTAGCAGCTTATGTCAATAAAGATCATGTACGGGGTTGGTCAAAGGGTTAAGGCCAGTTAGTTAGGTTAGTTGGTCAATGTTGGCGGGCTAGGTAGTCAAGTCAGTTGAAGGCATATGTCATGGTTCATTATATCTCCTCTATCCGACATTAGCTTAGAGTTAGTATAAGAGTGTGATCTCTTTCATTGTAAGGGATAACTTTGATGAATACAAAATATCTTTGGATATTATTCTCTCTCTCAAATAACTCTCTCTTTATTTCTCATCTCCCTTCACTTCTTTTCTCATCTAAACTCTCATCTATCCTAGGTTATGATTGAAGATTGATCTCGATCATAACAACATCCAAGTTGATTTGGATAGGACTAGAGGGTATCATTGATGCTGGCAATTCTAGGAAGAATTGGGTCAATGCAGATTAGGAATATGAGCTGCGATGTTATTTATGCCCTTTTTAAGGCAAACTCAAATGAACTTAAGGCAAACTGAAATGAAATTAAGCCGCAACACACAAAAATGGAGAAGTTGTTTATGCCAATTTTAAGTTGTTTACCATAAAAATATGCACGAAAATAAATTAAGGCGAACTGAAATGAACTTAAACTGCAACGCACGAAAATTACAGAGCTATTCATGTCAATTTTAGGTTATTTACCATGAAAATACACACAAAATCAAATTAGGGCAAACTCAAATGATCTTAAGCCGCAACACACAAAAATGGAGAAGCTATTTATGTCAATTTTAAGTTATTTACCATGAAAATATGCACGAAATCAAATTAAGCCAATTCAAATGAACTTAAACCACCGCACACTAAAATTACAAAGCTGTTCATGTCAATTTTAGGTTATTTACCATGAAAATACAAACAAAATCAAATTAGGGCAAACTCAAATGAACTTAAGCCACAACACACAAAAATGGAGAAGCTATTTATGTTCATTTTAAGTTATTTACTATGAAAATATGCACGAAATCAAATTAAGGCCAACTCAAATGAACTTAAACTACAACACGCGAAAATTACAAAGCTATCCATGTCAATTTTAGGTTGTTTACCATGAAAATACACACAAAATCAAATTAGGGCAAACCCAAATGAACTTAAACCGCAACACATGAAAATTACAAAGCTATTCATGTCAATTTTATGTTATTTACCACCAAATTATGCACGAAATCAAATTAGGGCAAACTCAAATGAACTTAAACCGCAACACATGAAAATTACAAAGCTATTCATGTCAATTTGAGGTTATTTACAATGAAAATACACACGAAATCAAATTAGGGCAAACTTAAATGAACATAAGCCACAACTCACGAAAATGGAGAATCTATTTATTTCAATTTTAAGTTATTTGCCATGAAAATATGCATGAAATTGGATTAGGGCAAAGTCAAACGAACTTGAACCGCAACACTTGAAAATGAAGAAGATATTATGTTATTTACCTTAAAAATGGAGAACGAAGAAGTGACTGCAACCAAAATGGGGCACACCAACGAGGAAGAGTAGAGCGACGATGAGGAGTGGAGCTGCGAACAGGAGTTGCGAAGTTTTCAGCGAGGGTGTTCACTTTCTTTTAAAATTTTTTGTATTTTTTTTTGTTATTGAAAATTATGGTGGAAAAATTTTGTAAATTTGGCGGCATATTACTAAAATTTTATTTACTCCCTCTACTGCTCCTTTGCAATGTAATTTACGACGGGTAAAATCTCATAACCGACGGCGAACAATAAATATTGTCATAAATAATGCACGATTTCATAATTAATTCCTAACAACTTATATTTTTTTGTCATAATTGTCATACCATTTACAATGATTTTTACCATCTGTCTTAACCAGTTATCCTACATAAGTATCAAATCGAGTTAACCAGCAGGTATTGAATGAGTCGAGTGTTAAGCCACTCGACTCAAACTCATTTAGTAGTTGCATATGTATTATTTTGTACCCAATCGAACTTCAATTAGGGTATCGATTAAGGAGATAATAGTTAAAATAGAAAAGAGTACCAAAAATATTTTACAAACAAATTTAAAAAAAAGAGCATCTAACTTTCAGAAAATTTTAACATTGGCACCATGACATTATATAACGGTTGTAAATTGTTGCAATAAGTGTCATTTAAAAAACCGCTGCAACAAACCGTTGTCGTATGTAATTGTGCTCAACAGTTACTTTTTTGTTACAAAAACTGTTACCGTAGACATCCTTATGCAACGGTTTTAGAACCGTTGCAAAACCGTTGCATAAATTTAGCTTTTGGAACAGTTTTGGAGCCGTTGCAAAACAACCGTTGCCATAGGCCTGTTTCATAGTAGTGACTCAAAAACAGAATCAAATAAATAATGGCACTAGTGAATGAGAACAAATCAACCCATGATACAGCCTATACGACAAGTTGTGGTGATATTGTACATTACACACCGCCAATATCAAGACCTTGGCAACAAGTTCAGGAAGGACTACATACCCATTTTGTTTGCATGCATCCTGTGTTACCCAATTTGTACATGTAGTCAGATAAGGATACATATCAAGGGACCCGGCTATTTTCTATAGATTTACGTGTTTTTGTCTAGTTTGAAGTGTCCTATTGCCATAGCAACATCAAGTATAACGAACTAACTATGCATACAACAATAACTTAGTAACCACTATAACATCTAGGTACTACTTCAGAAGAAACTTTGAATAATCAAATACCTTAAGTTTGAGGATATAGTGCTAAATTGGAACTACTTCAACATAATTGATTGAACTCGGCCACAAATCTGGTACCGTTATTTTCCTCTATAATTGTCCCCCTGTTCCATCATTTTTATAGATCAATTTCAGACCTTAGAAACATACGACGCTTCACAAAAATCTAGAGTAGGTTTTCAGTTTCATCTGAAAATTGAAGACTTTCAAAGCTCATATCATTAGAATAGGATGAAATGGAGAAGGAAAAGATGACAGCAGTAATGGACATGGTAGCTTGGGCACTTTGGGGGGGTTGGGGGGGGGGGGGGGGGGGGGGGGGGCGCGGGCGCGATGGAGAGATTGTCATGGCCATGGGCAGCCGTGCAGCTGTCTAGAGCTACTCATGATGCATGAAGAGGAAGAGGAGATGGCACAGGAAAGAATACAGGAATCATGTTATATTAAGTTGCTAATGAAAACAGGAACAACTCCTGGAAACATCATGATCGACACTAGTAGCTACCCCATGCTCATCTTACAGCCACCCAGCAGTACCATCAAGGGCTGACACTATCTGAGGTCATTATTGCAAAAGAGGGAAAATGTTAGAATTTCGTTCTTACACTGTTTGAATAAGTGTTCAAGAGAGGAACCAACAGAGTGAAAAGAGATTAGGAAAAGAATTAAAGTCACTGAGGAAAGAGAAGAAAGGTAAAAGTGATCCCAATTCACCAAGGGGATGTGAGAGAAGGCAGACAGCAAGTATCTAATAGGATGCAGATCTATAAAAAGAAAGCAACATATGAATGGGGCATAAAGTAGGTCCACTCTGTCTATTTCGTATTTGTGAGTTAGGTCCTTGGTGAAATTTTCTTATTAGAAGGTTAATTACAATTTAGAACTACCATAGTCCCTCTAGTTAATTTCCAACTTCAAACTACTCTGTGAACTACATAACAACAAATCCTCAACTTCACTTTCTTTTGAAAAGTTAGCCTAGCATCTTCCGTTGCACATTGGACATCAGAAGCATTGGAAATATGAATTCTTAAGCAGCAGAATCAGAAAAGAGAATAGCAAAACACCTGGGGTCTGTTTGTTTCAACAGAAACCTTTTTCTGTGTTAGTTTTATTATTCTTTCAATAACTTTGCCACTAGGGTAAATATTTTCGTCCACTGAGGGGAAATTGACTTCCCCTCGAAAAAAAGGAAGAACATTTTTGTTCGTGAAGGGGAAAACATTTTCTGCGGAAATCTTATATCATATGTTTCGCTTCAACCTCAACCCCATACAAACTTATATAATGAAACTATTTTCTCTAATTAAAAAGACAAATTTAAGAAAAAAATATTTTTGATTGAAAATATATTCTAAAGAAAAATTTTCTTTAAGGAAAATATTTTCCTTTAAACTAAATAGAGCCTTAGTAAAGTCTCACCATTTTTAGTGAGCACAGTGTTAGTAAAGTCTCACCATTTTAAGTGAGCACAGTGAACATTAACCTGGATATGCTGTAAACGCAACTTAAACAAATCCTTCCGTATAGTATACTGAATGAAAAAAAAGGATGAATAACATCTTGGAAAATCAAACGACAAAAATCATATGCAAGGAGATTAAATAGACAACTATGTAATTTACCTGCCACTGAAGCTAAAGACCAACTTAGTAATCAATAGAACATTCTTTAAGAGGGAACATACACATGCAATTGCAGGGAGGGACAAGAATGGCAGGAAGAAGACGAACTCAGGGGGTGTTTGAGACTTGAACCGATGACACCCCCCCTCCCAATATTTGGGGAGGATGTCCGTCCAACTAGGCCAAATCTAGGGGTGCCAATGGCCTCATTACATTGCAAGCTCTCCCCTTCAGAATTCTCTTGCCAGTTAACAGAACGTATGCAAGAAAAGGGACAAGTGAAGATGCCCCATGACAAAAAACCACTTATACATAGTAAACACATTTATGATTGAAAACTTGAATTAAAATTGTAGCACAACTGGCCATCATTATCTAATGATCGGCATTGTAATGAAAGCGTTAGGAGTTTTATTGTCCTTCTCGTGCATTCCCAGGAGTGTTTCCATTGCCTGATATAATAATGAACCCAGACATCATTGGTCACAACAGAGGAAAAACTATAATTCTTGAATGCACCAGAAATATATGTAGAAGAAATCACTGCTCAGATCGGAGTTGTTGCAACACTAAAGAATACCAATGATTTTCCTCAAGGCTTTGGCAATGTCCAAAAATGAATGAGCAAAGTGAGAGAGATGGTAACACCCTTGTCACAAAAATGCTTGTGTAACAGAAGTTTGGAAGTTATAACCTTCGAGTTGATAAACAAACTTACAAGAATGCAGCCTGTTCAGCATGGAACAAGCATCTGTGATCAACGTCGGAGCTATACCTGCTGTCTATAAGCAGATAGAGAAAATTATGAAGTTGCTGCCAAGTTCAAAAATGCACATGACCACATGATTTACCGTGTGAAATCAATCACAAACACATGAAGCACACGCGACATTAACTAAAAGTTGATTCTTTGAGATACTTAATTAAGCAACTAGTTCTGGATAGAAAACACAGACATGATAAACTAGTGGAATGATATCATACCTCTACATTCCTAAGATTGGCAAAGGCATGAAATGCGACATGATAGACAGTGAGTCGCCTGTTCACAAACCCTCTGCGCCTAGATACATAGTCAGTAGTGGGAACATTATATAGCTCTTTTTCAGAAATACCCATCATGACGTTTTCAGCCATAACACCTGGTCTGTCCATGGATGACCATCCTTTTGACTGTTCAACAAGCTCAAGAATCTGGAATATGAGAGAACAATGTCAAAGAACCGTAGCAATTGATATAACTAAATTATGTTTACACAATATATGTCTTGCGATAAATACTTTGGCAGCTGTATCATTTGTCACAGAAGTCTTGTTCTTGTGAGCTGCAATAAGACCAGCATAGCAAAACTTGTTCAGGCCAAGACCAGCAGCTTTCATATCACGAATAATGGCATACCTGTCATGCGATCAACCAGTAGTTATAGTCACTTAAGATCATGTTGGACTCAGTGGAGCTAGAAGATGAGTTAGAGCCCAAGAAGAGGAAGTGAAAAATAATCGGCATCCAGACACTAATCATACGCATCGCTCCAATACAAATCAGTAGGGAATAAGAAGCTCTTCTAAGGGCTCCAATAACAAAAGGGGAAGGCAGTGAAGAATATAAAAGTATTATGGTTCATAACTACAGCATGGACAAAGATTTGGGACGAATCAAACCTTCATAGCAAAGAAGTAAAGACGAAAAAAAAAAGAGAATAGAGTAATGTCATACTCTGTAATCAGATATACACTCGATCTAATTGATTAGTGGCTGCACATGCATTAAGAAGACGTATGTATGTTTGCCCAGTTGGCTTGACTTCATTTCTCTTCATTTCTCCCAAGATCTTCAATTCAAGGAGGGAAACCACGTCAAGGTTAGAAGCATTAAAATGTATTTCCAGATAACATAAAGCTAGAGTCATTGTAAAACATAGAATATTATGGAAGGTAGCAAGACACTTAACGGAATAAATGAAGAAGCATACTTGAATAGCCTGCTCAGAGTTCTGGCATTTTCCACAGGTCGAAATTAAAAAATTATACAAACATTATCTGAGCCAGAAATTATAGGACATCAAAGCCAACTTGTACGTTCTGCAGCCATTGACAAACAATAAGAATTTACTAAGTATGTATTAAAATAGAAATCATTTATTTGAATGGTAAGTTTTTTTAGCCACCTAAGGATAATGTTTTAAGTGTTTGATAACCATGCCTACAGAAAGATAAAAGTAGAAAACCTCACACTATGAGTCCTAAAAAGAGGATTGTATTCACAGATCAATATACAAAGAGAGTGTACAATAAGCCCTCTAAATATAGAGATAGCCAAAAATACAAAGAAACTTATTCCAACCCTGTCGAACATCAGTGAGGATGCGCGCTAAAACACATTGTGGGAGGAAATCCAAAGAGATGACAAAAAATTGCCCAACTCAAAAGGTTCTGAACTGAAACTGTTCAATCATAAAAATTTCAAAATAGCACCTCAGCCCAGAAACAAAAGCAGTGGCCAGAGAATCATATCCTCTGTAGCAAGCCTTGCTATTTTAGGTTATGTAAATTACTCTTAGGCGTTACACTTGCCCCAAAAAAAGAGCCATACAATTGATAATTTAAATACACCTTTCACACAGACACATTTAGAGGTGTTTCTTAGCAACTAAACTACTATAAATATGCATTATGAAAATCACTACAAACACACCCTTTATGTAACAGCGATTGCTTATCAACTAAACTACTATAAATATGCATTATGAAAATCACTACGAACACACCCTTTATGTAACAGCGATTGCTTATCAACTAGATCAAACATTATTATTTAATGAACATTATGTTGTGTAACAGCCTCTAGATTGCATGGGGCACCCTTACTCCCAGATGAACGTTTTTGGATAAGGTATTTGTTGGTGTTCTTCATAGTTCTAAAACCAATTTCTATCCGGTTAAAGTTCTCATAACACTCTTGTTAAAGTTGATCTGATAAAACCTAACCTCTTTACAGCCTAAGTTCCAAATTGTTTTAACTTTACTGTTTTTAGGTTATCATCTTTAAATCCGATTTTAACTTCAACAATAACTTAGTTTATTTTAGGATCTTGTAAAAGGTGGTCTTTAAAACTGAGGCTCTAAGCTTTGATTCGAGTTTACATGCGACGATAGAAGACAATAACGAAATAAAGATAGTACACACGATTTTAACATGGATCGGCCCTAAATGGCCTACTCCACGATCCCCCTATCACTAGAGAGCTCTATTTTATTAATCATTTAAGCTTTACAACCGTGTAAATGGTTCAAGGCGCTTTCACATCAAAACCTAAGCTATTAGTTACAAACCTCTCTTTATATAACCCTTTACAACCGAATCAGTAAAGAATAAAAGAGAGAGTAAGAGAAATTTACCAACTCCGAGCCAGGTAGCTACTATACCATCACGATCCCAGATCCCCGAGACGATCCGCTTTCGTGGTTCCCAGCACCGACGAGCTCCATCCCTTACCGGCTAGGTTTTGGCACCATAAACCCCTAGGGCAAACCCTAGAAACACCCCCAAAAAAGGTTGAAGATGGACATGAAGGAGAGAGAGAGAGAACCGGTGAAAAATAACCTAAAAAATTGAACCACACCACTCTCTCTCCTCAGAACCCCTTTTTATAAACAAAAAAATAATCCAAGTGCTTTAAATCTGAACCGTCCAAGGGCACCAAAAAATGAAGGGCCCAGATGTCACCCCAGCACCGGCCACTCCCGTGGGGACACGTGGCAGTGCTGAGAAGGGAAAAAAATGGGAAGCTTCCCTAGGAAGCTTCGTGCTGTTGTTTAAAAACAAACGGTTAAATACTTAAATTTAATTTATTATATTTACTTAATTTATTTTACTTAAATACAGACCACATTTTGATTTAAGCAAAATTCCTCATTTAAGTATTTTACATTTTATCCGCCAAAATCTGTTTGCGACTAATAGCTTAGCTCTCTCTGGCCATTGTACTCAGACATGGTTTAGACTATTTAGGAACCAAATTCCAACAATTCTCTACCTGGTTACTAATTAGTCTAACTACTGGACTCACTCTAGTAATAGGAGGGCAAAGCATTTTGTTTTGGTCTTGTTTCTCCTCCTGAAACATAGGAGACCTGAACCAAGTTAATGAACCCCATTAACTTGTTCAAGGGCACAGCTTCAGTTCTCATATCAGCCAGACCTTTCATCCGTTCAAATTTTCAACAACTCTACCCTATCATCCTCTAACTATTCCATCACAAAATGCGTCGTGACAGCTAGATGCATACTCCTATCATGGAATACAGTGTTCCTGCTAAATGCTAGCACTGACTGGCTATCCATATATCCCTGGAATTCCTAGGCATAAGTTTAATTCTTCCAGAAGTCTACTTAGCCTAATTCCCTCATTAATGGCGCCCGTTAGCTCCAGGAGTTCATTACAGTCATTTGACGACACTATCATTGACTGGACCTTGGATCTCCAACTAACAATCTCGGCCATTCAAAGAGATCATGTAGGAGCTCTTGGACTTTCGTTTGACCAGATCTCCACCGAAATCGACATCAATGTACCCTAAGAGACTTAGGTTTCTGTTCCCACAAACGTAAGTCCTAGCATCAAACTACCCTTAATATATATATCCCAATAGCCACTTAACCCCATCCCTGTGCTCCTTCCCTAAATTCACCTGAACCTAGAGAGCACGATGATTGGTTAAGCTATGGTCAAACCCTGTACAAGTCATGGACTTCATGATTGACCCTATAGCATTAGCCTATGGAACGTTGCTCTAATCAGGAACCTCCTATTCAATCCTAAGATTTTGGTATTTGCTGAAAATTTATCTTGTTACGTGAACTCTAACCTTAGCCGCCGTCATGTTAAACCTATGAATGACCTTCTCTAAGTAATTAGACTGAGATAAGTTTATCGTTTTCAACATTTGATTAGCTACCAATCTCCATTCCAAATTCCACTTAGCAGGACCAAGGTCTTTTCATATCTAATCCAGTTTAACAGACTCCACAGGTTAACAATCTTCAGGCATGCAATGACAAGCTATCAACATATCATCAATCATAGGCAAGTATAACATAGAATCAATAATCACAATTTTCACGAATTGACCTAGTTACCCTACTTCTACCAAGAAGTCATGGAACCGCTTTTCCCATTTGCCATGGGGACAGCTACAGTCCGTACAAGGACTACCTGAGCTTACGTCCCAGGCCAGCATTCCGGGGTTTCCTTAAAAAACCCACAAGCTAAGCCATGTAGAGCTCCTTCCAAGCTCCCCATGCAAACAAGTGATAGTTACGTCTAACTACTATTCCAAATCCAGGTTATCCTACTCCGTCAACTTCATTGACACCCTAATAGTGATGTGCTTCCCCCCCAGTGATATCCACGCTTCTTTGCTGCGGGACACCTTTAGCTACAAGCCTAACCGTAAAACTATGTTTTTCTCAAAAGGTAAACTATGTTCCTTAGTCTTGTAGTTCTACTTGTTTTCCACTAGATTCTTACCCGCCATCCAAGTCCTGTACTTCACTAAGGAATCCATTTCCTCCTTCATTGCATCCTGCCATTCTGCAGAATGGTGGCTGTTAGATAGCCTGCTTGAAGCTCAAAGGTCATGATTCTATATACTAAAGGGCAACCAAGGCATACACTATGCACCGAGCTGTATCCTAATCATCGGGGAGGCCTTGCCTCTCTCCTAGCCCTATCCCTAGTCAGTTGATAGTCTCCTAGTTCATTTTCAAGAATCTTTTTCAGATTCCAGTCCGGTCAAGAAGCATATTTCAGCACTACCAACATCCTGAGATTGTTCCTGTTCGGGTTGGTTCATTTTTGGTATCCGATTCTTTTCCCTGTTCATTCTTTAATTTCTGATCTTAGTCATGCTATGATAATTCAGTTCTGTTGGATTCATCTCACGTAGATTAGGTTCAAACACACGGTTCCTTAGAAGTTGAGTTACTAGTATCACCTAAATAGATTATGTCTAACTCATCAAAAAAATTACATCTCTACTTATTATGATCCTAGTCCGATTTTCCTCCGTAACTCCTATCCTATCACCTGTTACCCCTTCAAGGTAACTGAGGAACATGCTTGTTCACAGTCCGGGGTTCACAATTTACCACAAACTTGTGGGCGCATGCCGCACAGCCAAACACTCTCCCAAAAGAGTCGTTTGCTCGCTGTTCGGTCCGCATTTTCTCAGGTATCCTTAAGCCTAATTTACCAGTTTAAGGCATCCTATTCACAAGATAGGGAGGCTGCCGTGTCAGCCCCTTCCCTCAAACTATTTGCCTAGTACTTGATGCGAACATCATACACCGGACCCTTGTCACACAAAGTTTGGTTCATACGCTCCGCAACCCCTATTTGCTAATGCGTTCTTCTAACCGTGTTTTTAACTGTTTGACACCATTTTAAATAATTTCCAGTAGCATACAACTTCACCAATTCTAAATTTATGTTATCCAAACCATTGCTCATTCTTAGGTATTTTCAATTTTAACCAGTTATATTTTCTATCTAATCCTTCCACCTCTCAAATGTGGGTAAGCGGTCATCGAATATTTCAACAGAAAATTCCAGACACTGAGCATGAATTAACTTTAATCATAGACAGAAAATTATAACACTCCACCTAAGGTAACAACCCTGGTTTGACTCATAAATTAGAATGCACATAATTTAACACCCCGTGAGTTGTATGCGTCCCTACGTTGAATACCAAACTATACTAAATGCACATGACTCACAGAAATTAAATTTTGGACTGACTATTATTTCCTAACATTCCATGTTATAACGGTTTTTCCAAACCTCTCTCATTCACAAGGCCCTAAATGCCTACGCCATAACTCGATTCTGGTCAGACTTAACCACTATCCTTGACTTACCTGAGACACTCCTACCCTTTAATACGTAGACCTATCTAAGCACCGTTTCAAAACCACCAAGGATCTCTTCAAGATCCTAAGTTCTAAGTTCATGGCTCCAAACTACATTCCCTTTAAGTCCAACCTAAAGATGTCATGTTCCTACGTAGGTCAGGAACGTGTCTTACATCCTCCATGATGTATGTCATTCCATTGGTTAATCCTAATTTTTTTCAATACCCTACACCAGTTATGGTTACTCCTATGTGGTGTCTTAACATCACTCTTCTTTTCCTAGTTACCGATTTTTAATATTAATAAAATTATCTCTAGTGGCAGTCATATAAAAATATAACTATAACCTGAATTTAAACACCCACACATGGTCTAATGATTCAAAAAATGAAACATTAACATGACAAGTAGTACTATTTTCAATATAGCACTTTCAAGCATTTCACAATTGGCATTTCAATCACATAAATTGGTTCAAAACATTGAAATAAACATAAATTGGCATTTAATTCTTATTAGGGCAGTTCCTTTTATATGTCATAGCTTCTTGTACTCACAACACTTTATTTTCGTTATGTCTCATCTATTTCTAAACTTAGAACGATACCTACCCTTCAATTATCCCTTGTTATTATTTTTTTTTTCAGATTTTCCTAATGCCTGTTCTTTCCTCTCATAACCATTCCTTTACCATTGCTACCCCAAACTAGTCTGTCCCCTCCCTTTTCAGTTCTAGAATTTTACTCCTAAAAGCTTGCTTTACTCCATCTAAAGTGATCTTCACCCGGCCATATCTTAATGTGTCTTTAATGCCCCTAAGTTACTTAGGTAAAGCACACACTAAGACTATAGCTTGAATCTCACCTAGAATTCAAGCATCTTCTTTCATTGGGTCCTATAAAATTATGTTTAACCTTTTTAGGGAGTCCTCTAGAGGCTTATACTAGCCAATCTAAAGGTGAAGAAATTTCCATATAAGTATCCTAATCAACAAGGATTCATCCTTATACATTTCTTCTAACTTTGACCAAATTTTAGCAACAGTTAACAAAGGAAAAAAACAAGAGGCAGCACATTAAATCTAAACAAAACATAACAAGAGTACCTAAAGCTCTTCTGCTCCAAACTCTTCTCGATCACTGCTGGATAGCAGCCAGACGAGTTGGATCCCACACCTTGGGACGACATTGCTCTAGTCTTGATCTTCCAAAGGGTATTACTTTCTTCCCGCAAAATTTTCTCGATATCAAACTTAGCAACCAATTTTTCCCATTTCAAAAAAATATTTTTTGCAAACAGAAACATTTTTTTTTCTTTTCACAAACAGTGACAACAAAAAAACGAATTTTTTCAGAAAAAAAAACATAAGTCTGTTTTGACACGTTTTTGACACTCAATTTAAAGAACCACGTCCATTTCACAAACCTTTGGCTCTGATACCACTTGTTGGTGTTCTTCAGAGGTCCAAAACCAATTTCTATCCGGTTAAAGTTCTCAAAACACTCTTGTTAAAGTTGATCTGATAAAACCTAACCTCTTTACAGCCTAAGTTCCAAAATCCGTTGTTTTAACTTTACTGTTTTTAGGTTGTCATCTTTAAATCCGGTTTTAACTTCAATAATAACTTAGTTTATTTTAGGATCTTGAAAAAGGTGGTCTTTAAAACTGAGGCTCTAAGCTTTGATTCGAGATTACCTGCGACGATAGAAGACAATAAGAAAATAAAGATAGTACACATGATTTTAATGTGGTTTGGCCCTAAATGGCCTACTCCACGGTCCCCCTACCACTAGAGAGCTTTATTTTAGTAATCATTTATGCTTTACAACAGCGTAAATGGTACAAGGCGCTTTCACATCAAAACCTAAGCTTTTAGTTACAAACCTCTCTTTATACAACCCTTTACAACCGAATCAGCAAAGAATAAAAGAGAGAGTAAGAGAAATTTACCAACTCCGAGCCAGGTAGCTGCTATACCATCACAATCCCGGATCCTCGAGACTATCCGCCTTCTTGGTTCCCAGCACCGGCGAGCTCCATCCCTTACTGGCTAGGTTTTGGCACCATAAACCCCTAGGGCAAACCCTAGGAACACCCCCAAAAAAGGTTGAAGATGGACATGGAGGGGAGAGAGAGAGAACCGGTGAAAAATAACCCAAAAAATTGAACCACACCACTCTCTCTCCTCAGAACCCCTTTTTATAAGCAAAAAAGCAATCCAAGTGCTTTAAATCTGAACTGTCCAAGGGCACCAAAAACTGAAGGGCCCAGACGTCACCCCAGCACCGGCCACTCTCGTGGCGACATGTGGCAGTGTTGAGGAGGGAAAAAAATGGGAAGCTTCCCCAGGAAGCTTCGTGCTGTTGTTTAAAAACAAACGGCTAAATACTTAAATTTAATTTATTATATTTACTTGATTTATTTTACTTAAATACAAAACACATATTGATTTAAGTAAAATTCCTCATTTAAGTATTTTACATTTTATCCGCCAAAACCTGTTTGCGACTAATAGCTTGGCTCTCTCTGGCCATTGTACTCAGACATAGTTTAGACTATTTAAGAACCAAATTCTAACAGTATTAGACAAAGGTTTAGAGACTAGGGATAAGGTGGTTAAACAGAACTTACAAGAAATAGTTCCAGAGTGTTAAGGTTTCAAAGATTTGCTCTTGAGCCTTAACCTTGGTTGGGATAGAGAGAGTATGAGATGAGAAAGCATATAGAGTTTAGATGAGAAAGAGGGGAATGGAGATGAGAAGTAGAGAGAAATATCAAAAGATATCAATTCATTCATCAAAAGTTATGGATTACATGCTAGGACCTCTTATTTATACTACTTACTTGATATGAGCTTAATACATTGAATCTAGCCACACAAGGACTAACCAATTTAGGAAGTATCTGGAAGTATCTAGAACTAAAGCTTAACTAACATTTAAACCACATTTGACGCCAAGACAATTCTAACAGCCTAACCATCCCCAAAATGCAAAACAACTGCTGCAACTTATTATTCATGCAGCTAATTATACTTTAGCAGCTTAGGACAATGCAGTGCAACACTAAAACTATTACCATGCAGCTACTAAGTTTGTTACAATGCAGTAGGAGAGCTAACAATATCATCTTAGCAACCCAATCAACAATAACAGCTCAGCAGCAGCACCATCCTCATACCAGCAACAGCAAATCAGCAATTCAGCAGCAGGGCAATACGCAACTACCATGATTTCCATGCCTCAGATTCTTGAATCATAACATTCCCTTCCTCTTGAAAACATTCTTGTCCTCAAGAATAGAAGAGCGTTGTAACAATGAAGAACACTTATTACATATGAAAATACATCTGAAACGGCGAAGTTTGCTGAAATCTGCAGCTGAGACAACCAATAAGCACTTCAATTAATCGTGATGCCATGTCTGCGTTTGAGTACATAATCCTCTTCAGGAGGTTTGCTATGATCAAACCAAACATCACTAACACATTCTGAACCCCTCCTGTTGCAGTTAACACAACTCAAAACCAAGACTTGCCGCTGAAATTTCCCAAATGCAGCAACAATTATGTTTTTCTGCATGTAGTAAGCTACATTACTGATTTTGTGTATCTTTGTCCCCATTAAACTGCATATGAAGTCCTTGAGCATCTCGGGAGGCCTTCCAAATTCAAACCAAGAGAATCAATTGTCGAATTCAGCTTGAAGACATTCCCATATGCAGCCCCAACAACCGCCTATCTGGAACATGGTAGCAACACATATACTAAACTCTTTCATGTTGGATCTTATCCAAAATGTGTATTGCTCACACAACCACATACTAAACCAACTCATGACATGCTTAACACATTCTTGGTTGCTTTCCAATTGCACCCACGTTGCTGCAGAATCCAGAAGCTCAATAGTACAAACCAGTTGCAAATCATATTGACATCTTGCAGCTTGTTTCATGTTCAAATGGAAGCTACTTCAAGTGAACAAGTTAGTACACCTTCCAAAAGACATAATAGCACCAACCAAACCAAATCTGAATAGCTTATTCATAACTGACAGTGAAGACCTTCCCTAAAAGTGATCTGCATCCTCCAAAACTTCCCTTAATGGAATCTTGAGAATTAACTTGTAAGATTTCAAAATTCCAGCCACTTCTTCCCAAACTCTTGCATAGAACACACAAATTAGGAGCTCATAAACCATTCTTGAATGCCATATGCACAATGACATAACTTGAACACCCAAAACATACCCAACGACTCTTCCAATGCTGCAGCTCTCCCTTTGTGATATGTACAGCCGACTTCTTGGGACCCCAAGCTTATCCAGCCACCAAATATGCATTAAATAATCGAGCTTTGCTTTATTACCAACTAACACAAGCATAAGTAGCAAATATATCAAGTGGAGACACCAACTAAGCTCTTGAATAGCTGAAAACTTCTTCAAACACAGAGTTGTTCTGCCCAGATCTTCCTTGCTGATTTTAACTCTGATTTTAGCTGGAGTTCTCCTCAATCTTGTGTTGCTCTTCTCCACTAAAACATTAAGGACATATTGGAGCTTGTGCAAATGATTCTTCCACTCAAAACAATCACAACAAATCACCCCAAACAGATTCGAAATCTGCACCATATCAGCACCAATCACTTGCAGTTGGTCCCAATTGTCAAAAGTTAAAATCTCTATGCTTACTTGGATTCGTGCACTGACATTGGGCTGCACCGCATTTTCTTTCAGTATAATACAGCCTTTATACACTTCCAACAACTCAATAGCTCGCATAGAAATCAAGCTTTGTTTGTTGTGAACCTTGAAATGCGTTCTCACAGCTCGAGTGCTTCTTTTCAGCAAAGGTTCGACTCTTCTCATCTTCATATAGCCTTGATAATCTTCTCCCGAATCAGGAAGCAACTTATCATAAGGACTTGCGCTTGGATAAGTCAGAACTCCACTCACATAAAGGAATAAATCATTCCGAACTTGCCGATCGGCATGCCGAAAGTGCATATCAGCTTCTGGAATTGAATATAGAGGACTAACACCATCTGTTGAAGTTGCACTTGAGGATTAACCACCACATGCATGGGCAACTTCATCTTTTCCCTCATGAGATCATAGGACTTGTTCAAATACACTTCATTTGGATGTTCATGATGTCTCACAGCAACTTCTACTTCTGGAATTTGATTTTGAGACATGCCTTCATCTGAATGATATTGCTCAACAGCAAAAGAGCTTCGATTCTGCAAATAACCTTGCCAAGGAATAATACTTAACAAATGTGGAGATGTTTTTAGTGATATTACCGCCAAGGCATCAAGTTTTTCAGCTGGAGTCTCAGATTCTGCTGCAACTAATTCTTGTATTCCTGCATACATATCTATAGGAGCAGCCTCTTGAGTTAACTTTTGTTGATCATCAAGCATACTAGGTTGAGCCACAACCACACGCTTCAATTTTGGCTTGGACAACTTCTTTTTACCCTCAACATCTTCCAATGCTTCACTTAGACGATTTCTCTTCATCTTACTCTTTGCTTTCTTGATCACTCCTTTGACATGTGAACCATATTCCCAATCCGAATGCACATCATATCGTTCCTCAACATCGTCAAGAGACTCTAACTCTCGCATAGAGTCTTCATAAGAATCTTCTTGTTCAAACTCAGGCTCTTCTAGCTCATGGTCATCAATTTCAGCATTATCGGACACTAGTTTATCTCCAACGGCAACAGATTCCACTCTTTCTTTTCGCTGAACACAGAACTTCCATTTTCTAACGCTATCTGCTAATTCCGGAAACTCATTTGCATCAAAAACACCAGCACTATCCCAACTGATGTTAGCAACCGGTTGAGCTGAATGTGGCAGTTTCTCCATTAGCTTCATACATTCTTGATTCCATTCTTGCCTCAATTTCTCAAACAACTCAATCAAATTCGCCATATCGAGAATGAACAACAACCTCAATCTTGGACCAGCTCAGTTCGCAGAATCCAAGTTCGAAAATCGCAGTAGTGAGAAACTTGTTCGCACTCCTCAACAATTGATTGCTTAATGAAGTTCTACTCCTTCGTTCGCACAAACAATCACTTGCTATTGGTTCCACAATTGACACTGATTATAATTCCTAACTTGCAAAGTTGCGAACAAACCCTAACTGATAAACTTCGAACATAACTTCGAACGAATTTCTGACAGCAACGTTTAGTTGAGTGATTCGACTTGCACTTCTGAATTAAGCTCGACTCTAACTCAAAATCAAGTCCTCAACACAATACTCAAAGCGATCTTAACGAACGAAATCGAATTTCAACACTTTCGCTTCTACTGTCAGACTTTCACCTATGCTGTCAGAGTTTCGCCTAAGCAAATCTCGACTCAATAGCATATAATTCTCAAAGATCACCGTAGATTTTGATGAATTCTCACTACTTGTATGCTTAGAAACACAATTTCGACATCATCCAACAACAAACACGAATTCTCAATGAATTGCAACTTGAAGTTCAGTAGACCATTACCTCAATGTTCAACTTCTGAATTGCAACATCTGTAATCACCTCCATTCCGATGATTTTTGCTATTTTGATGATGATTAGGTATAATGTGGATCATATAGCTCAATTATAACTTCTTCCTCAACCGATCAGATGGATGATCGATCAAAAACAGCATAGCTCAGCATTAAACTTCAGCAACTTCTACTTCCTTCAATACTCAACTTCTGCAGCAAATGCTTGATCGATCCTTTTGAATTCAATCTGAATCAGCTTTAATGTTGATTATACTCAACAAATACTGATCAATTGAACTTCCTTCAATGTAATTCGATCACTTTAATCCCAACCGAAAGCAACTTCCCAGGCTTGCAGAACACTAGTGCAGAACCGCCAATTCACTTCAACAATTCAGATTGGAATTCTGATCACAAAAAATTTGAATTAATTCAAACCTTTTTTTTTTGTTGATTAATTGCAACACAATGAATCAGATTTTATAATTTTTTCGGATATAAGCTTGATTCGGAAGCCAAATCAAGGCTCTGATACCAATTGTTAAGGTTTCAAAGATTTGCTCTTGAGCCTTAACCTTGGTTAGGATAGAGAGAGTATGAGATGAGAAAGAATATAGAGTTTAGATGAGAAAGAAGGGACATGAGATGAGAAGTAGAGAGAAATATCAAAAGATATCAATTCATTCATCAAAAGTTATGGATTACATGGTAGGAACTCTTATTTATACTACTTACTTGGTATGAGCTTAATACATTGAATCTAGCCACACAAGGACTAACCAACTTAGGAAGTATCTAGAAACTTCTAGAACTAAAGCTTAACTAACATTTAAACCACATTTGGCTCCAAGAAAATTCTAACAGCCTAACCATCCCCAAAATGCAAAACAGCTGCTGCAACTTATTCTTCACGCAACTAATTATGCTTTAGCAGCTTAGGACAATGCAATGCAACACTAAAACTATTACCATGCAGCTACTAAGTTTGTTACAATGCAGTACGAGAGCTAACAATATCATCTTAGCAACCCAATCAACAATAACAGCTAAGCAGCAGCACCATCTTCATACCAGCAGCAGCAAATCAGCAATTCAGCAGCAGGACGATACGCAACTACCATGATTTCCATGCCTCGGATTCTCAAATCATAACACAGAGCTATCTGTAGTTCAAGTATAACAATTCAAGTCATGTGGAACATGACAAGAAATATAAGTAGGCAAGCAAACACGTTCATCCCTTTCTCTCTTGTTCACATATTAAAAATGCAAGTTCCGCTTTAGCACGTCACCTTCAAGAAAATAGAAGTTGAAATTGCATGCATTGTGTAGATCAGAAATCAAACAAAAGGAAAAGATTGGGAGAAGCTAACCATTCCTAGACATAGTTCCTCCTAAAATAGAACTTTGTCACCAAGACCAACCCCATAAAGCACCAAAGGCAGAAAATGAGGAGAAATCTATGACAATAAAGCTCTAAGAACTAGGAAAGGAAGCATTAGCACCAATCCACCACTTCAACGTAAGCAAAATTTACTATGGGATAGCAAAGGATTGCAATCCATAGTGAAGTGTCTTACCTATTTTCCTAGTACAGTAATGTTCTTAGGGACCACATTTCCAAGAACGAACCCCTCTTCTTCCTTAGGCTTACGAATCTTCTTTGAAGTAGCTAAGCGATGCATCATGACCTACTAAATTCTGCAAGACTCTATTTGAAATCCTAAAAAGATTGCAATAGTACAGAAGAGTAGAGAATAAAGTATTGTGAATTTTTAGATTTGTGAGGATCCATAAATCACCTCTATAGAACAGATTAGCATTGATGTTAGATACCATAACGGACAATCTCAAAAACTAGTTATTGGTCAACCGGTTGGCACCCCGAAGTCATGTATGGAATGGGAGTAAAAGAAGTTAGATTGGTCTTCGGTTCCACTTTTGGAGGTGAGCCATAAAAGAAGAGGGGCTAGGTCCTCTCCAAAATGGAAGTCCTAAGTTGGAACTTTTGAAGTTTGGGATCATAGGATAAGATACGAGTTGTTAGGAGTGTGGTCCTGCAATCGTCCAATTAGATGTCATTGATCGTTTTTTAAAGGAAGAGGATTGCGGTAATCTAGGAATAAGGACTGGATTTTTCTTCCGTCTATGAGTTCCTTTGGTGGAGTCTTGATTACGTGTGATACCAGGTTTTGTTCCCACGTAATCATTGTCAATAGCTAGTACTTTGAGTTAGTTTTCCTTGATATTTGTGAGCGGGGACTGTTGGTTCACCTCTATGTATAGCCCTAATTAGTGTTTCTAGGAAGAATTAGGTTGACATTGTGGTTCAAATTGGCTCCTACGCGTAGACTTCAATGTCTCCTTTTTCTCTCATATAAGGTATCATGCTACCTTGTCTACTCATAACATGTGGAGATTTGTGATGTTATTACAGTGCGTAATCGTAAAGATTCTCTCCTTAAAAACACCCAGTTTACTTGGTTTGTTTCAAGAAATACGATGGTGGCTTGTATTGATCATTTTTTTGTACGAATGAATCGGAAGTCCACTTCCCTAACCTTTATTAAAAACCCTTATCTAGACCCCCTTCTTAATCATTTACTGCTCTTTCTTGAGCTGAATTAGGTTTCCTACGGTCGATCACCTTTTCATTTTGAGAATATGTGGCTTTCGGATGGCAAGCTTCTTAACTGAGTGAAAAAATGTTGAAACGAATGCTAGTGATAAACTTAGATTTTTAAAAGAGCGCTTGAGAGAGTGGCATAAGTATGTATTAGGAGACATGATGGTTAAACATAAAGGGGTTATTCTAAGAGATTGATCTAATAGACAAGTCACGTGGTGAGGACCCTTTACCTGAAGATTGTTGAAAGAAAATGGACATATAAAAGGAGTACTTGGAGATTTCTGTGATGTAGGTTAGGTGCAGACAAAATGTGAAGACTCAATGGGTCAAGGAACGGATACTAATTCAACATCACCTTTTAGCATTAGGAGGATGAGACAAAATTTCAATAGGGCACTGGAATTGGAGGATGGGGAAGTTATCACGAATCCTTGTCTTGTGGCTCAAGAAATTTCATCATTCTTTCGGTCATTGTTTGCTAAGAAAGTTAACTTTTGACCTTTGAATGAAGGAGTTGAATGGTACCCCATTTCTAATTCTTCGAGGGTGAGCTTGAAGTGGTCATTTTAAGATGGGTGAAATAAGCAATTTTTCTTATGGCTGGTGGTGATAAACTCTAGGTTGTGATGGTTTTTCTACGGTTTTTTATCATCATTGTTGGGATCTAAATAAAGATGATCTCATGAGAATTTTCACGGAGTATTTTGGAAATGAGGTTCATTGTAAGATATTGACAACTCTATTTTTATCACTCTTGCTCCAAATGAGATTGGTCTATTAAAATGAAAGATTTTAGGCCTATTACTCTTGTCATTACTATTTATATGATTTTCACCTTGGTGTTGTCTGTTAGGCTAAGTGAGGTTTTGGCAACTATAATCTTCAAATTCTAGTTGGCTTTCATAAGGAGCGGAAAGATTTTGGATTTCTCTCTAGTGAGCAATGAGACTGTAGATGATTTGGTTAGGTCAAGGAGCAAGGCGATTTTACTAAAGTTCGGTCTTTTCGCTTGAGTGTTTTGGTAGGTAATGTAACTAGATTAAAGATGTTCTGATAATATCTTTTATTTAGATATCTTTTATAGCAACCCGGAGTATTTATTTTTAGCCTCTTGTGGCTTAAAGCCAGATGATCCACTTTTCCCTTTTCACTTCACTCTTGTTGTCTATGGTTTAACTCGTATGCTCTCTCAAGTTTTAGAGCATAATTTGTTCGTGGCTAGAGATTGTGTCTTTGCAGATTACACTATTCTTTTCATGGACTTAGAGGATAATTTAGAGGGTTTTAAGTATGCTTTTTACAATCATCCAATTGTTTAGACAATTTTCATATCTTAAAATCAACTTTTCCAAGTCTAGCTTCCTGGGTATTAATTCAAATGACTCTATCTTAACTACATACTCTTCGTTGTTTGGTTGCATGGTGCATCATTTGCTACTTATTTATCTTGGAGTTCCCTTAGGTGCTAATTCTAGGTCTTCTAGATTTTGGGACCCTGTGATAAGGAAATTTGCAAAGAGGAGGATGGATGGAAACATGTTTTCTCTTCTTGGCCATCTTCCTCTTGTCTTGTCATGTCTTAGTAGTATTCCACTAATTTATGTCTTAGGATTCTCGTGCTAGTTGCAAAGTGTAATCAATGGATTATGAGACATTTTCTTTGAACATGGGTGGAAGAGGATCATGGGGATCATTTGGTTAACTGGACATAGTCTATAGGCCACATAGCCGAACATGTACCTTCTAGGCAAACGGTTATGGCAATTCCCTAGGGAACATGATTCCTTAGTTTTGTCACGTGATGACTAAGACTGGTCTCAAAGAGAATAGGTGGGTTGCAAGGTGGTTGGTAGATGCTGTGGATTGTTCCTCCCCATGTAAGTTAGCTCACAGCTTCATGCTTTTTTCCTTCCCAACCATTACCTCATGATTGGGTCGAGTGACCACATTTGATTCCGGGAAGACGGTTGGGCATATTGTATTCTCTCATTAGTTTCAACTTTTATATAGATTATCCACTACTCAGAATGCCTCATTTATTTTTCTTTATATCTCAGCAGGGTGACATACTGTCTTGGAACCTACACCTTCACAAGGATCATTCTATAATAAAACCACGTAAATTCACACATAGGCCCTATTTTAGATCAATAAACTTGTCTTCGCTACTTGATAAGAGGGGTTGCGTGTTGGATGTGTTTGACACTTTTAATTACGACATCTTTTTTCCAGCTTTACTTTGATGCTCTTACGTTTGGAAAGCTAAGATATCCTTTAGAATTAGGGTCCTTTATGGACTTTACTTCTTAATAAGATTAACACCCAAGATTGTTCGTAGAAATAGAGACCTTTATAACTTTGTATCTCGAGATCTGTGTTATGCACTTCCAAAATGGGAAGGATGCATGGCCGTTTATATTTGCATTGTTTTGTGAATTGGAATTTTTGGTGCACACAAGTTTTAGCCAAATGTGGGTAAACCCAAGATCGATTGTTGATATCCTTCCAATTAAGTTCCATGGTGTAGGAAAGAGGAAAGACATTTTAAGATTATCATATATGGTCAAGATGGCGATCCTCGGAAACACCCTTTCTTTAGGGTAGTACCTTGAAGGGGTAAGACTGCGTACATCCCTCCCCCTCCAAGACCCTACATATGCAGGAGCCCTCAAGGCACTGGGTCGGTTGTTGTTGTTGTTGTTGTCAAGATTACGATCCTCTAGTGGATCTGTACAGAAAGGAATGCTGCGATTTTTAAAGACTGGTATAATCAGTTAATTTACAAGCTCTTTAGATAAAGAGCTTTTGGGGGTTGCTAATATAGCCTTAGCTAATCTACAAAAAAATGGACTTTATGCTATTAGTATTATAGTTTTTATGGTTGCAAGTTTGTAATTTTGACTATATCTTACCTCTAGTTCTTCGTACATTTTTTCTCTCTTAATATTATTTTCTTTTTTAATAAAAACATAGGTACCCAAAGTTTGAAATCTGAAGCTAAGGCATTTCATACTAAGGATTACCCCAAAAAAAAAAAATTTGCAGATGGCCTTTCTTCTCGTCTTTACTTCCCCATTTCCCTATCTTCATATTTGCACTATGCTATCTAAAGAAAATATGACATGGAAGCATTTTAATCTTCAATGCCTATCATAGACCAATACATGCATGGGCAAGGCAACAAATGTTGTAAGAAAGTAAAGAAACAGACAAGTAGCTTTAGGTAGTAAATACTATTTTCTTCCCAAATTACTGATTCATTAATCCGTGTCAATTACTTGATGGTACCAAATAATCCCGAAGTTTCTGGAAACATATCCTGCTCCTTCTTTCAATATCAATAATATTAAATAGCAACAACAACAACCAACCTAGTGCCTCAAGGGCTCCAGCACATGCAAGGTCTGGGGGGTAGGATGTACGCAGAGGGTGCTACCCTAAAGGAAGGCTGTGTCCCAGGACCCCAAGCTAAATCGTCACATTAGCTAGATGCCTTAAATTGAAGGCACGTCCACTCAAATTTGAATATTCAGATGGAGTTGATGCAATAATGAATTGAGCAGCATACTTTCTTTAGATGGTAGAGACTCAAACCTTTGACCTCTTATTCTATAGCTTAGCCTTGGTAGTTATAGACCACTACACCAAGACTTGGTTGGTTCTTGACCCTTGCCTAGCAAAACTGGGTCGGATTGAGAACTAGCTAATAACCACAACATAACTTAGAAACCCAACATTTGTACAAATACTTAAGATTGTTTGTAGGGATCTTCAAAAATTTAGATTTTCAGATGAAAATCAAGATCCTGGCTATTGAAGTACCTTGATGTCAATGGTTACATTCAATTTGGTCACTTGTTGAGTATAATAAGGAGAACAAGCTAATCAACTATTAGGGAATCAACTATCTCACAACTTAGGCTTTATAGAAGGACATATTATACTTCAATAAGCAAAATCAAGTGACTACCGAGATTTGAACTTAATACCTTAGTCCAACAGGGCTCAAATATCACATTCAGTAATAACCTACTCTAAAAACTCAAGGTCATTGTAAAATTTCACCAAGCTTTAGACTCCACTCATAGAGTCAGTATATATGTGGTCTACAAATAAGCCAAGTGGGTTCCATCTCAAAACTAACTGCTATTAGGTGGAATAACCACTAAACTTATATATTGATTTCTTCTCTAACCCCAAAATTCTTGACACTTGTCAACGCTCATGATCGATATTTATAGTTCAATACCAACAAAGTGACCCCACTAAAATCAAAGAAAAACAAGAGTCCCCAAATTCCACATAACACCAAAATGATTAGTAAAATATCATCATCATCTAGGTTCAAAATCAAAACCTAGTTGTAGACATCAAAGAACCAACTTTCCCAATGGCTGATGGGTAAAGGCCCAAGATTAGTTTTATACTGTAATACATCCCCTCACACAAATATTCATTAGGCTTGAAGCTCGGCTGGGCTGGCCCCGACAATTTTGAGCCCCAAGTAAATGTTACATTTCTCATAAATAGAAATTAGTGTTAATAGAGAAATGCCTAAGTTAATTCCGGACGCCCAAGCGACATTAATTCTAGTGGCGAATCCACATAAAACAATCACTGGGGGCACATATTGGCCCATCTGCAGGGTCAGGAGGTAAGTTGTCTAAATCAACTTAAAATCTATTTGACATTAAAGAACAATTAGAGTCATTCCGACTTGAAGGTCTACTTTCACTATCTTGTGTAGATGGCCCAGATGGGTACTTTCTTTTGAAAAATCTCTACATAATTTTATCTTCCCAAAAATAATATGTTTTTCTTTAATAATGATATCTTATACAGTTAACACATTTAATAAACTAATTCTATAACTATATTTAGAACTTCTATAAAAAGTTTAAAACTAAATGTACCCTATCGTACATATTTAAATGTTTAATCTTTATGGTACATAAATGATAAAATCTCTAATTTTTACTTCAATACTGACCATCCAAGCCCTAGAAGGCTACAACATGATTTTTACATCAAACCCCTTTTCCATTAAATGTGCTAACAAAACCCTAAACCAATAGGATACTAAAAAAATACAATAAATCCAGAAACAACCAAAATACAAGAGTGAGAGGGAGCAAAGACCTTTAAATTTCAATGGCAAAGAGGGAGACAAGAGTCCAAGAGGGGGAAAGCCGATTAGAGTCTAGAGAGAGTGGCATTGACTGGTCAGAGACTTGGAGTTCATGGCTTCCGCAACCCGGCAGGAAGAGAGAGAGAGAAAGAGAGAGAAAGTTTTAGGTTTAGAAAATGAAAGTAAAAAGAGAGAGAGAGAATCGGGTGAGTGAAAGAGTAAGTTTTAGGTTTAGGAAATGAAGGTAAGGAGAGAGAAAGAGAGAGAGACCCGGGCGAGTGAGGCTGTGAAACAGTGAGTTTTAGGTTAAGCAAATGAAGAGAGAGAGAGAGAGAGAATCGAGCAGGGGGGTACCCCGTGTTGGTGTTGGGCTGGGGTGGGGGGTCCAATCAATTAAAAATAAAATTTTTAACAACATTGTTGGGCCTAAAGCCATTTATATTGCAATTTTGATGATAACGACCATTTAGTGAGTCATAGTGTTTAAATTGCTCTAATCTTGTTTCTAAGTGACTCATAAGAAAGTTAGGAAAATCAAGGTTGATCATGTTGATACGAAGCTTTCTAAGATGATGAATCAAGAGGAAAAGATATCAAAGTTGAAGAGAAGATTCATCCAAATTGAAGAGAACGTGATCCGAGTCCAAATGCCTTAACGTTGTTTTTATTATCTAGTACATAGGATTGGGATATATCAATTGAGTCCAAGTCTCAATATTGATATGTGATGCTCTTACAAAAATGTTTTTGAAAAATATTTTAGAAAGTTGATTTATCAAATTTTATTTGAAAAATATTCAAGTCAAAATTAAACCAATCTAGCTTATCAATTAAAATATTTTTTAAGATTGGTACTTTGAAAAGTATGATCAAATCAAATAAAGATAAAATTTTAAAGGGCAATGATTTAGCTTGATTTATGGAACCAATCATTTTTATGATCAAAGTTAAGTGGGAAATAAATTCAAAAAAATTGAACAAATATAGCAATCAATCAATCAATCAATTTTTTAACTTAGGGAATGTGATAAAAGTATCCCACCAATCAAGAAAATTGATCAAAATGTGTAAATACACCCGGGTAGGCTGAGTGTCGACACACAGCCTTACAGTAGCCACCAAGAGTTGCTGTGTGTCGACACACAGACTGAAAAAGCTCAAAACGGCTACTTTTGACTTGATTTCTTTTCAAAACCTTTTCCCAACTTTTTGAACGTCTTATTGGCCCTCATTTTCCTATAAATAGGGCTTGAATGCTTTGGTTGAAATAATCCAACACTCTCTAAGCATTCTTCGATAAAAGTTCTCTTATACTCTTGCGCTTTAACGGTTTGATCTTTAGTTTTGTTTAAAGTTTTTATTTGAACATCAATTGTTCTCTTATTGTTGATCATTGAGCTTAATTGGCATATCCTTAGCTTTGGTTAAGCTTGATCAATTGTCAATTCACTCTTGAAAGAGTGAAAAGTCTCATTGCTTTAATTCTTCCATTACTTTATTTCTACTACTCATTGTAAAGGTTGGATCCTGACCCTACAGTTACAAAAGGATCGGTTGTAAAAGGTTGGTCTTGAGCCTATGTACAAAAAGACTGGTTGCAAAGGTTGGATTCTAAGCCTGTTTTCAAAAAGGATCATCAAGCTTTGTTAAAGGCTCAAGTGAGTAAGAGTAGTCATTTTGAGAAGTGGACTAGCTTCCGGTTTGGAAGTGAACTACTATAAAAATCTTTGTGCATCCCTTTTATTTTTGTCTTTATCTTTTTCATTTCACATTTATTGTTTAGCTTTTAATTAAATTTTTGGTTCATAAATTTAAATTTTTATTTATCACTAAAAAACCTAATTCATCCCCTCTCTTAGGTTGCTCTTTGGACCTTCAAATATTAGTACCTATTTGGGTTTGGGCACTGGGGGCATGGGGGCCCAATCAATTAAAAATTAAAATTTTAAATAGTATTAGTACTTATTTGGGTCTTGGGCACTGGGCTTCTAAACTGGGCCCGCCTCTGCTCAATTCCATAGCATCTCTCTTAGAACACTCCAAGTAATCATAATGGGCATTCTTAAAGTTGAACTGAAGCACTATTCTCATAACAACACATTTGATGCCAACAAAATAAAAGACATAAAACCACAATTGAAGCAATAAACACACCACATATGGTACATAACAATTGGTCCAAAATAATATAACTAAGGTCCCATTTGTCATATAAAATAAGAGCCTCGAGTTGAGGTTGAAATTGGAATTGGCGTCCATAATTCCAATTATATTGTTAAATTCATCTGTTAGAATTAAACTACAACTCTACTGCCCAATTTCATGGATTTTGATTTTAACTAAGAATCATACACTCCAATTCTCTGAGGTGGGGGAGAGGAATTGCAATTCTATTATTAACTTATTGACCCGTACTCAAAATGATTCAACTTAATCCATGCAAAACCAGAGATATTGGAAACCGAAAGGCCCGACATGACCTAAATTTAAACACAAACACTAAAGAACCATACTGGAATGACTTAAATCTAAAATGACCCAACTTGATCTGGCTCAAAGTCCACAGTGACCCAACTCGATTGATTCAAAACTCAAGACAACTCAAATCCAATTATGAATTGACCCTACTTGAATATGACCCGACCAAGTAAATATGAAAATCAAAATGACCTTACCTAATTGATCTGAAACCTAAGATGACTCAAACCCAAAATGATCTAAATCAGCTCAATCCTGGCCTAAATTTGACCCCACCTGAGATAACCTAAAATTTGAAATGATGCAACCCAATTGACCAATAATCCTAACAACTTGAGCTTGAAATGACCTGAATCAACTAAACCCAACCCGTGGTGACCTAAATCCCAAAATGACCGACCCAATTAACCCAAAATCCAAGGTGACTCAGACATAAAATGATTTAACTTGACTAAAAGTCAAACTAAGTTGACCAAAAACTTAAGATAACTTGAAATCAAAGGGACTCGACCCCAACAATGCCAGACCTTAGCTAACTTAAACACAAAATATTCTTACTCAATTAACCCAAAATCCAAGATGAAATGAATTGTTATGAAATTAAAATTGCAACATTTAATTCTATTATGAATCAAGATTAATCTTGATTCATAGCCTAGGTTTGTAGAGTTTATATTAGAAAAAAAAGTGAAAGGAGATGAGAATTAGAGAGAGAATTAGAGATGAGAGAAAGAATCCAAGATATTCATTGATGAAATGATTCTTACAAAAGATTGAACTTTTAATACTAATTCTAGACACAATGCATCAAGACTAACAACTAAATGGCTCTAACTAGCTTACCTGCCAAAACTAACCAACTTACCGACTAAAGAAAGTTAAGACAACAACCAATACAACCGCCTTTCCTGCCAAGGAACAATTCAAAAGCAAATGAAATAAAACAAGCTAAAGCATATTCCTCGTACATCAGAAACACTCTAAACCAGCTCAGCTAAGGACAAATATAACAATGCCTCCCTCTTGGGAACATTCTTGCCTCAAGAATGGAATGATGGAAACTGGGATCTTAAGACGTGCCAATCTTCCCAATTTGCATTCTCCGGGCTCGAGTTACTCAATTGGATTAAGACTTTCTTGATCTGTCTTCCCTGCTGCAGCACTCTTCTTGAATCAAGATTACTTGTGGTTGTTGTGCCAAGAGTTCTTGCAATGTAGCTTGCGACTGATCTGCAGAAGCACTTGAACTAGCTGCCACATACTTCTTAAGCAACGAAACATTGAACACGGGATGAATTGAAGACTCAAGAGGCAACTCCAGCTTGTAGGCAACCTTTCTAACTCACTTCAACGCCATGTAAGGACCAAAGAATCGAGCATATAGCTTGATATTCTTGCGCATTTCAATGGAAGATTGCTTGTAAGGCTATAATTTCAAGAAAACATAATCACAAATTGCAAAAGTTTTGTCAATCCTTTTCCTATAAAAAAAAATACTTCATCCGAACTGAGCAACTTGCAAGTTGTCCTTATGTTGCATCTCTAGCTGTTTCGTTTGATTTAGCAGCTCATTGACTTCAACCACATGTGAAATTGCTCCTTGTAACATTAATGGTGTTGGAGGATTGTATTCATACAAGGCTTTGAATGGAGTAGCTCTTAGAGCTAAATGAAAACAAGTGTTATATCAGAAATCCGCAAGGGACAACCATCTATTCCAATTCCTTGGACGAGTGAACGTCATACTTCTCAGATATTGTTCAAGGCAATGATTTACTCCCTGTTTTTGGCCATCTGATTGTGGATGGTATGATAAACTTAGAGCCAATATAGACCCAAGCAAAGCATACAACTTGCGCCAAAAATTACTGATGAATAACTTGTCTCTATCAGAAACACTGGATTGCGGCAATCCGTGGAGCTTGTAAATCTGATCTAGGAAGGAACTTGCCAGTCTTTTAATAGTAATTAGATGGTTAAGGGCCACAAAATGACTAAACGTTGTGAAACAATCAACCACCACCCAAATAACTTCCTTCTCTCTGATTTAGGCAAGCCTTCAATAAAATCCATACTTATGTGATGCCAAGCACTTTTCGGAATTGGCAAAGGTTGAAGCAAACCTTGGTATGACACACGCTCACTTTTAGCTCTCTGGAAAACTTCACATTGTTGAATTAACTCCTAAACCTCCCTCTTCATACCCTTCCAGTGGAAGTATTTCTGCAATCTTTGATAAGTGCCTTCAATTCCAGAATGTCCACCCCAAGCTGAACTATGAAAGGCCAACACAATCTGCTTTCTTAATTCTGAACCTGTACCAACATAAATCTTTTCCTTGATCCTTATTATGCCATTGATAACAACAATTTCAGGATCAGCTTCCTTATTTCCCTGCACACAATGAGCTGTAATATACTCCTGAGCAAATGTGTCCCCTTCATATGACTTAATCACTTCGTTCATACAAGTTGAAACAACTTTTGATATAGCAACAAAATTTGCAACTTCAGAATCCTCTACCCTCCTTGAGAGAGTATCTGCTGCTTGATTATCTTTTCCCTTTCGATATTCAATAGTGTGATGTAAGCCTAACATCTTCATAAGCCCCTTTCTTTGCATCCTTTTAGTGATCTTTTGCTCGAGTAAATATTTGTGGCTTTGGTGATCTGTTTTTATTTTGAATTGATATCCCTCCAAATAGTGCCTCTATTTTTGTATTGCCATTAGAATTGCAACATACTCCTTTTCATATATGGATAATGCTTGGTTCCTGGAACTCAAAGCCTGACATACATAGGCCAACGACCTTCCAATCTAAGACAGCACTGCTCCAATTCCTTTGCTGCAAGCATCGGTTTCCAATACAAAAGGCAAGGAAAAATCACGTATAACCAACACTGGAGCAGACGAAATAGCCACCTTTAATCGTTCAAATGCTTCTTTAGCCAATTCATTCCAATGGAAAGCATTTTTCTGGTGCAGATCTGTTAAAGGTTTTGCAAGCACACCATACCCAGCAATGAATTTTCGGTAATACCCTGTTAATCCAAGAAACTCCTGTAGCTGTTTGAAAGTCTTTGGGACAGGCCATTCCTTCATCGCTTGCACCTTGCTTGGTTTACTAGGCACTTCATTCTCTGATATTAAACGACCAAGATATTCCACTTGCGTTTGAGCAACATAACATTTAGAGAGCTTGGCATAGAGTTTATGCTGCCTCATGTCTGAAATATCAGCTCTAAGTGATCCAAATGAGTCTCCAAAGAAGGATTGTAAACCAATATATTGTCGAAGAACACAAGAACAAACTTCCTTAGGAAGTTTTTGAACACTAAGTTCATCAAAGTTTGTAAAGTAGTTGGGGCATTGGAGAGCCCAAAGGGCATCACCACGAATTCATAGTGTCCATGATGTGTCCTAAAATCAGTCTTGTGGATATCATGTTCTTGAACTCGAATTTGATAATAGCCTTGTCGAAGGTCCAGCTTGGAAAAATACTTAGATCCATATAGCTCATCTAACAAATCATCAATGATTGGAATAGGGAATTTATCGTTGATAGCGAGGGAGTTTAATTGGTGATAATCTATACACATTCGAGAGGTTCCATCCTTCTTTTTAACAAAAATAATCGGGGAAGCGAATAGGCTATGATTGTGTCTGATGAACTTAGTTTTCAACAACTCATCAACTTGCCTTTCAATCTCACTCTTTTGCGAGTGAGGCTATTTATAAGGCCTAAGGCTCATGGGGTCTGATGGGTCCTTTAGTGGAATGGCATGATCTAAAACTCTCCTTTATGGCAATGTGCTTGGTTGTTCAAATAAATCTTGGTACTTCAGTAATAATGAATCAATAACTGGATTCGAATCCATTAGCTGGGCATTTGAAGTAGCACTGATAGAATGAAGTTGCCTAATCTAGTGATAAATCCCTTTCTTAAGCACATCCTACAATTGCTTCCCACTCATCAACTGTAGATGTCCTTGCTCCATAATTCCTTACAATTGAAGCTATTTGCCATTCCTCTCAAATGACACAGTCAAGTGAGTAAAATGAAAGAGTAAAGAACTGATGGTCTTCATCCATTCAACCCCTAAGACCATGTCACAACCTCCTAGTCTTAGAACTTTTAAATCATACTCAAAATTATGCCCCTGCATTAGCCACTTGAAGTTCTTGCATTTAGTCTGTGTCAAGATGGAGTTACCATCTACTACTGTAACTGCCAGAAGAGTGGTTTTAATCAACTCCTACCCAACCATCCTTATAATCTCAGGATCTACAAAGCTATGCATGCTCCCCCTGTCTATCAAAATTAGTAGTCTTATGTCCTGCTTCTCCCTTGATTCGAATGGTATTATGTGAACCACTTCCAATCAAAGCCTTGAAAGAAATCTTAATCTCATCTTCATCAAGCTCCTCCCCCATTCCTCTTCTATACTCTCTCCTGGATCAAGTTCATTTTCATCCACCTCACCTTCAGCCGCAACTATTCCAGAGGCTGACATGAGGTAGTTTGGATCACTTTTGTGCCTATTGAAATATTGCTGATTGCACTTGAAATAATGCTTCTCCTTCATATGGTTTTCATTGATTTAGAGAAGGCATATAATAGAGTGCCAAGGGAGGTCCTTTGGAGAGTTTTGGACAGGAAAGGCATCCCCGTACCATACATCGGAGCCATCAAAGACATGTATGAAGAGGCACAGACTATGGTGCGTACAGTGGATGGGGAGTCAGACGCTTTCCCGATAACAGTAGGGGTTCACCAAGGGTCTGCCTTGAGCCCCTATCTATTCATTTTGGTTATGGACGAGCTCATTAGGCACATCTAGGGATCCGTACCTTGGTTCATGCTTTTTGCAGATGATATAGTACTGGTGGGGGAGTCGCAGGAAGAGATAAATGAGAAACTAGAACTGTGGAGAGGAGTTCTAGGGTCGAAGGGTTTGCGACTAAGCAGAGCCAAGACTGAGCACATGGAACTCAAGTTTGATCCCTCTACTATGCCCAGCCGAGAAGAAGTCAAGATTGGACACGAGGCCATTTCGAAGAAGGAGAGATTTAGGTACTTAGGGTCTACGATACAGCACAACGGCGAAGTGGACGAGGATGTCAGCTACAGGATCCAAGCGGGTTGGCACAAGTGGAGGATGGCCTCCGCGGTACTTTGTGATAGGAAATTCCCCTTGAAGCTAAAGGGAAGATACTCTAAAACGGTGGTGCGGCCAGCCATGGCGTATGGGGCGGAGTGCAGGGCGATGAAATAACAGCACACACAGAAGATGAAGGTGGCAGAGATGCAAATGCTAAGGTGGATGTGCGGACACATAACGAAGGATAGGATCAGAAACGACATCATAAGAGGCAAATTGGGCGTAGCTCCCATTGAAGATAAATTAAGGGAGGAACGTCTGAGGTGGCTCGGACATGTCAGAAGGAGACTGAATGACACTCTAGTCAGAAGATGCGAATAGCCTCTTACTACATTAGGCAGAAGAGGCAGAGGCAAACCAAAGAAGAGATGGCTTGAGACGATCCGACAAGACCTCACCCACCTAAACCTTCGGAAGGAGATGGCCTTAGATAGGGCCCAATGGAGGGCTAGCATAGGGGTATTAGATGATCCGGTTAGAGTAGGGTAGTCTTTATCTCTATCTTTTCTATCCCTATCTCATTCTCATTCTCGTTCCCTTTCTTTATCTCTTCTACCTTTTTTTTTTTTGGCCATACTTATGCATTTCGATGTTTCTCCTGTGCCAAGTCTTTGGCTGATGGATGCAGACCATCTTTTTAGGCTAGGGGTCCTCGAAAATAGTCTCCCTTTAGGGTAGCCCCCTGAAGGGGGAAGGCTGCATACATCTACCCTCCTCAGACCCTGCGTTTGGCGGGAGCCTTTGGAGGCACTGGGTTTGTTGTTGTTGTTGTTGCACTTGAAATAATTCTTCTGAGACCTCTTTTCTTCCAAACTCAAGGGCCTATTAGTGGCCTGAAAAGATTTGGATGTTGAAGCTCCAACTGGTGCAATTCTTCCCCTCTGAACTTCAGGAGTAGCCAAAACCATGCTCTCTACTTTCCTTGCCTTAGAGTAAGCTTGAGACAAGGTTGTAGGATCAAAAGCCTTAACCATATTCTTGATTTTTGGCTTAAGTCCACTCACAGAACTCGAAGTATAATAGGCCTCCGGAGCTTCTGGATACACTGTCAACATCCTAGCTCTTAGACTCTCAAATTTGGACATATATTCCTTCACAGTTGTTGCTTGTGTCACCTTATTGAAATTATCCACAATATTAGTTATATCCTCATCCTCTTATCTCTCACACCGTTCTGCCACAAACTCAGGCCATGAAATTGCAGGATTACTATGCACTAAGCTATAATACCACAATTCCAATTCACCATGTAGATAAACAAAGGCCAGCTCTACCTTTTCAACCTCAGTAATGTTATAGAAACGAAAGTGCCTTTTCCATTTCCTCACCCGAGATTGTGGCATTGCTCCATCAAAAGGCTCCAAGTCCGCTCTTGGTTGTCTAAATTCATTACTTCTTGCAGTCGATGCACTATCTCCATCGTCAAGAGGTCCTGGTGGAGGAGTAGGATCAGGTGGTCTAACTTGTTGGCTTGTTCTGACGTGCTAGCTTGCTGGAAGAAGAATACTCTCTCCAACAGCCAAAATTTGCCTTTGCACTTCTGCTGTAATTCTACCAGCTGCTGTGATTGTGTCTCAAATCTCTGTGATTGTGCTTCAAACTTCTGATCCATGTCTTACTTCATCGACAGAATCAGATTCATCATCTGATCAATCCGGTCAGGCTGATTACTACCTGAATCAGGTCTAGCTACAACAACAGCATAAGTAGCGTTGTTACTAGTAGCATTGGCAGCATTAGCAGCTGCATTAGCTCGCGTAGTCATACCTCCTACCATCTGTGCTGATTTCTTATGTTTGGCCATGATTGTGAACAAATGAGGCAGGAATCGAACAGATAAGGCTTGGGAAATGCGAATGCAATCAAATTGAAGCAAGGTCAATCCGATCATATGCAAATCTCAAGCTCTGATACCAATTGTTATGAACTAAGATCAATCTTGATTCTTGACCTAGGTTTGTGGAGTTTAGATAAGAGAAAGAAATTAAAGGGGATGAGAATTATAGAGAGAATTAGAGATGACAGAAAGAATCCAACATATTTTCATTGATGAAATGATTCTTATAAGAGATTGAACTATTAATACTAATTCTAGATACAATGCATTAAGACTAATAACTAAATGGCTCTAACTAGCTTAGCCACCGAAATTGACCAACTAACCGGCTAAAGAAAGTCATGACAACAACAAATGCAATTGCCTTTCCCACCAAGGAACAATTCAAAAGCAAATGAACTAAAACAAACTAAAAGATGTTCCTCGGACACTGAAAACACTCCAAACCAGCTCATCTAAGGACAAACATATCAAATTCATTTGATTAACCCAAACAACATAATTTCATTTCCATCTTAATGTAATTCCATCATAATTGAAATTGGAATCATAATAGCACAATCCAGTTCTAGTTCTAGTTCCAATTCCAATTCCAATTACATTTCCAAATGTCAAATAGAGTCCAAGTGAATAATATAGTAGTGATAAAGTGGTAATATATACATCAGGAAGCAAGCCCATGGCTTTCATTTCATCTCTAAAGAAGAAGGCATCTTACAAGCGTGCACCTTTCATCGTCCCAACAATCAAAGAGTGAAATGTATCCCTCGAAGGTTGAACCCCATGAAGCATCATATCATTATAAACTTCTCTCAGCAGATAGCTGTCATGATCGGGAAATAGTAGAATATAGGGATTAATAATTCATTGATTGTAATAGTTTAGCTTAAGTCATTATTAGTCAAATAAGTGTACTTGTATTAGCTTTATGCTTAGTATATGTTAGTAATATGCTAGCCGTTAGTTCATGAGAGGAAATGGGCGCCAATGTCGGTTTAGGGGTCAAGGCTTAGTCAAGGGTGGCGGCTAAGGCTGGAAGTCGGTTAAGGGAAATGTCTAAGATCAATGTACTTAGATTTAGTATAAATAGTTTGTTTCAAGTGTAATTGCTCATTCAATCAATCAAATACAAATATCTTTTGATATTATTCTCTCTCTCATCTAAATCTCTCTCTATTTCTCATCTCCAATTCACTTCTTTCTCATCTCATATTCTTTTATCCTAGTTCATGATCCGAGATTGATCTCGGGACGTGACAATTGGTATTAGAGCCTCATTTTAGGCTTCAATTAAGTTGATTTAGTTCAATTTAGTTGTTTAAGCTTAGGATCAAGGTGATTGATAGCAAATATCCTTGATCACTTTGCAAGTTGATTAAGATTCCAATTTTGAAGTCTTAATTGATAAGCTGGTGGTTACATATCTGAAATTACAACTAAAACAGCACAAAAAAGAGGCAGATTTGATTCAGATCCTCACTGTGACAGTAAGCAGTGAACAAGCTTGCTAGATTAATTGATTCATTCAATATCGTGTGTAATCTTGAGGATCTACACCGGGAGTAAGATCATGATTGTGCATAAGCGTACTGAATTCAGTGGCTGAAGTGGTGAGGCTAAGTGTTTAGACTGATTGAAAAAATACAGTGTGAAGCAAGTAGTGAAGTGTACTGCTGGAATCATACTACTCTTGATCAAAATCAGAAAGATCAACTTAGCAAAAGCTGAATTAAGATTACTTCTGGTTCTACAATTCAATTGCTGAGGGAAGCATGATTTACAACATAAATCAAGCGGTTGGAGATGGAAATGCTATAATTGAGGCATTGCAGCTGGAACAAGAAGCTTGTGTGCAACAGCAGGTGCAACAGCTCATGCAATGCTGTAAACACACCTTGTCTCGAATAGAACCGCAATATTTGCAAAGGCAGCTGGAAGTTCAGCAGCAAATTCTTGGAATACAAGATCGATACAGTGAGAAGGAATGTATTCAGTTGTTCGCAGGGTAAAAGCAAGGGTTTGGACAAGGATGGTCAAGTAATTCGAGATTTACTGTAAGTGAGGAGGTAATTGGAGAATCTGGACCGCGAATTAGTGCAGTACGGTGCGAAATCGATGCAACAAAGCCTGAAGTGCAGGTTGAGGAACCAAATTTTGGTGCCGACATCAAATCGCAGGTGCAAATTGAGATTTTGAGTACCAGGAAGTTGAGGTTGAGGGTTCTATTGCAGCAGTGTGCGAAAATGAGTTTGATCGTTCATCTAAATCGTAAGAAGTGCTACTCTAGCAAGAGAATAAGAGCATTAGAGAAGCCAATCCTAGTTTTCCAAGGAGTTACTCCATAATTTTTACAACTTGACATAAATAATGAAGCAACCTAAGGTAGTGTTGATGTCTATTGATAGGCTTGGAGCATTCTCCTTCATTCAAAGAAGTATCAAGAGGGCAAGGAGAGGATCTAAGTTTGGCAGCCATGATACAAATTCAGCCTTAAACCATGTACATGACAGTGCAAAATTTTCAAATGCAGAACATGTTGCTGTTAAGTCTGTTGTTGGAGCTTCTGCAGGGTCTATTGCTGAAGTGGGAGTTAAAATCGAAGCAAATCAGTTTGAGCAATTTGGCTTTCGAATGCAGAAGATGTTTGTTGCAATGCAACGTTCATGGAAGGAAACGTTGGATCGGCATTTCGAAGGAATGCATAGGCAGCTCGATGGCTTATTTGAACAGCTCAATGGACAAAGTTCTCAAGTGGAATTGAGTCCTCAAGGGGAAGTGCCATGTAAGGACATTGATCAAGTATCACGGGAAGCTCCATACCGACCACACTCAGCATTGAATCCATGTATTAATGCTTCAGCTCATCAATTGAATGAGACATCAATGTACTCATTAGATCAAGTTGAGGCGATTCAGCAGCAAGTTGAGCATGAATGTAATGCAATGAATCAGATTTAAGATGCAACAATATACTCTTTGGATCAGATAGCTATGGTACAACAGCAAGTTGATGTTCCTGCATTGGTTGATACAGTTGTTGTTGTAGTAGGGAAAAGTGTGTTTGAGGTTCTTTCATTGTTGCAAGAAGATGATTTTCCAGTTGCACATCAGATTCAAATGAGACCATTTGATCCGGGGAAGAACGAAGTTGAGTAAACGCAGCAAGGAAGGGAGCAAAATGCAACTGCCTTCATACCATGTTTTGTGACTCAAAATGAACTTGGTATTACTGAACTTCAGAAGCATCAGTTCACTACTAATTCTGCACCAATTCAATTTAACCTTATACTTGCAATATCAGCACCAATTCAGCACGAAAGGGAGTCCTTGCAAGTTGAAGAACCCTTGAATGCTACAGTCAAGAAATTGTAAGTATACATTGAAGTCTTGAGCATAAGAAAGTTGCTATTGAAGTTCACATTGCAGTAGGGTGTTAAGATCAAATTGGTAGTACACTTAAGTCACAAAAGGTGCTATTCAAGCAAGAGGTTAAGTGTAAAGGAAAAACCAATCTTGGTCTATCATGGGAGACCTCCGGATTTTCTACATCTTAAGGCAAATAAAAAGGTTCTTGGCAAGCTTTTCATGCTCAAGAACTTGAAACTAATGCAACCAAGGAGGGTGTTGTGGTCAATTGATAAACTAGGTGCATCATCTTGGATCAAAAGGATGTTGAAAAAAACAAGAAGGAGGAAGAATTCTGTATGTAATAATGCAACGTCAGCAAGGAATCAGCATGTTCTCACTGGTGTGCAAGCAAGTCGAGCTCAGTTGTGTTCCGATGTTGCTTTAGTGCACGGGGTTGTTCTATTGCAGATGAGTTCTGGGCGAGATTAGGTCCCACTGCAGGCTTTATTGAGGCCCTTTGATCCAGGACAGGAGGATTCACTCAGCCAAGATGCTACCGCTCACTATCAGCTGAGTAGTTTGCAAGAATGGGTTACATTACAAATTAGTAGAAGGATAATTGGGGTTAGTTCATCAATGTGTGATAGAGGAAGGCCACCTAAGTTGGACAAGCACAAACAAATGGTAGTCAGCAGCAACCGAAATGGGGTGATCATGTGCAGAAACAAGGCATTAAGTGTGGTTAAATTGTTGTGGTGATCTTCAAGGTTATAGGAGCAATTGTGTGATGATCAAGAGATTTCTTCTTGGCATAGCTCAAGCTTGAATTTGCATAACTACACTTCTTAAATGGCAAGACATTTGCAAAATTTGAAGAGTGGTGTTACTGCAATGTTGCAAGTTAAGCTGAACTGATGTTGGTTTTGTTTTGCTGAAGAGTTGCTGTTTTGGACTGGAATTAGCAATTATGAAGACAAGAATAAGACCAAGCTGAAGTTGTCACTAGAGTTAATAAGTTCTTGAAGCTATACTTCTCTTTAAGATTCTTAAGGACAAGAATCTCTTAAGGGGGCGGTATTGTCATGATCGGGAAATAGTAGAATATAGAGATTAATAATTCATTGATTGTAATAGTTTAGCTTAAGTCATTAGTAGTCAAATAAGTGTTCTTGTATTAGCTTTATGCTTAGAATATGTTAGTAATATGTTAGCCGTTAGTTCATGAGAGGAAATGGGAGCCAATGTCAGTTTAGTGGTCAAGGCTTAGTCAAGGGTGGCGGCTAAGGCTGGAAGTTGGTTAAGGGAAATGTCTAAGATCAATGTACTTAGATTTAGTATGAATAGTTTGTTTCAAGTGTAATTGCTCATTCAATCAATTAAATACAAATATCTTTTGATATTATTCTCTCTCTCGTCTAAATCTCTCTCTATTTCTCATCTCCAATTCACTTCTTTCTCATCTCATATTCTTTTATCCTAGTTCATGATCCGAGATTTATCTCGGGACGTGACAATAGCGCCTAAAAAACCCTGGAAGAAGAATCACCCACATAGCTTAGAAGCAAACATAAAAATTGTTCGAGTGATTAAAAACAAACATAAACAAATAATCCTAAACCTTAAAATTATCCCCTAGTACACTAAATCCATCATGCATCATATAAGTGAGAAGATGTCCCAAAGAAAAATGTGTAAATTCCAAACACATGCAACCACCTAAATACTTCAAAAACGAAAAAAATAGGAAGACAAACATTTAAATTTACATAAATGGATTGGAAGACTTCAAATAAACGGAGACAAGTAGAGAGTTAAATATAGTTCTTTTAGCCTGAATACAAACAAGCACCATATCATCACCAAAATCTTTCAGAATGAAAGCTAAAACACACAAAACCTTGTGTTGCACGTACTTAAAAAACAGACATGGATAGATGTGAAAATTTTACGCTCCCATACTTAATCCAAGGAGTTGACATTTAAGACGTCCACATATAAGCCCAAGTAAAATTCCATCTCAAAAGTAATTGGCATTTATACACTTGATTTAGCTGATGGTTCTCATAACTCCGCTTGCAATTTACTTGAAAAAAGGAAAACCGAGATGTGTTCACGAGCAAGGGCTCGGGCAGCAACGATGGTAGGCAAGATGCTTATGGAACAGCGAAGTAGAGTTAGTGGATGCATTATGCTGAGATTCGACTCTGTAACCATTGCTAACTTGCTAAAAATGCTTAATTCCCTAGGTTCTCATAAATATTTGCCTCGCATTCAGTATTACATTATGATTGACCAGTAACGTATTTCTCTCTCCTTTTTCTCTTTAACTCTCTAACACACTCTTCTTACTCCCTTTGTCCTTGTTAGTTGTGGCACTTTTCAATTGAGGTATTTATCAATTTATAAGGGAGAATGTTAGTCAGCCTTAACTAACATCGACAATGGCAGAAGGCACTAGTACTCGGATGATCATGAAGGAAATTGAGGAGAACCTTTGTTCTCGAGTTATGGAAGCTTGAAGTGAACTTAAGGCTAAGTGGATCAAATGAACAAAGGATTGGAGGAGGTCCAAAAATTGATTATCAGCCTTTCCTTGCAGATGGGGGCCATGATGGGGTGATTGAGCAGCCAGGGACGATCAATAACCTAACTCCAATCCAAAAGTAGTGAGCAACTCACACCGATCAAGGCCATTCCTCCACATCTAAACATCATGGTACAACAACAACAATAGCAAACTCAGTGCCTCAAGGGTTCCCACCAATGCAGGGCCCCGGGGGAGAGGGTGTGAGCCCAAAAGGAAGTTGTGTCCGATGACCCCTAACCTGAAATCTAAACATCATGGTAACTGTCAATTTTCCATTTGAATGAAAAATTAATCTACCAAAATTCAATGGGGAGGATGTTGAATGATGGGTATTCAAATTGAAACGATACTTCACACTGGATAAAAACCAGGACCACATAAAGGTAATAGCGAGCATTGCTATGGAAGGCCCCAGCTCTCATATGATATCTCAGAACTGTGAGACAGCATGGCCAAATGTGGCACTTATACCCTGGAAGCAGTATTCTAAGGCTCTCATTGATAGCTTCAGTGAGGGAATAAAGAACCCCCTAACTAAGCTAACGAAATTTAAACAAGTTAGCCCTCTGATTAAATCATAGTTGTAGGAAACTGCAAAAATGCTAATGTTTCACAATTCAGAAACGCAATTCGGCATTTCAAAGTCATATTTACTTTTCCAATGTGCATCAAAATAACGGAAACATAATTCGATTAATCATGGAATTATTTTAACAAGGAAATACTTAATAGATGATTTGTTGGCCAATTATTTCATCACTCGATTTTAAAGATAGTTTTGTGTGCACATGTTAGAGTCATTTTCTAGATCTTATTCATTGGAGTATTTAGCTTTTTTTCTCTATTGCTTAATATTGACCTTGTTTTGATATTTATTCTTTAGCAGCTCAAATAGTAACATTTCAATCTTATTTCTTGTATATCTAATATATAGTGATCTAAGTGTACCGTCCATGCTCCCAACCATAGAAACTTGTTTCACTACCCGCTTCCTTTTTTTGCTCTCACTCCCTCCCATGGTTCTGTTTTGTGCAACTATGGATAGAATTCTTAAGCTCTTTTAGATTAGTAGGAGTAAAAAATATATTGTTCATGTGTGTGGGTGGGTGTTTTTTTTTTTTGGGGGGTGGGGGGGGGGGGGGGGGGGGGGGGGGGGTGTGAGGAGAGATTAATAAGAACTTGCAAGGTAGCTACACATTTTAAACCCAATTCACTTTCAAGAAGCAGTGGTAAATTGCAAGAAAAATGTTCTGCATACTCCAGTAGAATTACTAATTACAAACTCACAAAATCAGCCCTAATCCTTTTGAACTCTATGGTCAAGTCAAAATCTTCACCTAAAACAACAACCATTAATAACCCATGATCTCACAACCCCAACACATCATCCTCTAGAGCTTCCTTTAAGAATAAACGTACCCTCTCAGCACCTGAGGTAGAGGAACACCATGCCAAAAAACCTTTGCTTTGCAATGAATGATACACTCCAAACCACAACTATCCTATGAGGAAAAAGGTCAAGCATAAGTGGCTAGTGAGCCCAAACAGTTGTCAAATACACATGAATTGATCCACACTTCTCCCCCACACTTCAGAAGGGATGGTGAAATTTCCAAACGATGAGAATCCCAACCTTATGTTAGAAGCGCCATATTCACATACTTGTTGATAGTTGAGTACCTATAATTTCCTTGACAAGGAAATATCAAGAGAATTTGGCTGTCACATTCAACAAACAACCAAGATGAGGACAATAGTGGCTGATTAAGAATCACTTGTTTTGTGAATGCCTTTGTAGGGAATTCACATTAGAAATATAGGTAAATAAATTTATAGCAGATGTCTTGATCACAACTCTAACTTATCATGACATGATGCTAGGCATTCAGAAGCATAGCACATTGGTAAAGGTACAATAAGATATCAGAATCCTCTCTTTGGAGTTTGAATTTTAGGAAAGAAAGCATTTGTTGTGTGGTTTGAATGAGGCATTGCTAAAGTATATCAATGTAAAAAACATTTCCAACAGTTCCTGTCGGATGCCTTTAGTGCTTCCCTCCAAGTTTAATAGTCTAGAACTAGTTGATGAGGTCAAGAAGCATCCACCAAATCTCCAGATGCTTTTGCTTGAATTTAGGACCTTTTTGAAGAGCTTATAGAGTTCTCACCATGTAGACTGGGCTACAATCACACTATTCCTCTCAAAGAAGTTAGTGACCTCACTAATATTTGACCATATCGGTATCCAACATTTAAAATGGACATTATTGGAAACTCATAAATGAAATGTTGGACTTGGGAGTCACTAGGCTGAGCTCGTCATCATTTGCATTTCAAGTCATCCTAGTCAAGAAAAAAGAAGGGATGGGGACACTCCGCTTTGATTATGGAGCCTTTAATAACTTCACAATTAAAAACAAAATCCTCATTCCTATTACAAGAGCTATTAGATGAATTTTAATGGCACCTCATGACATGTTGAAACAGCTTTTAAACACACCTTAGGCATTCCGGGTTCATGGTTATGGCATATGGGCTTAGTAGTGCCCCGTTGGCATTTCAAAGTATCGTGAATTCCATCTTGGAATAATGTCTCGAGAAGTTTGTCCTCACCTACTTTGATGATACTCTAATGTATAGTCCATCTTGGAGCACTCACCTTTTCTGCAGAACAGGTGCTACACAAAGTACACTAAATGCCGGTTTGCAGCCATTAAAGTCAAGGATTTCAGGCATTTCATATCTGCAATAGGGGTTTAACCAATCCAGAGAAACTACAAGCCGTGAATAATTTGGTGATACTATTGAAAACCAAACAACTATGAGGTGTGTTAGGGTTGACCAGGTACTATCGATACTTCATTAAATATTACAGGAAGCAAGCATTACCCTTGAATAACCTGCTCAAGGAAAAAAAAGAAAGTCACTTTTCTGCTAGATAGTGGAAGTGACTATAGCATTCGATTGGTTAGAATTGGAACTCACATACGTTCTAGCTCTAGCCTTACCAGATTTTACAAAATGAGTTCATCGGAGAAATCAATGCTTATGAAAATAGAAGTGGCGCAGTGTTGATGCTGCAATTCTCGGGCATTGTATTCATTAGTAGGGCCCTATGACTAGAACACCAAGCCATGTCCATCTAAGAAAAATTGTATCGTATATGCCATTGGTAAGTGGTAACAACACACCGCCCCCCCCCCCCCGGTGGGCCAACACTTCAAGCTTAATAAAGGCCAAAAGAGCTTAAAGTATCTCCTAGGGCATCTCGCACCTTCCCAACATTTCTAGTTGTCAAAGCTTTTGGGATTGGACTAGAACATTTTATGTGGTCCTTATGTTCATTTCATCTGAATTTTATTCTGAGTTGCAGTACGTTAGTTATAAGCAAGGTTTCGTGCAATTATTAAGGGCCTTTTGCATGACCCATTGCCACACAAACATTATACATGGATCAACGAGCAACTGAGGTGTAAGCATAAGTTGGTAGTGGGTGAAAATACTGAACTCAAGGAACAAACCCATCACTGGTTCCATGATTCCCCCTAAGGGTGACATTCAGGTACAAAGGCGACACATCAACGAATTTTCTCTCTGTTTTATTAGACGAGCATGAAACAATAGACGTAAGCTTATATTCGCCAATGTGATACTTGGAAACATAACAAGCATGAAATTATTGCTGAACCGGGTTTAATTCAGCCATTGTCGATTCCTATGGCTGTTTGGAGTAGTGTTTCCCTCAACTTCGTTGAAGGGCTACCTATATCACGTAGCCACTCAGCTATCATGCTTGTGGTCAACTGCCTTAGCAAGTATGGCCCTTTATTCGACTCGATCACCCATAAACAACAACTACTGTGCCTCAGACTAACTCGATAATATTTATAAACTACTTGGTGCACTGGCTACCCTCATCAGCAATCAGTATCCCAGCTTCATCAGTACTTTCTGGCATTAACTATTTTGACTTTTTTTTACCAAAAAAAATAAATATATTAAGAAAGAGAGAATGTGCAAAAAGTTAAGGACGAGATGTCCTTAAAATTACAAAAAAAAAAAAGAAGAAAAATCCATAAACTAATAACTAAAAGCCCTTCAATCCCTTTATAAATCAGCTAAGGCTACATCAGCGAAGCCTACAAAGCTCTTGTCCAATGAATTTCCATAAGACCACCTTTTCCCATAAGAAATTAACTATTTACACATTTTGGGGTCCAACTCAATCTCTCCTCTTTATACCATCTACAAAGTGGTAGGCAAACAACATACTCAACCAGTGTTTAGAAATCTACCTACGGTATATATCAAGACAGGCACCTCATGACTAGGTGAAAGAGCTTCTCCACGCCGAGTGGTGGTAGAACACTACTTTTTAGTTGACTGCTCACATTACACCTTAAAGCTTTCATATGAATAACCACCTCCTATATATCTATTATATTTGCTAGGTGAATCTGAAGTAGATTTAGTTGATCATAGCCTTTTGTAGGAGGAAGGACACTCTTGCTCTCCTTAAGCATCACCTCCATTAAGCTCAAAATTGTATGAGGCATAAAAGCAAAAGCACATCATAGCAATTGAGAGTTCCAAATTAACAATTAGGTGCATCTTAAGCTTCAACCTTACAAATAGTCATCGATTGAGGCTCAAACCTTCCATAAACTTGCTCCCTAATGCTGCATATTGTACAAGATAGTTGATCGGATTGGGAAGATCACTTACAAATTGCATTACCAATTGAAGCTCAAGTTCCATCACACTTTTCACGTGTTACTCCTCAAGTGCTGCTTCAATACACCATCAAATGTTACTCCTTTATCTGCTACATGGTCCCTAGCATGCCTAAACCACAACAAGAGTTGGTGTTGGTAAAAGGATGGTCTGGCAACAAAATAGTGTAGCCACCCAGATGATTGTTAAATGATACGGTAAGCAGATGCTAGTTGGGAGTATCTCCTTGAGCTACTATATCTCCTTTTGCATTTCAACCCTCAAAGATAAGGGTTTAGTTTAGGAGGAGGTATTGCTACACTAGATTCAACTGATAATGCACACAACTCCGCCATACAACCCACTGCACAGGAGTAGAACCAAGATGCAGGCATGTGCATGGGCTCAAACAATAATGACTATGGAAGGGATGTTTATGCAACTACTGACTTGGAGTTAGTGGACCCAATATGCAGATGAATAACTATTGTAAACTTAAAATGCCTAACTATCTAGGTTCTTGTAGATATTTGCCATACATTCAGTATTACATAAATAATGAGCAGCAAACGTATTTCTTCCCTCGCTTTCTATCTCCTTTTTTCTCTCTAAGTCTCTGAAGTTCTCTTCTTCTTCTCCCTTTCTCATTGTCAGTTGTGCATTGTTCCACTAAGGTATTGTTATGATCTTGCTAATGTTATGCTAGTTAGTCTAGATGTATTAGCTCTAGTTAAGTGCCTGCGTTCATTAACTGAATTGTAATGTTTGAATTTGTTTGTTGTTTGGCCCCAATTCCTTCATATTGTTAGTTGAGTTGGTTGGTGGTCGTTCTTGGTCAAGTAAGGCGGTTGTTAGCTTAATAAGTCCAATGTGGTTTGTCTTGATGCAATGCAACTAGATTGAGTATAAGTAGTTGTTTCAAGTGTAATGGGAGATTCATTCAATGAAAAATACAACCATCTCTTTGAGATATTTTCTCTCTATCTCATCTAGCTTTCTCTCATCTCTCATCTCTTTCACTTCTCTTCTCATCTTGATTCTCTCACTATCCTAACCTTTCACAAGGTTAAGCGTAAGTAGACCTTGAAGCTTAACATTTGGTATCAGAGCTTGAGTTGGCTGTTAATTGCTCATTGTTGATTGATTCGAGCTAGTAAGGTGCAAGAAACAGAATTAAACAATGTCTGGTGGTGAACTAACTCGATTAGAAGTATGGAGATGGAAATCCAGCTACTTTTGTTGATCCTAATTTCTCTTATGCTGTGGTAGTTGGTGCTAGTGCAGCAAGAAATGTTCAGTTTGTTACAAATAATCAGTTGAAATCAGAGATAAATGAAATGTTTGATCGATTTAAGCAAGTACAGTAGGAGAATGATCAACACAGGGATGAGATGTTCGATAGATTTAAGCAAAAGCAGTAGGAGAATGATCAGAAGAAGGATGAACGAATGCTTCAGCCTGTTGAGGCAAGTTCAGCTGGAGAGAAACTAGAGGATTGGAGATCAAATGTCTCAGCAATTGCAACAATTGGAGGAAAGGTGTACTGATCTGTAAGATCAGGTCAATAGACAAGGTTTTTTCGTCCGGAGTTGGAATCTTGTTGCATGTAAGTCAGCAGATGCAACCTTCTAATGTGGTTCAATTTCAAGTTCCGAATGTTGTTGATGAATCTCAAGATAGACGTCAAGTGGCTATTGTGACTGATAGTCCCCAAATTTGTCCTCAAGCAGCTGATGTTAGACCTCAAGATCGAATTCCAGAAGTTGAAGTAATTGCCAGACCTCATGATTATCCACTTGATCAAGTGCAATCTCGATCTTCCAGTATGAATCTTGGGTAGAATGTTCGCCCCTCCCAATCATCTAGAATACCTCAGATTTGCCAATGTGAATTCTGAACTATTGGATCGCCCACTCTGATCAGAGACATCATCAGCAATCAGGAAGTAATGATGCTTTATCCAATAATAGAAGCAGTGGATTTAGGCAGCCAAGAATACACATTGAACCTTTTGATGGCAAGCAGCCATAGTCCATGGATTAGAAGATGTGATCGGTATTTTCAAATGAGCAAAAGGTGGAATTGGCTGCTGTGTATCTTCAAGGAGATCACGAAGTGTGGCTTTATAGTGTATTGAAGACTAATCCTACTCTTTCTTGGGCGAAGTTTGTGGAAGAACTCTGCAAGAGATATAGAGATGAAGACTCAAGTGACATTATGGATAATTTCAACAAAGTGATTTAAGTAACATCTGTGAAGGAGTATATGACAACGTTTGAGAACCTTAGAGCGAGCATGATAGATGCATATCCTCAAGCCATTGAGCCATATTATTTCTGGAGTTTCATTAGTGGCTTAAAGCCTAAAATCCAGAACCTTGTGAAGGCAATTGGTCCTAGACCCCGTCCAAAGCTTATGCTAAAGCTAAGCTCTTTCAGGCCACAGTTCTTGCTTCTTTTGATGGACCAAGGTATAAGGGAGGAGGCTACAAGCAGCAGAAGGGATTTGATAGGCCCAAGGTTACTCATTATGTTTAGAAGAAAGCTCAATGACTTTTTTAGAAATGCAGTCAGCCTTATCAGTTTGGCCACAAATGCAATCCTAAATTTCTCATGACAGCTAGAGGAGTCAGTACTGATGAGCAATCTGGCAGTGATGAATCTGAGATTGAAGAGGATAATTCGGGCCAGGAATCATAAGATGAGCTAAGTGAAGATGCAGTTGAGATTTCCATGAAAGCATTGATAGGGAATGGAACTCACAATACTATAAGGATCAAAGGAAAAGTAGGAAAAAGATCAATCATTGTCTTGATTGATAGCGGTAGCACTCATAGCTTCATTGATCCAAAGGTGGTGAAGAAAGTGGGACATGAAGTTATCAAGACTCATCCCTTAGTAGTGACTGTTGCTGATGGAAATTCAATCCTAACTCAAAACAAGTGCCAAGGGTTTCAGTGGTCTATGCAAGATCACAAATTTGTTTGACTTCATAATCTTGCCCATGGGAGGATGCGACATGGTTTTGGGAGTAGATTGGATGAGAACCTTCAGTCCTCTGGTTTTTTATTTTGCTAAGCTAACAATATCATTTGAGGTACAAGGAACCAAGGTGATTTTGCAAGGTCTTGCTAACCAAGCTCAGTTGCAAGTGATTAAAG